>CM012446.1:25078969-25678969 GCA_003999625.1 Oryzias javanicus | reverse complement strand
CACCTCTGTGACTCAGAACAGCTGATGCGGGCTAACAGAAGCTCAATTAAACCACCTGATTGGCTTTAATTGATTTGATCAGCTGTTAATGAGGCTAGCACTCAGTAATCTTTTCAGGGCATTACAGTGGAATAATAATGAATGATAATAGAGCTCCAGGGGTAGTTTATTGCTGAAGCTTTCCTTTAAGGGGCGTGGGTGTTGTTTCACATGGTCCATGTTTACAGTTTGTTTATTTGGACCAAAATTGTCTGGTTTTTAGTAGCTTAATTTTTTTATTGTTGCTGTATTTATTTTTCTAAATTCTGCAAAATACAAGCGTTGTGTGTTTCTGTTTCTAATGCGTTCCATGGGGCTTTTAATTATGATTATGCCTTTTTTGGGGGGCAAAATTAAAAAGCCTTTTTCATTTTTAAGACATATTTTTGTCAGCGCTACAAGAGCTCATTTAGAAATTCCGGATTAGACGGGAAATTTGGCGCAGAGGTTAACCCTTAGCTAATTTCCCAGCATTCCATTGTTTGCACTATCTCACTAGTTTACAGCTTCTCACAACTTAATGCTAACATTAGCTTAGCAAATGCAATATCTGAGCTATTTAGCATGACAGTTTTGAGCCAGACGCTATTGGATCTGTTTGTTTGCAACTGGATGCATAAGAACTGGAATGAAAAAAGTAGACTTTGGCACGCCCATTTTGTATCTGCGTCACGAGTCTGAGCATTTTCCAGTATCTGGTTTTCATCTGCTCCTGATCCAAAATGATTTGAATTCACAAATTCTCACAAAAACAGTTTTAATTGTAAAACCTTTTATATGTATCCTCAACTTTTAAGCTTAAATGAACACAAGTCGGTTTTTTTCTTATATTTTTATATTTGTGCTTTTATCCTTGTTCAGTGACCTTGAGTTCCATGAAAGGCGCCTGATAAATAAAATGTATTATTATTATTAATGACAAAAATGCTACAAGAACATTAAATTAAAAAAAGGTTTTCTTTGGAGTCGGTTTTAAGAAAACTGTGAGACATGATTATGTTTTTTTTCCAACATTGTTGACAAAATGTCTGCAGTGTTTGTTTAAAAAAATGTTGTGGACGGGACTTTTGGTGTAGAGTGAGCCCACCCGCACTTCCTCTCACCCATTGTTTACACTCTCCTGCTATAACTTACAGTTCCTCACATCTCCAATCTAACATTACTGGTACAACAAAAATATTTAGAGCCAGATACCAGTTTAGATGAGGAAACAAAGACGTTCATGGATCAATTTGTCTACAATGCATCAGAATGTAGCAGGACAGAGAGCAGAGTTTATTTTCTACCTCACAAATAAGATTTTTCTTCTGTTCACGATAAACAATTTGAAACTTTTATGCTTAATTTTCTTTATATACGTCTTCCATCATCAGAAAAAAGTCACAAGAAGTTTAGGGACATCCCTTCATGTCAGTGTGAGCTTCAATCTAGCATCTCCTCCTTTTTTGTCTTTCTTTGTGCAATCATTTCTCGCTGAGCAGTTTTTTTGGCAGTGTGAGTAAATGTATGTCACGAGGCAGAGACCTCAACAACATCTCCTTCACAGCATTAGTGTTTTTGAAGCGGAAGGATGTAGGACTTAGCTGAGCAGTTCGCCGTCTCTGTTCTCTTCCTCTCCTTTCTCTCTTGTCTGAAAGAAGGCTGAAGTAGGTTAGCACTCAGCGCCGGCACAAGGGAGGAAATTGAAATTCTGGAATAAGGAGTAGCTTTGGAGAAGATGGAGGAGCTATAACCCGGACAAAATTGCCCTGCCATGATGAGAAGGAGAGACATATCTGCTTGGACACAGGGGAGTTCCTCATCACTGAAGCATGCTGCAATCCTTTATTCTTCATTCCAATCTTGCTTAACTGTCACAGCCGGCGTGAGGAATACTTCTGTTTTTGTTTTTTTTTTGTTTTTCTTTATTCCGCTCCTCCTCCTGCTGTACCCACATCCCTTTCCGCAGCGACTGGGTCTCGCCGTTGTGTGCTGATTGCTGACTTTCGGGATTTAAGACACTTGAATAAAACCGGTGCGCTCTTTCCTGACTCTGTTCTCACAGGAAATTACTTGAGGGGGTTTGGATAGAGCAACAGCTGGATCTTTGATGGCACAGGCCCAGTGCTCCATACAGCTCATGAGAACATGGTGGGATCGCCCATGCGAGAACCAAACACGCTGGTTTACTGTAATATGCTTTAACTCTTCCTCTCTCTTCAGCTGATCTCTCATTATGCAATACTCTGGTGGCATATTTCTGGTATTTGTTTTCTATTTCTTCTAACATGGTCTTAATCAGGAGAGCCTATGTATAGTGCAAAATGAGAGGTATTTTCTTTCACTGTTGACAGCAATTCCAATTTTATGCAGAGGTGTTGTAAGCCTTCCACCAAAATTGGATAAGAAAAAAAGTATATAGACTTCCTGTGGACTCCACATCTCGAAAGCCATTTGATCAGTGTTGGAAAAGACACATACTGAGATCTGCTGACAATGAAGTTTACGCTCGTGCTGTGCGGCAAATAGCTTGTTGTTTTATGAGAAAGTGAAAGAGACATGAGAGAGTGACAGACAGTCCCAATTCAAAAACCCGTACCGCTCGACAGATCTCACGCTTATCATTTTTGGCACATCTGTGGGTGTTTGCTTCAAACTACAGTGAAAAAAAAAAACTACAGTAAACTATTTTATCCTGCAGATTTGCAGAAAACTTCATCTTTTACTTATAAATCAAATTAAAGTAGTTTTGCTTGAGCCTAGATCGTATTTATGGAGCGTTTATTCAGACTGGAGTGATCTCTTTGTTCTCATTGGTCGATCAAGCTAACCACTTATTAATACTATAACCATTTATATCAGGGGTGTCAAACTCAATCGCAAAGTGGGTCAAAACACACCTTAGGTCGTGGGCCAAGCAGGATTAATATTTACTGAACACTCTAAAACTACATTTGTAAAACTTTAAAAACGTAAATTTCAAATATAACTGAAAAATGAACAGAATATTATTACAGAATTAATACAATTAAACTTTAAATCATTTTTTATATTTTATTCTCCATAAAAATGTTTTTTTGTCAGAATTATAAAAGTTAGAAATAGGCACAAGATAACATCAGGCCATTAATAACAATAAAATAAAATCATTAGGAGGGCCAGATATAATTACCCGGATCTGTCCCCCAGGCCTTGACTTTGACACATGATTTATTTCATATTTGAAACGGGCATTTCTGAGACACCTATATCGTTAGTATGATCCAAACTTTAATTAAAAACCCATTGGGTATAACTTGGTCAAAGCGTTTCGCCCTGTAGTTCATAATCGTTACACTAGGGGCAGTAGAATGTGTTTTCCTTGTCATTTCAAAATGGCTCCTTCAATGAAATCCCCCCCCTCAGTTTTTTGGGGGAACAATTTTGCAATTTATTTTTAACTTTATGGCGAGACCAACTCATTTATTGTAATTATATTTTAAAATAATTTCCTGTATGGAGATAATAGAAAACATATTGAAAAAAAAACATTTTTAATAGATACAGCATGTTAAAAATGTGTGGATTAAATCTGAGACAGTGAGTAAAAAAGGTTATTTTTATCCAGAACACTAAATGTAATTGATTTTTTCATCAAAAACTTACTGTATCTCCCAACGTATCATAACTGATTTTATCTGTATACCAATAAAATAATAACTATATATATATATATATATATTATATATTATATATATATATATAATATATATATATATATACATATATATATATATATATATATATATATATATTATATATATATTATAATTATATATATATATATTATATATAATACATATATATAAATATTATTTATATATATATAAAAAAAATCGTCTAAGTTTTAAAAAATCACCTTTGTTAAAAACCATCCGTCAATATTTTAATGGAGTGAACTTAGCAGGATTAACAAGAAATCTATTTGAAATAATGACAATACCTAAAGTTAATTAATTTATCTCAAAGTCCCACTCCAGACTTTTGATCTTTTTTAAAAGTGTTCCCAGTGGTCTTTTAGTTAGGATTTTTCTGTTTTGTGATTTTGCTGTGATTTGGCCAAAATCATTTTCAAAACTCTGTTGTTTTCTTGGACTTAGTTTCTGCAGAACGACAGGAGTTCATTAAAAACGGGTCTCTGTATTATGAACAGGTCTGTTGGCACTGAACAACCCGACCTTCCCGACCCACCATCACATTCTCTCCCGCTATCTCACAGCTCTTCACATCTCCAAGCTAACATTAGTGATGCAACTAAAACGGCAACCAGTATTGGAGCCATCCAGGCATGCCGTTTTTAGCTAGAGTGGGGGTCCTGGAGTCCATTTCCTTTGATCGGCGTTGTTCTTCCTTTATGTGCGTAGTTTATTGATCTATCTTTTACTCCCCTCTGTTTTACAAAGCATGACACCTGAAGGAGCCAACACCAACGTCTAAAAGTCAGCAGTCTGGCCAGCAGTGAAAGATATGGTTCTCCAGTAAAGGGAGTGAACACTTTTAACAGGCTCGACACAGACTGCCTGTAAGAAGATTAAGCTTTTCCTGATTGGAGAAAATCTCGGTGTCCCTCCCTGCGGGATCAACACATAAAGAAACACGATTTTCCCCTCAGCCCTTTTGTTGGTGAACAATACACGAAGGCTTCTGAGGATTTCTCACACAAGACTCAGAGCTGCATTGTCTTCTTACCATCTCTGCCCTAACTCTGCACAAGTCAGCACTTTGCTCTGCAATGCTCAACTCTGTGCAGCACGCTGTATGTGTGCGTGCACGCCTGTGTGTGTTTGCCTTCTTGGAGGTTTTCTTTCAGTCCAATTCTGTCAAAGAACTGTTTGAAGAACGTAACTCCAGCTGGAGGTGTTGACCTCAGAAGCTGCTCATGTCAGACGCATCACATAACTGAGGACGGCGCAAAAACAATCCATTGCAATTTGTGCATGCTTCATTACTCAGCTAATATGAGTGGAATGATTAGCTGCGTGTTTAGAATTTTTCTTTCTTTTTTTTTTTTTTTTTTTACACAGAAAAAAATGCCAAAACATTGATGGAAACAGCAGACAGAGCACTTACAGTACGGGGTGTCCAAACTTTTTGCAAAGAATACCAGACTTGGTGAGGCTGAAATGTGTGAAGGCCAACCAATCGGCTTGATATTCTTCGAAAAGTTTTAATTTATGCGATCTTTTTTTGCCAACTCATTTTGGCTGGCGACCTCTATAAATGGGGCTGTCTGTTAGTCTTTGCCAATTTTTTTGACAAATTAAAATAAACTTGTTTAATTCTTGAAAATATTGTCCGAAACCGTCTGTGTGCTGCCCCCTACAGGTTGAAATGAGGTATAACAGTTGATTTTGGGATTGGTCAACTGGTGTGAGTCTCAGAAGTTTGAGGTTATCATGCTTTGAGCTCCAATACAAAAGCTTCGCCCATCTCTGATTCTGTAATGGTTGATTGTTGTGTTAGCTCTAGCATCGCTCGTACGTGTATTGCCTTCGGTCGTCAAAAATCCACTGGGTTGTACAACTTTCTGCCGCACCTTAAAGTAAGGGAACAGTGGTTGACTGCAATTGACATTAAATCCAGTAAAGTCTATCCTGGTGATGGATTTGCAATGAACGTTTCACCCGAGATTGTTTATTTAATACGTTAGCCTTATTAGCTATGATGCTAGCAGCATTTTACCACTCTCAGACACAGGTCCCCTTGGGATCTGCAAACCCTAAGCTGCCCTGGTGTGGTGCCAAGGTACATTCCCCCTGCCAGAATGTCTATCCCTGACACAACATGAGTGTTACAAAACAAATCAACAACGCCTTAGACAGGGGATACACATTCTGGCAGGGGGAGCGTACCTTGTTACAACTCCACTAGCCCCGCCCCCTTTTTGGCATTTTTCAAATCTGGGCTGAGAATGGAGCAAGCTTCTAACTGCCCTGTTTGGTTACCCTTTAATGAAGACTTGCTTGCAATAGTATACTTTTACATTTTTACCAAAATATGAATCAGTTTCATAGTTTTTATTGCACTGTTTATTCCCGGTTATCTTGTTTCAGATTGCTTGTCTGGTTTTGAAGTGTCTTTTTTGTGCTAAAATGTGAATGTATTTTAGCTAATCACAATTAAGAGTGCTAGGGGCTGCATATTATTGATTTTTTTTTTTTTCAAGAGCCTGTGGGCTGTTGGAAACTTGAACACGAGCCGCATTGTCCCACAGACCAGAATACAGACGTGCCTGACCTATAGCATGCGTCATTTGAGATTTCTTCCTCCACTCCACTGCTGTTCTCAAACAGTGTGTCAGTGTTTAAACATCTCTGTTCTTCCTTACACATGAACGTCAAAAACGGACCTTAAACCTGGACGACTGACTCAGTTTTAAAATTACACGCAGACACGCACTGAAGTGTGGGATCTGTTTGTGAAGAAATCTGCACTGATAAAAACTCAGACAAATTAGTTTCCCCGCAGACAGGAGAAACAGAAATCTCCAAGAATCGTTCCTGAGCGAGTGTGAGTGAGAAAGTCATTCTGTTTTGAAGAATGGGTGTCTGGGTTCAGAGCTGAAACTGGATGTCATCATTTTGCAAATTGATGTAGATTGTTGGAAGTGAGTCCGTTTTGTCTGTCAAATGATTATGACGTTCACTCACATTTTTGTTAGCCAGACATGGACAATTACAGGCCCTGTTGGATTAAATTTTTTTTTTTTTCTCTCAACAGGGATGAATAATTTTAAATCAAAATCAATACAATTCGATAGTGTAGTGCAGGGATGGGAAACTCCAGACCTCGAGGGCCGCCGTGCCTGCCTGCATGATTTCCAGATATCCAAGTCCTAGTCCTGACAGGTTAGATGGTTTAGGTGTGTCCATCTGATTAAAACATGCCAGAACAGGGTATGTTGGAAAACGTGCAGGAATGTGGTCCTCGAGACTTGGAATGCCCTATTCCTGGTTAAATGAAATGTAAAAGGGGAGGATGAAATAGTAGATCTACAGTGGCCCTGAAGAGTAAATCACACCAATAAATCTTTAAAAAAAAAAAAAACATAATAAATATCATAAAAAAGGTGAGACATATAATGAAAAAAACAAAACTCCATTTTAGAAATCAAAACAATATTTTCAAATTTGAGAAAGTAAAACACAATGTAACACAAAATGTGGCAAAATATATTTTTTTTCAGACAATTAAAGTATTTACCAGAAATCAAAATTAAATGTATAAAAATGAAAAAAAAAGTAGTTGTTTTGAGACTTCATTGATTGGATAATGACATTTGTCCGTCAATTTGACCAAAAGTTCTTTGTCATGAGGTGATTCTGGTTTTTCTTGATACTGGTATGTGGACATTGACGACCAACGTAACGCTGGTGCTATCTAGGCATGTTCACGTTAAAAGTGGGGTCATCTGGACCGCACAAGACGGCGCTGAGCTTTGTTTTCAATTTTTTTTTTTCTTCACTGATGTTCGATGCAGAGATTAAATCCTGTCCATCTTTGTCATGGGAGGGGTAACACATCAACACATCTGGACCCCATAAGAGAGCACAAGGGTTAAAAAAACTCAAATGTCATCCGCCAATATATGATGATTCATATTTCTTACTTTTCCCAGTTTCTTCTTTGTTTCATTTTTTTAACTATTTATTTTTATTGCTAGTTTTACTTTTGTTTTTTAGTTCCCTTAATGTTTTTTTAGGAAATTCATTCAGTTTTTTTTTGTATCCATGTCTAGTTTTTTGAAAACATAATTTTTTTTTTCTTCAATTTGTTATGCTTTCTTAATTGTTGTTATAGTCTTTAATACTTTGAGTGATTTGTTGGTGTAATAGAAAATTGAATTATTGGAAATAAAGAAAAAAGATGACCAAACAGCAAAACTCATACAAAAAAAAAAAAAAAGAAAAGAAAAGCTGCAAAAAAGCAACTGGTCGTGACTGTAAGGAGGAACCCCGGACATTTCTTGTAGCCGAGATATTTTTCAGTCAATTTACATTGTGTGACTCTAAGCTTGTCTAGCATTTGTTTGTTGTTTGAACAAACATGTCTGCTAAATGATTCAATCGAGCATGAATGTTCATTACTTTCTCCATAAAGCTTTATGTAGGATTCCATGAAGCATTTCTGGTTGTAATTTTTTAGTATCAATATCAAAAAACATAAACACAGATGTGTCGTAGCCAGTACAGCATATTAGTTTCACATCACACGGATGCATTAAATAACCTGCCATCAAAGGCAGACACAAGAGTATCCACCACCGAGGTGTCCCCAGTCATTTTCATTTTTCACAACAAACATTTTCATTTTTTTTAGTAAGAAAAGACTGTAATGTCTGTTCACAGAGCAAACTGTTCCTGCTTAAAATACCAGGGAACAGAAAGTTTTGGCACATTTCCCTTTTTCTTTTAAAACCTATTTGAGTCAGAAGTTTTAAAAAAAATCAGATGATATGTCTACTGGGTTTTTAGAAAAGTTTTAGGAACTGCTTTGTGTTGAAATATTTGAAGCAAATGCCAGTGTTAGGTCCAGCTACTTCCCTGGACCTAAAATGACCCATCTTGAAAGCACATGAGTTTATACCGTAGTATGGGGGCGTTGACTCGTACTGGTGCTACAAGTTTTTGGGCTGTCTGGGACCATGGTGGGTCAGTTACATGTACCTGTACAAGGGCTTGACCCATATGGGTGCTGTAGGTTTTTGTGTGGGTACTAGACAGAAGAGGCTGTTTCTAAAGGTGAGTTCAAGTGTGTCTTGCAGTTCCCTTGTGGATCGTACGTCCACCTTAACAGATGAAACTATTTTAAGTGTATTGTGACGTATTTGTAAGGATAATATAAGTTACATGCACTTCTGACATAAGAGGTGATGCTTTCGTACAATGTCCTTATGCCATACTCTAGTCATCAGTAAAGTGTGTGCGCTGGCTGCTTGCTGTCCATGCAAATGCAGCACGTAGATGAAATGCAAGTGCCTGTAAGACGCCTGTAGAATGTCCACACAAACTATGTCCAGATCGTGTAATTTCTGTCAGTCAGTCATGTTGCATGTGGGGAGCGTGTACTTATCATTTGAACAACAGTAACAGGCTTTTTGATGACGTAACATGTTGGACCAAGGTTGGTCAGTCCAACAAATTCAATTCAATTTTATTTATTTAGCCCCAATATCACAGAACAATTGCCTCATTGGGCTTCATGCCAGTAATTGTGCAGAAGCAGAAGGTCGGTCATAAAATATAAACAATAGCTGATTGGTTAACCAAATTGAACAGACTAAATAAAACTGGTTATCCCTGCCCTTAGATCCTCCTTCACAGTAAGGAAAACTCCTAAAAAAAACTGATTTTAGGAAATGGAAGAAACCTTAGGGATGTCCACATTAAGGAGAGATCCTCTCCCAGGATGGACAGGACTGTTATAGAAAATTAGCTTATCCAACTACGTATTCGAATAGAGTTCAGCCAGATAGGACTGGTGGATGGGTGGGGGTAAGGTCCACAGCCAAGACGAGCCAGAGGCGTGGTCCACGGCCAAGCACGGGACCATGGGTGGTCCATCTGAAATCTGAATCTGAAATCTCTCCCACACCCCTAGAGGAGAGTGGGAAAAAGGAACAACATGTGAATCACACTGCAACACACAGACACATGGATAGCTGAATAAAATGAATAATAAAAAAATAGAGGAGAGGAGAAGTAAATGAGTAAAGATGTTTCTTATCTCGGCGTTCTGAATTTGGGCCGTCAGTGTTGTGGAGCGCGCTCTCATCGTTCTCCCCAAGCCAGGCTTGTTCCCAATCCCCAGAGACAGTTGAGATTTGGGTGGCTTAAAAAAGTGAAAAATCTGTACAAAATGCCTGCGTCTCACCATTACTTATCCTTAGATGTTGTTGGCTACAACCTGTTGCCTGTAGAAAAATATGCATTAACATTTTCAAAGTCTAGGATCTTTATGTATTTTTTGTGTACCACTACAGTACAGGTTTGCCTATTTGTCGCCAGCCAACTCTTTAGCTCTTTAGCTCCTAGTTTGGACTAGAAAAGCTTTAAAAACAATGAGAAATCTCCGTGCCCACTTTGTTCCTTGAAGTTCTTTCCTGCACACAATTATTACACATAGTTAAGACGTTTTATAGCACATGAGAGACACTGAGTGACACCAGACTCCCACCAATAACCCTCCACTCTCTGGTAATCTATTCTATCCTAATATAGTTGGAGGGGCTTGGCTTGAGATCCACCTTAATTTGCTGCTGTGCAGAACGCAATTAATCAAGAAGCGCGTAAAGTGACAGCCTTAATGGACACACTCAGATTCTCCGGGATTGTCTGCTCGCTGCCTCTTCCTTCGGCGCGAAGCATCAGAACGCAGACAAGCATATCCTTCAAGAACAGCTACACGCACAAGGACACTTTGGCTGAATTGAATGGTGGGGTGTAGGGTGGAGTAAGTACATTCATCTTTGCTTACCCACAGCCGCCCCCTCAGCTACATGGTGGTAATAACAGTGTTAGAAGGATCAGGCTTTGATTCTTTATGATACTGAAAGGCTCATACCCAACTGAAGTGTTTGTGGCTGAAGCTCACTTTGAGTTGAAATGACTCCTGTCTTTCTGCCTTTTATTTGAACTGAGGAATGGAGGTTCTGTGATTAAATAAAAGGGAAAGATGGAGCTCAGAACGTAAAGACAAATGCAAGCGGGGTGCTTTTAAGGTTTCCAAAAAGTTCCCTAGCACTTAAGAATTTCTTCTGCACTCAGGAGAGTGAAGACACTGCCTGAGGTTTAATGTAGTGACAGAGATGTGTCTGCATTTACACCTTTCAGAAACAGTCTTCCTTCTCTAAACGGTCTGCTTCCTATGCCGGTGTAATGGAGTTTCTTATAAAGCATTCATTCTAAAACTGAGGAGGGTTTTAAAATATGCATCACCCT
This sequence comes from Oryzias javanicus, assembly GCA_003999625.1. Lineage (NCBI taxonomy): Eukaryota > Metazoa > Chordata > Actinopteri > Beloniformes > Adrianichthyidae > Oryzias > Oryzias javanicus. Next base: position 25,667,972 of record CM012446.1, on the reverse strand, counting down.
TACTGAGGCCTTTTTTAAATATTATGTCTGAGGATGAGGTAGGTATGATGTTTGTCTTGTATCGCATCACACATTGAATGGGAGTGCATTTATCTCTGTTTGAGTTACTGTTAAAAAAAAAAAAATTAAAATTTTAAATAACTGGGAATTTTATTTTGCAATTTATTGTTAATTGCCCTTCAGTAGTCCCTGCAGTGATTGGTTGATTACAATGACGTCAATATTTAATGTTAAAGTTTAGCTTTGTAAGCTTTTCTTAGAGTTGTGATACATATTTATGATATCTCTTGAAATAAATCCTTACAAATGTATTTTTCAGACTAGACGTTGTTCCAGAGAACAAGTCGCAGCAGCCAAAAAATAAAAAAAACAAGAAAAAAATCAAAATAAAGAAGAAAATCTCATAAATTAAAGGCACTAGAGTTTGACTTGCAAACTTTTTGGGGAAAAGTGTAACGTTTCTAAATAAATCCACCAAGCACGATGTAATGCTTCAAATTCCATGTTCAATGTTGATCCAAAAATGTGTTCTTAAGCTTAATGCTCCAGCTGCATGTAGAAGGTGAAGCTAGAGTCAAAAGATTTTAGCCTCATCGCCACATGGAAGTATTGACTGGACACAAATGACAGTGAGAGATCAGGTTTATTTATTTTGAAGAACTCCACAAAAACATCAATAATCGTGTCTCCATATCTGGGTTCATTAGATCATTCAGTATGCTGAGGTTCACCAGCGACTGCAAGAACTGCGTCTGAATGATGGCGCTTTCAGCGGTACTTCTGTCTCTCTGACCTAGTTTGATGACTTGCAGTCCCGCATTTTAATCCAAAGAGATTCAGGAGGACAATGAGCAAAATCTCTTCCATGTTTGTTTTGGACGGCATTTCTTTTCTTCTGCGCTGCAAATACTGATACACACAACAGCGCCCTCTTGTAGTCGTTAGGGGGAAGCAACCACTAACGGGCAACCATTTGTTAGAAGGAAAATAATAAAAATTTGAAGTTCATAGTGTTAAAAAAAAAAGTCTTGTAAAAGTCGTATCTGAGTATAAGTCACATCTTCAGCCAAAAAAAAAAAAAAAAACTAACTTATACTTCAAAAAATAGTATGCATAGTTTTACAGAGACTTTTTCACTTTTTCACATTGCTCAAAAAGGCAATGGACTACTACAACGGATTGTGAAATACAGTAATTGTAGGAACTGCTTGTCTCCAGTCAGTCTCCACACTATTAATGATAGTGGAAAAAGCCTGCTTCTAGAATGATCCTGTTACTCAGTCGCATCCAAAAACTTCTGACTACATTAGTCTGAGCCTTCAAAAGTAGGAAAAGTACACGTTAAGTGAATTAGTCTGTTCAAAACCATCCAAAGGGACACATCCATTTCCCACTTCTTTAGTTCAAACTCCACAAGTTTAGGGAAAACTAAAGAACAAAGAACAGAGATATATTAAACAAACTGCTGGTTTATACTCAATGGGAGGATTTAAATAGATTCCCTCAAGACTCATTTACTTCTATTGTAGAGCAGCTAAAGCTGAAATTACTTTATTAGAAAAATGTATTCCTCTGTTTGCTTCTGCAGAGATATAAACTTCAGCTTTACTTATCATCGTCTATTTCCATCACTGCTTCTGTTTTAGCACACCATAGGTGACCATGAATGGCAAATTACTGAGAGTACATGAAGATGAGTCGTTTTAATGAAACTACAAACAAGCCCGAATAAAGGAAAGACGACTGGAGTGGGAACTGCCGATATGACGATACCCCACTAAGTTGGCTGAAAAGAGGATGAAAATATTCCCAAAAGGAGGAACACGGATTTTGCTGCTTTTGACAGGAATGCTGAGCGTATCTTATCTTGCTGCGAGAGTTCTCAGCACAAAGTACAACTGAAACCACCAAATGGCGGGGAGCCTAACAAGGTCTTCTAAGCTTTGTGCCAGCCTTTTGTCAATCCTTCCATTGGGACCCATCAGAGGGGGAGAGATTCTGGATCTCTCGTGTTAATGCTCAAGAAACTTAACAAACGGTGCTAGTAAATGTGCAGAATATCGGCAAAAACAGGGTTGCGAATACACAAACAAATTTAGAAATTGCTACATTTAATTGACCCCATTTGTGTTCAACAACTGGCAGCTATTCTTCCCATGTGGATTGAACACCCTATGGATGGCAATTTAAAAACCAGTTATTTTTTTATTAATTATTATTTTTCTTTTACTTTCATCTCAGGGTTTACTCACAATGGGTGGATACAGGCTGTTTGTTGGTGAAAGATGGTCAAACCTGAAGGTGACCCTCACATTAATCAAGGTCACTCAGTGAGCCCACAGAGGAAAAATATTAATGCAGATTTTTCTATGGGCATGCTGCGGGCAACAGGTCGAACCAAACACTTAAGGTTGAAATAAGTAGGTGAAATACACTGACTGTATAGGAGAAATAAACCGAGTAACTGTGGCGTCATCCATAGAAAGTTACTTCAAGCTCAACCCAAATGAAGTCAACTCAGTCGCCATATTTTCATCAATACAGATGCCACCGTGTGATTGGTCATAATCGTCAACATTTCTATTGAAACTCACCAATCAGGAGGGATTTTATTGGAAGTCAATTTTGGACGTGGGGCCATGAGGCACCACAATGCTTTATTAAGGCATCGGATTGGTCCGTTTATAACTTGAATACAGAAAAAAATATCTTTAAAAATTTCCTTTCAGTATCCGACCAATAATGGTTATTCTGACAAACAGAATGAGTAATAGCTATTCATAACTCTATGGGATTCTTGCAGCCAGTGGGTACTTCCTGTTTGGAACATGAGAGGGGAGGGGTCACTCAGTCCAGTTCTCGTATACAATCAATGGTTACCAATACTTCACCATAACACATACGAGGATAGTACGTTCTTTACGTTATCACGTCCTTTCAGGCCTCAAACAACTGCAAGACACACCTGCAGTACTCTTAATTATGACCATCCACAGTACCCATACGGGTTGAACTTCCGGACGTTGCATATGAACTTCAAGAAAACAATTTTTCATGCGTGTTGTTTCAAACCCTAAGAAATAATTGCATGGCCATAGATTTGCTGCCACTTATGATTTTTTTTTTAATATTTACCCTGAAATATTAATTTTTTTTTACAAATGCTCCTGGATCCATTGGAAACACGGATTCAATTTTTTCATTAATTTCTTTAGGCTGTACATTATTATCTGTTCCTTATGCTTGTCGACGCACATCATGGAAATTAAGTGAATATATAGACAAACAAAAAAGTCCCAGGAATATAATTCTGGTACAAACATGACTTTCCATGAAACTAACTGTTAGGCTTTTTCTTGCCCAATTACCACCAGGAACTTGGCCTTGATGCGATACGCCAGTGGACCTGCAGCCGCCCTGCCCAAGATACCATTGAGCAGAAAATTGCAGGACCACTTCCTGCAATGCTTGCTTCAATCTTTGTATGCTCGCAACCAGATTCAGAGAGAGCATTGATGGAAAAGCCCCAGGTTATAGTGATATGAAAAGCCAAATACCTACCTTTGACTCCTCTTTACCTCAACCCAGCTGTAAATAAATGATTCTAAAAGGGCCCAACCCACACAAATGTGCTCAGCAAGCCCCCAAGCTGCTCACTGATAGCAAACAGGAGGAAAAAAAAAAGGAAAGTGGCATTTCCTCCACAAAGTGTTTGGACAAAAGTGGGAAAAAATAGAAAAAAAACACTTGGGGATTAGATTTTTTTTATTCCAAAACAATTCATGTTATTAAAAATAAAGACACCAGTTCATGAAAAAATGAAACAAACACAATTTGCTAATTTCATGAATAATTAAATTCCAGCTCTTTGGTTTAAAAATTTATACTAGTTCTTTTCTGAGGTAAGAACTTTGCAACCAATTTGCAGAAACATAATGACTAATTAAAAGAAGCACAAATGGGAACATCCTGTTGAATGGAAACAAAAAAAGCAAAGACTTAGAGGAAATATATGTATATATATATATATATGATACAAAAATTAGGCATAATATAAATACTAGGTATATGAATATTAACTCAAGAAATAATTTGGAAAAAAATGAATGCGTTAATATTCATAACGCAGATTGATCCCACCTCACGAATCAGCAGTGCTTCGCTTTGCCTCGGCGGTGCAGTCATCCACAGCGTGCGTTTAAATGTTTTTTTTCCCAATTATACCATATTTATTTACAAAAGAAATACATATTCAGTCAGTTTTTGGTCAGTTTTTCTTGTTATTTTTTCAGTTTGGATCGCTTTTTCACAAAAAGCGAACTATTTGACCCGCGGTCTGGCGTGTTGTCAGGATAACACGATAAGGCGGCACTGCGCCTCGACTGCAGCGACAAACTAAAGCGAGATCGTCACAATAGGTTAAATAAAGCAACAGTTCAGAGAGAAAGTTCACCTATTACAACTTGTTTTTTTTTATTTCTTCCAGAAAATAAAAGAAAACTTTTTAAAGCAGCCTGCGCATAGGTAGGAACTTTTTTTTTTTTTAGGTCTACAGGTTCATCTCTTATGGCTGCATATATATATATATATTTTTTCTTGGAATAATATTAGTAAGCAGGAATAAAGGTGTTTGGAGTTCTGCTTATCTTCTTAGTCTGTTGATGTCTTTTGTGCTCAAAATGTACAGTCCTGGATGAACACTGGATAAATGTAAACATTTCAAACCAAAAAATTGAAGTAAAAATCTTCTCTATGGCCTGTTTTTGTTGAAAAGCTGCATATGTTCATCAAATTGACCAGGTAAACCTTTGTGATTAATAGTGTTTAATCACAAATTGTGATTAATCTGAATTATTTTTTAATCAATCAACTGCCTTAAGTAAAATCTTCCAAATGTATAGTTTTGTGTGTAAATGTAATTTTGTGATTATTCCCAGATAGTAATTGGTCGGGAAATACTGTACCTACAAGAAAAATAAAAAACTATTGCGTTTAATTGCGTAATCGATTCCTGGCCTTAATAAATACATGACAGAAAAATGTAATAAACGAAAACAGACGAAAAACTGTTGACATTTAAACTTTATTGTTGTTTTTGGAAAACCATTATCAGTCATTTTTATTGATACATCTTTAGGTTGCTTCATGACATAAGACACTGAAGCTAAAGTTGGGGATTCTGGGTCTTTGTGGGTTCTGGGAAAGGCAGGCTACTATGAAAAAAAATAATGGTCAGGTTTTGCTTCCTGGGTAAATATGACATGGTCTCTGTCTCTAAATATTTAATTTTTGATTTAGATTTTCATTAACATATTTAAAGTCCCACTCCAGTCATCTAACTTAACCCATTCCCAGTATTTTAATTACGATTATGCCTTTTTTTTTTTAGCCAAACTGATTAATATGTCATTTTCTAGGACATTGTATCCAAATTTCTCCTCTTGTTAGCGAACTCCCCCTGTTTCCCCTGCCTTCCCCCTCTGAGAGAAGGGAGCTTGTAGTATTTTCTACGTCAAAAATAAGCTCATTTTAGAACTCCTGCTCCTGATTCACAAGGATTTGAATCAAGAGATGCTCACACAGGCAATTTTAAGCTTAATTGTCTTTATATATGTCCTCCATTATCAAAAAAAGGCCACAAAAAGACAATTTTTATTCACGGGATCTACCTCTTGAAGTCTCTTACCCTTCAAACATAGGGTTCTAAAATTTGGGAAATCATATCTTTGCCTGCGAGTAAATGTAACATCTGCCTTCCAGCTTTTTTTTTTTTTTTTTTTTAATCACCGGAAGTTCACCTCTGTGTGTTTACAAGTGCTACAGTTAATGCTCTTTGATGCTGCTGCTTCACGCTGGCAGCATTTCCTCAACTCTGTAGAACTTTAAAAGTCGCAGTCATCAAGTTAGACAAAAGATACCTCCAGCAAATAACTTTCCATTGTGTTACGCCACCATTGTAGAACAATTTGTGTTTTTCTCCCAACTTTCCATGAGGGTTTGAAAATCGCCTGAGCAGTTAATATCCTGTTTAGAACAATTTGTTAAAGCCCACATGACCTTTTACACTTTTTTCTGCTGTTTTAAAGAGTTTGTATTTCAAACGCACTAAGATATTCAAATAAAAGGTGCTCAATAGTTCCACAATTTAATAAGTTTTACTTTCATAGTTGGATCTTCTTTATTAAACCTTTCAAAGCAACTTTGGGTCAAGTCCTTGAAGGGGTTGAGCAGCTTATTACACAAAACGATAAAAAGAAAATCATGGAAAGAAAAAAGAAACAACAAAGAAATGGTAGATCAAACTAAAGTTTGGATTAAATGAAAAATATATTCTGCCAACTCACATCTACATCTAATATCGTTTACATCCCTGGTAAAACCCTAGTATAGTTTACTCAACGTATGCACAATAATTCAGATACTATTGTCAACTAAACTCTGTGTAACACTTTATAAACTCTTTAAATGCTAAATGCACATTCAAGAATATAGTTTCAACATATGTTCAGACAGGCGAGGAGCGGCGTCTTCATGTCTTTTTTGTTTCTAATGTTTACTAGCACATGTCCGCCGCCTACAGTTGGATAAAGTTTGTTGCGAAACGTCAAAGCAGTGCAAATCTGGTGAATCTTGCTCTAGGCTTTTTCTGTCTCAGCTCTATTCTGATATATATAAACTTGGTTTCATGTGACTCAAGTCGAGCACAAACCACAATTATTAATTTCTCTTCCATTAACAATCTCCAAACATTTGGCGTTTCCGTTAGTTAGAATGGACACCGTCTGTATTCCACTATCAAATCTGAGTCTCTGATTGGTCAAAGTTCAAGCTGGTTTAGCTTTCAATAGTCACGCGTTTTGTATGTAAAATCCAAAAACAAACTTAAAAATGAAGAAGCTTCAGACGTAACAGTGCTTCTTTTAGTGCGTTGTTGACACTAGCAAATACTGATGCACATACCTACAGTGCCCTCTAGTGGTTGTTTGATTTATTTAACCTGATAGCACTATCGCTGGGCAATTTTCACACAAGCAAAAGTGTTTACATGATTTTCAATATTTCACATATTTCTGAGTGTCATGTGTTCCTGAAGTCTCACAGGTCCCAGGAATGGGTGGACAAAAGGCCAAATCTCTACTATCATTATTTTTTTAGGGAATTTTTGTTCTCAAATTCCTAATTTTTAGGATCTTTCTATGTTTTTATTTACTATTTTGTTACACACAGTGTATCACAGTTGAAAAGAAAAGAAAACGACTCAAGTGTATCATGTGTTGCTATATATTTTAATGACAAATAATTTGGGTATATTATATTAGTACCCAGCAAAACGGATTAATTTCAGCACATAAACCAAGGGACATGCCTGTTTATGGTTACAGTTTACACATGTACATTATAAAACATGCAATAAAAGCCTCCTAATTCTTCATACATAAAAAAAAAAAATAAATATCAAAAACTTTTATATTAGACATAGGGGAAGTCCACCAATTGTACGCATTTCATAGTATTCAATTTAATAAAATGGGTTGTAATAGCAAAAGTGTTCTATGATTAAAAAAATTATCTGCATTCTTTTGTAAAACAAAGTGCAATTTATACTTTGAAAACTATGTTTGTTTGTTTTTTTCTGCCCCATCATACAGTTACATTCTTTAAAAATGTCAAATTTCTATTATTTTCTACATTTTCTACATCTAAAGCGGGACAACTGCAGGATGGGTGACTGACGAACACTAGTTTACTCCACTGTTCAACAGAGTTTAATCTGAGGATGTACGTCTGACCCACAGTTGTTTCAATCTGAAATACTCACAGCTAGAACAGGGAAAGGAGACAAAGACGACATTAAATTTGAAAGAATTTTAATGTGAAACAACCGTTTTCTGCTTTCTCCTCTGTTGTGCCATTTATTATCTGCCCAGCGTCTGTCAGTTATTGTCAGCTGTGATCCCAAACAAAACAGATGTGGTTGATATACTTTCATATTCCCGTGCACTTTCTGTAGGAGGATAAATTGTCTAGATATGTTTGTGCTTGAACAAGCATTTTATGGGGCAAGCACATTTGTCAAGTGCTGCTGAGGCTGTTGTGGAGGAGTCCTCATGGAGAGCGGAGATACTGAGGCCAGAGCAGATGGACGGTCACTGCAAAGGTCGAGAAATCTTTTTGGATGGTTTTAGAAAGACACTCTGGTAATTTTGTTTTATTTGAATGTATTATCTTTTTCTTGTTGTTTGTATTCATTGTTAGTCTGCTAGTTTCTCCTCACAAAGGGGAGTACTGAGTTAGGGGTGAATTATGGCTTGTCAGCTAACTTTTTTGTGTGTGAGTTGAACGTGAATTTCTCCCTTCCTGGTGCACTTCTCTCACTTATGCAGGCAGGAAGATGTGCCGAGGCTGAGAGCATGCTTTAACTGCAGGGCCTAATTAAGCAGAAAAGTTAAAAAAAAATCACAGGGGGAGCTGTTAGGATGGGGGCTTTTGAAATGCCAACAGAATAAAGGCTTGGTGTGGAAAAGTCGTGGCCCACAGCCCACAAAATAAGCCTTGTGTTGCTTTCAGTGCAAGTCATATAATCACAATTGCAAGTGATTCAATTTTCCTTAAGCTTAACATACTCGTTTGTTGTCGTCCTCTAGCCTTGATCAGAAGCCCCCGCTGGCCAGCCCTCTGCAACCGTCACTCGGGAGCTAAAGTCAGTTGGACTTAATTAAATCTGAGCCAAGTGAAGCGGCCAGGTGGGGTGAAAGGTTATGGTCACCTATCTGCAGCTCGGACTGTTAGACGTTCTCTCCAGTCAGGAAGCGGAAAAGGCCCGGCCCGGTAGTTGTGGAGGACGAGGGCAACATGCCGTTAAATTGAATGGGGAAGGGACCTTTAAGGTTGAGCACAGATCCTACACGTTGGCAGAGCAGGTAATTTTAAAGTCAGCTAATCACATAAATGCCACTGAAACCACCTGAACACAGCATTTGTGTAGCTGTGAGCGTTTATCTCACTCAGTGACTGAAAAGAGACTTACCACAGAAAGGCATGAAGACCAAAAGCTTTTTATAAGCTGACTGTGATTGACATCTATGCATATTGGACATAAACAAACAACCTGCCTTTTTGGAAAACCTCTTTCTGACAAATAGAAATTATACAATTGTATTTTTGATTGATTGATTGACCTAAACTAGGGGGTAAATAAATAAATAATTACAGTTCTCTATTTGACAAAGTTACAGTTAAGTTAAGAAAAATAAATAAGTAACGAATCACTCTGTGAGCCTCCAAAGCACAGTAGCCTGATCATTGGTTTGATAATCAAGAACTAAATATTTTGACAAATTCAAGTGTTCAGCTCTGTTTTGACTTTAGAAAGAGAGATAAATTAATTTTTGGCTAAGAAACACCACAAACATTTAAAAAATAAATATATATATACATATACACATATACAGTATCTCACAAAAGTGAGTACACCCCTTACATTTTTGCAGATATTTATTTATACCTTTTTCATGGGACAACACTGCTAAAATGAATCTTTGACAAAATGAAAAGTAGTCAGCATCCATCTTGTATAACAGTGTAAAGTTGTTTATTCTGCAAAATAAATCATAATAGGGGCATTAAATAGCCAAAAAGCTGGTAGTAAAAGTGTGGGGTGTACTCACTTCTGTGAGATACTGTATATATATATATATATATATATATATATATATATATATATATATATATATATATAAATAATACCTAATTCATCGCAAATCTGGAAAAAATGAATTGCAATTATTTGGCATTATTTTTGTTTTTTAGTTACAGTTTTTGCCAGCCACTTGTTATCTGCAAATAATCATAATATGCAATCCCACCAAATTATACATTTAGAACATTTATTTTTAGCCATTTGGAACCTAGGGTCTAAAACTCAGTTTTTTTGTCTACGTTTGAATTTACCTCTGGATTTTCAATTTGAAAGACTTATTCGGTATAATGTTTAATCAGCACAACCTCTCCAACATAACACCTTTATTTTGTCATTTTTACATGTTTTACTCACACACTAGACATAAAATCATGCAGTCGGAAAATTAGAATAGATTATAGAATAGAATATAGTAGAATAGAATGGAATAGAATAGAATAGAATAGAATAGAATAGAATAGAACAGAACAGATTTATTAGTCATTGTCACATGTACAATGAAATTTAAAAGTGCTCACTAATCAGTGCTTTTTCATTCTTTTCCTAAAAGAATAAAATTAGAATTATAAAAGAGTTTAAGAATAAAAAATATAATAAACCAAATAAATAAAAAATGATAAGATAAAATATGTATATAAATAGTCATAACAAACTGTTGAAACAATGAAAGTTTTAGGTGTAAATTTATAAAAACAACAAGAATAAAATTTGTCAACAAACTTATCAACATGTTTTTAAATGAAAATACAAAAGAAACCCAGGCTAAAGTCACACCAGGCAGCCCCAAAAATAAGAATTTCTCTCTTACGAGCTCTGCTGCCTGTTTGACATTTTTCCTGGAATTCTGTTTTTCTTTTATTTTCCTTTATTTCCAGCTTTTTTTCATGAACTTTCTTTACTATGCTTGTGAAAAATAATAAAACAACATTTTTGGGAGAAGTTTGAACCAGCAGTTTCAAAAGAGAACATAAACAAAACAGAACACTAAAATGGTTGATCAGTTCCGTTTAAAAACAAATATTACTTCTGCAAATAAATTCGAGTGTTCTGAAGTTTTACAGAACAAGGCACTGAGGAGAAAATGCTCGCAACTGGCAAGCATTTTCATTTTAGGCCCTTCAAAATAAAAGTCTGTCATGATAGACTCTTTTCTTATAGAGAAAAAGTTATGTCGGGATAAATACCGTTATCGTTCTATCGCCCAGCCCTAGTATTATATTTTTCTGTATTTAATAATTTATCTTGTTTTACTTTTGATAGCAGCACATAAAAGTTTCTTTCAAAATAAAATGTGTCAAATAAGGCCTCCAGATTTACTTGAAATAAAAAAAGCCAAACATAATATTTACTATCTTTATGACTTTGATGCATCATTATTATTTTTCTCCCTTCAATATCAAATATAAACATAAAAAAATGGTGTAGAACCTTAAAAAATGTATAAATGCAATGAAATATGTAAGGGTATTTGTCTCTGAACAGCAGCTGTTGTGCAGCAGAAGTGAAGAACATCTGATTAGATTAATCTAAATAATAAATCAATTCTTCAGTAAATTTTTACAGTACGTTTTGATCCATTTTTTCATCATTTTCCTCAGTCACTCAAAAACCAAACATAATTTAAATAATTAATACATTTTTGCCAAAATTGTGTTTCTTTAAAGCCAAAGAGCCACAATTGAAGGATAAAGGATCCACATGCAGCTCCGCAGCCTCGGGTTGGAGAACCCATGAACCTGCTGTAAACCATTATTAAGTAAACGTTTGAGTGAACTGCAGTGCAGCAGCAGATCCACCAGAACACTTTTGCCCAAACTGCCCTCTTTGTGAAAAGTGCAAGACTTTGGAATCTGCTCCCCATTATTATAAACCATGTGACCGCTTTTAGCATTTTTAAAAAACAAACAAAATCCTGTTTGTGCCAGAAGCAGCAGGAATTCATGCATGTTTTAACAGGTTAAGTGGTTATGTGCTTCTCCTGTGTTTTTCTTATTCAATGTTTGGGTTTTAAACTGTTTTATGAAACTTTTAAAGTCCCTTTGTTCATTTTCCATTCACTGTTTTATTTATTCCATTTTTTTTTTTCTGTATGAAAAGCCCTGTCTCGGGACAACTGCTGCAAACGAGCTCTTGCTAAAAGCATCGTGATGTGGGGATGGAGCTACTGTTTCACAGTCTTGTATGTTTTTAAATCTGTTCCTATCAAAAATAAATAAAAAAAAACTGTAAAGAATGAAAATTGTAAACATCTTCAGGTTTCAGAACTTCTTGCTTTTAGGACCAAATCGGCCTGAAGGGTAAAACAGGTTGATGACAAGTTGCAAACAAGTAATCTTTGCAAGTGAAGAGGAAGGGTGCTGCTCATTAAATGTGATAGAAAAAAAATGTTCAGGTCTGGAAATGTGTTAGAGGGGTTAAAATAACTTTAAAAAATCTGCATGTTGCTGGAAAACGACATGGAAATAATGTCCTGCAGAAGTAAAAACATTCTGAAACGGTATTTCTGATGAGTCCTAAATGTTGACTGTATTTGAGAACTGGACTGTGTGACTCCTCCCCTCTCAAGTTACAAACAGGAAGTACTCACTGGCTCCAAGAAGCCAAAATATAGACCTCTATAGAGACATAAACAGCTGCTACTCAGTCATTTCTGATGAGACCTAACTATTGACTGTATTTGAGAACTGGACTGTCTGACCCATCCCCCTTCACGTTACAAACAGGAAGCCAAAATCCCATGGAATTATATAGAGAAATTAACAGCTATTACTCAGTTATTCTACTGTATTTGTCAAAAGGAAAAAAAAAATGTTTTTACAGTTAAACTAAAAATAAATGTCTGTCACTAGTATATGGGGTCACATTATGTACAAATTTAGGACGTCCTTTGCACTGGATGTCCTAACACACTTGCCTCGACATCCTCTAGCTTGGTCTCTGCAGCAGCGCCTGCATTCAGGTTCTGCTGCCTCCCTCCCCCTCCGGTTCTGTCGAGCTGAGACGTTCTGACTGACATAAAGAGAGGCGCAGAAATGCAAAGACAACAAAGACGCCATCTGCTTTTTAAATCCAAGTCATACGTTTGACATCATCTCAAAAACGCCCACATCTAAAGGAAACACCTGTTTGTTTTGTTTTTTTTATCTCTCGCTTTTCACTTTAAAAACAAGAAAAAAATCTGAAATAGGAACATGCGTAAGTGTGACATTAAACTGACTGAATCAGAGGAAATGCAAAACAATGTTGGAGGTTTTTGTTCTAACATATATTTAGATGTTGGAACCAGACTGGTTCAAATGAAAACGACAAAAGTAGCTTTTCATAACTATAGTAACAAATTGAAACTCTTACACAACTTTATTGAGAGCACAAGTGGGGACAAAAAGTCCAATGATTGAGAGAAGAGCTGCAGTTTATCGAGAAGCCAAAAAAGCTTCTTTTTTAAACTCTAACTGGCATTTTTCTAGTTTCTGATTGAACGATTGTTTCAACTATCTTCTCTTAGACGGTGGAATGAGATGACAGTATATTCTGACTTGTAGGACGCTTTCGTCTGATAACCGCGTCACTGCATTCACAACAACTCTAGAACACGTGTCAACATCAATCCGGCCCTTTGGGTATTTATATCCGGCCCTCCAGATCATTTTATTTTATTGTTATTGATGGTCCATGTTATCTTGCGCTTATTTAATAACTAGTATAATTTTGAAAAAAAATATATTTATATGGAGAGTTAAACATATAAAGTTAAAGTGATGAAGACTTACCAGAAGAAGTTAGAGGAAATGCCGAACTTCACCAGTAGACACAGAGAGAGAGAGAGAGAGAGAGGACAAGATCAAAACAATTAAGAAAGACTGGAAAGATTTCATGTCTCATATTTTGGACTAGAGAATGCAAACCCCCTTTGTTTTTTGCCTCTCAGTGGACGAACACACGACACTCCTCCGCCTCAGCGCGTCTGCAGACACAGCAAGTGCATGAGCGTGATGCCATACGTGTCATACATAAGTGCGGGAGACGATCGCGTTGCTTGAAAAGTACAAAGGCCTTTCAGAAGTTCAACGCAGTTATTCGTCAACAGTAACAAGCAAATCCCAAAAACATTAGCATGGAGGAGACCACATGATTGTGGATACGGTTGATGGTCGATCGGGTGTGGCGCCAAGGTACGCTCCTCCTGTGAGAATGTGTATCCCCAGTCTCAGAAATTGTTGATTTGTTTGTAACTGTCATATTTTATACCAAAAAACGTAAAAAGAAGACGGATGATCACGATATTGAGGGGATTTTTTTGTGCCTACACATTCTATGTAAAACAACGACAGCTTCTTGTGTGGAAAAAGATATAAATTTAGGATAATAAACGCGATTTATGAAAGTGACTTTCTTATGGAAGCATGTCAATATAACATTTTTGTCGTTATCATCATCCGCTTTCTTTTTACACTTTTTGGGACAAAATGCGAGTGTTGCGAGTGATACGACACCGGGGATACACATTCTGACAGGGGAACCTACCTTGGCACCACAGGTAAAACACGCTGATACCCCTAAAACAAAATTCACTGTGATTATGCTAACTTTGTAAGTAACATGTAAGAAAACAGAGTTTGACACAAATATACTAATTCATATTTTTCTATATCGTTTATTAAAAGATATGTGCTTAATATTTATTCTAAAGCTACAATATTCAAACATAGCAATAACGTGTTATCCAAAAGTTGTTACATAATTAATCTATGCAAAACAGTTATTAAAGCTTAATGTTTTATAATAGGAGAGGTAAATACAGCGTTTAGTGTTTACCGGAGGCTTAAACCATCTTTCCTTTACAGTTTGATGAGTTGGATACAGGACAGAAAAATGTCGCCCGAATCTTGTCTGAAACATATTCAAGCTGAGAAATATGGCAAACGTCCCTGTGATCGTTCTGAGACTGGCTTGTGAAAATTATAGGTGTTGATCATTGTGTAAAAAGAAGAAGAAGAAGTAGGAAACAGAGCGGCAGTCTTTCTGATTTATCTTTTCAGACTACATTTCTGTGATTGTCTTCCTTAGAAAAAAAAAAATCCAGCTTCCAGACAAGCGTCCAGTAATAACATTTTTTACATCCTTCTAACATTCTGCTGCGGTTGATTGAATTGTAACTTCAGGCTTTGAGAAGCATAAAAATAAGGCAACTTTGAGGAAAAGAAAGTATGGGAGGCTTAGAGGCTTAGCAAGGCAGCATTTGACATTGATGAATCCTCAGTTCTGCTGTGGGGATCCGATTACTGTAAGTACGATGCAAAATACAGAGAGAAGCACATTATTGTTCTTTTAACAACAATCGTCCGACTTCTTTTGTCCACAATGCATTAATCTTCAATGAAACGATGCTTTCAGCTGTCAAACTCAGTGAATCGGTGCCAACAATCTGCTTGAAAACAAATTGTTGGTGAAAAATCTGTCAAACTGATTTAAATAATTACAGTTTTTTTCTGAAACTTTTAATATGAAAACTAGAGAAAACAAGAAAAACCGACACTGTTGCCTCTGAAACCTACAGATCTGTTCCTCATTTGTCCTCTTTAACCTCTTCATGCTTGAATTATTTTCAATTATATTAAAAAAAAGTGTTCTTCAGTGATATTTAAATTAATGCTAAATGAAGCTGAGTCCTGGATTTACGTTACAAATTACCAAAATACAGCATGAAGGGTTTAGGATTAAAACTGTGGATCTGGATTTAGGTGGAGATCCAATTTGTGAATCAAGATGAATGATTCACAGTTCAAACATCGATCCTCACCACTCAATAAGTCTAAATGCTATGTATGAATGAACGAGTTCAAATAATATGTACTTGATCAGTAACATTATTATATTTTTTCCCGCAGGAGATCAGAATAGACAAAACTTAACAGATAAACGCACAAAGATTTAAAGAAAGAAATTATATTTGTCTCTTCACACAATGTCACACCTAAAGGTTTATCTGTCAACTTTAGCAGTAAACAAAACATAAACATCCCTTTAAAATAGCATCGGATCATTTTACAACAAAGTTTTTTCCTCAGATTTGTCATCTTCAAACAGTTGTGAAGCTGGAGCAGAAAAAGTAAAGGAAAGAAGCGTTTCGGGGTGGGACACAAGCTCACCTTCCCTTCCGCCAGGGGAATGGGGGAGGGTAAAGGGGATGGGGTGACTCATTGCTAGCTACTCACTGCTACTGCTAACATACCGCTCACAACTAAGAGGAGAATTTCTAATGGATGACAGCCGCTCTGCAGAAACGATACCTTAGAAAACAAAACAGGTGTTTAGATTTTTGCTTAAAGCTCCATAACTGTAATCTGAAGATCGTTTGAAGCAAAAAATATAAATATAGAAAGTTGCTAAAAGCTTGTGAGTTGAGTTGACAGACTTATCAAACTTCTACAAATATTTAAATTTCTTTCTGTGTTTTCGGCTTCTGTTGAGTCTGCTTCAGACACCTGGTGCCTCTGAATTTCCCCGTCCTTCACCTTTTTCCACCAAAGCCTGATTTCTGCTCGCCCATCATTTGTCATTCAGCACGCACACATGAGAAAATTGCTTTTTCATTATTTATTATAAACTTTTGTCTGCAGTAATTTGAAGGGGAAGGCGTTTTGGTCACTTACAAGAAGACCAAGATGGATGAAAAACGTGCTGACTCAGTGATATGACTGAGTATTTCATCTTTACTCAGTCGTTCTTTTTATTTTACTTTTGACAAAAACTTCGAAAGTAAAGACAGGACAGAGTGGTATGAGGTAACTTTACATCTAAAATGATGCTGTATTTAACTTATCTTCAGTGTACACTTTCCGCCACTGTGCTGTTACCATGACAACACGTTACACGACGTATCAAACAGCACTTTTTGGGGGGAAAAATCGATTTGAACTAAAAAGTAGGACCGAGAATCAAATAAAAAATTGATTATTTAATCCTCAAACTTTGAAAAAATTAATCACGATCAACCGCAAATATTTTTTGCTTTTTTTTGTTGTGTTACAGCATTTGCCGCAACTTATTATCTGCAGATGGTCACAATATGAAATCATACGCAAAATTGTACATTTAGAACGTTTATTTTTAACCCTTTGAAATCTCAGCTATCAGAAATAACAATTTCTCTCCTAAGAGTACTGCTGCCCATTTTACTGGATTTTTTTTTCCTTTTTTTCCAAAACTTTCCTTGTTGTGATTGTGAAAAAAAATGATTAAAAGGTTTTAGGGGGAAATCTGATCCAGCTGGATTATAAATCAGTTTGTCTGTAATCTGCTGTAGAAGGAGGCGTGTCTTTCCACTCTGAACTGCTCGCCTCTCGTAACAGCGGCGGGCGGGACTTTCGCAGTGAACCATGGAGTTTCCACAATACTTAGACATTGGTGGTTCTTGTTATTGTGGAAAATTCATGTCAGCCCCCATCCCAAATAAAATAATGATCAGTTTCCTCGTTGTTGGATTTCTAATAGCAGACAGCTCCATTAAGCTCCACCCACCACCATGGATCTTTCGCTCTGCGCTGCAGCTGTGATCATTTGTCTTATGCTTCATTTATTAAAATAAAAGATCGCTTTTTGTTTAAAATAAATATCCAATTTTATCTAATCTAATAAAAATCTTTATCACATAGTATAAATATATTATTAGAATATAAATGTATAAATAGTAAATTATATTTTCCATTTTTATACATACATCTAATTATAAAATATATGATCTCACAGCTGCACAACTATAGGTGTTGATAAATAATTAATTCTGTTTCGATTAATGGTGTGCGTTAAGACGTTAACTTTCACAGCCCTACAAAATGCTAATAATTGATTTCATATTTATTTCTTTCCAAAAGTGACCATTGAGATGTCAATACAATTACTGGACTGTGCGAACATAACCGATTAGTCTTCTTTGTTGTCTTTTCTTTTTCAATGACGGTCTTCTTTGCTATAACAGAGTATAGTTATAGATTAAAAATGAGATTAACGTGATAAATAAATAAATAACACGCCAATTTGTATATAAATAAATAATTACGATGATTGTGATCATTTGACACATCTAATAACTACATATAGACAAATATACACGTAGAAACATGCACTCATTTGGTTCTATTTAAATCTTATTCCTCCTTACTCTGAAATGTATTTTTCCCTCTTGGAGGGTTTTGTTCCTACGTTGTGTCGCCCCTGCAGAACATGGTCGGAAGCTGCAACAACCAAGTACTACTTTGTGCGGTTTTAAATGCTTTGATTTGAGAAGCATCAGAAGGAAGACAATCCAGGCTGACCAGTAATGTGTCAACATTTTCATAAACAACCAAAGCTTCTGCAAAAAGACAAATTCATTTAAAGATCCTTGGAAAACCGCGCTAACAAAACCAAGAAAAAAAACAAGAAGGAAACCAGCTACTCTTTCATTATTGTTGCTGGAGTTCCAAAGCGGAGAGAAGAATGCCATGTGTTCTGATAATGCTCATATGTTTACGCTCTGGCATTGTGATAGGAAAAGAGTTACACGATAAGAGACTGCTGACAGTCCCAGACTGCGTCTGAAGATAAATCACAGATCAATGAAAGCTCCATGTTTGCAACAACTCGGAGCCTTTGAGAAACAAAATTATCCAGAGTGAAGCAGATAATTACAGAAAGCAACGTTTCCTGCAGTATATTGAGCTTTTGCCGCCTCATTTGACACAAACATTCTCAACAGGGAGCAGCAGAGCCCAAATGTCCCGTAGGGATTTAAATAAAAGTCCCAGGACCTGCAAGTTCAGACACTTTTCGCTGTTTTGCCTCCATCTCCTCTTCATTTTCTGCGTGGGCACTATCATGTGTGCGATGTGGTTTGAATGAGGGCTCTCCAGGGTTTCACAGGGGGAAGAGAATGTGTTTACTACAACACTTTTACGCCATATACAATGTTCAGTTTGTGGGCTTGATTGAGCCCAGTAGGCCCATCGAGATCACAGCCTCTGCTCTCGTCAAACCTCTGGGGGTTAATTAACCAGAATAGGTAACTAGCTAGCACTGTGTGATTGCATTAACAGACAAACAGACCCCATTGAATCTTCTTTGGCTGTGTTCTTGCTCGCGTTTAGGGGATGTTTGGAAAGTTAAAACTAACGTATTCCCCGAGAACAGACTGCACCTGAATGACAAATACAGAGGATTTTTCTCCTTCTTTAAAAGCCAATCTTCTGGGCGTTAGCATCCTGCACATGAGATACTCTTTACACTCTGCTTTGGAGAACAGGGTAAACAGAAGAAAGAAAGATAAGGACTTCTTTTCCTTGGCTTACCTGCAGGACATCACCATTGGGTAAGCTTCTGTCAGCAGTACAGTAGTAAGATGAATTCACTGTAACAGTGTGTGATCGTGAGATTTACTGTGAGCTTTCATTCCGTTTTTAACATTGACAGTACTGGCAGAGACAGACGCAGCCCATTAGCAGTGTGGCTGTAAGTGCTCCGATGCATAGGACATTTGTTAGGTAATTGCGTATGCCGCGGCATCCTGTCCCCGTTTGACAAACAATGACTGATACGAAATGTACAGGAAATAGTTGGTGCGCCATTCATGAACTGCGTCTGCCATCAGACAAAAGCTTATTTTTGACTCTTGCGCAGATGGATGTAAATCCATGTCATCCCATGAAATCCCTGCCGGTTCCAGCCAAACTGTGCAGAAAAACCCTGATGCCAGCTGCCATTGTGGAAAACTGGAACAGCTTGCATATGTCTCAGTTGAATCCATTTTAAGAGAGAACTTCTGTGTATCCTATACTCATCCAGTTACTCATCTATAAATGTGAAGCAGATGAGTAATAGGATTTTGCAGCAGGGGAGACGACATACTGTGTTATTAATTCATCTTTTTCATAAATTCTCAATTACAACACGAATAAATAGCTTGTAACCCTTAATTCTGGCCTTCGATCATGTCAGACCCAGTCTTTCAACGTCACTCAATACTATGCGACAAAAGATGCATAAAACCCTTTTTTTTCTTGGTGGTAGATATTAGATACATGCTTTAAAAAAATAAAAAAGAGAAATAGAGGGGAGAAGCATCTTCTGTTTGGTGATTTCCAGAGACCCGTGTTCTGGGCTTAATCTTCCAGACTTGTTATTGTAGTCAGCAGCGGGCTGTAATGAGCATAATGAGCTCAAATGCAAGCCTGAGATGCTCCAAATAATTGCTTAAGGAAGGAAAAACAAAGGCATAATTTGCTTTTGTTAGAAGGTGAACCTTTATTAGAGGCAGAGTAAGAAAAAAGACGGCCTTGAGTGTGACCATTTCAGCTGCAGGCTCTGTAATCATTTTTCGCAGCATCTTTGGAGTTTGATGCGTCACGTCGAAAAAAAATTATTTTTGAACGACTGAGCAAAAAAAATGAGAATTCAGAATGTCAATAAATTATCACAGCATCACTGCAGAAGCACAACAGCCCAAGCCACAGGGTGTGAACGAGCTTTCAGGGGCTCAGATATATGGAATCTTTAATTTAGTCCACATATTGCTTTCATGTGCAGTGATGAAAAAAAGGCTTAGGGTGGAGATCATTTAGTTTTTCTTTTCTTTTCTTTAATTTAAAAAAAGCAATGTGCATACAGCTCACGTTGGGAAGAGGTGCACTGTGCCGATGTAGCAACATTTCATGATAATTGGTTTCCTCTCTTTTTGGGTTGGAGCTTTGCTGTTGAGTCAGTATTAAAAAAAAAAAAACACATTACCATCAAGGCTGAATTTAGGAATGGGCATTGGCCACCAAAACGCTGTGACGTCTTACCCCAAATATGATGACCTGCAAAAATTCATGAATAACTAAAGAATTAAAAGTAGTAAAAAAATCACAAAAGAACCAAAAAAGGCACAACATACATATAAAAAAGACTAAAAGACAGACAGACAAACATAAAAATAAATACATCCCAGCTAGCAAGGCCAAGTGGGGCCCATATGGCTTAGAAGTGGGCAGAAAATCTGGGCCCCAATTTGTTTTTTTCTGTTGTGGTCCAACCTGTGTTTGCCCATATTGGCTTATATGGACACTCAGTGGGTTAGCTCGCTGTGCTAGCCAGCCCCCCGGAGGATGACATAGCATGCTAGCAAGCTCTAGCTCTGCTGTATCAAATTAATAAGATGCGCTGTATCGAACTAGCAAGCTACGCCTTTTCAAGCTAGCAAAATCTGCTGTTTCAAGCTAGCAAGCTCTACTATATTGAGATAGTGAGATCTACTGTATCATGCTAGTGTGCTCCACTGTATTGAGCTAGCAATCTCTGCTGTTGCGAGCCATGAGGTCCACCGTAGTGAGCTCCACTGTATTGAGCTAGCGAGCTACACAGTTCACCAAGCGGCTGGCTAACATAGCAAGCAAACCCACTGAGTGCCCACCTATAGGGCATTGTGGGCAAACACAGCTGGGGCCACCCTTTTCTGCCCTGTTTTCAACCATATGGGGCCCACTTGGACTTGCTGGCTGGGATGTAGCCTTAAAAGGGCACAACAAGTGTCCTGCTTATGCCTGTCCCAAGCCTGATAAATGTCAAGAAGAGCATCCAACATAAAATGCAAACGATGGATCAGACATATCAAATAGATGAAAGGAGAAGATCGATGAACTGGTATGAGGATTGCATTATTTTCTACACGTTTTAGGGATATTACACCCCAAAACTCTCAGCACACCCAAACTTGCCCCACCGGTATGCTAACTGTACCCCATAGAGAGGCTGGCTAAATCTAGGCCTGCTTACTACAGGCGTAGTATTTCATACTGAGATTTTTTTAAATGTATTTTATTTGTTTATCAAGGGTTGTTTGTAATGGTTATTCCTTTATGTGGCATAATAGAGCTTATTCATTCTTTGGTAAAGACAAAGCTTGTTTTCACACAGATTGCATTTCTGAGCTAACACAGTATGAGGATGATGCATTACGCCATAAAACCCAAACTGTTCAGATGATTGGTCTGTGCGCAGGTTCAATGGCTCTAGTAGACCAATTGAACTCGTGATCTCAAGGCCTCATGGTTATTGTTAGCGCACTGTTTCCAGTGTTTTTGCGATTACAACTCATTTCCATTCCCAGCTCTACTTCTCCTCCACACACACCAACAAACACACACACACACATCTACTGCATTCCTTAACTGCTATCAACTGGACCTCACATTTTTAATGCCAAGCACGCTGCCAAGTTGAAAGTGGGGTTCTGTTTGGGGATCAGCCGTCTCTTCTTGTGAGCGCAGAAAGGATTGTCAGCAGACGAGTTTGAAGAGTCTCAAAAAGACCCTTTGGACAGTCCAGATCTGGTAATGGGGCCCGGTGGGTTTTGTCATGCATGGTATATATCAAGTTAATTGTCAGACATAAAAGAAAAACACAACCTGTGTCTAAGACAAGACCACAAATCATCCTTGTATTGTTTTGAAACAAAGTTATCCTGAACAATAGAGAAGGAATAAACTTGTATGATCTGACCAGTCTGTAGTGTATTGGGAATATTGTTGTTTTTGTGGAAGCTGATTATGTGTAGCACATCTACTAATTATATCCTGGAAGTTCTCTCTGGCAGGACCATCTGGACCGTACAGTAATTAGACCACATCAGTGCCCTCTATCTTGATGCTTTCCTGTTTCAGTTTCCTCCATCAGACAGAACCAAGATACCTTTCCTCTGATCTTTTTAGTGTCATGAGAGCACTTTTCAATTTACCGTAGGAGCGTTGTAGTGTCTGTTTCAAGCAATTCTCGTCATCCACCTTGATGGAAAAACATTGAAAAACATGTTCAGAGACAATGACAGTACCGTACAGTATACAGGCTTTTAGGAGTCATTCCTGGTGTGTCACCTTATGGTGAAATATTTTTATGTGATTTTATTTTACAGCTGCATTATAAAAGACGAGATGACTACTCTCCAAGCAGCTTAAATGCCAACGTGTAGAAAACCAGCAAAAAGAGTGGTCTGTTCCATCCTGCAGTGTTTACTTTTCAATGGTGTTTAGAAGATTTATTTATTTCAAAAGGCAAGATGACAAACTTTAGCTTGTCAAAATGTCAAAGAAACTTATGTCTGAGCCTCAGATTGAGTAATCCTCTTTTTTTCTTACAGAAAAGTGTTTTTTCTCCTCTTTCTGATAAACAAACAGGTGTGAAAATATTTTAGGAGTATGTGCCATTGGCTGAGACACTGTGCACACACCACAGATGGAGTGTGAGATGTGGGCTGGGCTGCCAAAACAGTCTGAACAGCGTGGCTGTTTCACAAAGCAGCTTTCACTAATTATAAAGCCTAACTAAGGCTCCACAATATTTTACTTTGTTATGTGGAATGCAGCTTCCTTTTGGTTTTGGAGATTAAAAAAAAAAAAACCTGAAATACCTGCTTTGAAATTGGGGGTATTTGGACATTAAAGACCCACTCAATCATTTTTTAGTATAGTGGAAGTGTTCCCAGTGGTCTTTTAATTATGATTATGCTGTTTTTAGCGAAAAAAACAAAAAACAAAAATGGATTCTTGAATAGAGAAGCTCTTATAAACAACATGCAGATCATTAACATTGTAAACATTGTTCTGCCCTCCAAGAGGGCGTTTCAGTTTGGCCACTAGGTGGCAATCACGCTATAACGTTACACATTATTCCAGCAGGAGAAAAAGAATATATTTTATGCTAGGTTCACACTGGACATGGAATCTCTGCGGTCAGCGTGGAGCAGAGTCCGTGCGGTATCTGCTCGCTCCTGCAATTCACACCAGATGCACATTTTTACGCGACCGTCGGCAAGCGCTTGTGCTAGAGCTTTTTCTGTTTTCGCTACAATGGGTGAATTAATAACCAAAAAATATTTACCCCACGTTTCTGCTATGAAGAACAGCTTTCTGCCACTCTTTTTTTTACACCCAGAACCCAGCCCTGCCCCCCGCTCCACAGTTGGCCCACTATTTTGATATGTGTGTGTGTGTTTTTTGTATGTGTGTGTTTTGGAATTGTATGTTTATTTTCATTTTCTACGGTCTGTTAAGATACAGACACATGATCGCGTTTCTCAATTGCTGTGTTTTATTGTAAAAAATTGGTTATATTTTGAAAATAATTCAAATTTTCTCATGTATTTTGACGTAACTTGATGCCCATCGCTCGTGATTCGCCCACAAAATAGACCGGACGCTGAAACGATCAGCTGCATGGTGCGTGTCTTCTGCGGAGGACCGCTGCTCTTCCAGTGTGAACCAGGCATTAGACCACAAATGGTTGCTTTAGAAAAATATTTCCTTGACCGAATTTGGAAAATTTGTGCCTATGGGTTTATAAAGACGTTCATTTATTCACCAATGTATGTTTACATCGACCGAGCAATAGCATTAGCAGTCGTATAGCATCAAGCTAGCAGACTTCAGCATTGTGTGTTAGATCGATTTCCATTTTAATGGATCGATTATTGATCTATTAAGCTTAGATCGATGAATCATTTTTATTTACCCAACCCTACTTGTAACCCGTCCAGTGTATTTTCTACATCATAAATATAACCTTTTCATCTTTTGTCTGCTTCTGATTAACAATGATTTGTATAAAGAAATATTCTGAAAAGCAATTTTGAGCTTTCCATATTTTCTTCCCCACACCAGATTATAATGCACACCTTCAGTAAATGGTCTATTTTTGGCCTTAAGTGATATAAAAGGCACATTAAGCAAGATAAGAGTCAGAGATAGGATTGTCATTGCGTTCACAGTAACTTCAGGACTTGTTTATAACACGCTACCAGCTAGCCATGTTAGCTGATTCACAACACCTACAACTCCCAGCCTTGTTTGCAAAACGTAAGACACAGAATGATGCAGTTAAAATGAACTTTACTGATATTAATTCCCAATCTTGGCAGTAACACGTTCCGGCCCTGCTACACGTCAGCCATGTTAGACCATTTCAGATACCACCCAGACTTGTTGGCAACCCAAAAAAAAACATCCTGATTTTTTGACAGAGCACCGCGTGTAACTCAAAATCGCTTCAACATCAGTAAGCCCAAGCAGAAGAAATCCATATTTAAGGCGCTCTAGATTACTGTCTTTTTATGAAAAAAAGACTTTTGAGTGTCAATTCAGACAGTGTTTTAATCTTAATTTTTTTGTACATGTCCTCTGTCAGTTTAAAAACGGCAAAAACACAATTTTCATTTGAGTGTGTCTTCAAAGGCAATACTGTTCAGGGATTGCAATTATTTGCAGAGAGGGGAAGAGTCTTGATGATTGGGTTAGGGACACATGGGAGCTCTATTACGACAGTAATGTCAGTGTGAGGTATTTTATTACAGCTAAAAAATTCAAGTTCATATTATTTGAAAAAGAAATTATTATTAGACATTCCCTTCCTTAAGGACTACAGAAAAAAAAGACTTCTCAATTGCTTACCTGGGAAAGAATCAATAAATTCATTAAGTCAAGCAGACTCCGTTAGTGTTAAGGAGGCCAAAAGTGATGAGAAATATCACTCTGCAATTAAAAAGAAAGACCTTGCTAATGATTTCTCGCTGAATGTGTCCGTCTGCAGCAAAGCTAGCCCCAGCTTATCTCCAAGAAGCAGAGCTTTCATGAAACCTGCCCCAAGTCCCCACGTGGCAACAAACTCACCTGCTTGGAAGATGTTGTGACGACTCCTGAAAAATGAAAGAAATAAACCTTTAGAGTTGCTGCTCAGTGAAGCCGTCCCACAGTTCACTTCCAATCATGTTGATGTTTCTTACATCTTAGTAGCATAAAAGCTAGAACTCCACGTTTGGCCCTCTTGTATTTTTTGACTTTGACATTGCTGAATACTGCACTTGATTTCTGATGAATCATTCAAAACAATACATCAACACAGTAGGGCTGCTAATGTCAGCAGATTACTCACTCATCTTTTGTCACAGTTCCTTTAGGGGGGATGGCAGTCCACTCATCTAGTCAAGGAGATCTGCTGTATTCCATTTGGTCATAAAAAATCAAGGCAATCCATTCTACAATACAAAAGATGAATTTCTTTTTTTTTTTTCTTTTTACAAATTTCATCAAATGCAAAAACATAATTAATGTGTGACCCAAAGAGGTTAATAATCATAACAAAAAAGCCTTGAATATTTTTTTAAGCTATCAGTATAATATTTAGAAGATATTTTGAAATCACGATTAATTTTTAGATTTATTCTGGCAGTTTAGCAGACGAATGGACATAGAAAAAATGTTTTCACAAGCTTAGATTATATCACTAAAACAATTTCATCAAATAAATGCCTAAAACCACAACTGAATTTTGATCTAAAATACATTGCTGCTTTTTTCAAACCTGTGAATTTGGCGCACACTTCCCCCTCATTGCGAAACCCCATTTCCTTTTTCAATACTCATATTAAAGATACACTCTGATCATCTTTTGATCCATAGTAAAAACAAATCTTAAGTTTTTATCAAATAAAAAATTTGGGTCAAACCACTAAACCACATTTACTTTGACATGTTTTAGAAAACAAATCCCAAATGTTTGGTTAAATGCTTCATGATTCCAGCAGATTGAATCAGGAATGCCTGGGCCGAGGATGTTGGTGTCACTTATTTGAGGCCCAAAGGTCAAACATCCTAGCCAGTATACAGACATACTCTATAAATAACAAATTAATTCAATTCAAAGTTAACAATGTATTACATGTTTCTAAGCTTAGCCTGAACTGACTTTATAACTCTAACTCCCTCATCTGATAGATTTGGCGCCACCATCGCTTGCACAGGCATTTTGGCATTGTCCAGCTTTGAAATTTTTTGGCTCCAAATATTTAATTGGCTTACAAATACAGTTTGGGGAGAATGTGCCCTTGGAGTGTTACAACTCATAATAGGTATGCTGAAGAAACTCACCATGTTTCTTTAAAATATTTTTCCTATCACCAGAAACAACTAATCATAATAGGTATGCTGGCTGCAAAGAAACTCATTCTATTAGAATGAAAGTCTCCTTCTGCCCCATGTTTTAAAAGGTGGTTGAACGAAATGGTGTTTGTAGCCAAAGGCACATGAGATTCAATAGGATAAAATAAAGCAGGACTGTTTAGTAAGATTTGGCAACCATTCTTAGAATTCTTACAAGAAAACTGATATAAACTATACCCCAATTTATGTATTCCTCACCATTTGCATGCATGTTTTTCCTCCTTTCCTTACTTTTGTTTGGATTTTCTTCCTTTTTTTTTATTTTTTAATTGTCTATGTTGTTTACATATACTGACTAAAACTCTGTTTTCGCACGTGAATTTTGGAAGACGTTTTGTGTATTTTTGAAAAAAAAAAATTGGGGTCAACTTAAAAATGTAATTTAATAAAAACTAATATTTTCAGTGTTTCACTTTTTACAGTGTAGTTTCACTTTGAAGTTGTGGGTGGGGCCACTGACGTGGTGTAAAGAGCTTGTGGGCTTTCCAGCGTATTTTCTACATCACAATTACAATCAATTTCCAACAGGATTTTTTTCATTTGCTCCTGATTCACAATGATTTGAACAGAGAAATACTCAAATGCAGTTATAATACTCATTTTTTTATGCATGTCCTCCATTATCAGAAAAATCCGACAAGAACTTGTTAAAAACACAATTTTTATGAGAATGGAAGGTTATACAACCTGACAGAATTTCTTATTTTCGAGAGAAATTTAAAAAATGCTATTTTAAAACATTTGGTTTAATTTGAAAATTAAAATGAAAATGAAAATCAAAGTGTTGGTGCATGTTTTGTTCTGGTGACTTACTCTCATGACACTAAAAGCATGCTATGAACATGTTGAGGCCTCCCCCAGAATTTTCTTTAATTACACAGATCCACCCACTGTCAAAACTCTTGACTTTCTTCCTATTAATGAAAATTTGTATTATAAAAAAAAAAATAATTATGTTAATTTTAAAAGTAATTGAATTTCTGTGTAATTAACAAGTGGGAGGATATTCCCTTCCTTTAGGTTGCGGGTTCTGTCTTCCCTTAAATACTTTTTGCGTGTGTTCCACAGTGGCCCGGGGCTCTTCAGAGATGCAAATAGACACCAACAGCAGAGCAGAATATGTTAAAAAT
The DNA here is from genome assembly GCA_003999625.1 of Oryzias javanicus. Lineage (NCBI taxonomy): Eukaryota > Metazoa > Chordata > Actinopteri > Beloniformes > Adrianichthyidae > Oryzias > Oryzias javanicus. The sequence goes on along the minus strand of CM012446.1, from coordinate 25,640,142 downwards.
GTCAGCAACGGGATGCATTCATTTGAATATGGGCATCACATTGAAAGTCCGAGCAGCTCTCAATGAGGGTCCTTTGCTGTATTGCAGCAGTGCATGTTGAACACTGTGGTGGAAACCTAATTAACAGTCTAAGGGTTTCCTGTTTTAAACAACCCTCAGCTCCAGAAAAGCCTTCTGTTACCAAAGGAGAAGAAAATATTAAAATAAATACGGTCACATCTCTTAAATAAAAAAAATGATCAAGGGTGTGGAAAAGAGGGAAGCTGTTGCATCTGCATTCAGAAAAATCAAAGTAATCGGTTGAGCTTTAAAGCTGGAGAGTTTTAGTCTACCAACTCCCTTTTTCAAATATTAGCACTTCCACATCTAATGCACATCCCTGAATTGGAACCAAAACATGAAAGTCTGCAGCTTTTCTTGCTGTGGGACTGGAATTTAGCAGGTCTGTCTTTAATTTGAGGTAGAAGCACACATCAAACATTTCACCCACTGAAGTTATATTGCTTTGGCAGACCTGCTGTTAAAATATTGGCTTCCCACACCACTTCTTTCCCAGTGTTTAAACTAATCACCTAGGGCTATTGTTGGCTAAACTGCTGCTGTGTAGGGAGCTGCGCAGTCTCCGGGTGGATCTTTTTTTTTTCTTTCTCTGCCACACCTTAACTGATGCAGAAACTGCAGGGAGACAGGAAACAGAACACAGCAGGGGAGACCAAGCTGAAGTGAGTTCTTGTTTATTTTAAGCATCATTTTTGGTCAAACATTGAGAGTTGTGCACCACAATTAAAAGCCTACATAGAATTTGTCTAAAACAAGTTAAATAAGCTTTTAGAATTTATTAATGAAGACTATTTATGTGAGGGTTCAGGTTTATAATCCAAAGCTGTCATCATTCAGTTAATCAACCTAGTGTATTTAAAGGATGACCAAACAGGGAAGTTGGTGACTGACTCCACCCACATCTGAAATTTATAAAATCCAGTCAGAGGGGCGGGCTTGGGGGCAGAACTGTTATCATTACTGCAGCTGCAGATCATGACGTGGGACTTGCATGGTTTGACCAATCACAAAATTCATCTGTAATACCTCGTTTCAACCTGTAGGGGGCAGCACACAGAGCTTTTTTGACTTTATTTTCAAGATTTATTGTAATTTATTAAAAATTGGCAATGACCAATAGACAGCACTTTTGAAGCCCCATTCATGGAGTTTAACAGCCAAAAAAAGTTGATTTAGTGTTTGGTTACCCTTTAAGTGTCTATCATTGTCAGGTCATCTGTTCTGTCACTGGTATGGTTCTACATGGGTTTTGTTGGTTGTTTGTTTAAATTGTTAAGCTCCTGTCACCAAGCCCAGTCTCCTGCGTTTGGGTCCTGACAACTGTTCTTAATCCAGCTGAGATGTTTATATCCATGAAAAAGGATTGTCTTCATGCTGACTTTTTAGTAGTAAACAAAAAGCCTCCATTGTGCCATAAACATGTTTTAGTCTTTGTGCTATAAAAAGTTGTTTTTTTTTTTTTTTCTCTCCAGTGATGTAGAAAATGAGCTCAGCCTGAGGTTTTTTGACACATAGGATCTGCCTGTTCTGAGGTTTGCCTGGATGAAGAGGATTGTAGAACGGCAGGACTGCCAATAAAGAACACGAAACACCCCAGAGAAATGTCATCAATTTCTCAGTAGCTCACCATGAATTATCTCAAACACGTCACATTATTGCTACATTCATCTTCCAAACAAAGAGTAATGGAAAAATAGTGTCACCGATTTTGAACGTCACTCTCACTCAATGACATCACCAATACTCGCCGGTTAGCTAGCGTTAGCGTAGAGCTTCCAGCGCTCTAATTTACATAACAACGGTAGCTTTATAACTTTGAAAAGGTCGTGCTAAGACAAAAAGTCATTACTTACATTTCATACAGTTCAGAGCACATCCATGTGAAGAAAAGCTCTTCTCCTCCGCACCCCTCCATCGCGAGGGAGGGGTCTGGCTTGGAGGGGAGGGTATGAGAAAAATATATTTCGGACACTTCTTGCACTTTACAAGCCCCTTCAAATGGAGGGAAGAATTCGGATTGAGTCTTACTCACCAGCGTATTCGAGTAATACAATCGACAACTTTTGTAGACCTATTAAAATTAGAACAAAAAACGTAAAAATTTGAATAAAAAATGTGACAGAATTATATTGAAAAACCCACAAAAAACTCAATAAAAAGTTAGGTAAAAATATAATAAGGATAAATAAATCTTAAAAAAAAAAAAGTAAAAATAAAAATAAATAAATAAAATCAATAAAAATAAAATCATAAAAATTTCCAGTATGTCCGGTCCGTGTTGTGCCTAACGTACTGTAGCTTTTCAACCTTTATTTGAAGAAGGTCATCGAGTAGTTTTCATGAGCAGATGAGGTCAGTGGCCAGCGTGTTTGTATTTCATAGCTTTTGTATTTCTTAAAAATAGTAGAACAAAAATTAGGGAACATTTTGAACAAATAATCCCCTTTTCGTTTTTTTCAATAGACAAAAAATTAAAATGATGATTACCCTTTTTTTTTTTTTTAAATGCACAAAAAATCAAATAAATATCACTCATTTTTTTTCTTTTTGAATATATGTAAAAATAGGGAAAAAAAAGACTTTTTTTTTTTTTTCCTTTTAATTGATTGCAATACGCTTCCATACATATACACGTCCCACAATCAGCTTTTAGGCTTATGACCAAACAGGTAGTTAATTTTCATCTTAGATATTACAACAATTTTGGCGTTAAGTCATTCTAAAAGAGCCAGAATGAAAAGAAGCTGAGAGCTTATAGAAAAACCATTAATCTGCTTCATTCCTGCAACATCAAAAGGAGTCAGCAGGGTGTTGCCATAACAACGACAGATACCAGTTTTTTCAAGTTATACAACAGCTTGTCTTTACAGTATTTTCATTAAGTTTTTGTAGAGAAATATTTCAAGGTTGTTTTAATTGTCTGCTAATCTCATTCCAGTGTTTACACTCGAGGCACTCTGAAATGTGAAGGCAATTTAATTAAACAGGAATGTGTTTATTCTGATTGAACTCCAGTGACATTGTTCCGTACTGTTCTCACAAGTCAACCCTGCTTAAGCCGTGACATTACCTGAGTCGCCACTGGCAAAGCAAACACAACAGCGCCCGGGCATGTTTGAGTAGATGCAGCTCGCGGCTCACGTCTTTGACGCGCAGCTCTGACAGATCCAGATTCAAATTTAATCATCTCGACTTCTTTCCACTCTTCACCTTATTTGCCTCCAACTGCTTTGCCTGTGTCCCAACGCCGCACTAAATGAGGAGTTTGTGATGGATCCTGTAAGGAAGGTGGGGTGCTGCGAGGGTGTTTATGATAATGAAACACAAAACTAAATATAGACGAGGAAGGTGTTTCTGCCTTTGAACTGTGGCTTCAGGGTAAAACATACTGTTAAAACAACAATATATGAGTAACAGCTAGAGAGCAGAAACTACTTTGTATGTTTAACACTAGTGCATGACAGTGTTTGACACTTCTGGAAGGATGTGCACATTAGTCAAGACAGTCATCTCATCACAATTACAAAAAAACTACAGGATAGATGCACTCTATCTTAAAATATTGTGATGCTACACTGCATTACATTTGATTATGTTGAGAAACGATGCTTGAAACATTGAGTTACATGGGTGGTTGTTTATTACAAGAGTCTTTATCTGTTTGAATGAAAATTGTGTGTTTTTTAACATTTTTTTTGGTCTAGTGAAATTTTATATCACAATGTTTTTTTCTCAAATTGTGCGATAACAATATATATCATGATATAAATCAAAGAACTATATTTGTTAAATTTGATCGCTCTGTGGCTCAGAAGAAAGATGTGTAGTCATCAGCGGGATATTTAGATTTAAATATTTGTTTCCAGTCACGCTAAACATAAAAGATGCCCTGAAGGAAGATGACACCACGATTTTTTTTTTACGTAACTTACAAAAGGCATATATAAAGCATTTAAATTTAAAAAGACTGTACATTTAAGCCTATATAAGACAAAATTATTAACTAAAAGCTCCATGCTTACCGAATTGTGTGAAGAGGAATCACGCAGAAAAATAAGTTTTGTGAATATAATTCAAAATCACTTGCACTTCCTGTATAAATTGCACGTTATCGCGTAAACTCACGTGAGTTTGAAGTCTCGCGAGATCGACAGCAGCAGGAGGGCAGCCATCCATAGCCAATGGGAGTCATCTGCCGTAGCTAGATGCTTGCGGTGGGAGCCCGGGGTTAGTGTGTGTTTGGGTTCATGTGCAGAGGTAGAGCGGCCGACCTCCCATAGGAAGATCGCTGGTTTGGTTTCCACCATTTGTTGACGTGTCCTTGGGGAAGACACTGAAGTTGGTGGTATGGTTGGTGTAGGCCTTCAAGAAAGGTAGTAAAGTGCTCGTATTTGCCTTTAACCAAATAAATGGTACTATCTAACCAGCTAAAGGGGGTTTTTTTTTTTAGGCTTCTTTTTAGTTGAAAGAAAAACAACATATTTCTAGTGAAACTACAGAAATTCCAGATTTGCCTGAGAAATAAAGATCTAAACTGTTAAATTCTAGAGATAATCTAGAAAACAATCACGACCTGGTTTGTCGTCTTTACTGTTTATTTTATCTTGTTTTCCCATGATCACTGAATCATGGGACTTGATCAATATCCAATGAGGTTTTACCGTTCTTACATGGGTCATTATCTCCCAGCGGACAGAGGACAATAGCAAACTGTAAATCAGTCAAATAGCCCAATTGGCAGCTTTGATTTGCCCTCAGAGAGATCATTAAACCTTCATGGGGTCAGAGGTCAGGTCTCAACAGTAGTCAGATTAGCTCTGTTGTGTGAATTTTAATGGCTGTTAATCATGGAGTGAAGCCAGGAAAAGGTATTTGGTTAATGATGCTTTTGGTTGGTTTGAACTGAATTAAATCATCAAGAGGACTACATTTATGTTTTTTTTTTTTAATCCTATATTTTAACATAATTATACATCAAATGTGGGGGGAAAAAAGGAAAATTTGCTTCCCGCTTTAAATGAGGACAAAAGAAGAGTTGTCTTGCACACATTTTTAAGATTTACTGCTGGGCGTTTACTCACATGGCGGTACGTGTTCCCTCAAGCTAACATCATGAATATTTTGTGCAATTTGCAAAGAATGGTTAAAGTTTAATTCTGCCGTGTATCTGTTGTGATCATGAAATGTTTGCTCGGCGGTCTCTCATGCATGAGGTGAAACCAGCCGAAAACTTTGATGAATTGGTAAAGCTATGTGCAAAATTGAACATCATGTGGATCGGAATGAATATGCAGACATGTTTATTCTAGCTGTCTGTTTGCAGTGCTTCAGTGTTCCACTGAAAGGATATTTTCATGGTCTAAACTGCACTGGTAATAGGAAACATGATGCTTTCATTATGCTGCAGTTTTGCAGCTTTTGCTACAGGCGTTTACAGAGTCAGCGTCCATGTCTTCCTGCATTATGGATGATTCCTGCTACGGCTGCATAGCTTCTCCGACCACGGCGCGATTTCAGCTCGGAGTGTCGAGCTACGCTGCTCGACGTATGTAGGGTTCTTTTCCCTAGAACATGTAGATGCTGAGCATCGGCAGAACAAGCTGTGTGGGTGAAGGGTAAAGGGGTTTGCCAGCCATTTTTAACTGTCCCTGTGGCATAGCCACGGTATGGATGATACACACACCTCTGCATCAGACCTGATGCCGGTTCTCCAGATGTAGTGGGTTGGTGGGAGCAAGAAATGGACATATAAGAGCTCTCCTGAGCCCACGCAGTGTGTTAACTGTGGCTGCAGATGCATTTTAATCAATGCACACAATTTAATTTTTTTTTTTTTTTTTTGACATTTTAGAGCAGACACCAGTGCAGGCAGAGATTGACACGAGGCCTGCTTTTAAGAATGCTCTTTGGTGGTAAGGCTCACTGAGAATACAGTCTGGGGCAGTAAGGATTTATGAAGTGGGTGATGAAAATTTGAGTCAGGCTCTGCTTGTTATGTAAGCTCATAATGAAGTCAAAAAGGAAAGACGAGATTAAGAAAAAGAGGTTCTTTCATCATGTTCAGCCTGATTATCATCCGCCTTTTTTTTTTCCTGCTTGGCTGTAGAAAGCTGCACCTGCAACCCCTTTGGTTCAAGTTATGTAGGCAAATGCTGCTCAAACTGTTGATCCTGTGCCCAAATGCAAGAACCAGCATGCCTTGCAGCATCAGGATTGCTGTTGTGGGCTTAGCTCTCTGCGGAGGCAGCAGGTAAAGAAAAAGAAAATCCCTCCAGGCGTCAGTGACTTACCGGCCGTAACACTACCAGAAAAACACTGTCCATAACTTACACTGTGTTTGCTTCATTTTTTAATATCATATCATTGCAAATCAATTAGTTTTTTTTTTTTTCCTTCTGTTCTCGGCCATTAGTAAGTGAAATAATTGAGCTTGAGGAGATCCCAACATTTTCCCTAATGTGGCAGAATTAATGATCTGTGATGCAGTTATTGATTTTTCACTCAGTATAGCTGGTGTAGCTTAGTCAGATCCACCTTAAATCGTGTGTTATGAAATAAAAAGCTGCAAATAATATAATGTTATTCAGTGATACTCATCTGTAGGATGGAAGCTTTTCATTATCATGATTTATTGTCGTAAGGGTAAATTATATTCCTATAGGAGGACTATGATATATTTTGCTACTGCTCTCTAACTCACAGATTTTATTGGTTTGGAAGGATTTGTGTGTTCATAAAGAGATTGCCAGTGGGTTGGATAATTGCTAAAAATGTTATTTCTCTGGAAATAGAATTGTGCTTCAAGAACTGCTCTTATTTTTCAATTTGATTTCTAAAAAAGTCAATGTAAAGAAGTGCAGCAAGAAGGAAAAGACAATAAGAAACATTTTTCATTTCAGTCTCTCTCTTTTTGGGCATATTTGCCCTCCTCTCTGTCCTAAATTTGCCTGTGAAGTAACATAGTCATCTCTCTGGAGAGCATCCTGACCTGCTAAAGTGGTAGTTTAACGCACAATACTCTGCATCAGTATCAATAAAAAGGTGCATTAATGTTGCATGAGATAAATGGATTTGGAGAGCGTGGGTGTGATTTTACAATGAAGAATGCACAACAATGAAATCTCATCAGATTCTACCTCTCTTTCTAACAAACCAATAGAATTATCCTTCAGATCAGGGGTGTCAAACTTAATCGCACAAGTGGCCAAAATCCAAAATACACCGAGGGCTCACGCGCCACAAATGATAAACATTTATTGAACACTAAAACTAGATTTAAAAAATGTTTAAACTGTAACTTTTTAACATAATTATGAACTGTATAAATAGTTTTGCCTGTGATGATGCTAGTGTGAATTCTGTTAGTGCTGATATCTGAAGATGCTGAAATTGATAGCTAAAAACACTGAAGCTAATGGCTAAAAACGTTGAAGTTGATAGCTGAAATCACTGAAGTTAATAGCTGAAAAAGCTGAAGCTGATAGCCAGCTTAAATGTTAGCTAAATTCCAAATTATACAAACAAAACAAAAAAACTTAGGTTAGCCAAAACAGCGGGCATGTTGCTAAAATAATAGCTAAATTTCAAAATAGCCTAAAAAAACTGAAAAAAAGCCTAAATTAGCCAAACAGCTAGAATATTAGCCTAACTCCAAAACATTTGCTTTAAGTAAACTCAATATTTTTTTCTTTTTTTTTTTTTACTTCTAACACAGTAAACATAAACATACATTTATTAAGAAATTGTATGTTTTATTTTACTTTAGGATGATTATGGATTATAAATAAGCATGGTTGTACTTTACTTAAGATATGGTAGATTTGGAGGGAAAGTGTTTAAATTACCAAATTTAAAGATATGAAACTACTTCCGAACATAGCACACTGATTTTAAAACAAAATACTAGCATAATATACCTAAAATTGAGCATTTACAGCTAATGTCAAGATTTTATATTGACTTAAAGACCAGCTCCAGTGAACATTCTGTTTTCTGTGTTTTAAATATGTTTTTTTTTTTGCATTTTTCTGATGATGGAGGACAAATATAAAGGAAAATTAGTGTATATCCCTCTCATATGATCTTAATACACTGTCCATAAATCAATACATAAATGATTTAACTAATTTTTTGGGCGATATGAAACAGTTTGATAATTTTAACAAAGACACTAAATTCTAGATATTTATTATTTATATGGCATTTAAAGCTATAAATAATAATGCACGGTATTTGGTAGAGAAATGTATTCAGGTATTAACTTGGAAGAAGCAAGCTTATGATTGGACGTCTTTTTATTTGCATCACTTGAACATAAAAAGACAAAAAAAAACAAAACAGAAAGAGAGACTGTGGTTTGCCAGAAATTGATTATTTACTTTTGATTGATTTTTATACTTTTTAATTAACATATTCTTGTTCATATCTGTGGTTTTCAAACCACACTGCTCGAACATTTTTCGATACATATCTATTTTCACATTCCTATATGCTTTTACTCCACTACCCAATCAAATTTTTTGTATGTATCTAATATCTTTAATATCTCTAAAAATTAATCTTACAATTGCATTTCTATGTATTTCTTTATTAAAATTGTGGTAATTCAGAGGCAGACAAAAACTGCAGTTTGAAAAATCCTGGAGGAGTGATATAGGTGTCATAGTTACTGTATCTTTGTTTTCCTCATCTGACCAAGAACCTGGATAAAAACTGAACGTCTGGACAGCTTCAATGTTGCTCGCCTTTTTTTTTTTTTTTTGCACCAGTAATTTAGGTTTTGAGGGACTGTAAGATTGAGGGGGGGGGTCAACAGTCTAATTTTCCAATAAATTCCTACCGGTCTGCAGAAACTAAGTTCTAGAAAATGACAGTTTATTGATTGTGGCTGAAAACATCCTAATGTTCAGTAAAAGATTACCAGGAATGTTTTTACCACAGACGAGAATATGATTGGAATGAGACTTTAGAGGGAAAGAACAGGATTTACCTTTAAAAATCCTGCTAAAACAATTTCCAGCAGCTCTATTGGCAAATGTTTTCATGTACAACACAGAAAATGCATTCTGTGTTTGACATGTTGTAATTTGTTTGGCAAGGACAAGTTTCCAACGTATGGAACGTGGTTTGTAATAAAACACAACTCTCCAGCGTCTCTGAAATGTAGAATATGAAAATCTATCATTCAGTGCTTATCTTGTTGGTGGATTTCAGATCTTGTTTAAATCAAGTGTTCTGACATGATCTTAAATCAGGGGTTATCAGACTAAAAAAAAAAAAAAAAAAAACAAGCAACTGACTCAATCTACCAAGTTTATCTCTAATTAACGAGGATTAATTGAGTTGTGACTTCGCCCTTCAAGCCAAGAGGAAGAGTAATTTGTGCACAGAAGCCTGTTATTGCCCCAAGGCTGTTGATCCACACAGTTAAGGGCTTTGGGTCCCAAAACTGTCAATAATGTGTGCAGGACAAGATTGCAGCGCTCAGGCGTTGAGGAGGTTGGGCCCACTCAACAGGCTTTCTCCATGTTTGGCTGTCATCTGCTTAAATAAATGCAGCAGATTACTGTAAACTGCCTTTGTTCTTCTAGCTTTTGTGTGTTTTTATTTTTCCTGCTGCTGTAGGAAACGCTGCTGCTGCTTCCCCCTTTAATTATTTTTGTTTGGCAGAATTGAAGGCGGCAGAGCAGCTTAATGGTATCCAGGTCACATCCGGCGGAGGCATCGTGTTGCATGAGAAGGCAGACACAGCCTGCTTTAACAAGGGAGTGGGGTGTCATTTTGCATGTTGGCCAGTTCACCTTAAAGCTGGGCTGTCTTTTACAAAGATCCTCTCAATAATGAATAAAGGAAAGCGCAGAGCTGTCTCTTCCCACTCATTATGATCCTTTCTGATTGCTCACAGGCGCTCTTTTGAAAAGGTCGGTTAATTGGACGCTCAGACTGCGAACTAACCTGCATGTTAATGACATCTTTCCTCCGAGGTAGCATTAGTATAAGCTACAACCCTTAATAAAACCAAATAGGGGTTTAACAACCTTTACTTTCGACGATCACTTTAAGATTGTACCCTTGTTTTGCAGTCATTTTGTAAATTAGATTCCTATTATGTTCTTCCATTAGAGTTTTTGACAACAGAAATAGAAAGAGGAAGCCAACACAGCAAGACATGCAATATTTTTCACGCCTTCCTGAAAGCCTTTTCTTTGCGTTTGTCTCTCGTTAGAAGCAATTCCGTTACAAAGAGTTGGACCCGCTGACGTGAGGGCAGCCATGTCAGGTGCCGGTGCATTAGAAAGCCGGCTTTTTGAGCGTCGCACCCAGTGTGCAGCGCATTCACACTCTGCATGATTACACATAATGCTGCTTTCATTATTGCTCTATTCCTTTGCAGCGCATGCACCAGCACTCCCTGTTAATTTCCTTCTTCTGCTGCCTCTCTAAGTGGCTTTTTCTGCACATCTGTCTTCCTTGTCACAATATCAAAATATGATGCTTTGATTATGTTTATTATCTTTTTCTTTTCTTTTTCTAAAGCGGTTATGATTGGTCAGAGAAGAAAAGCATCTCTCCCTTAGCATCCAACGGAAACACTTAGAGGTTTGGTTTTTTTTTTTTCTGTGGGAGAAAGGAAGTGTGCATTACGTGCAGTGATCATTGCCTGCGGGCAACATCAAACGCAGCATAAAACCTTTTCTAGAGGAGATAGAAGCTGACCGATTTTACAAGTGGCTTTTTATTGGTTGATTGCGCAGAGGCCAGGTTGTCATCTAAATCCTTAAAGTGCTCGGGCCAAATAAGAGGACCCTCGTGAGCTTTCGTGATGTTCCTCAGCTCTAAACCCAACAAAAGCTGTGCTAAAAGCTTTGATTTTTGTGTTTTTTTATTTAAATTTCCTCTCCCTCGCAGTAAAAATGCTTTAAAAGATTAAAAATACAGAATTGTACAGTCTAATGGGCCCCTGCAATGATGAGAAAGTGTTTTTATTATCTTGACATATCTGTGCTTATTCTCTATCAAAGCAGTGGAAATAATTAGTTGGTAATTTATTTGAATCCAAAGATGACCAATGGATTTCCACTCAACATGGCACAGACACACAAGCAAACTGACTCGTGGTTACTTAACTTAATTGGTTCCAGTGAAAACAATGTCTCCTGGTTGTTTTCTGCCAAGTTTCTGCCCATCAGAACCGAATGGGTTTCCTCAGCCGCCGTGTCTGGTTCCACTCCCAAAATAATACAATGATTCACAAGCTCGTAATTTGATGCAACTTATATTTAGTGAAACATTTGTCAAACTTCTCTTTCTAAAATCCATTGGCAAACCTATATTAGTCTCTTTGTGTGTTTTTACAGTTTTCCAATTTGTTAAAAGAATTTAACTTTAAAATGAAAAAATATTTTATTTTGACATCTATTTTATTTTTTCTAAATATATATTATTTTATTATATTACACATTATTTCCACAATAAACCTGAAACTGTACAAAAAATTCAATTCTGAGTAGTAAGTCTATTATTTCTGTCACATTATAGTCTTTACATCTGTGTGTTACATTTATAGTGTGTGTATTACCTATATATATATATATATATAGGTAATACACACACTATAGTGTGATAAATATATATAATATATATATATAACAAATTTAAAACAAAATGGAAAAAACATTTAATAAAACAGGCAAAACTCATCTAAACTATTTCAAAGTCTTCCAAAAATGTATTTCAAGGGAAAACACAATTGTTTGTCTTAACTTTATGCTTGTTTAAAGCCAAACATGTTCAAAGCTTTTTTAAAAAAAAAAAAAAAAAAACAACATGGTAATTCTCAAAAGAAACTATACTGATGGGTAGGAGTGTAAATGAATCTCAAAACTTGCAGTTCAGATTATTTTTCAGACCCAGAAAAAAAAAAATAGGAAAAAAACAAGAAGATCAAAGCCTAAAATGACCTTTTTGAAAGCTTTGGAACATATATTTGAGAGAACATATAGAGTGACTAAAAGCACAAATATACATTCACATATCTTTGATTGAAGTTCAAACATAAACAAAAATGTCGACATTGTAAATGCCTTTTCTGATTGGCAAACATACCACTGACTGCAGAGACCACTAAGACTTAAGAGAGTTTTAAACTGAACTAAACTGGAATTTTAAAACTAAATAGATGAGTTTTATAAAATAAAAACTAAGAAAAGTATTTTTCTTTCCTGAAAAAATCCTAATTGCTTGCTTTGAAGAAAGGAGAATGCATGGGATTGATGAAATTACTTTTTTTAGGTAACGATTGACTTGATTCCTCAGTTTATTTATTTTTTTTTTAAATGTCTCTTGCAGAGTTTTGTACCATATTAGGTTTACCTAACTGTGTATCATGGTAAATAGAGGATTCTTGTAGAACGCTTTTCTACCTTCCTTGAAGGCCTGAAATTTGCAGTCAGTCTCATTCACGCATTATGGCGGCTCCACTACCGATCAACGCGTCAACGTCCAACAGAGGCAATGTGGAGGTCAGTGTCTTACCCAAGACTCTTCAACACATGGGGGGGGGAAAGGTGGGAATCGAACCTGTCCTAGCTCTGCACCACAGCCGCTTAAATATGACATAAATTTGAAAATTGACCATTTATTGACAATCCGCCGCATTATCAGATGTGCAGAAAGTACCATACATATGCTGCTGCTTTGTATGGGTTTTATTCATTTTAAAGTAATTAATATAAAACGTTTGGCAGACGAAACAATTAAACTGGGGATCTTTATTTCTGATTGTCCCACAGAAGAGAATTAACGGCTGGATAGACAGAAATGTCAAGCTCTCATTCTGAAGTAACCCTCACGCTTAGAGTAATTAAATAAACAGGCTCACAGATTTTTAAATTTAAATACTAATTACTTCCTATTCATTAGTTATGAGAAAAACTGAAAAATGTATTCACGCTGTTGATATGTCCCCACAAGCCCTCACCACTGGAAAAAAGAGCTTTGACATGGAAAATATGAGCTTCCTGCAGTCCTCAGCATCCAATTCAATGGTCGTGATTACATTTCCTTATCGTAAAGCGTTCTTCACCTGCATGGAGTCCGGATCAAGAGGTCAGAGCAACACAAAGTCATACTAACGAGAATGGCTTGTCAGACTTGACAAGCTTTAGGGAACATAAGCTTCGGGCAATGAAACCATCTGAACAAAAGGAGCAGGAACAGAAACTGAACAAAAGGGCAGAAACCTCAGTTTGAGGTACTCCAACTCTGCTACTCCTGGCACTCCATTTTCACTTATCCAGACAAAGAATATGACATTACTGTTTTGTGTCACGGTAAAGAAATGTTCCCTTGCATATTCTGTATTCACTGAAGCACTTTAATGCACGCGCAGGAAACGGCGGCACAGTGCAGTCGACCTCATCACTGAAAAATGGCGGTTCACATCAGTGCTGAGTCAGACACCATTAGTGTTATCGTCCCACACTCAGAATTCAACCCTGAACTAATATGGGTCAGGGGCCACATTATGGGAACATTTTCATGCTGCTTCTTTATCTGACGTAGTATTGAAACATTTTTATACTGGAATAAACTAAAATCAAAAGAAGCTCCTAAAATTTTCAGATAAAATGATTGAGAATGAGATAGCTGAAAGCTAACCCTGACATCGAATTCTTTTAGTATTTCTTGAAAAACTCATTTTATTGCAACTATTTTCCCCACTCCAGTGATTTTTAGACATATAATTATTTTGATTTGAATTTACATGAAAAAAGAAAAAAAAAACAGTTCTGGTAATCCACAGCTACCCAAATACAATTGGATACTGTTACTCCAGGGCGTGTTCACACCCTCTCAAGCTGTATCTGCGTCTGCACCCAGGACACACTTCAGCAAGAGCAAATGATTAGGTCTGAGCACTAAGCTGCTCTCGTCCAGGAGTGAACAGGTGAGAGGGTCACGTCATACGCTGCCACTTACTCTGATTACACAGAAAAAAAAAAAAAAAAATCCAATCACTCCTGATTAGTCTCCCTCTGGGTAAACTATTGAGTAACGTTCTGGCGTTCATTAGGTGATATGTATATATATATGGAGAGTACTACGTATCTTCTCAAATATGAACATGCTAAAATGTGCTGCATTTTTATACATTTATTTTAGGTCCTGCAATCATTACTTAATTTGGAAGAAGCTTTCAGCTGGCGAGGACCCTTCGGCGTTACCTTTTCTGCTCACTGATGGCCCAACAGAGATTTCCTATTACCGTACTTTTCAGAGTATGAGTCACAATTTTTCTTTGCATTGTTTTGATCAGATTTCTAAAAATGAAATACTGACTCATATATTTTTTTATTTTCCCACTAACAACCAGCTAAAAAGCACTACAGAGTGCTGATGGTGTAAATATCGGGTTTTGCTACTTATAGAAGAAGGAGAAGTGTTTCGAAAAACAAACATGGAGGAGAATCTGATCATTCTCCTCCTAAAACGTAAAGGAGCCATACCATGAAAAATCAACTTTTAGAGCTTTTAAAAGTATAATATTCTTCAAACCTCACTATAAACAACCCCAAAGCGGTTTTTTGATCCGTTCACAGATTTCTGTGTAATCGTCTAAAAACTGCACTCTCAACAGCCTACCTACAAAAACGAGCCCCCTGCAGGAAGAGTCTGATCCACCTCTAGGCTAACACAAACACTTTCTCCACAAAGCTAGCGGTGATCATCAAGCTTCGCGAGCCTCCCACCAGCAGACGCAACTGTCTGTGTTGTTAGCCAGTGTACGATCACTCATTTGATTTAGCGCTTCAACTTTGTTCGGTAGCATCCACCCAAAAACATTCTGGTGAGGAATCTGCACGACGCGTTGGGATGGATCCTGAATGTACCCGTGATTGTCGCAAGCAGACGGGTGATACTGGGAGGACGGCAGGGGGAAGGGAGCAGACTATTTCCTGGTGGGGAAAAGGGAGTAAACTATTACCTGGAGGAAAACGCGAGCCACTAATTGGGAGTAGTAGTTTGAACATGAAATATTGACCAAAGATGAGAAGGTGCCTGTCTCCAGGAAAAAGATCTACATGAAAGCAAAAAGCATTTTTGATATGAAGATTAATAATGCTTCAAAGAGAACAGAAACGTTCACAGCAAGGGCTAATCAGAACTATTTTCACATTGTTTCAATAAATCCTTAAGTGCGACTACTACTTGTTTTCTTTCTTTTTTATTATGCATTTTTTGGCTCCTGCAGCCTCTACTATGGAAAATATGTTTCTATGATGCTTGTTTTTAATTCAGCTCTTTTAATCTTATTTCATTGATCCCACCTTCACTATTTCTCTTGATTGTTTCTTTTAATGGTTTATGGAAATTACTTTGAATTGTCTCTGTACATAAAATGTGCTATACAAATAAACTTGCTTTGCCTTGGTAAAGGAATGTGTGTCTTACAAATACCACAGATGATTGTTCCTGAGTCACTGAAAAATAATGCTGAGATCTGTCAATTCTTAATAAATATTCTTGTGGATCTTGTGATTTGCAGACTTTCAGGCAATTTAAATGTTCAGGGTTTGATGAAATGGAACCGTTGTGTAATCTATTAGCCCAAGCTGATCAAATACAGCTTCAGTTTTAGGCAAGATAGATGTCTCAAAGCAAATACAAATACATTAACTATTCTATTTTGTTATTATGTGGACTGTTTTGTTTGTCCGATTCCAGTAGAAATGATCACAGCATGAAAGAGTGGCACCTCAGTAAATGCAGTGGCTGCATGTGTGGTTTCCACCCACACTGGTGTCACACTTGTCAAGTGAAAGGCTGCAGATTTGATATTGTGTTTCCTTCTGGGTTTAGATAGAATTTAATAAATTGACAAGAGGTCTCAAAACAGCATAAAGTAGACGCAGGAATCGTGTTCAAATATACAAGTTCCAATGGCTCGCCTTTTACTGGATTGTTTGAATAAACCTCCCACGTCTTCGGTCTTTATTTTGCACCAGAACAACTCGCAAAGCCAAGGTCAAACTCCAATTCAGAGCTATAGTCGTAGTATTTGACCATGACACACCCTCTACCACAGACCAAGCGAGTAATGGAGAAGTCTAGTTTCCTAATCTTCTTTTACAGTAGGTACACTCATACATTAAATTTCAATTTCAGATTTTTGCTTCACTTTGTTTATTGCAACAACGCTGTTCTTGATAAGAACACACAAGGGTCCACATTTACTCCTTCACAGTGGCTGCAAAGAGGATCATACCATTCAGCTGGATCAGTGGGATGATGGTCAAACAGCGATCCTCCTTTATTTGGGGTTGACCAGGAGAGTGAGAACCAGAGTACTGACAGATGGTGGAACTTTGCATTTTTTTCCTCCAAAGTTGCCTGGCTCTGCTTCTTCTTCCTCTTCTGCCCCGACATTAGTGGAGTGGTAAATTGCTTAGAGGTAAAGCCTGTTGTGTCTACAGTAAAATGATAAAAGCATGAGTCTGCTTTCCTGATAAGAGGCAGCCCGGCCCAATCACATGCTAAATGTCTCGTTCATGCAGCAGACATCACTAAATCTCACAAAAGTGAGCTGTTGCTACTTCACAAAGTAGCTTTACATAATAACAGTAGTCTGGAAGCAAGAGTGTTAGCATTACAAAATGAAATGTGCAATCAACTGTATGTTTGTCCATAAAATATGAAGGAAGAATGTGAAGATGATTGTATTTGAGAACTGGACTATGTGAGTGTGGCATCACCCACTGAAAATGTTTTACTTCTAGCTCTATCTAAGAGAGAT
Organism: Oryzias javanicus; assembly: GCA_003999625.1. Lineage (NCBI taxonomy): Eukaryota > Metazoa > Chordata > Actinopteri > Beloniformes > Adrianichthyidae > Oryzias > Oryzias javanicus. Next base: position 25,623,287 of record CM012446.1, on the reverse strand, counting down.
TGATTCAGTTGCAGTCGGGATTGGTCCAAGTTAGTCTGAGTCAACATACTGTATCTATGGGACCTACTCTCACCAATCAGGAGGGAGCTTGTTGGACGTCCACACTACTCCCACTGGAAAGTGGGCTCAGAAGAATCTGTCAATCATTTGTTTAACCACATATTTTTATTGAGACATTTAATTGATCTGTTTATAATCTGCAACAAAGACAAAATATCATTGAGTAAAATGAGGACTAGCAAGAACGTGTTAACCCTTGTGCCGTCCTAAGTGTGTTGACGTCTGGAGTCGGGTCATCTGGACCTCAGCAGACACTGCGCTGAACTATTATTTTCAAGGCTTGGGTCATCTAGACCCCATAAGATAGTACAAAGGTTAAATCAAAGGTAGCACAATGAGAATGGTTATTCTGACAAATAGAATCACTAAGAAATAGCTGTTTGTCTCTCTATAGAAGTCTATCAGATTTTATCTTCTTGGAACCAGTGGGTACTTCCTGTTTGGAATGTGAAGTGAAAGAAAGATTAGTTTTATTTGTAGCACAAAGTACAGAACACTTCCTTATGAAGGCTGATTAGGAAAAGTAATGCAACAAAGCACAGTGATAGCTGAAAAGGTTTTTCCAAAAACCGGTGTATGGAAACACTGGATATGGACAAGCACACATAAATACACACATGCACCTCAGACTCACTAATTGCTCTGTGGACTCTCTGAAAAAGGTCATATCAGTGGGAACAGGGAGAGAAACTGCTACTACTACCCTCAGTAAAAGTGGAGATTTCTTACATAGACATTTATATCAAGTATAATGTCCATTTTTAAAACTAATCCCAACAGATTTTTAAGCTTGAGGATCAGTCGCTCAATGGTGAAAACCAAAGCACCATCAGAAAGTCACTAGAGCTGAATATTTTTAATGCGGTGATGAGTTGTTTACCCTAATATGAACTCCCGATGCACTGTGCTAGGACGTGGGATTTTTTTCCCAGGCTTTCCATATGTTTCCATATAATGGGTGTGTCATGGTAATATCTTTGCAGTCTAATCTATTCGTACATCCAACAGCCTAAGGATAGCTTTAGATTGCTCCCTTCATCATTTGAAGTGCAGCCTATGACACAGCAAATGAAGCAGATACAGTGTGCAACCATTGCAAAACTGTCAGTATGAGCATGTGCACTACATGTCCACTACTACACCCATTCATAGTTTCCTCTTGATTCTTTTACATGACTCACATGTATGGGAGTTGGTCTTTGAATGACAATAAATCCACATTTGAGTCAGACCAAGTAGCGATTTTTATTTTTTTTTCCTCCAGAAAAATCACTTTAAATAAATGAACTTCCTAAAATAAATGAGGGATTTTATGTTTAAAATGTGTTCAGAAACTGTAATAAATCCTCCTTTTTATTTGAGCCTTCAAAAAAAAAAAAAAACATCAGGATGTGATGTTTCATTTTAAATGTTTGAGAACTACTTTTCGTTTGAGTCTGTTATTAAGTCTCCACAAGCATGATGGAATGTAGCCTTTGCACCTACGATTGCTCCGAAATTTATTTAAAAATCTGTGCACAAAAAGAAAAATGGTAAAAGATATTTTACCTTAGCACAGATTTGTGACAAGAACTAGGGGTGTTGCGGATCACAAAACTCACGGTTCGGATCGTGTCACGGTTTTAGGGTCACGGTTCGGATCACTTTTCGGATCAGTAAAAAGGAAAAAACAGGACAAAATATCAAGATATGAACAGTTTATTTTTTGGAACACTTAAGAAAAAGGTGTTAAAATATTTTCTAATTAATTCAAAACACACATAAAAAGAGACCCCAAAACACTTGCTAGTGGTCTATTTAGAAAAACCAAACCCTTTATAAATATCAGAACTTGATATATGGTATTATATAGGAAAAAAAGGCACAAAGCATCCTATCTGAGGGCCCAGTCCTGCCTCATAAACTGCATTAACTTGGTTTCTGGCATTATCAGTGGTCACTGGAATGTTGACTTTGGGCCGTTCTAACTTCCACTCTGCTACTGCTCCTGTCAGTACCTGCGCTAAATTGCTGCTGGTGTGACTCTCATAGAGGGGGCGTGTCTGCAGCACCGGGCTTCTCATCTCCCACTCTGATGTAATGAAGTGAGCAGTCACCGTCACGTAGCTTTCTGTTGCTCTAGATGTCCACCCATCTGTGGTGAGAGCAACGGATGATGCACTAAACAAATCCTCCAACACTCTGCGCTTCTCCTGTTCATAAAGTTCTGGAACGATCTTTGTGCTGAAATGTGCGCGCAAGGGGATTTCGTACCGAGGCTCAAGTTCTTTTAACATATATTTAAATCCTTTGTTCTCCACGATGGAGTATGGCCTCATATCAGAGGCTATAAACACACCGATGGATTTTGTTATGTTTTGAAACCGCGATGATGTCACAGGGAAAGGCTGCCGAAATGCGGCGGAGATTAATTGCTGCATTGGCTTTTTTTCCGTTGTGTTCAGTGACACCGTCGGGTGATGTCGCTTCATGTGCGTAATCATGCTCGAAGTATTACCCTGTTCGTAAGACTTCTTCTCGCCACAGTGCCGACAAACCGTGACATCTCTGTGCACCAATTTTTTTCCCATCGTTATGATAACTGACTGGAAAACCAAAGTGCTCCCACACTATTGACTTGAATGACGCTGGGGGCCGCTCAAGTTCTTGCTCTTCTTGTCCTCCGCTCGCCATGGTCGCTGTAATGTATGGGGAATTAAGCTATCGCTTTTGTAATTGTCCCTCGTTTATCCGTAGTGCGGTTTTGCGGCTGTCGCAATGAAAATAAAAACACGCTCACAACAAGCTTCTACCTCGTCAATGTCTTTGTGAAACCTTAGCGGTTGTTAAGTCATATTTAATACATTTTGTATTAAGTAGAGTACATATTTGTACGCTGTTTACACAAATATGACGAGAATTGCATTGATGTGAAGGACAATTGATTAAAATTATGAGAGCCCGAGGTGTGTGCGCTCGCTGGGGGTGGGGGTTGGAGTGGTCCGCGGTACACACGTGTCCGAACCGTGTCCCGAACCGTGGCTTCTGATCCGTACGGACCACGGATTATCCGTGATCCGCAACACCCCTAACAAGAACACCATAATATGGAGTGGTTAACATGATATGAACACGAGAAAAATTTCTTATGATGAAACTCCCATACTTTAATAAGAGAAAATCATGAAATGTTTGACTTGAAGTTCCATTTTGTTATATTACCAATATCTGTTGTAACTTTCACATTTGTACCCCCTTTAAGTTGTTTTTCCCATTATTTAAGTTTTTGTTTTCACAGCTACTATATAATCTATGCTTAGTCATTAAGGCTTTAGTTTCACTCTGTCCATGTTTTTGCTTTTTTGCAGAACCGTGACATAATGGTGGACTGTATGAGCAAAGCCATGCCGCACACGGTCGTCTCATGCTGGCAGCCATTCCTGGGACTGGCCCTTGTGGCCGTCTTCGTGAGCTCTACTTTGGGATGTCCCTCCCGCTGTGAGTGTTCAGCGCAGAGCAAAGCAGTTGTGTGTCACCGCAAGCGCATGCCCACTATACCGGATGGAATTCCAACCGAGACCAGAATCCTGGACCTGAGCAAAAACAAACTGACAATGATCAACCCAGATGACTTTATTGCATTTCCTGGGCTTGAGGAGTTGGACCTAAGTGGAAATCTTATCAGCTATGTTGAGCCTGGAGCTTTTAATGCCCTATTTAACATGCACTCACTCAGCCTTAAGAGCAATCGTATCAAGCTCATTCCTTTGGGCGTCTTCACAGCTCTAACAAATCTTACCCGACTGGATATAAGTGATAACAAGATAGTAATCCTGCTGGACTATATGTTTCAGGATTTGCATAACCTAAAGTTTCTGGAAGTGGGTGACAACGACCTGGTTTATATTTCTCACCGTGCATTCAGTGGACTTTTAAGCCTGGAGACACTCACCCTGGAAAGATGCAACCTGACCGTTGTTCCCACCGAGGCCCTCTCCCACTTGCACAGCGTGGTCAGCCTCCATTTACGTTACCTCAGCATTAGCACTTTGCATCCGTACTCATTCAAAAAGTTGTTCAAGCTGAGGCACTTAGAAATTGACAACTGGCCCACTCTTGACCATGTTCCAGCTAATGCTTTGCACGGTCTGAACCTGACAACACTCTTTATAACCAATACCAACTTATCATCTTTCCCCTATCAAGCTCTTAAGCATCTGTTCTACCTGACTCACCTAAACTTGTCTCACAACCGCATTAGGCACATTGAAGGAGGCATGCTGATGGAGCTAATTCGCCTGCAAGAGTTACATTTGGTTGGTGCTCAGCTGAACGTCATTGAGCCATACGCTTTCCAAGGCCTGCGAAATCTGAAAGTCCTCAACGTCTCTCACAACCACCTGGATACTTTAGAAAAGGGGGTGTTTCAGTCTCCGGAAACTCTGAAAGTTCTTCTGATTGACAACAATCCGTTGGTGTGCGATTGTCGTCTCATGTGGATCTTACAAAAAAGGCAATCTCTATTTTTGGGGGATTCGCAGCCAGAATGCACCAACCCAGAGAGTAGTCGTGGACAGCCTTTCAAGGAATTTAAGGAAACCCTTCTGTCGTATTATGTGACCTGCACCAAGCCAAAAATTCGAGAGAATAAAACCCAAACAGTTACTGTGGATGAGGGCCAACAGGCAATGTTGAGATGCAGTGCTGAAGGAACGCCCAGGCCTATTGTGTCTTGGTTGTCCCCACGTCGACGAGTGTTGACGAATCGGAACCACGGAAGAGTGATGGTCCACAACAATGGCACACTTGAGATAAAATCGGCAGAAATGCAAGATAGCGGCGTTTACCTGTGTCTGGCCTCCAACAGTGCTGGAAACGACACGCTGATGACATCCCTGGCAGTCAAGAGCCTGGGATCCCTGTATGCCAACAGGACCCAGTACTACACAGATCCCAACAACACAACTGCCAACGGAACGACCAGCGTGACCCTCGGTTTGGATCTTAAGACTATCTTAGTGTCGACAGCTATGGGGTGTTTCACTTTCTTGGGCGTGGTTTTGTTTTGCTTCCTGCTTCTTTTTGTTTGGAGCAGAGAGAAGGGAAAACATAAAAACAACATAGATGTTGAGTATGTGCCTCGATCAAAGTCCAATGGCACAAATGTTGATTCAGATGAGGGACAAGCCGGTCCTCGCCGTTTTAACATGAAAATGATGTGAGTACTTTTATATACAGAGAGAAAGAGAGAAAGCGGTCAAAGACTGGATTGTGGAAATACCCAAAGTACAATGTATTTTTTTGAAAATAGGACAACTGAACTTTTTACTGCTGCAGGGAAAGACGTTGTCAAACCCTTTAGGGTACCAATATATTGAGCAGAACCTTAAAGAACTGTGTCTTGACATAATGCTTGGATAACATGGTACAGGAATAATGGAAAAATGGAAAGAACTCTTAGATAGTTGCCAGCTGGTAACATATCTGATGAGAAGAGGAAACAGTTGTCATCATGCGGACTTGGAAGGAAAAGACATCATATGTCATCTTTTTGAAATTTCTATGGCCAAAAAGAAGCCCTCTGTTTCGGGTTGATTCTACAGACTCAGCAGGACCATTGTACAGTACAAATTTGTATCTAAGCTATTAAACTACTTTGTTTAGTCTTGCACCATGTTAATTCACAAAAGAAATCCATGAAGAAAACCATCATTTCTTTAGTTCCGTACTATGTGTACCTAATATTTCATTATGTACATGTATGTACATATTCATTTAAAAGAACTACTCATAGCAATATTCATGGAATGGATGAATCAACGTTGCTGTAAACCCACATGTTCAGCAGGAGCATTTGTCATTATCCATTCAATCAGGAAGGCCTTTTATGGCTGAATATTTGTCCCTGTTCCTTCAAAAACACATGGATGCGAAAGACTCGTGTTATAAACTAACAAACACGGAAGAGAAGAGGACTTTACAAAGACCAGTACTTTACTACTGTTCAGGGTCTAATATGATACAGTGATCATCATAAAAATGAACCAGTATTGATCAAAATACAAGCATAAGCCAATTGTTTGTTTAAATTTTGTCTCATTTTATTCCTTTACCTGTATTTAGCAAACTACATGTGTCATTTTTATCCAAAAGTGGCATCTGCATTGCTTTCCCCTGTTGGAAATTTGGACTTTGTTGTGGTAGTTCTTCATTTTGCTGTTGAATCATTTAGATTGTGAAAACTTCAAAAGTCACAGAAAAAAAATGGATGTGAATAAAATGAAGATGTATTTGTACCAATGTGTCTGAATGAATGGCTAACACAACACCAAGCAGGCCTTATTGGTTTCCTCAAAACAAGAGGATTAGCAACTATAAATAAATCTTGACCAACAATTACACAAATATTCCACTGTTTAAACAACAATATAATGTTTGACAAAAATACATTTGGAAACATAGCTTTTCATACATGAAAACTGACATACAAATCTTCTTGTCAGAACTTTTTTTTTTTTTTTTACTTGACTCATCTGTTGACTTTGTGTGTAGAAAATTATGCCCATTTGTAATATATGTTACACATTAAGCCTGTTATGGAAAAACACAACTTTAGCCAACCAGTTTTCTTTGCATAAGTGGTCTGGTTTAATAATAATAATAATAACTTACAAACAGGTTTACAGCATTTTCCTTTATGAAAGACAACATTTTGACTCAATAATTTAATTTATTTTTAAATTTCCACAATAATCATAGAAGTACACTATTCCCCCCTTATTTGCGGGGGTTAAGGACCGGAGCCACATGCGAATATGCCGAATTGGCGAATCTGTAGAACGCCTCATCCCCCATGGCCAAAGAATGTCTGTTACTGATCCACGCTCATACACTTCTGATACCGCTTTGTAAAACATTTGTTAAAGAAAATTGGAGTATTGCTCGACGTAGAGTTCTTTTTTAACTACAGAACAAAAGACTGTACTGTACTTTATAATTGCAGATGAGGAGCGTCCATTAACAGGGAGAGTGACTCTGTCTCTGTCCCTTTAAACCAGAAGCACGTTTCCTCCACCAAATAATAAACACCTGCTCCAGATAATAATTATCATCCGCAATTATTTTCTTTAGCATATTAGGATTTCTGGCTGCTTCTGAGTAAGCTTATGCCATTTCTCCATGCAGGGGCATCGAGCGAGGAGCTCCTCTCGGTGAGGGAGGTCGGCTGTGCAGAGATAAACCTTAGCGCCGCAGCACCTCCTTCGGTGGCCAAAATTTAGTACAAACTTTTTGTGTTGTCTGAGATTTTGTGATCAACCGGAAGAGTCACATGACTGAAGAAAATCTGTGAATATGTGAAACCGCGAATAAAGAAACGCAAATAAGCGGGGGAATACTGTAAATATTAAATAACAAGTACATGTAATTGTAGTTAGCTTCCATGATTCTCAAAGAGACATTAAAGGTTAAAATATTCAATAATATTAAGAATTAAATTTGGTAAAAGAACAAACTATATACATGTTGAAGTGACTGAAAAAACAGTTGCAGGAGCAGGCAGATTTGAACAGATGGGTTTAGAGCAGGGGTATTCAACTCCAGGCCTCGAGGGCCGCATTCCTGCAGGTTTTCCAACATACCCGGATCTGGCATGCTCCAATTGGTTGGACACACCTGAACCAGGTAATCAGTCATGAGTAGAGTTTGGATATCTGGAAATTATGCAGACACTGTGGCCCTCGAGGCCTGGAGTTGAATACCCCTGATATAGAGGTTGGATGTGCAATGAAGAAAAGAGCCAAAGTTCCTGATTTTGGAGTTTAAGTGAAAGTTTTACTCGTCACTGTGCTGAGACCAGCAAAATATGCAGAGATGGTGATAGAAGATGAGGATCAGACAGGTAAGGAATGGAACACATCGCTTGGAAAATGCTTAATGGGGGTGAAATGGGAAACTGAGGATATCGGTGGCTGTGTTTTGGACCAGGTGACATCCATGAAAGAACTCAAGTGGAAAACCAAAGAGGACTGCAGTAATCGCTGAGGAAAACAGTGGGAACACCCTAAGGAGACATTGATGTAGAGGGGAAGATCCAGGTCCTGACACTTTGAATTTTAAATTGATGATATTAAAGCTTGTTTCTCCACTATTGTTTCTATGTTAAAGTGTTCTTCCTATCTGTGTAGAACATTCCCAACTGGTACAGGAGGAAGACTAAATTAAATCTGTCAGATAAATAGAACAGCGTAATTTGCATATGAAAATGTTCCAAGATTCAGGTTATAAGTATAAAGCAATTTTCCTGCAATCCTACAACACTCATGTTTTAAGTACCTTCACATTATAATATTTTTGATAACTGTATGCAATGCTGTTTGTGGTTAAAAATGAGTCAAACTATCAAAAGCTATGAATAGTGTTTTAGATTTTTTATCCCAACAAGTATAGAAAGAAACTAAAGATCAAACGGGCTAACATTGCTGGGATGAAACCAGGCTTCTTTTTAATTAAAAGCTTTATTGCAGCAACCTTTAGAGCTACACAATCATGGAGCACGGGGAAACTCATTTAATCAAATGGGGAAATGTAAATGGACAAAAAAAATCTCCTTAAAGATTGAAGATGAAGTGGGATAAATGCCATATTTAATTTTGCCACATAATTTGTATTACCATTTTTAATATCTACATGAATGTTACAATCTAAGATTACATGACTAATCTATAAAGCATTATGTTGATTCAAAAAGATCCAGGAATTGTAAAAGAAAGGACTAGACCACGGGAATGGGGAACGTATCAAAACATAGAAGGTCTCTGAATTCATACACAGACTGAACACTAGTTCTATGTCACCGGCTGATCAGCAAACCTGACATTACAGCACTGTCTCTGCATCTGAGTTACTGGATGAATAAAAAACAGAAAATTAAGTACTTCCTGTCACTGGAGGATAATAAAAGGATCTACAGGAAACACTCTGCCCGCTCTATGATCGTCTTTTCATTGCAAAAATATTTCATCCTTTATTAAGGCAACTTTGTAAATTGCATACATATAGGAAATTTGGTTTTTAAATTAGCTTCCTGGCTCCTTTTCTAAATCCTTTGTCTTCGATCTTCAACAACATACTGTGTTTAATGTCTTTGTTACATGAGGATTTGCAGGTTTTTGGGTTGATCTGGCCCTTGGAGGGTCAAAGAGAGGAGTGACCTCATCGTACACAGGTAAGTAGTTCCATTGAAGCTCCTACGGCCACCTTAAGGATGTCATGAAAATGGAAAGTACCATTGTCGTGTGTGTTAAGTGTAGTGTGAAGGATTTTTAAGGACAATGCAAGTTGCACATATTGTCATAGCCGTTGTACAGCGCTCTTGTGCCGCCCTCTCGCCATTGGTAAGGTGCGAGTACTGGCTCCTTACTGACTGCGTGTAGCACTGTGTCGCTAAAGAACTTTAGTTTGATTTTTTTTTAGTGTTAGGAAGTAAAGAGATTGGGCTTAGGTGTCTTCATAAGACCCACTAGATTAGAGTTTATACATGACACAGACAAAACAAACAGAAAATGGTCACAAAGATAAAGGCAAGGGCTCATTCAGGTCGTTGAGTCCGTTTTGGAGTTCAAGCCGAAGACATGGAGAATGTGCTCCGCATGTGTTTAAATTATAAGAATGTTATTTTGTTATCCTTCTACAAAAACATTTGATGAATCAACAAAAAAGAAACAACAAAAAATAATTTTAAACTATGCGCGTTCTACCTGGCTCCGGCATCCGTCCATTTATGTATTTCTGGTGGACCATGTGATTGGTCCATGTGACCCAAATGATTAAATGGGGGAATGGTAACATGTGTTACACGCACACAAATGCTACAGGGTGTGTAGCTGATACGTAAGTCCCTGTAGGACCGTCACAGTCAGGCTGTGAATTTATCACGTAAATAGGTTTCTTACGCAGTGTGCAGTTGTAGGAGGATTGAATAATGACAGATCCAAACGCAGGCCTGTTACTCACCTACTTACCCTTACGTATTGTTTAAGTGTTTGCTACAACCCATCAAGCTCATACTGCTGTCAACATGCAGATTCAAGTGACCACTTCCAATGAAAAGTCTATCTAAATGCATAGAAATCTGCATTCAAACTCTCACATTCATGAGTTGCTACACACGTTTCTACAACAGTTTTTGGGCTTTATGTACAAAACCCGTGGCAAATGAACAAGTCTTGAGTTAAATCAGGCTGAACTGTGACCAATAAAGAACTTTAATTTTGTAGTGATGTATGGATTGTGTCATTGTTAATTTACAAAAGTGTCAACAATTGAAAAATTGAAGAGAATTTCGTAATTTTGGATTCTCAGAATTCTATGATGCCAAATTCTGGAGCAAGATTTACAAGATAAAATTTGGCATTTTGAAAAAGTGTCTTCCAAAAGTAAGTGGTAGAAATGCCTAAAAGAAGGGTAAATGTGAATTCAAGAACGTATTTGGCGAGTTCTTGAATGCTCATCACATGGCTGATGTGTCTGTAGCTTCACTTCACTTCACTGTAGCCTCACAGAAAGCCCGTAGAAAAGTATGTGAATGAACATTTCCTCTGTACAGGCTCACCTAGTGGTCTGCCATTTTTAAATTGGTCCACCCATTTTTTGCTCACTGACAGCTTGTATATCTACCCATAAGGACTGTTGTGACTAAGGCTTAACTCTGTCCCCTGTTATTTCTGTCTCCAGTATCCTCCTCCATCCATTCAGGGTATCTTTGATCTTCCTCGAGGCCTTGTGCCTGACAGCTCTCAAGTCAGCATTCTGTTACCCCCCTGTGCACTAAGCTCCCTCTGAACATCTCTAAAGCCATCTCTGATGTACACATTTCTGATTCCATCTGTCCTTTTCACCTGAAGCCATCCTCACGTGTGCCTCCACCTTTACAGATGTTCGTCCACCTGCTCCCTGCTCTCACCACAGATCACAATGTCATCTGCAAACATCACAGATTGAATACTTCCTGTCTAACCTCATCTGTCAGTCTGTCCATCACCACAGCAGACAAGAAGGGGCTCAAAGCTGATCCATGATATGGGTTCACAAACACATAGCTCTGGCCTTAGTTTGATTTCTACGAGTCTTTCCTGTCACTTTAGTTTGTGACTCATCATTATTCTCTGTTCTCAAATTTGCACGTCTCCCTTGCTCTTAAAAATGGCTCCAGTACACATTTCCTGAGGCATATTTTTACTCTTTCAGAAAAAAAAACAACCTGCACCTTTCACCTCCGAATATGCCGGCATCCTTCAAGGTGACACACCAAAGGCCTGATTTATTTTGAGAGCGCAAAAACATGAACAAACTTGACAGCGCTTGCAAAAACAAGCTGCACTTGACCTACTAACCGGATTACATCTGTTAAAAGGCAAAACAATACTCACAATCAATTCTGCTTTTTACCATTGATGCAATGCATTATGGGCGTTTCTAGGAAATTGTACAGAAAAAAGCAAAAAAACTGGGAGGAGAAGATACAAAATGATTAATGCAGAGCTTGCAACTTAATTTATTAAACATGAAGGTGGATTGTCTTTTTATGTTACACTTTTACCTTTGAGGTCTCTTTTGTGCACGGTCCATTTCTACTGTGCTTTTCTTTCTTTCCAGACCCTGAATGCTGGACTTCCAGGTAGCTGTTGTGGAGATCCTTCACTCCTGCACGTAACCCCTCTTCGATTCCTTTCATGAAAGCACTATTGACAGAGCAGACACAGGCCGACCAGCTTCCTGGTCTGTGTTGCAAATGACTATAGCATGTCACCTAAGCGTTCGTGTTACAGAAAAGAGCTTACACCTCAAGTGCAAAAGATGTTGAACCTTCTTCAAAGACTGCAGTCTGTTTCATTTGGTCCTGAGGCCCCACAATTAATTTAGCTCCTTCTCTACTGTCCATGGCATTGATTTAACGTGTGCTGTCGCTAAATCCTCATTTGCTGTCTGCAGCTGTTGTTCATTGGATCAATTTTTCTCTCTTGATCACCTGCAAGTTCTAATTTAAAGGCATGCGGAATCCTGTAATCTATGGTAGGCATGTTAAAGTCCCACTTCAATTAGGGGTGCGCCAAAATATCGATATTGCGATATATTGCGATATTTAGTCCCGGTATTGATTCTCGATGGGTTCTCTCCAAGCATCAATCTTTTATTTTTGTTTGAAGAGGCTGTAAAACGTTATATTTATCATTCTTTGGTCAGTCGTTCAAGACTGGTTGTTGCAAGCACCAATGTGCTGTTATTTCATTTTTGCTCTGTTGTTTACAACAATTTTGCACTAAGTAGTGGCACTGATGTTCATGTTTACTATTGTTGACACTCATTTTACAAATAATTCAAATTCAATTGGTGTCAATACTTGCAAATACATAGTATTACTGATTTCAGCAGTTTTGCACAAAAGTGTCTTTTATTTGTGGCATAAAATAAGACAAAAGTTGTTTAATATGTTACTCTGAACTCACTTTTCATTCATTCTCAACATATTTATCCGTTACTGGAACTTGTTAACAGGCTTAATGAATCCTTCATCTGGGTTTTTCTGCCAAGTCTCTCGTCTTCTCTTCATGATGTCATCTCTCTGCTTTCTCTCTGCATCATCCAATCAAATTAAGAGTAACAAAAATGTATTAAGCCCTCTTTCTAATCTGCATAGTAACAGAAATATTCTGGCAAATCTTTCATATTACAAAAAAATTCTCACCTAAAGGACACTCACAATAACAAGGACACAAAATTATTTTTATCATTTATATAACATTTTGCAATATTATTGTAATATAATAATAATATTAAAAATTGTAAAACATAAGGATTAACTTGTACCCTGTCTTTCAGAATATTTATTATAATACTGAAATTCAACCAATTATGATTGTGTTCAAGCTAAAACATAAATGGGGATATATTTTCCCCCAAAAATATGTGTTCTTCTAAATATTGCAAGTTATTAGAGACGATTTTTACCAAAAACCTCAGTATTGTGATATCACCGATATCGTGAGCCGTGTATCTCATGGTATCGTGAGGTACCCAGTGATTTACTAACTTTGATCATCTTTTGTAAAAGCATTTCCTGAGGTATTCAAATAATGATTTTGGTGTTTTTAGCTAAACTAAAAACAATCAGTGCGAGGAAAATACCAAAAGAACAGGCTAAAAACACTATTATCATAAACTGATCTTTATGGGACAAACTGTCCTGCTATCTGTCTCCACCTAAACTAAGTACATCCACTTTAGCTTTCTATGGAATCCAGAATATTGTTTTAGTATCTCTTTTTGCTAATTGGCTACATCATGATGAGGCTTGTTCATTTGCATTCTATCAGCCATACTGTCATCACTGTGCAGCTTCCCTATTCTGCTCCAATCCCATTTAACTATTCAGACCATTTTTAATTTTATTCTAATTAGTGAGATCATTTTGAGAAGCAGATGGGATTCTCTGCTGTGGGTACCTAATGCAATTTTTGTTGAATTTTTTTTTCTAGAACAAAATTCTTTTTCTTGATGCGAACGGCACTTGGTAAAAAAAAAAAAAAAGATAAATGACTTATCGCTAGAATCATTCTCAATCAATCAAATAGGCAATTTACTTCAGTCATTAAGACTGAAATGACGCACATTGTCTGAAAGGTCAGGCACACTCATAAACTTTTAATTCCACGAATAATCAAGCTTCACTCACTAATAAAAGGAGAAATAAAGGAGATTACTTTTTTCCATTTTTATTTACTCATCAAATGAAACTATTGTTATTAATCTCCTTAAAAGAATTATTATGTCTGCAAAATAGACAATTACAGCACATGTATGTGTGGTGGGTGAACGGTTGGTCTCCTTTCGCTATATAAATGTAGTTCCTGTCCTCAGGGTGTCTCTAGTGTCTTAAACACAGTAATGAAGAATTCTTAGATTAAATTTGATATTAGAGAAACAGTCTAAATGAAAAGGTAAGGTATCAGTCAGAGCACGTCAGGGAGTTTGGGTAATAATTAGTTGAATTCAAGCATCAGTAAAGGAGAAAAGGATAACTGTGATGAAGAGGTTTTACTTTAAGAAATATTAATTGAACACAAACTTTTCATGTTAAACACAATTACCATTTCAAGTCTGTGTCGTAGTTTTATCAGTTAAAATCTCACAGTTTTAAGTTTCCTACCTTAATGTTCATAATTATATTAGACAAAGAACAGAGAATTGATGAATTCACACATTAGAACCTACACAATGATATATATAAGGGTGTATTCAGACTGGACCCATCTGGTTCGCTTAAAGTGAACCAGAGTTTGTTTCCCCCAATAATGCAAAGGAAAGTTTCAGACTGAAACCTAGTCTGGGACCAGGAATCGCTCTCAGACGCATCTTTCAAGGTGGTTCTCAGTTTATTTCCAATTGTACTGAACTTCAGTTCCTCAGTCTGAATACGATCCACTCGAAGACCAAAATAACTAACCAAAACGACCACTCAGGCCAGTGGTCACGGGATGTAAACACATTAGGAATGAGGCCATCAGTGAACAGTGGACAAATATTGAGCATTGATTGTTGTGTTGTAGCAAAAAGGAAATAATTGGTCCAGTTGATAACTTATTAGAGTAATTTCCAACCCCGCTAAAAACACTTTGCACACACTTTTCTGTGTCTCGTTATGTGGCACGCTTGCGGGGAGCTGCCATGACGTCACCCGAAAAACTCTATTGTAGTTCCTTGACAGAATTCCCTTCAAAACAAACGCATAATACTACAGCGTTGAGACACAGCAACTCATTGAAATGTGGTTGGATTGATTCAGGCTGAATAAAAAAAAAATGTATGTGATACACATTGCATCTCAGTATTTTCCCTACAAAACTGTATCATCCTACCTTCTTTGCCATCATGTTACCATTAGCAACATGCAGCATTCAGTCGCTGTACCAGAGTAGCGATAAAAAGTGTTGAACCTGGCCTTCACACAGATTCATATATTCACAGATTTCATATCAAAGAGAACAAATATAGTTAGAAATCATTTCGTTTTTGCATTTCTGAGTATTTCTCCTTTTAAATCAATCAAACTGTCTTGGACAGACTCTGTTTTTCATGAATGATCTTCTCTCTGCTACACGTGCTAAACCCTCATCTGGTCCGGCTAGCGTGTCTAGTTCAGGTTCTGGAGAAGAGAAGATGGTATCTTCACATTGACTGCAGTCAAATGAGCCGCCGTTCACATTTCTGTGGTCAAATCAGCCGTCACTGGATTTTTGGTGTGAGTTTCATCCAATACTTACGGCAGCAGGGCTGAGAATGCTGGAAAATCTCCAACAGACTCCACGGAGCTTCTTGATGTGACCACGGAAATGTGAACGGCGGCTCATTTGACCGCAGTTGGAAAGGATTTTAATCAGTTAGTTCGGTCCTCGAAAGCTCTTCACTTCCTCGTCCGAGCTGACATCCATCTCAAAACAAAACTGCTGTAGCAGCGGTGATGATTTGCTAGCGCAAAGAGACAGAGCTACTATAATCAGACGGGGAGGAGGGGAGTGTGTCTGCTCAGCTCCTAAAGCCACGCCCCCCCAGAGGATATTTTGCATGCTTATGCTTCAGATCAACATGAAAAATGGCTTCTTAAGAAATTCAGGTTGTGGAATTTTGGCTAAAAAGTTAATGATCATAAGTAAAACACTACTGAGAACTTCTTTTAAAATAAAAAAAAATTGTCATGGGGGAATTTAACAATGATAGTTTCTGTACAAGTGTCAGGTTTATGTCGTCATTTGTTTCTTTTTTTGTTTTGAAGTTCTCTATACAACAGCAAAAGGAAAAACTAATTAAAAGTGCTTGACATTTTTCTATGTTGCGCAAGGAAATCAATCAGTTCACAGAGATTGAAGGAGAAAACTCCATCCAGGGTGAAAAATTGTGAGTTGGCTTTCTGTTCAACATAATCAAGCGTGGTCCTGTGCTAAAC
Source organism: Oryzias javanicus (assembly GCA_003999625.1). Classification (NCBI taxonomy): domain Eukaryota; kingdom Metazoa; phylum Chordata; class Actinopteri; order Beloniformes; family Adrianichthyidae; genus Oryzias; species Oryzias javanicus. The sequence continues at coordinate 25,607,248 of CM012446.1, read as the reverse complement.
CCCCTGCTTCAGGGAAGAGGCGCCTGTTGACGGGCATCCATGATTTAGTGAAAGCTTTCCAAGCTAAGCTGTGCCACTAAGAGACACGCAAACTTGGGTCTCCTTCCTTCCGTTGTGTGTTCAACAGATCCGACTTTCCACTGAACTCCCAGCACACGGGCCGGTTTTAAAAGCAAAAACGGTAATTTTACTGCAGGGAAATCCATTTATGGGTAAAAAGAGAAAAGCTGCTGTGCATTCTCAGGTGGAAGTGACAGAGCAGAAGTCAACTGTCAGACTAACTAAAGTATGACAGCGTTAGGAGAGGACCTGCTGTTTGATTCCTTCTCTGTAAATATGCCCCTAAATCTTTTACAAGTTATTGGAATTTGTTGAATGGACATATTTACTGTTTTAATCTACAAACTGTGATTAGCTGATAGACCCACTTTGATCACATTTTCATCTGTCTTCTGTGGTTTTTAATTATGATTAATTTGTAGCTAAATTATAAAATCCCGTAATTTTCTAGGACATAATTTCTGCAGAATTCTATCAATTAGAAATTCATCTTTGAGTTCTGAGTGGGATCGATGGCATAGAGCAACTCCGCCCCTCTTCCAGTCACTGCTCTGTTTACTTGCTCCTGCTAGCTTACAGTCTTTCACACCCCAACCTAACAAGCCTTTTCAAGAAAAAAAAAATCCTCTTTGAGTTGTGGGCGGGACTTTTAATGCAGAGCAATCTCTTCCCCTCACAATCGTGGAGCAGAGCAGAAAGCTTGTGGCCCTCCCAGTCCATTTATTAAACAATAAATAAACTATTTTTCCTGCTGGATTTATTTTTCTGCTCCTCATTTGCAACAATTTGAATAAAAATACTCAAGAAATTCAATTTGATCTTCTCCATAAATGTCCTTCAATATCAGATGTTAAAAGCACCAAAGACAAAATGTTTATATAAACAGTTGGTCGACACCCACCTGCCAATCAAAAATGTACAAATTTAAGCTCAATTGAAACATTTTATTTTGATTTCCATTATTTACTTTTGCTTTCCTCAATTTTTTTTTTTTTACAGAAACAAGAAAAAAGGTAGGCATGCGACATCGCTGATTCAGTTAAATTCAATTTATATAACCCCCATTTCACAGACATTTGTCTCATTGGCTTCATACAAGTAATTGTACAAAAGCAGAAAGTCAGTCTTCCTGTTTAAACTGCTGCCGTTTTCTGCTGGGTTTTCATTGTGTGATCTGTTCATGACATGCAGACTCTAGTGGAGTATTTATCCAGAATGGTGAGCTTGAAATATAAAGTGTTTATAATAATAATAAATTTAATATCCAATCATTATCGGTCCAAAATGTCCGATTTCGATGGCGTCATCAATGACGTGATAGGGGCCGATTTTCGATCACGTGATTGGATCGGGACATCCCAACATGAAATATGAGCTTTCTAAACAGACTAAACTAACCAGCCCTTAGACCCTCCTTCTGGATAAGGAAAAAACTCCTAAAACAACCTGATTCCAGGGGAAAAAAAGAAGAAACAAGGCCCGTAGCCACACAGTCATTTGAAGATGACATTTGTCTGTCATTGCAACTTTAAGTTACTTGACATGAAGCAATGCTAGATATCATCATCCCATAAGCAATGTCCCATAATGCCATTTCTGGTTTGTCTTGTTTTTTTTTTTTTTTTTTTTAACATTTCTTTGGTTTTCTAATTTTTTTTTTTGTTTGCTTTTTTCATTTTTGTTTTTCTGTAATTTTATTTTGTTTTCTAAAAAGTAATGCTGCTTTAAAAAAAATATTTGTTTTGCTTTTTAAAATGTTGTTGTGATCATTAAAATGTTTTGCATTGAGTGATTTGATGATATCATTTGCACTTCATGGCCACCATAGTATGGGTTTTTTATTTATTTATTTATTTTTATTGCTATTTTTTACTATTATCTATTTTATTATGTAAAGCCCTTTGAGATTGTCTTTAGATGCGAAAAAAATAAAATTCATCTTGTTTTTTTCTTTTTATCTTTTGAATATGTATGAAGTTAAACATGACCGTGACGAATCACGTTACTATTTTTGTTATGCTAATCATCTTTGTTCATTGATGCGACATGCTAACACTTAAGTAACTCACTAAAAATGTTTTAGCTGAAAGATTTGACTGGATTTTAGTTCTAAAATTCTTCTCAGGTGTTCATATTCTATTCAACTTTACAAAGAATTTAGAGGAAAAGAAAGAATGTAAGGCACACACAAAAAACATTAAATTATGCTAAATCAAGCTAATCACATAATGCTTGGTTTTAAAAAAGTTACAGTTTTTTCACTGATGACAAAACATTCTATAGCATTAGAAGGGCAGATGTTTTTTTTTCTTAATGGGTGGGGAAAAAAACTAAATTACAAAAATAACTTGAATGAGTAAGACAAAAACCAAACACAAAAAACACCCTGCTGTGTTTATTGTGATTCCTGCCATTCTTGAAACTAAACTACGATTTTTGATAGACTTCCCAGCCCCTCGGGCCACACCGTGCAGCACATGAAAGATCATATAAGCCTGCAAGTCAAGTGAGAAAAATAGAGCATTGAAAACAAGAGCTGTGTGGTTTTGGTTTGACAAGAGTGGAGCTGGTTGCAGCTGAAGTCTTGGCTATGTGAGCTTTCATTAGGCTCCCCGGTGGCAGGCTGGTCTGCCAAATGAGCTCCCAAGTGAGCCGACTCCAGTTCCAACCCGATGTCCAAAAATTGGGTCTGGCTGCAAAAGAGGAATATATGCATGTGCTGCTATGTGTATTCTACACACAATCAAGCAGTTACTTACCTGAAAGAAATCCAAGGTTCCAGTGAAAGATGTTGCTCAGTGCTCGTATTCTTTGGCAGATTTTTTTTTTTTTTTTTACTGAAGCACATATGCACACCCACACGCAATGCTTGCTTTTTGTTGATCCGTTTGCTATGACAACTTTTGTCTTCTCGCACAAAGCTGAGATAAAGCTGCAGGGATGAAAAAGAATTACGCCTCTCTTTTTAAATATGAACCTTTCTGGAACTGTACAGGGAAAAATGTCACCTGGATCAAGGAAAGAAAAACATTATTAGCCGCAAAGTCTCAGTGCTTTGTCACCAATGGTCAGCAGTCAATATTTCTTTGTTAGTGTGTTGCAGCATTTTGGGATTATGATTTTGCCCTTTTGAGAGACGTGAGCACAAAAACAAAATGTGAAGAGAAAATTTTTTTTTTTTTCTCCTGATGGAAATATTTCATAAAAGGATGTGTGTTGCTGATTAGAAAAAAAAATAGTCAAGTCCTGTCATGTGATTATTTTTTTTGTGCATGATTAATGAATCATCACCTGTTAATGAATCTAATTGTAATCAAATTTAATAATTGCTGTGAAAAGCCTTATTTTTAGGTTTTTGTTGTGTAAATTTGGGAAATTGTGTTGCATTAGCAGCAAAAAAACAAAAAAAAGTGACTTTCAACATTTATTTTTATTCTACCAAGAGGTAGAATAATTAGAGCTGTCAATTTATCCTGTTGATCACAATTCATTAATTACAGACATTTTAGTGCGTTTTTTAATTTTTTAATCGTGTTAATCTCATATTTTGTTGGATGGTTACTTCTATGTTATGCACAACTGGAGGAGCATTTTATCCCGCTCATATCATAGTCACTTCAATAAATATTAAATCCATTATAAGAACTTCAGTTCTGTTATATTTTTACGTGTTTAAGCTAACTGTTCAATACGCAGTGCGTTGTGTTGTCAAGCTGTTACAGCTTCGGTGCGAGGTGCACACAAACCGCACTCCACTCTAGCTCTTTTAGAGACAGGTGACTGTCGTGAGAAGTTGAAAAAATAGCATATTTTTTTCAAGGACAGTTTACGTCTTAGTGCTTGTTTTTGTCCAGATAATGATGCTAAAGTTTATTTAAAAAAAAAAAAAAAGTCCAATGTCTAAATAGTTAAATTCCTCCGTGGTATTTCATTTCTATAAAATCCCTCTCATGTTTTTTCTGCTGTCTTGATGTTGAAATAAACAGTGGAATAAACTATCTCAACATGTGAATTATGGCCTGATAAGAAGTTTGTGTTCAATATTTTTTGAAATTCTCAGAAAAGTCTTTCTACTTTTTTTTTTTATGTAGCAGCTTTCTCCTGCTATCGCCGATCCTAACTGGAAGATGATCTGAACCCAGAACGGAGACGTATACCGATGCTTTTATTTAGCTCTTAAAATTAAATAAACCTGATATTTCACCGTCCTCATCCTCCATGATGAAGTCGAGAAAAGTTTTTGGTGGAGCTCCTCCCACACTCAACTTCCCACACTTTTGGAGAACACTGGGCACATAACGTCCCTCATTTTAAATCCCTATTTTTCTGAAGTAAAACCAGTGTGAAAAGTCTTACCTTTTCCACTGATAATTTTCATCTACAAATATTCAGATATGGTTCGGAATTTATCTTCTCGGAAATCTAAAGTAGAGATCTGTTAAGGCCATTTTTAGAGGGACAGAGAAGCTTGTCTGCCGCATTGTCAATGCAAGAGTGATTTCAAACCTTTGTGTCATGACTAAGCTTCGGTGGACCCAGACGCTGGAACCCGGAAGGAAAACTGTAGACGGATGGTAGTAGAAAGATTTATTGTCGGAGAGGAGTAGAGATGAAGCCAGGACTTGAGCGGCAGGTGGAGTTGAGAGCGAAGAGAGGAGATCAGAGTCGGCACGTGGATGGATGGAGATCAGGAAAGGCAACGAACTGGCGAAGAATGCTGGGGAAGGCTGCTGTTAAGTAGACTGATGAGAGGTGATGAGTGCCGACAGCTGGTTCCAATCAGGAGGTGGAGCAGGAAGACAGGTGCACCATGACACTTTGGAGGTTGAGCCCTTGAGAAGAAGTCTCAGATTTGTACTCATGAATGCTTAAATGTCAACGAAGCTTTTATCTACTTAGATTGTTAGGGAAGGGTAGAGAGCAGATAATTGGTTATGCTTATGGTACAGCTGCTCCACGCTGGAAGGCAGATCGTACTATGAATATCTGCATGGTGGTTTGACAGGAGTGTGGATTTAGACACTATAGAACTGGAGAGTCAAAAGGTGGACATGTGATTTCCTTTTCAAGCAATCAAAGTAAGTCCTGATGCATATGAGTTCTTTCATCAATTCCACCACCAACTGAAAACATTTACATGAAATTTATTAGTAGAAGAATGGAAGACATTCATCAGGAGAATGAAGAATCAAGGTTAAGTCAATGAAAGAAAAGCTGTGTAGGCGTCATATCAATCTGTACAGCACTACAGGTACTTGATAGATGAAGTGTGACTCATTTACTGTCTTTGTGATTATCACATGTAACAAGCTAATTTCTGTTAAAGTCCCCCTCCGATGAAAACTGTGTTTTTTGAGATTTTAACATGTATGTTTGGCATTTAAAAAAAAAAAAAAGAAAAAACATAATAAGAAATCATTTCATTTTTGCATTTCTGAGAATTTCTCCTTTCAAATCATCTCATTTGACCACAGTTGTAAAAGACTGTAAATCAACGAAAGACCCTTTTGATGTTAGCTTTCATTATTTTAACCACAGAGGCTTCAGATCAGCATGAAAAAAATGTATTTTTAAGACATTTAGGTTGTGGGATTTTGGCTAAAAACGTCATAATCATAATTAAAACACTGCTGGGAATGAAAGTTATTTACAATCAAGATGTGACCCAGCGACTAGACCAAATGTCTGCAACCTTTAACGCTAAAAGGGCATTTGGTCCAGTTTATTCCAAACCAAAACCAAGCCAGCTCTACCAAAAGTCTCACATAACCCTTTAAAAAAATGTATTTTATTTATATGTGTGGAATTAAGTCATTCTTCTATAAAAATGACTATTATACTATATTACTCTGAGCATTTTCATTTTTTCAGTGCTTTGTTGTAGTTTTTTGTTGTCCTATAGTGTTTTAATGTTTATTATTCCAACAGTTTCATGTGTCTGTTGCTGGACTGAGGCTGTTTCTTGGCCAAGACTCCCTTCCAGAAGAGGTTTTAATGTCAATGGAAATATCCTGGTTGATAAAGGTTAATATTTATAAATGGATCAGATATTTCTTAAAAGTATTTTTTATCATAGAAGGAATCCAACTAAATCCAACTTTTTAAGTAAACATAAAAAAATATATTATTTTAGTAAATAAATGCACTTTTGAAGACGTTTTGATGCAGATCATTCCACAGCCAAAAAAAAGGAGAAAAAAAAAAAGAAAATCTGGAATCAATTTCTTTTTTTCAGAGAAAAATAATTTGACAACTTTTCCTAAAAACTTATTCTGCTCATAGGGTCCCTTAAAAATGCTTCTATTTGGGTCATCTTAAAAAGAGGACTCGATAAAAGTTATAAATGTAGGTATAAATATGGAGTCTCTGAGTGAAAATACTCTATAAAATTAATCAGTACAGATCACAGGACCTGTTCTGATTAATTAGCAGACTGGAAAAAGTCTCTAAGGGTAGCACACTATACATAGGCAGGGGACTGACTCCAAAGTACAGTTTGGATACCGCTCTGGTTCTGTTCGTGGACACAGAACGACTGGCCTGCTTGCAGAGGTGTGGTTTCCCCAGACTCAAGGACCATACAGACTGTGAATGTGAAGCATGACACACACTAACATCGTTTTGACTTATCAGTCCAATAGATAGAGCAAACGTGGGTTATGAAACAATTTCAATTAATTTTTTTTTCTTTCAGAAGTGGCTGTACCTGTTTCACATTCATCCCCAACCTTCACCCTCGGGTCGTCCAGCTTCTCTCACACTTAAGCATGTTACTCGCCTTCTAAAAACACGGCATCTTGTCAATGTTCACATTGCACAAGAAGGGAAGGGCTTCTTCCTTTTTCCTACTGTTCATATAGCGCTTGCATGCCACTTACCATTGGAGGAGGCTTGATGAGAAATGTTTAAGCGGTACAAATCTCATGAAGGTTTTCTTTCAAAGCTCTATTCCCATATATAATAGACTTGATATCATAGAATTCTAGAATTACTATTTTTTCAAACGGTTGGGACTCCTGTGAATTAAAAGGGACACGTTTTATACTTCACTATTAAATCCAAGTCTCTGATTGATCAAAGTTCCACCTAGTTTCACTTGCAACGCACATTCAATGGGCTTTCAATGGCGTTTAGTTCTCATACTTCCAAATTTAAACTTTCTTCACCTGTGTTAATGTGCGTTATCTTGTGGGCAAGAAATGCTTTTTCATTTTCAGAATGTCACTGCATTACTTGTCTCCAAATAAAATGAAAAAGCAATTCTCCCAAGGGCTTTTTTCTTTTTCTTCTTCAACATCGCTCATTCAATGACATCATCAAAATGATGAATAGAATTGCATTTAACGTTTCATTTCCAAAATGTTCTCAAACAAATATGTGCCAAAATTCAATTAGAAATATCACATTTGAAAATTAAAATGCATAAATCCTTTTTCATTTTCACAATGTAACTTTACTTGTCTCTGAGATAAAATGAAAAATAAATCCTCCAAACTGCGTTTTCATTTTCTTCATCAATACTGCTCGTTCTGTGACTTAATTAAAAATGTACAAAAAAAAAAAAATTTTCTTTATCACTTTAATTAAGTTACAGAATAAGTAGTGTTATAGAATAAAAAGCCTTTTGGAGGATTGCTTTTTCATTTTATGTAAGAGACAAGTGATGCAGTGATACGTGAAAATGAAAAAGCATTTCTAGCATTGAGTTTTATTTTGAAAAATGCATCAAAAAAGCTTCCATGAAAGTTACATTATGTTAAAGATTTTGTGTTTAGGTGTCACAGGTGTTAAATGTGAAATAGAATTTTATCAAGTTTTCCATTAATAGTACAATAGAAATTTTAAAACCTGAACCAGTTTCCTTTTTCTTTGGCTTTTTGCTGCAAAACTGCAGAGAACAAATAGAACTCCTGCGTTGCGTTGAGGAAGGGCAGACATCAGATGACCCAACTCAGTTACCGCTCTTTCAAATGTCTTAAAGGGGACCGAATGTTGGTAAGAGAAACACAATTGTGCTTCCACTCTTTCTTCTTCCTCCATCGTCTGTCGTTTTTTTCTACTGTCACTAGTTCAAAACACAGATACACCATCAACTTGACAATGCACATGCACATATATTCATTATGACAGCAAAAAACAGACACAGAGAAAACTGAGTTGTGAACATGTTCTTGTAACAAAGCCTCGGTGGAAAAAAAAACAAAAACTCTGCAGCATCCTTCATATTGTTGCTGTTTCTTTGTCAGCATCTGGAGCTCGTCCGCTTTATCTGCAGGATCTAACATTCACCATGAAGGTTACATCTTTTGATCAAAAGATCCTGGGAAGAAATGGCTTTCAGTTTTTCCTCTCCTTTAGTCCTGCAAAGCACCTTGGAACAGGCGTCAGAGTGAGAGAAACTAATGACCCATTTCAGATGGGCATGGGTCTCAGCTCTTTAGATCTCCCTGAAAGTCAGCAAGATTACACTAGTTTCAAACAAGCTGAAAAATATAGATTTTAGACTGAAAAAAAAAAACAAAACTACAGAAGATAAGCTGAAAAAGGCTGCTATATGAGCTGCCATTTTAACTATTTTCTCCCAGAAAGTGTAATGTATATTCCATAAAAAAATATTCAACAGAGAAACTAACTTCTATTCCAATTAAGCTTCTTGTGCTCCAGTATTGTGTGAAGCACATTATTATGCATTATTAAAAGGTGGTAAAGCAATGTTTTTAGTTACTTTTTGATGGAAAGACTTTCTAGATTCTAAACATGAGAGCCTCTAACCAGGATGCTGCAGTGAAATGCTGGTTAAATTATCCTTTGAAACATGGAGGCAAAGCAGGAGATATAATTCAAGCAGCGAAATGAGTCACATCCTGTCTGTTTGTGTCTCAAACTATAAATAGTGGTGAAATTAATTTAGACATTTCATGTTTGGTAGAATTTATTTGTTAGACTTTTCATGGAAGGATCTTTGAAGGCAAACATGTGACACCAGTCACATCACTGTTTATTTCCTGTTTGAATACACGCCATCAAGAATTTATTGATATGAAATCTGAAAGTTTGCGAGTTGGTTTTTATAGTCTATTTTAAGTTTTGTTTGGCTAACAACGGGATTGCATAAATAAAAGTGAAAATATAATTTATTTTAGTTTAGATGTAATTACTTTAGATGAGGTGCCGCAAAACTCGCATTTTAATGTTGGAAAAGATCATTAATAAATTTGTTGTAAGCAGTTTGTTAATATGGTCTCTGGAGACAATGGCCTCACTTTAGATGTTAATGAATCTTACTGAGTATGTTAATAAACCTTATTTGGCTTATTGTGGTTATACATGTCTTACTAACACTCTATAAACATATTAATAATGTTTGTAAATGTGTTGTTAGAGCTGGTTGAGAACTCTTATTATAAAGTGTTACCAGTGTTTTTTCTAAACATATTCTTTGAGACTAACTCCAATAAAAAGTGTGTTTTGGGTGTTTCAAACATGTTCTTGAAGCATTTTTTTCTGATAATGGAAGAAAGATGGAAAGAAAGTAAAGCTTCAAATTAATTTTCTGAGTAATTTTTTTTTTTTTCAATCAGTAACAGGTGAAAAAAATGACGTTTTAAAAAAGGCTCATTTGTGATGTAGAAAATACGCTGGGCGGGCCACAAACTCCAAGCTTCTTGCTACATGAAAACGGTCCTGCTCACAACTCAGCGTTAAGTTCTAGTGAACTCCTGCAGAAGCTATGTCCCAGAAAACAACTTAGATTGTTTTTTAACTATTATCATTTTAGTTAAAAATCATACTTAAAAGACCATTGGGATTTTAAGATTTTAATTTTTTTTTTTAAGTTTTATGTTTTTAGTGTGTTAGAATTTGAATTTACTGCTGATCATGCTTCATTTAAAATCATTTCTAAGAATCCTCCAAAAATGTAACTGCTTAATATAATGAAATAGTCTTCAATCTTTGAAAAAAAAAAAAGGAACAAATCTATTTTTTAAAGTCTTTATTTTATTTGGTTTATTAAGCTCTCCATCAGCTGCAGCAGGGTTTTATATCTTGAAATGCCTTTAAACCTCCTAACATTTAATGAAGTGGTAAAACTAATTAGCATAATTCTTTATGGACCTGAACAAGAAGACGATTTGTGTAAAAGTTTGGAGCACCTACTGCACAACAGTGCATCACAGCAGAAATACAATGAAATGGATGTTGTTGAGTCACTCAGGGGTGTCAAACTCAATCGCACAGGGGGCCAAAATCCAAAACACACACAGGACAATAGGAATACTATTCCAGAATGAGTCAACCAACAACTTTCAATATTTTTCTCTCCATAAAATATATATTATATAAAAATTGGAATGTTACAAGATAACATTAACCCGTTAATAATTATACAAATACTCTAAATTTTTTGAGGGGGGCGTATAATTACCCTGAGGGCCGGATCCAGTCCCTGGGCCTTGACTTTGATGCATGTGGAATAGCTTATAAGCATTTCTTTGATAAATCAATAGTTTGTGTCTCACAAGGTATTTTTAAGCAGAAAATGTGTTTCGTATTGATGATAAAGTCTCAATTGAATTTACAGGGTCAAAACGAGATGTAAATGGAATACATTTCAATAGTTCTTTGCTATTTTCTTTGAAGGTCCAAAACGCTTCACAGTCTCTGTCCTATTCCTCCATGCTCAGGCACATTCACTCACAGCTGCCAAACCCTGGCACTAGCCAATAACCGCTGGGTGGACCGTGGGGTTCAGTGCCTTGCCCAAGGGTAGGAATCGAATATGCATTTTTTCGCATAGAGGTTGACCGCTCTACCTCTGCTCCATGGCTGCCTCAAAATATACATTAGGCTGTCTGTAGTGCAGTAGTTCCTCTGTTATAAAAAAAAAAAGAACTTTACAATACCACCCCCTGAGCGTTAGTTCAGCAGTCAGGAAAAAAGGTTGCTGCTAAGAGAGGTCAAAGGAGAACAGACAGACAGGTCTAACAGACAAGAGGACAGTGCTAACTCCCCCTCAGAACTGGGGTGAAAAGTAAAGCATGTCAGGCTTCACATGTCAAACACTGAGGTGGGTAGGTTACAACAGCCACTGACCATGTCAGGTTTCCCTCCTGACAGCTAAGAACAAGAATCAAGAGCTGCAGTGGGAACGGGCTCACCAAGAATGGACAGCTGAAACGCTGGAGATGAAAATTGCCGTGTGAGAGGAATCTCTGCATGGGAAGCTCAGCGTTCCGGGAGGAACTTGCAGTCGAGCTGCTACTTCTTCATAGCACAAAGACCCGGTCGAGGTAGTTTGGACATCCGGCAAGAATGCTGAAAAGATGACCCAAGAATGCCTCATTGTCCTCCCAGAGGAGCTCTGAGAAGTGGCCGGGAAGAAGGAAGTCTGGGTAGCCTTTCTGAGAGTGCTGCCCAGGGGACACAAGCCCAGGCGGGCTGATGAAAAAGGCAGAAAGATGGATGGAAGGATGAAGAAATATCCCCAATGTATAAAGACTGTAGAATCTTTGAGTCTGTGATCATTCATGAATCTACCATGTGAATGATGATCTGACAAAATGACTTGTTCCCCTTTTGAAAGGACAAGAAAACATTCATTCAAACATGATCTGTGGTACTACTCTGTTGTGTTGACACAAAACAAAAAATAGAACAGTGGTAATGTTTGCATCACCTCTGTCATGTCTAGGTCTGACGTGCATCCGTCCACGACAAACCAGTCAATTGACACATCAATGTCACTACAAAAGGCTGGAGAAAGCGGAAACAGGTGTTACAAAATAAAGTCTTTTGTTGTACTGTCACAATAAGCATTTATAAAATGTATTTTATATTTAATGTGACATATCACTGCATGTAACACTGTCGTCCATTTTTGCTATAAACGGCTAAAGTTTAATTCTGGAAGAAGAAAAAAAAACATAATTATGACACAAAGGATGCATTTTATAATAACTTAGCAGGGAAGGAGAGGGCATGATCCCTAATCGATAATGCTTTGGAACTGGGGGTGGCAGGACAAACCATTCCTCGTGATGCTCGGGAGGTGGGGGGGACTGGAGATGCAACAAGGACGATGCAAACAAACTGACGCTCTGACGTGAGACCGTCTCCTCATGCAACACAACGCAGCCGCACCATGACAGACCAGTGTGAATCAGGCTTAAGTGATTGTACACGTTGCTGTGCAGTTAATATCAGATTCCTTTTTAATTTGTCAACAGAAAAAAAAAAAAAAATACAAATCATATGCCACACAGAGTCAGTTTCCAAATTGGCTCTTAATGGAACTGCTAGAATAACTAGAAAAAAAACCTTCATTTACAGACTCTTCAATTATTAAATATTACACGGATATAATAACTGAGAAACAGGAGTCCAAACATGTCAAACTCTACAATCTGATGTTTTTATTACCCTAAATTTTCTGCTCCACTGTCTGTTCAACCAAACCAGCTATTTTAAAAATATGTACTTGTCTGACAAACACAAAGGAGAAGAATCAGGTCCAAAGCCTGGGTTAATGCAGAATGGTGTCATAAAGGACATCTGACTTTAAACCAAGGCCGGGTGAAAGGGGGAGCCTAGAGGAAGACCAAAGAGGAGGTTCATGGATAAAGGAGATGTAGAGAAAAGGGTTAGATGGAAGTCTCTGTGGAAGAGAAGGAGAGCAGAGTTCAGCCGTCTGACATTGAAGGAGGGGTGCCTTTGATGATGCACAAATTTATCTTACTGATAATATTAAAGTAGTATTTGAAATGTTAAGAATTTCAAATGACTATAAATAGTTACCTATATTAAAATGTGAAAATATATTTTTTGTTTAAAATATAGCAATGAATGAGAGTAGCTAACACGGCTGAAATGTATCTTTTCCTGCCCCATTCCAAAATCTCAAAACTCAAGTGTGATTTAAAACAATCTGCACTCAAACTCCAGAGGGAATAAAGCAGGGGTGTAGAACTCAATCACACAGGGGGGCCAAAATCCAAAACACAACTTAGGTCGCCAGCTGACCAGGATAAACATTTACTGAACACTCTAAAACTACATTTTTAAAACTTTAAAAAGGTAACTTTTTAGCATAATTATGAAATAGATACATAGCATTACCTGCAGTAATACTAGTGTGAATACTGTAAGCTAAATTTCTGGTCCTTGTGGCCTTGTAGGCTCGCTTTTTCACCAAACTGGACTTGAAAAACACTTGCAACCTCATCAGGGGATGAGTGGAAGACGGCTTTTTCGACCACATCTGGACACTGAATATCTAGTGACGCCCTTTGGGCTCTGCAATGCCCCTTCTGTTTCCAGGATTTTGTAGATGACATCTTCCAGGACCTGCTACAATGCTTTGTCATCGTTTTCATCAATGGCATTCTAATTTACTCCAACACCTTCGAGGAGCACGTCTCTCATGTCCGGCAGGTGTTGAAACGACCGATCACCCACAGACTGTACGCTTTGGGGAGAAATGTGAGTTTCACAAAACCATTTCTTTCCTATGCTACATGATCAGTGCTCAGGGTTCAGCTATGGACCAAGGGGCAAGGTGGAGGTGGTGCTGCAGTGGCCTCAGCCAACCACAGTGAAGGAGATGCAGACGTTCCTTGGCTTTGCCAATTTCTACCGAGGTTTCATTTGGGGCTTCAGCTCAGTGGCAGCTCCGCTCATCCCTCCTCTGAAAGGAGCTCCAAAGCGTCTTCCCTGGACTTTGGAGGTCGCCATGGCATCTCAAGCTCCCATCCTCCACCATCCGGAACCGTACACCCAATTCATTGTAGAGGTGGATGCCTCCAAGCACAGGGGTTGGAGCCATACTGTCACAACGCCTCGGGAAGCCCTATGACTACCTAGAGAAACTGAATTCCTGCATTAGAGACATTAAGTCCTGGATGACAATTAATTACCTCCTTCCTAAACCCCCAAAAAAAACTGAGGTCATTATCCTGGGCCCTAAACACCTGAGAGATGCTCTCTCAGATCAGATAGTCTCCTTGGATGGTGTAAATATTGCCTCCAATTCTACAGTCAGAAACTTAGGGGTTTTATTTGACCAGGATTTATCATTATCCGTCAGAAGTCAGAACTCTGACTCCCCCTCCGGTCACCACTGGGAAAAGTCACCAGAGTACTGACTGCACTTCATCTTCCAGCCCACCGTTCATGGATGCTTCTCAGCTGTCTCCAATCAGACAATCACCCACATGATTCTTAACCAGCACACAGAGCCACACTCAGTGTGAAGCATGCTAAAAGAACAATGTTAAAAAGGATTTTAGCTTAGTCAGTATCGGTAAATATTAATTTGCACTTAACACTGTTCAGAATTCCAAAGTTGACTTAGGAGTGAAGCAAATATTTTACCCAATATCTTGTCTTTGGACTCTCCTTTCTACACACAACATGGTCCTGGTGCTCTAAGAAATAACTTTATTTTTCCTTCCCTTTGTCACCTTTTTGCTTTCCTGACCCTCCAATAAACCTAGGATGTTCTATATGTCTGATTTACAACCTATGTTGAAGACAACACTGTTCTGGCATTATTAGCCGACTTTTACACCTTCCCTGTTATTATTTAGTGGCCTCTATTAGCCAAACTCACACTGTTTTTCAAGTGCTATCTCTGTTAACCTTTAGCTGTGAGTAACAGTGAAATGTTTTCCTTTAACTATTGATGCTGTAATTTAACTATTTGAGTGTTTCAACTAATTCAGTCTGCATTGAAAAAGAATCAACTTTTCCTCTGTAGCTTTCATTCTTTTTGAAGAACACAAAGGGTTATTATTAACAGCCCTGTGTGGGTGTACGTAAAGCCTGCAGCAGCATATTGGCAGGTACTCTTTCCCTCCGGATGGAGTGCAGAGTTCATTAAACCAAAAACAGTCTCCACCATGATGAAGTAGTGCAAGGTTATTGTTATGAAAGAATAGCCAGAAAGCCATTTTCCACAAGATGGATTCACTTCACTGTGAAAATGAATGATCTGCTCTTTGAACTCTCATTGCTCTGCAACACTGACTTGACAGGTATGCAGAGATGCTTCAATGCCAAATCACTTAAATGCTATAAACTGTGAGCAAAGGTAACAGACAGCTGTCCTTTAATAATACACACTGACAGTTGGATTGAAGGCTGCTTACGAGTAAAGTAACTAACAGAGTTCAGTCTACCAAATAATTCCTATAGATGGTTTCATAAACCAAAGGTGGGTCGTAAATTTCAAAACTTGAAAATTGATTTAACACTGATAAGATTTGGATTAAGCAGTTTTTATGATTTGGAGATTAGTAGACTTAAAATAGAATATGTGAAAAGCTTGCCCTACTTTTTTGAAATCATTTTTAATTAATGTCTTAAAGGAGCTCCACGAATGGAATTTACTCAAGACGGGACATGGTTGGAAGATATGTGGCATTCTGCATCTAAAATGAACATTTTTTGCTGATCACCACTAGCTCTGTGGAGAAATTAGGTGTTGGTATTAGACTGGGACGGTGCTGTCAGAGCAGACTCTTCCTGGAGGGGGTGGTTTTCACTCTGTGACATCAGCATGTGAAGACCTGCTTGTTTTGGTGGGTATGGGAGGGGCTGCTGTTGAGAGCTCAGGTTTTTAGAGGATTACTCAGAAATGCATGAATGGATCAAAATACAGCTTTGGGGTTCTTTATAGTGAGGAATGGACATTATAATACACTTAAAAACTTAAAGAGCTTTTTTTTCATGGTAAAAAATAAGATTTGTACTTATGCTGTTGTTTTGCACAAATAAAACACAAACAGTAAAAGAAAAAAGCCTTTTTTTTTTAAACATTCGACAGAAGTTCCTTTCAAAATAAAAGACACCCTTTCACATATGATCATCTCAATGCAGCAAAAGTAGAAGCAGCAAATGTTTTGTCATTCGTGAATATCTTGAAATAATTTCACAGTTGTTGGTACATTTCTGCCAGAAATGTAAATTTAACAAACCAAAATGGAATCCGAGCTAATTAAGTGACCCCTGCCAGTTTATTCGAACACGCTTAAAATTCCTTAATTCTTTCAAAAGTAGAAAATTTTCGTAATAATCCGCTGAGCCTTGATACTGGTTGTGCTTATTGACATCCATTGATTTTTTTGTAGAACAGGCAGGATACGCACCGTACTTCAACTGTTTGTAAATGAGTTACACTTAAGGTTAGTTTACTCATTTCTTCTTTTTACTACTTTTTCATTTCTCACTTTATAATTACTTTTTAAGATTTAGAAACTTTTATTTTTCTTCATTAAAAGAGCCATAATGGGGGGGGTTAAAGAGCCACATCTGGCTCCAGGGTCTCAGGTTGTAGACCTCTGATCTGAATGAGTTGGAGCGGAGAAGAAAGCTTGTGACCCACCCAGTGCATTTTATACATTTCCTCCTAATTCACAAAAATTTGAATAATAAAATACTCAGAAATCCTCTTTAAGATTTTTTTTTTGTCCTACATAATCAGTGAAAATGCCACATAAGCATGTTAAAAAGAACAAAAACACGATTTAGGGATGAGTTTCTAAAATAATGACAGCAAAGTTGTGCAGGGGTGGTTGTCGATGATTTCCCAGTGATAAACCAGCAATGTTTGCAGAATCAATAACCTGTTCAAACAGCAGCGTTGAAATGAGGATTTAGCTTGTGCCTTTTAAAAGAGTGAGGACATAAATCAAAGAAAGAGTGCCTGGGGAGAGAGCACAGGAGATGCGCTTTGGAAGTAAGGACTGGACGAAGCTGCAAGAGTGAGATCGGTAAAACCTTCATCAATGTCAGCTTTTGTAACCATTACCAGTTCCAGATTTAACCCAAACTCACTCAAAAGTTCCACAGGATGTTGGTTAAGCTTCATTAAAGTTCTCACTTCAACACTTTTCTACGCTTATTTGCCTTTTTTTTTTTTTTTTTAAACTTGGGTTTGGTGATGTCACACACGGTCGAAAGCAATGACCGCAGAACTAGAAAAATGACAAGAGCACACTCTTTATCAGGTTTTTACGCAGTCATTTGGCTAGACTATGTAAAGAGAGGTTAGGATTAGGTTGGGAAAGTAAAAAATGGTTTTGTAGGTGAACAAAGAGAAAAAAAATTGTGTTTTAGAGACAGTGAGAAAGTTTTGTAATTGAGATTAACTTCCTAAAGTGATCTGACTTTTTCAATTTATCTTTACCTACTGTTGAAACCTTTTTATGTAATTTTAAATTGAGAAAAAAAAATCATGTGCACAGATGTATCACAGCAAATTCTAGTATAAAAAAGTTTTTTTTAATTAGTTTTTTGGTAATTTTGCTGAAAAAAACAATATTATTGCTTTATTTACTATCATTACACTCAAACTCATGTATTTACAAGTCCTTCCAGGCATTTGTTTGTGATTGTACCATCCCAAAAACCTGAAGTTCCGACTGTTTTCTAAAAAAACACACACAATATTTTTCTGTTAATTTTCAACAAAATTTTTTTAAAGGGTTGTTCTTTTCACAGTTTATTGACGTTTTTTATGGAGTCTACAAAGAAATGCAAAGCATTTATATTTCTTTTTAAGCTGGTGTTTATTTAAAAAAAAGCATGCTTTTTTTCCTGTGTGCAAAAGCAACCCTAAAAGTTAAACATTTATCTCAAAGCTTAGCAAATTGACACAGAAATGACCAACATTATTGTAATGCTGAGAAGTTTTTTTTTTCTACAAAACAAGTTGGCATGCCAAGGTTTTATTGTTGTTTTATGTTTAAATTAAAGATGGGACTGTAGAAAAGGTTTTCTTTTATGTCATAAAATAATCCAACATTTCAGGTAAGTTTATTTTTCAGTGAAATGTGCCATTCTTTTTCTGAGCGGTGGAATTTGTTGCATGACTGTACTACCCATAACACCTAGGGAGGTAAAGAGGCAGGGGACTGGTCAGAGGGGTCGAGTTTAGTAAAATCCGAATTCTTCCCTTCTCCCGTCCCCTCCATTTGAAGGGGCAGTTTAGGTGAGAGTGTGTCCGGGAAAAGTACTTTTTTAAATCCGACCCTCCAAACGGCATTGAATTTATAGGAGGCTGTAGAATCACAGAATTTGTTAAACTTGTTAAATTAGTTTTTAAAACAAAGTTGCCGTAGTTGAAGTAAGTTGAGAAAAATGTGCAGGAATTGGTGCATTGCAACATCACATAATTCTAGAGCGCTATGCTGGGTGATTTTCACCCGAGCAAAAGTATTAGATGATTTCCTATATATTGCATTTTTCCGAGTGTCATGGGTCCCTGGGTAAAGTCATACATGTGGACCAAAGACCAAGTCTCCTGTATCATGATTTTTTTTTTTTTTTAGGAATTTTTTGTTCTCAAATTCCTAATTTTTTAAAACATGTTTTTAGGAACTTCCTATGCTTATATTTTTTATTTTCCTATAAAAACCACGGTTGAAAATAAAAGAAAGCTACCATAATGTGTTGTCATATTTTAATCAATTTTTTATGAAAAATACTTTTTATTATATTATATTTTTATAGTGAAAGTGTTTTAGGGTTAAGGATGCATTTAGCTAAGAGGAAGTGTTTAAATCAAATGGAATAGTGGGAAAAGAAAAAAATATAATCATTGTCACTCTTCAAAAAACAGAAATACATAAAATACTACAGAAGTCGGTTGTTTACCGGCTTTCTTTAAGCGCTTCATTGCAGAGTTAAATAGCAGGAAAAATTTGTTGGATAAAGGTGAGGTAGTAAAAATAACTGCAGCCTTGAGGGGATGTTGAAACAATGGGGGAGTGGAGGAGTGGAGTGCTGCTGGAGTCAGTGTTTCAAGAGCCACCACACGCAGAAGAGCGCTTTGTTCAAGCCACTTCTAAACCAGGACAATGTCAGAGACATTTTACTTGGACAAAAGGCAAAAAAAAAACTGGACTGTGGCATCCAGATGAAGAAGGTTTTGTTTTTGGCCAGGTGGCTGCATTTACAAGAGCTCAAGTCTCCATCAAAGCTGTCGTGTGATTGGCCGGCCAATAAACTCACCTAAACTCCGTTTGGTGTTTGGAGAATAATTAAAAGAAGGAGATACTAAGCTGAGTAGTTGAAGGCCACCAGCCGAGAATCCTGGACTTCCATAACAGCTTCACTGAGTTAAAGACCTCTGCTCCATGCTACATTCCTGCAGTAATTTACGCAAAGAGCTCCAAGTAGGTATTTTATTGTATGTATAATTTATAGTGTACACATTTTGGCAATTTTTGCTAAATACATTTATATTGCTTTGATGTACCAAGTTTTTTGGCTGTTGGTTATATCAATAAAACCAGTGAGTAGAAAACTCTTCATGGTTTGGGCTGTGGATTGATGCTCAGGCGGCGATCTGATTCCATTCATGAATCAAGCTCAACGATTCACGAACCAAACTACAGTTCTTTCTCCTTAACATAATGTTTGTTGCTATGTGTATGTGTTTCTACTGGATGTATGAAAATTGAAATTACTTGTATTAAATCACCATCCTTGATGTTTTTATTTAGAACAGGAAATCTGAATCAGACACAAATATTTACAAACAAAGAAATGTTGTTTGTCATTTTACACTTGTCAATATTCTGGGATGTTCACTGCATTGGTTGAAAACATTCAAACAATGTTCAATAAATTCAACGGACAATTATTTTGGACTTAATTTTAAAGCTGAACAGCAATAAATGATTATCCAATTCAAGAAAAAAAATGCCTTCAAAACGGCAAAAATTGAGCCCAGAAAAAGAAAAGCGAGCTTTAACTCCTCTTATACAAACACCACATTGCTCCTTTTCTTTGAATAAATAGCTCAAATGAATTACGGGGCATAATGGAGAACAGATTGGCAGATTTTTTCCTGATTGAGTTGTTATTGAATTTAAAAGGCACCTCTAAGCAAACAGAGCAATGACCACAAACACATCAAATTTCACCTGAAGGAATTGACGCAATTCCCCCCCGATTGGTAGAAATTGCCAAAGAAGGTTCCACAGGGAAATCCTAAACAAATAACCAACAAATCAACCTGTAGATAAAGTGTGGAGGCATTGAGGAGCCTGGTTTAAAAACAAGGCCTGAGCAGAACGCTCAAACGGGGTTTTTATTGACCAGGAAATTATTCAAATTGTGATTCAACCTGTCCAAACCCAGCAATGATGTGTTATCATGCAGAAGCTTTGGCATCAATGCTAACAGAAAACAAGCCGAACAAAACGTGTGCTTTCAGGAGCGGCGTGTCAGTTAAGATGAGAAGCGAAGGCTGTAGACAAAACATTGCTCGGTGGAGAGGTTGTTTGGTTTGCGGGGTGACAGAAATCCCAGCTCGACATATATCTAACCTGCTGACAAATAAATGAAGCCGAGGGTTCCAACAGTCTGAAAAAAAAAAAGAAAACTTCTGCTGACATTTTAAATTGATTGCACAGAAAATAAGGCTGCGCTGCAGAGATAAGAGAATTACAATGTACACAAGTCGCAGTCAGCGTCACGCAGCTCCTTTCTTTTATAAAATGAACACAACATCGGGGGAAAATAATACAATTTCATCTGGTTGTTGCATCTCCTTCCTTCTGTAGATCCTAGCGGGACTTCAAAAGCGTCTTATTTAGTCGGGGAGATGAAGTTATTTTCCTGTGCTATTGTGTGAAGGGCCACCTGAGTTCAGAAATGCTGAACGCTGAATATGTCCCAGCTCTTCAGAAAAAAAAAAGATCAAAGCCACACCTCTGGGCTTTGTAATATATTGAGTTAACTTCCAACGTTTGCGATACATCTCTCTCCCTCTGCTCCTTCTCCTTTTGGCAAAAGAGTGAATTAAACCCGACTTGTGTCATCATACGCAATCCATCTTCATTTGCGAATGCATCAGAGTCTGCTGGTGATGCATTGTGGGCTGAAACTAAGCAACACAGTTTGCTTCATTGCTTGTTCATACCACCAGGACTGCCAATTACTTCTCAAGGTCTCTGGAATCACATGTTTTCAGCAGTGACTTTGTCTTCCCTGTGGAAAAGAAGAAAATATGTATTTCATCTGTTTTTCTCTCAAGACTTTTTTTTTTAATTACGCTTGGATTAATTTGGATAACTATTAAGTTATTATTAAGAGAGAAATGATCATGTTGTGACACTTGTAATGTCTTTTGAATTCCTTGAAAGACAAAAATTAAAAATATTCTCTAGGAAGTGTTTACTTTTAAGCTCAGAAGATGGATATTTGTGTTTAAACAACATACTCATAAACATTTGATATTTACTTTGTGTTTCTGTTTGATTGAAAGGAAACAAGCAGATTTGTTCTCAGTTAACACTTTCAACCTGTTCAGTTGGAAATGACCAAATGAAAATATCTGTGCTTAAGCCTTCAGCTACGTTCACACCACCCTCAACAATGTGCATTCATTCAGCCACTTCTAATGAAAAGTCTCAGTAACGCATCGCTACTGAAGTTTCTACAACTGTTTTCAGGATCAACGCACAAAGCGCACAGCTGCTGAATGTGTGCTACAAGGTGAACCAGGTTGAACTTTTTGTTTTAATTTATATTATTTGAAATTTTATGACACTAAGTCTTTCATATGTCAGAAAAGATCAAACTAAATCTGGAGCAAGATTTGTACCATCGAAGTTTCACACCAGGCACTTTCTAACTGTAGGTGGCAGACATCAGCTAGTCAACAGTAGCAAAAGAAAAAGAAGCTGCTAATCTAATGGGAACACCATGGGCTTAATGCACATTCAAGAACATGTGTGAAAGTAGCATCAGTCACCACTATCCTGATTACCGACTGTTTAAAGACAAAAAAAAATCCTCTATTGTTCATAGTAGTCTGCTGGAAAAAGCATGGATGTAAAGTTAAAGTCCCAAAGTCCCATTAGTTGTCACACACCTAGGTGTGCGAAATTTGTTCTCCGCATTTGACCCATCCCCTAAGGGAGCGGTGAGCTGCAGACACAGCCGCGCTCGGGAACCATTTGGTGGTTTAACCCCCCAATCCAACCCCTTAATGCTGAGTGCCAAGCAGGGAGGCACTGGGTCCCATTTTTACAGTCTTTGGTATGACTTGGCCTGGACTTGAACCCATGACCTTCCAATCCCAGGGCGGACACTCTTCCACAAGGCCACTGAGCTGGTAGATCACTCAGTGAGCCTGTAAAGCACGTGCGTCAGTCAAGGCCCTCCAGATCATTTTATTTTACTGTTATTAATGGCCCGCTGTTATCTTGCACTTATTTCTAACTTGCATAATTTTGAAAAAATATGTTTTTTATGGAGAGTAAAATATTGAAAGTTATTTAAGGTTAAAGTTGATTTATTCTGGAATAATATTCCTGCTTTAAATTATTCATAATTATGTTAAAAAAGTTAGTTTCAAATTTTTTGAAAATTGGCATTGTGCTAGCTTTTTGGACTATTTTGGCATTTACTAAGATTCTTTGGACTATTTTGGAGTTTAATATTCTAGCCACATGCTAGCTGTTTTGGCTAATTTAGGTGTTTTTTCATTTTTTAAACTATTTTAAAGTTAAGCTATTTTTTTCAGCTAGCTGTTTTTTTGTTGTTTGTTTTTAGTTTTTCTACGCTAAGTTGACATTTAGCTAATATTTCAGCTGACTATAAGCTGCAGTGTTTTCGGCTTTCAGCTTCAGTGTTTTTAGCTATCACTTTCAGCATCTTCAACTATCATCACTAGCATCTTATGCAGCCAAATTCTGCTAACAGCATTCACACTTGCATTATTGCTGGTAATGCTATACATCTAATTCAAAATTATGTCTAAGAATTTAGGTTTTAAAGTTTTAAAAATTTAGTTCTAGTGTTCAATAAATATTTAACCAGTTCGGCCCGCACCCATGCCTTAGTCAGACGCACCTGTAGCTACGGGGGTTGAGCACTACAAATGCTTTTGGTTTTTAGGTCGTCTGGGCCTATAGAGGGTTGTAGAGTCTCAGTTCCCTTGAGATTCATATGGCCACCTTAACGGATGTCAAGTCGGAATGTACCATTGTTGTTCGTGTGGTAAGTTTAACATGATCTATTTGTAAGGGTAATGGAAGTTAAACACACTTATGATGTAGGGGTGCTGGTGTTGTGCCCTTATACCAGACTTTAGTTGTTAATGGAGTGCACACACTGGATCCTTACTTACTGTACACTGGGTGTGTAAGTGAGACATTAGTAACTATACGATGCCTGTAGGATGCCCATAGACACTACACTCTCATTATTAAATATCCTTATTTCAAACAGTCAGGAGTGCACATTTTCACGTTAACAGCACAAACTAAGGCATAAACCCAAACAACAACCTTAATTTACGCCAAGAACATACTTGCTAAATCTCTCCCTGCTCGAGCTACCAAACTTTACAGTAAAGCAGCAAAAGACAGATACTGAGTTTGTGTTTTGTTTTACTAAAGTGCATGACAGAAATGTTCACGGATCCCCTCTAAATCCTCAGAAATATTCAAGAGCAGAACTGCTCGGTTTCTGTGCCTGTTTGCGCTTCCGCACTCCTTCCTTTGAGATAATCTGTCTTTTTCCAAACAAACATGCTTTGTTCGGTGACTTCCTGAGTTCTGAAATCACTTCAGATGTGTTTTGTTTTGCGTTGCTAACAGATTAGCTCCGGCCTTGTCTCCATCTTTAGTTTGTTTCGTGATGAAAACCCTCAGACTGCATCGGCACCTTTACAGACTTGCATGAAATTCAACTGGAAATGTGCTCATTTAGTAAATGTAGTTAGAGGGATTTCGAATGCTTCACGGTTACCTGGAAGTTGACATAATCGCCTTCCATAATTGAATTGAAGAGGGGATGTAAAAAGGAAAAGGGTTCTGGAATAAAATCCATCAAACTAAAACATCATCTGTTTAAATTGTAGCTCTACCAGAATGCATACATTTTGTATCCTAACATGTATCCTAACATAACATGATAAAATTTTGAAGTGTAACAGTATTTTTTATTATCGTTAAAGCAATTGAACACAGTGAAACAAAAGATTTCTACAAATGTACACTGGATATGTAGCGAAATACAACAACAACTGTTCAGCTTGTTATCCACGTTTCAACACACCTGATTCAGCTCATCATCCAGCTCTGCAAAAGCCTGATAATGGCAGTCATTAGACAGACAGGTGTGTTTGAGCAGGGAAGGAC
The DNA here is from genome assembly GCA_003999625.1 of Oryzias javanicus. NCBI lineage: Eukaryota > Metazoa > Chordata > Actinopteri > Beloniformes > Adrianichthyidae > Oryzias > Oryzias javanicus. The sequence goes on along the minus strand of CM012446.1, from coordinate 25,583,030 downwards.
AGTGTGCCCTGAGGACCAGGGTTGGGAAACACTGTTCTACGGCATAGTCTCTTATTTCCCTTGGAGTTCAACCTGACAGATGACCTCTACTATTCACTTGGGTTCCCCAAGGAGATTGTCTTGACTTCCCTATGACCTGACAGGGTTCTTTGTTCCGCTTTTACCATGGCAGTTGTCATGGTGACAGTCTTGATAGAACGGTTGCTTGATGTGTAACTTTGCAAAGACAGTGTTTGTTGTTTCTCTCTTGTATGTCCTTGCATTGGGACATACATGTAGTGAGACACATAGCAGCATGTTGACCTTCAGCCAAAGACTAGTTAAAAAAAGGTTTTTTTTTTTCTGAACATAAAACGTAAACACTTCTTTGGATGCTATTCCTGTCATTTCTTAAAACTTAGAAAAAGTACTTAGGGAAAGTATGTCTGCGTTAACAATTATGCACCTCCCCAGCTTTGCTTATTAAATTCATTACAAGCATTATTTTAAAATACCCTGGTTGCACTCTCTAGAACAGGGATAGACATCCAGGACTGAATATAAATTCTTCCTCTACCCCAATACTTCTCCCTCCCTAGTATTTCTGGTGGTCCCCAGAAATGCTAGAAAAAAGAATGTTCTCAGACATCTTCAGTGCATTCAACATAAATAAGAAATGCGCTCCAACTTTCTTACAAGATATTAAAAGTCTTTGTCCCCCATAAGTTACAAGTTTTTATTTTGAGTTGACTAGTAACCATGAGTGCGTCAGAAGCTTTTTCTTGACAAGAGTTTTGTGTGAGATGGAGGAGACTTGGATTAAGTTAAAGACTTTGAAATTAACATAAACATTAAACTTGAATGAAACAACACCTAAATGTAATATTTATTTGTGTATTGACAAATTCCCTTTTAAATGAGGTTTATAAATAAGAAATGCGTTCCAACTTTTTTACAAGATATTAAAAGTCTTTGTCCCCCATAAGTTACAAGTTTTTATTTTGAGTTGACTAGTAACCATGAGTGCGTCAGAAGCTTTTTCTTGACAAGAGTTGTTGTGTGAGATTGGAGGAGACTTGGATTAAGTTAAAGACTTTGAATAAATTAACATAAACTTGAATAAACAACTAAATTTGAGCATGACAAAACTAAACAACACCTGAAATAAGGGAGACCTAAGGGTGGTAAAACAAATGACTTAATGAACCCCATGAACCTAAACACACTGAGGGGCAATTAACCAAAACACACATAGCTGTGAATAATTGAAGACTGAACACTGGTGTAGCTGTGGGGTAAAACACAAAACCTGAAAACTAAACATATGTTTAACACAACAAAAAAAAAAAACAGGACTTTAATCAAGCACAGCAAACTAAGTAAAGTTAAGCTAAACTACGGATGTCTCAAAGTGCTTCAGAAAAAGCAATGAACATCAACATCAAGCTTTTTTTTAATTAAAATGTTGCAATCCAATTTGGTCCGGATCATTCCATTAAGGTCAGATTGTCCTAAATGGGAAATAGCCTATAAGTGACCAGCAGATCACACCGAAGACCAAAAGTGCAGAGGAAAATTCCCTTTAAATGGAAGAAACCTCCAGCTGATCCAGAATCACTAAGTGTGACCGACTTCTACAACTTATCGAGATGACGGACAAGACTAACAACAATTAGATTCCTGGAATGTCAGAAGCAGGACAGAAGAAAAAAAGTTAACAGTAAGAAAACAGGAGCACAAAGTCACTCAACTCTCATAGGAATCTTGATCTTGTAAAACATTTTCTCAGTTGTAACTTCACTCTTTAACACTGGAAACAACACCTAAAGATCCCACTCTTATCAATCAAATCTATCAGAATCAGCTAAAAGTGTTACATATCAGACCCACATTAGTTTTACAATCTGCTGGAATTACATTATTTGCATAAACGGTTTAAATTTTACGACTGACGAAAGGGTGTCATTACTTGACCTAAAGTAACTTATGGGTTAACTTGTCAATATTTCTTTACCATGCTAAAAAAAAAAAAAAAAAAAAAAAAAAAAAGTGATGTAATGTGTGGAACTAGAAACAGGTGGAAGTTGCCAGAAAAAAAGTGCAAATGTTGAATTATTTATTTTTAACAGCAACCCTTACAATCTACAAGCACAAAGTTATTTCCTTCCAGTATTTGAGCACGCAAAATTGATTTTTTTTTTTATGTTCTGGGTATCAAATCCCCCTGTGACAATATTTTATTATTAAAAAAACATTCCCAGTAGTGTTTTAATTATGATTATAAGTTTTTAACCAAAGTCGCACAACCTAAATGTCTTAAAAAGCCATTTTTCATGTTGATCTGAAGCTCCTGCTTCCAAAATGTGGCTTTTGGAGCTGAGCAACCCTCCCATGTCATAGCTCTGTGTCTTGCAAAGCGTAAATCTTCACCGCTGTTACTTAAAAACATTAAGCAATCTGGGTAATATCCAGCCGTATGGTTCTGATCCAGATGTCAGCTTGGACGAGGAATTTAAGATCTTCATGGAGCCAACTTCCTCCAAAATCCTGATTCTTTCTCCTTCCAGTTCACCAAAGACTCTTTGATGTTTCTTGACGTTGCTGTGATCAATCCATTCAATCCATTGGTTTCTCAGAGCAGAAAATAATGAAAGCTAACATCCAAATGCTCTTTCATTCATTTATAATCCTTTCCAACTGCGGTCAAATGAGCCGCCGTTCACATTTCTGTGGTCACATCAAGAAGCTCCGTGGAGTCTGGTGGAGATTTTCCAGCGTTTGCTCAAGCTATTCTGCATGAATATGTTAGTTTCAGTTGCTACCTTAAAAAAAAAAAAAACATTGCTGCTGCACCCTTTAAAACATTGGCCCCCCACTGAGTTGCTCATGGGGATTCATGTGTTTTATCTGTGCCATATTTGTTTAGTTTCCTGCTTTGTGTAAGTCATGCTTTATTTTCTGCTCAGGTTATGTTATGTTTTGAGATTTTCTCTTTTCTTGCATACAGTATATCCAGCTTCTTCCCATAAAAACATGCTTCGTAGGATGAATAGTGACTTAAATTTGCTCCTCCGGGTGGAAGTGAGTTTGTATAGTTGTGTGTCTGTATGCAGCGCTGCTATAGACAGGCAAACTACCCAGGGTCTACCCAGACTCAATACATTGTTTGACTTTTTTTTTGTGTGTTTTTTCCCCTAACAAGCATGTATTTGGATCCTCCTCACTTTTTTGACTCTTTGTTGCTTGTGACAATTTTTTTAATTGGGTCTGTGGGTCAAGTAGTAGAAATCCACTTTTTTTTTTTTTATTTAATTTTTGGAATAGTTTAAATTATTCAATAAACATTACATTGAATGTTTGGTTTTTAAAATTCCGACCCAAAGCAATGGTCTAAATCAGATGTGCATGTCTTCATTTTCAATGTGATTTTTTGCCAATTTTGTGCAACGCAAGACGGTGATGCTTCAATGAACACAACAACAACAACAAAAAACAGGATTAATAAATTCCAGCATTTGTTGTGTCCATTTTGGGAAGTGTTGAGGGAGTTAGTTGTAGCATCAGCAATCTAACACGTGTTCAGAATCTCGTAGTAATCAGGTTCAAAAGGAAACAAACATTAAAAAATATATACTTGACCTTCTGATCAGAGTTCGTGAATGTAACCTGTAAATATCTACCATCTTTGTAAATATGTAATAAGTTTGAATAAAAATACAAACTGGATAACCTTTACAGCTGGTATGAGTGCATAGAAAAGGAGTGGTAGAGCAATAGTCCCAAAGCATTGATTATTAGAATTCAATTCATGTACAGTGAACAAGACTAGTGAGAAAAAAAACCTCAGCTCGCCTATAGACGTATTGACCAGAGTTTGAACTGGGAAAAGGTACATTCTGAATTGTAAATTTGATTTAAGCCCAACAGAGAGGGCAACAACTGTTGTTGTGGAACTATACTTTAGGAAAACAATGCACATTTATTTATGTGTATTCCTGGCTTCGAGAAATCAATATATTTTTTGAGCGTGTTACATCAAAAGCCACAGTAAACAACTTTCCACTGTTAGCACATATTTTTCTGCCCTCTTTCAACCGTGTGTGCCCTGTACCGAACGTGTCAGGAAGGGCACCTGACATAGAACCAAAGCCAAATCAATCACGCGAATCACAAACAGAGAGGTTCAGCCGAAAGGCAAAGAAGTTGTGTTTCCTAGCTTCCAGTGTATTGTTATCGGGAGTTTTCATTCTTTAGGTATGTCTTCTCCTCTCAGGTTTAAATTCCTGTTTATGTGTTTAAGACCTAGTTTAAAGATGTTATGTTTTTGGCTTAATGTTATTTCTCTTTTAAAAACTTAAAATGTCTAAAACAACATGTAAAATAATATTTAAAAGAGCTTTAATTCAGTCGAACTCCAAATTAACAAGTTCTATTCCTATGTGTCCTGTCAATTAAATTTATTTTACAGTCCATCTCAGAAAAAAAAAAAAAAATCTATGATGCTTTTATGTCATCAACTGGTTTTAATTTTTAACATACTACTCAATGTGCTCGTGTGATAAAAGTACCAGGAGCTCACTAAACACTGCCAGAGCAAACCACCTTTCTACCTTAAGTCCTGGACCCTCCACACTACCCTCAATACTTTTCATGACCACATTCAGGCTTCAGTACTGAATCTGACAACTTTTCACTTTTTGGTTTGATCACAGATTGGTGTAAATTCATGAAAGAGAATGACAGAGATGTGTCAGAAAAAGATGTGTCAGACTAGAAAGAGAGCAAAATACTTCTAGTAAAATCATGTCATATAGTCCTTAAAGAATCTTCTTGAGTTAATATAGTTTAGTGGAGAAAAAAGAACTTTGAGGAGCCATTAGAGTTTTCTAAGTAAAGGTAGAATGAGAGAACTTATCATTTATAGTTGTAGAATTATCTCAAATGCACTAATGACATGAAACTATGTAAAAAATGTATAATGTATGTTCTGTAGGGTTAATAAGGGCGACCCACCACACAGTGCTGGATTTGGCATCAGATTTTCACTAAAGGTCCATCCATTTAAAGATTTTAAACATTTTTAAACAGGAATCAAGTATTCCTGCTGTGACAACTTGTTGGTTTGGTCATTTAATGAAAACAAAAGAAGATTGCATTATTGTCTGTGACAAAGGAAGGCTGTTGTGTTATTTCAGTAGTTTATTAATGAAACTGGAGCTCCAGTAGAGTTTGAGCCAATTTATCCAAGCATAAGGACGTTTTCGATGCCCGTATGTAACACACGATGTCTCTTTGAACGGGCTAGTACAGTGTTTTGGACGTGCGGTTTGTACATAATTAAACTCTGTTCTGTACACCCGTCTTGGGACAACTTCAGATTATGATAGTACAGACAAAGCAGCCATTTTCTGACCCTAACTATCACAGTTCTCACAGTCAGTGAATGCAGGGACTGAAGTTAACACCCTCATCGATTTTAAAGGTCCTTTGTTTTAGCCCCACCCCAACGTGCCATAAAAGGGCCAAAAGTTCTGACCTGAAAATTTTCTGTTTCCTAAAGGAAAAATTTTGAGTTTTGAAATATAGAAAACAAAACATTTAAAGCTGAAAATAATTAAGCTTATTTTACAAAGGCAAAAGGTTTCTGACATTTTAAATTATTTTTAGGTCAAACACGAATATTTATTTTCCATTTGTTTAATTTGGGTTTCAAATAATATTGGTCCCAAATGAGCTCCATAGTTCACTACTATGAGATAAACGCCACTAGAACATGTTAAAAACACAAATTTATGGAAGTTAAAGTGTGACATACAAGTTTTTTGGCAGACTACAAGTTTCCTGCTTCGCTCCACTCTGATAAATCCACCAGCAGATAGATCCATGTACGTCTTTGTTCTCCTCATCTGAACTGGAATCTGTTCCAAACTTTACGGCTGGATAGCTCCAATATCACTCAATATTTCTGCTGCACCACTGATGTTAGGTAGTGCTGTGAGGGGTTGTAAGCTAGTGGAAGATCACAAAGATAGATGATAGGATGAGAGAAGGAGGGCTTACTCGCCTCCTTACACAGCTGGGGTTATTTTTAACACTATTACAGTGTTAAAAGTAAAACACAACTTGTGTCAAATTTCCAACACAAAGCCTGTGTTACAAATAACTCCTGAATTGTGTTGTAAGAATGTATGACAATGTTGAACTGATCACACACTATGTTAAATAGAACAATAAATGTGTTGTCCCTATTTGTTTAAATAATAACAAATCTGTTCTTAGAGAGAGAGTTGCCATGACTACCAGTCCCCCACCCCATGCCCATATAAGGAGTTTTGATGAGTTATAGAGGGGGTCCCCTCCCCCACCCCATGCCCATATAAGGAGTTTTGATGAGTTATAGAGGGGGTTCCCCCTCCCCCACCCCATGCCCATATAAGGATTTTGATGAGTTAGAGAGGGGGTTCCCCCTCACCACCCCATGCCATATAAGGAGTTTGATGAGTTATAGAGGGGGCCCCCTCCCCCACCCATGCCCATATAAGGAGTTTTGATGAGTTAAGAGGGGGTTCCCCCACCCCATGCCCATATAAGGAGTTTTGATGAGTTAGAGAGGGGGTTCCCCCTCCCCCACCCCATGCCCATATAAGGAGTTTTGATGAGTTATAGAGGGGTTCCCCCTCCCCCACCCCATGCCCATATAAGGAGTTTTGATGAGTTATAGAGGGTTCCCCCTCCCCCACCCCATGCCCATATAAGGAGTTTTGATGAGTTAGAGAGGGGGTTCCCCCTCCCTCACCCCATGCCCATATAAGGAATGTTGATGAGTCATAGCTCTTTGATGTAAATCTCTTTGATCTGAAGTCTATATATATAACCCAGATCCAGTTGTTCCTCATTGCCCGTTTGGTTCACACCAGAGAGCAGACATTGTGTTCCCAGCTACTAGAAGCCTTGCATTCCCGTCAAGTACCTTCGACCTACACTGAGGAACTCGCAGATTTTTTTCTCGCTACAAAAATCTGCATCGCTTATCTAGAACATTTGAAAGATTTTCACATTTATCTTGAAAATCCTTATTTAAAATGTTCTGGCGTCGTTTTGGAGGTTCTGGGGTTGAGGAGAGCTTCCTCACTCAGAATCTCTCTAAACTTGAGAAGAGAGTCCAGCAAAATTCCTCGCTGACCAGCCAGTTGCAAACTCTCGCCGCTGAGCTGGAAGGCAAGAAAAACCTGAGAGGAACCTGCGCTGAACTCTCCCAGGCTAAGAAATCAGCCACTAAACTGTCCAAGAAACTGGAAAAGGACTTGCAACAAATCAACCAAAAACTCCTGGAGCAAAAACCCCTGGAGGAGCGTTGTAAGGAACACAGCTAAAGATCCACCAGCTGACAGAGACCAACACCGACCTCACGGCCACTCTTCAGGAACTCCAGATGAAGGTTTGGGATCCTCAGGAGTTGTCCAGCCAGTTGATGAGGGTCAAGCTCACAGCCCAATCTGTCAGCCAGGAGAATGAAGATCTAGAGAAAGAGGTTCAGAAGGTCCAAGCCACCATCGTGGCCCTCCAACCTCTGCAGCAGCAGCTTAAAGACGACACTGATCACCTCCAAGCACTACAGGAGAAAAACATCATCCTCCACAAGCAGCTGAAAGACCTCCACAGACATCGTGAGGAGGAGGCAGAAATAAAACAACGTTCTGCCGCCATCCTCGCCCAAACCAAGTCTCTGGAGGAGGAAAACTCCATTCTTGACTCTCACATCCTACAGCTCACTTTGCAGTGTGAGGAGGCTAAAACATGGGTTCAGCAGTACCAAGAGACAACCACCAACCTGGAAGGACTCAAACAAATTAACACTGAACTCATGGAGAAACGGGAAAACCTGAAAATGGAGCAGGAACAACTCCTCCAACTAGAAAAAGAATATCTCCAGGCCAAATCAAAGACTCTTCAAATGGAACAACAAAACCAAACTTTCCACAAAGAAATCAAAGACCTTCAGGAAAAACTTACTTCTGCATTTGAGCTGAAGCAAAAATGTCAAAAAGAAGCAGATTTCTTCCAGTTCTTGCAGAAACAAAACACCACCCTGAAAGAAAAGCTCGTTGACCTGCAGAAGAAGTGTGACAAAGACGCTGAGATGAAGCTTCACTATTCCTCTCTGCAGGCTGATAGAAAGGCTGTGGAGGGGGAATTCAAAACACTGAAGCAACAGATCCGCGTTCTGTCTCAGCAATGTGAGGACTTCAGGCCCATGACTGAGAAATTAAACGACAACATGGAGTACATCAACCAACTCCAAGAACGCAATAAATCCCTTTTAGAGGAAGTTGAAAACCTGCAGGTCATGAAACAGGAATTAGAAGGACTGGCCACAGAGTACACTCATCTGGAGACTAACATTAAGGAACTTAAGAAACAGAATTATTACCTCAACAAAGATCGACAACAACTAAATTCGGAAATCCGGCACCAAAAAGATCTGGAGGACAAAGTCGTCGCTGCTAAACAAGAACACGCAACAGTTCTGGCTGAAAACACAGCCCTAAAATCCCTAGCCTCAAAACAACCACAACGTGCGGCTTTGAGGCACCCTCTTATGACTTCAGCCGGTGCTGCACAAGAAGAGTATCCAGCTCTAAGACAACCAAGTCAGCCTGTGTTGGAGGAAACTTCTGGCATCACAGTGAGACCCAGTAAGTTCCAACAACACAGAGCTGCACTTGGACAACATCAGGGAGCTGTGCAAAGAAGGGTTCCTGGTTCCCGGCAGGTCTAGGACCCTGATAAAGGCCAATGAAGGCGGACTTGATTAGAAAACTGTTTTAAAAATTTTAAAATTCTTTAAAAAAAAAAAAAATAAAGTGTCTAATTGCAAAAAAAAAGCCCAGACAAAAATACAAACTGGGCAGCATACTGACAACAAAACTATGGCAAAAGGTGTCATTTGGTTTCAACAAAATGACACTTTTTGTCAAAATAGTGCAATAAAGATAATTAAATAAATAAATAAAAAGCCTCAACAACAACCAAACGTGCTGCTTTGAGGCCCCTCTCTTGACTTCAGCCAGTGCTGTTCAAGAAGAGTATCCAGCTCTAAGACAACCAAGTCAGCCTGTGTTGGAGGAAACTTCTGGCATCACAGTGAGACCCAGTAAGTTCCAACAACCAGGCTGCACTTGGACAACATCAGGGAGCCGTGCAAAGAAGGGTTCCTGGTTCCCGGCAGGTCTAGGACCCTGATAAAGGCCAAATGAAGGCGGACTTGATTAGAAAACTGTTTTAAAAATTTTAAAATTCTTTAAAAAAAAAAAAAAAAGTGTCTAATTGCAAAAAAAAAGCCCAGACAAAAATACAAACTGGGCAGCAGGCTGACAAACAAAACTATGGCAAAAGGTGTCATTTGGTTTCAACAAATGACACTTTTTGTCAAAATAGTGCAATAACACAATTAAATAAATAAATAAATAAAAAGAGAGTGTCAATTGCAAAAAAAAAAAAAAGTGACTAATTGCAAAAAAAAGCCCAAACAAAAATACAAACTGGGCAGCATGCTGACAACAAAACTATGGCAAAAGGTGTCATTTGGTTTCAACAAATGACACTTTTTATCAAAATAGTGCAATGACACAAATAAATAAATAAATAAAAAATAAAGAGAAGTGTCTAATTGCAAAAAAAAAGCCCAACAAAAAATACAAACTGGGGCAGCATGCTGACAACAAAAACTCAAAACTATGGCAAAAGGTGTCATTTGGTTTTCAAAAATGACACTTTTTGTCAAAATAGTGCAATAACATAATTAAATAAATAAATAAAAAGAGAGTGTCTAATTGCAAAAAAAAAAAAAAAAAAAAAATACAAACTGGTCAGCAGGCTGAAAACAAAACTATAACAAAAGGTGTCATTTGGTTTCAACAAATGACACTTTTTGGCAAAATAATGCAACCACAAGGAGGCACAGTCCACTGTCTCCATGTGCCGGTCCCAAGTCCGAGAAAATGCAGAGGGTTTTGCCAGAAAAGTCATCAGAATAGACCCAAACCAAATCAAACACTAACAGAACTTTCATGTCTGATCGGTTGCGTTTGGGTTTACAACAACCTCCACTGCTGTGTTGACCAACATGGTGGAAATCCTTGAATCTGTTGATGTACACCAGAGTAAGTATCACCTTAAATCTCAACAAGGACTCCTGTGGAGCCTGATTGGCTTGTGGGACTCCTCAGTCAGCTGACAGGTACCGTCGTCTATGACAAAGGAAGGCTGTTGGGATATTTCAGTAATTTATTAATGAAACTGGAGCTCCAGTAGAGTTTGAGCCAATTTATCCAAGCATAAGGACGTTTTCGATGCCTGTATGTAACACACGATGTCTCTTTGAACGGGCTTGTACAGTGTTTTGGATGTGCGGTTTTTACATGATAAAACTCTGTTCTGTACACCCGTCTTGGGACAACTTCAGATTATGATAGTACAGACAAAGCAGCCATTTTCTGACCCTAACTATCACAGTTCTCACAGTCAGTGAATGCACCGGGACTCAAGTTAACACCCTCATCGATTTTAAAGGTCCTTTGTTTTAGCCCCACCCCAACGTGCCATAACAGGGTTTCTGACGTATTAAATTATTTTTGGGCCAAACACTAATATTTATTTTCCATTTATTTGGGTTTCAAATAATATTGGTTCCAAATTAGCTCCATAGTTCACTACTATGAGAGAAATACCACTAGAACATGTTAAAAACACAATTTAATGGGAGTGTGTGTTTAAAGTGTGATGTACAAGTTTTTTGGCAGACTACAAGTTTCCTGCTTCGCTCCACTCTGATAAATCCACCAGCAGATAGATCTATGTACGTCTTTGTTCTCCTCATCTGAACTGGAATCTGCTCCAAACTTTACGGCTGGATAGCTCCAATATCACTCAATATTTTTGCTGCACCACTGATGTTAGGTAGTGCTGTGAGGGGTTGTAAGCTAGTGGAAGATCACAAAGATAGATGATAGGATGAGAGAAGGAGGGCTTACTCGCCTCCTTACACAGCTGGGGTTATTTTTAACACTATTACAGTGTTAAAAGTAAAACACAACTTGTGTCAAATTTCCAACACAAAGCCTGTGTTACAAATGACTCCTGAATTCTGTTGTAAGAATGTATGACAATGTTGAACTGATCACACACTATGTTAAATAGAACTATAAATGCGTTGTCCCTATTTGTTTAAATAATAACAAATCTGTTCTTAGAGAGAGAGTTGCCATGACTACCAGTCCCCCACCCCATGACCATATAAGGAGTTTTGATGAGTTATAGAGGGGTTCCCCTCCCTCACCCCATGCCCATATAAGGAGTTTTGATGAGTTATAGAGGGGGTTCCCCCTCCCCCCACCCCATGCCCATATAAGGAGTTTTGATGAGTTAGAGAGGGGGTTCCCCCTCCCCACCCCCATGCCCATATAAGGAGTTTTGATGAGTTAGAGAGGGGGTTCCCCCTCCCTCACCCCATGCCCATATAAGGAATGTTGATGAGTCATAGCTCTTTGATGTAAATCTCTTTGATCTGAACTCTATATAAATAACCCAGATCCAGTTGTTCCTCATTGCCCGTTTGGTTCACACCAGAGAGCAGACATTGTGTTCCCAGCTACTAGAAGCCTTGCATTCCCGTCAAGTACCTTCGACCTACACTGAGGAACTCGCAGATTTTTTTCTCGCTACAAAAAATCTGCATCGATATACTAGAACATTTGAAAGATTTTCACATTTATCTTGAAAATCCTTATTTAAAATGTTCTGGCGTTCAGTTCTTTTGAGGAGCTTCCTCACTCAGAATCTCTCTAAACTTGAGAAGAGAGTCCAGCAAAATTCCTCGCTGACCAGCCAGTTGCAAACTCTCGCCGCTGAGCTGGAAGGCAAGAAAAACCTGAGAGGAACCTGCGCTGAACTCTCCCAGGCTAAGAAATCAGCCACTAAACTGTCCAAGAAACTGGAAAAGGACTTGCAACAAATCAACCAAAAACTCCTGGAGCAAAAACCCCTGGAGGAGCGTTGTAAGGAACACCAGCTAAAGATCCACCAGCTGACAGAGACCAACACCGACCTCACGGCCACTCTTCAGGAACTCCAGACGAAGGTTTGGGATCCTCAAGAGTTGTCCAGCCAGTTGATGAGGGTCAAGCTCACAGCCCAATCTGTCAGCCAGGAGAATGAAGATCTAGAGAAAGAGGTTCAGAAGGTCCAAGCCACCATCGTGGCCCTCCAACCTCTGCAGCAGCAGCTTAAAGACGACACTGATCACCTCCAAGCACTGCAGGAGAAAAACATCAGCCTCCACAAGCAGCTGAAAGACCTCCACAGACATCGTGAGGAGGAGGCAGAAATAAAACAACGTTCTGCCGCCATCCTCGCCCAAACCAAGTCTCTGGAGGAGGACAACTCCATTCTTGACTCTCACATCCTACAGCTCACTTTGCAATGTGAGGAGGCTAAAACATGGGTTCAGCAGTACCAAGAGACAACCACCAACCTGGAAGGACTCAAACAAACTAACACTGAACTCATGGAGAAACGGGAAAACCTGAAAATGGAGCAGGAACAACTCCTCCAACTAGAAAAAGAATATCTCCAGGCCAAATCAAAGACTCTTCAAATGGAACAACAAAACCACACTTTCCACAAAGAAATCAAAGACCTTCAGGAAAAACTTACTTCTGCATTTGAGCTGAAGCAAAAATGTCAAAAAGAAGCAGATTTCTTCCAGTTCTTGCAGAAACAAAACACCACCCTGAAAGAAAAGCTCGTTGACCTGCAGAAGAAGTGTGACAAAGACGCTGAGATGAAGCTTCACTATTCCTCTCTGCAGGCTGATAGAAAGGCTGTGGAGGGGGAATTCAAAACACTGAAGCAACAGATCCGCGTTCTGTCTCAGCAATGTGAGGACTTCAGGCCCATGACTGAGAAATTAAACGACAACATGGAGTACATCAACCAACTCCAGAACGCAATAAATCCCTTTTTAGGGAGGAACTTGAAAACCTGCAGGTCATGAAACAGGGAATTAGAAGGACTGGCCACAGAGTACACTCAAATCTGGAGACTAACATTAAGGAACTTAAGAAACAGAATTATTACCTCAACAAGATCGACAACAACTAAATTCGAAATCCGGCACCAAAAAGATCTGGAGGAAAAGTCGTGCGCGCTAAAACAAGAACACACGCAGCAGTTCTGGCTGAAACACAGCCCTAAAAGCACCTAGCCTCAAAACAACCCACAACGTGCTGCTTTTAGGCCCCTCTTATGACTTCAGCCAGTGCTGTTCAAGAAGAGTATCCAGCTCTAAGACAAAACAAGTCAGGCCTGTGTTGGAGGAAACTTCTGGCATCACATGAGACCCAGTAAGTTCCAACAACAACAGAGCTGCACTTGGACAACATCAGGGAGCCGTGCAAAGAAGGGTTCCTGGTTCCCGCAGGTCTAGACCCTGATAAAGGCCAATGAAGGCGGACTTGATTAGAAAACTGTTTTTAAAAAATTTTAAAATTCTTTAAAAAAAAAAAAAAAAAAAAAGTGTCTAATTGCAAAAAAAAGCCCAAACAAAATACAAACTGGGCAGCATACTGACAAAAAACTATGGCAAAAGTGTCATTTGGTTTCAACAAATGACACTTTTTGTCAAAATAGTGCAATAAGATAATTAAATAAATAAATAAAAAGAGAGTGTCTAATTGCAAAAAAAAGCCCAAACAAAAATACAAACTGGGCAGCATACTACAACAAACTATGGCAAAAGGTGTCATTTGGTTTCAACAAATGACACATTTTGTCAAAATAGTCCAATGACACAATTAAATAAATAAATAAAAAAAAAAAGAGAGTGTTAATTGCAAAAAAAAAAGCCCAAACAAAAAAATACAACTGGCAAGCAGCATGCTGACAACAAAACTCAAAACTATGGCAAAAGGTGTCATTTGGTTTCAAAAATGACACTTTTTGTAAAATAGTGCAAATAACACCAATTAAATAAATAAAAAAAATAAAAAGAGAGTGTCTAATGGCAAAAAAAAAAAGTGACTAATTGCAAAAAAAGCCCAAACAAAAATACAAACTGGGCAGCATGCTGACAACAAAACTATGGCAAAAGGTGTCATTTGTTTCAACAAAGACACTTTTTGTCAAAATAGTGCAATAAGATAATTAAATAAATAAATAAAAAGCCTCAAAACAACCACAACGTGCTGCTTTGAGGCGCCCTCTCTGACTTCAGCCAGTGCTGTTCAAGAAGAGTATTCCAGCTCTAAGACAACCAAGTCAGCCTGTGTTGGAGGAAACTTCTGGCATCACAGTGAGACCCAGTAAGTTCCAACAACACAGAGCTGCACTTGGACAACATCAGGGAGCCGTGCAAAGAAGGGTTCCTGGTTCCCAGCAGGTCTAGGACCCTGATAAAGGCCAATGAAGGCGGACTTGATTAGAAACTGTTTTAAAAATTTTAAAATTCTTTAAAAAAAAAAAAAGTGTCTAATTGCAAAAAAAGCCCAAACAAAAATACAAACTGCGGAGCATACTGACAACAAACTATGGCAAAAGGTGTCATTTGGTTTCAACAAATGACACTTTTTGTCAAAATAGTGCAATAACACAATTAAATAAATACATAAAAATAAAAACAGAGTGTCTAATTGCAAAAAAAAAAAAAAGTGACTAATTGCAAAAAAAAAGCCCAAACAAAAATACAAACTGGCAGCATGCTGACAACAAAACTATTGTAAAAGGTGTCATTTGGTTTCAACAAATGACACTTTTTGTCAAAATAGTGCAATAACATAATTAAATAAATAAAAAAAAAAGAGTGTCTAATTACAAAAAAAAAAAAAATACAAACTGGTCAGCAGGCTGAGAACAAAACTATAACAAAAGGTGTCATTTGGTTTCAACAAATGACACTTTTTGGCAAATAATGGCAACCACAAGGAGGCACAGTCCACTGTCTCAATGTCCGGTCCCAAGTCCGAGAAAATGCAGAGGGTTTTGCCAGAAAAGTCATCAGAATAGACCCAAACCAAATCAAACACACTAACAGAACTTTCATGTCTGATCAGTTGCGTTTGGGTTTACAACAACCTCCACTGCTGTGTTGACCAACATGGTGGAAATCCTTGAATCTGTTGATGTACACCAGAGTAAGTATCACCTTAAATCTCAACAAGGACTCCTGTGGAGCCTGATTGGCTTGTGGGACTCCTCAGTCAGCTCACAGGTACCGTCGTCTATGACAAAGGAAGGCTGTTGGGATATTTCAGTAATTTATTAATGAAACTGGAGCTCCAGTAGAGTTTGAGCCAATTTATCCAAGCATAAGGACGTTTTCGATGCCTGTATGTAACACACAGATGTCTCTTTGAACGGGCTAGTACAGTGTTTTGGTGCGGTGTTGTAAACATGATAAACTCTGTTCTGTACACCCGTCTTGGACAACTTCAGATTATGATAGTACAGAAAAGCAGCCATTTTCTGACCCAACTATCACAGTTCTCACAGTCAGTGAATGCACCGGGACTCAAGTTAACACCCTCATCGATTTTGATTGGTCCTTTGTGTTTGCCCCACCTCAACGTGCCATAACAGGGTTTCTACGTATTATAAATATTTTGGGCCAAACGCTAATATTTATTTTTCCATTTATTTGGTTTCAAATAATATTGGTTCCAAATTAGCTCCATAGTTTCACTACTATAGAGAAATACCACTAGAACATGTTAAAAACACAATTTAAAGTGTGTGTTTAAAGTATGTACAAGTTTTTTGGCAGACTACAAGTTTCCTGCTTCGCTCACTCTGATAAATCCACTAGCAGATAGATCCATGTACATCTTTTTCTCCTCATCTGAACTGGAATCTGCACTCCAAACTTTACGGCTGGATAGCTCCAATATCACTCAATATTTCTGCTGCACCACTGATGTTAGGTAGTGCTGTGAGGTTGTAAGCTAGTGGAAGATCACATAGATAGATAGATGTAGGATGAGAGAAGGAGGGCTTACTCGCCTCCTTACACAGCTGGGTTAATTTTACACTCAATACAGTGTTAAAAGTAAAACACAACTTGTGTCAAATTTCCAACACAAAGCCTGTGTTACAAATAACTCCTGAATTCTGTTGTAACAATGTTGAACTGATCATACACTATGTTAAATAGAACAATAAATGTGTTGTCCCTATTTGTTTAAATAATAACAAATCTGTTCTTAGAGAGAGAGTTGCCATGACTACCAGTCCCCCACCCAATGCCCATATAAGGAGTTTTGATGAGTTATAGAGGGGGTTCCCCCTCCCCCACCCCATGCCCATATAAGGAGTTTTGATGAGTTAGAGAGGGGGTTCCCCCTCCTTCACCCCATGCCCATATAAGGAATGTTGATGAGTCATAGCTCTGAGATGTCATTCTCTTTGATCTGAAGTCTATATATATAACCCAGATCCAGTTGTTCCTCATTGCCCGTTTGGTTCACACCCAGAGAGCAGACATTGTGTTCCAGCTACTAGAAGAAGCTTGCATTCCCGTCAAGTACCTTCGACCTACACTGAGGAACTCGCAGATTTTTTTCTCGCTACAAAAATCTGCATCGCTTATCTAGAACATTTGAAAGATTTTCACATTTATCTTGAAAATCCTTATTTAAAATGTTCTGGCGTCGTTTTGGAGGTTCTGGGGTTGAGGAGAGCTTCCTCACTCAGAATCTCTCTAAACTTGAGAAGAGAGTCCAGCAAAATTCCTCGCTGACCAGCCAGTTGCAAACCTCGCCGCTGAGCTGGAAGGCAAGAAAAACCTGAGAGGAACCTGCGCTGACTCTCTCCAGGCAAGAAAGAATCAGCCACTAAACTGTCCAAGAAACTGGAAAAGGACTTGCAACGAATCAACCAAAAACTCCTGGAGCAAAAACCCCTGGAGGAGCGTTGTAAGGAACACCAGCTAAAGATCCACCAGCTGACAGAGACCAACACCGACCTCACGGCCACTCTTCAGGAACTCCAGATGAAGGTTTGGGATCCTCAAGAGTTGTCCAGCCAGTTGATATGAGGGTCAAGCTCACAGCCCAATCTGTCAGCCAGGAGAATGAAGATCTAGAGAAGAGGTTCAGAAGGTCCAAGCACCATCGTGGCCCTCCAACCTCTGCAGCAGCAGCTTAAAGACGACACTGATCACACCTCCAAGCACTACAGGAGAAAAACATCATCCTCCCACAAGCAGCTGAAAGACCTCCACAGACATCGTGAGGAGGAGGCAGAAATAAAACAACGTTCTGCCGCCATCCTCGCCCAAACCAAGTCTCTGGAGAGGAAAACTCCATTCTTGACTCCACATCCTACAGCTCACTTTGCAATGGTGTGAGAGGCTAAAACATGGTTCAGCAGTACCAAGAGACAACCACCAACCTGGAAGGATCAAACAACTAACACTGAACTCATGGAGAAACGGGAAAACCTGAAAATGGAGCAGGAACAACTCCTCCAAACTAGAAAAGAATATCTCCAGGCCAAATCAAAGACTCTTCAAATGGAACAAAAACCACACTTTCCACAAAGAAATCAAAGACCTCAGAAAAACTTACTTCTGCATTTGAGCTGAAGCAAAAATGTCAAAAAGAAGCAGATTTCTTCCAGTTCTTGCAGAAACAAAACCAAACCCTGAAAGAAAAGCTCGTTGACCTGCAGAAGAAGTGTGACAAAGACGTGAGATGAAGTTCACTATTCCTCTCTGCAGGCTGATAGAAAGGCTGTGGAGGGGGAATGCCAAAACTCTTTTCTTCATGTGTTTTGAATTCTCGCAAGCAACCAGAAACACACTTCCAAGACGCTGAAATTCAGAAAAAGTGTGAACAAAATAGAAGAACGAAACTGAGAGGAAGCTTGAAAATTACCTCATCGTCAAGGCTTGATAGAAGGCAACGGTTACACTCAAAAGGAGAGGACACTTTGCAACAAGAAGAGGCAATAACTGAGGCGAAAAACAAGGCTTACAACTCCAGCGTGCTCGTTGTTCCACCTGATCTGGAGCCCAAAGTCGTGTGAGCTGAAACACAGCGGTCAGAGCTTTGTCCCTTTCCCAAACGTGGGATAGCTTTGAGGCACCCTCTAATTTTTGCCAGTGCTGTTCAAGAAATATGCAGCTCGAAACCAAGTTGAACATTGTTGGAGGAACTATGCTTCAAAAGCCAGATTCAGTAAGTTCCAACAACAAACGCTGCACTTGAAAAGGGAGCCGTTTGAAGAGGGTTCTGAGTTGGCAGCCTGACAGGTCTAGGACCCTGATAAAGGCCAATGAAGCGGACTTGATTAGAAAACTGTTTTAAAAATTTTAAAATTTTAAAAAAAAAAAAAAAAAAAAGTGTCTAATTGCAAAAAAAAAAGCCCAGACAAAAATACAAACTGGGCAGCATACTGACAACAAAACTATGGCAAAATGTGTCATTTGGTTTCAACAAATGACACTTTTTGTCAAAATAGTGCAATAACACAATTAAATAAATAAATAAATAAATAATAAAAGAGAGTGTCTAATGCAAAAAAAAAAAGTGACTAATTGCAAAAAAAAGCCCAAACAAAAAATACAAACTGGGCAGCATACTGACAACAAAACTATGGCAAAAGGTGTCATTTGGTTTCAACAAATGACACTTTTTGTCAAAATAGTGCAATAAGATAATTAAATAAATAAATAAAAAGCCTCAAAACAACCACAACGTGCTGCTTTGAGGCGCCCTCTCTTGACTTCAGCCAGTGCTGTTCAAGAAGAGTATCCAGCTCTAAGACAACCAAGTCAGCCTGTGTTGGAGGAAACTTCTGGCATCACAGTGAGACCCAGTAAGTTCCAACAACACAGAGCTGCAATTGGACAACATCAGGGAGCCGTGCAAAGAAGGGTTCCTGGTTCCCGGCAGGTCTAGGACCCTGATAAAGGCCAATGAAGGCGGACTTGATTAGAAAACTGTTTTAAAAATTTTAAAATTCTTTAAAAAAAAAAAAAAAGTGTCTAATTGCAAAAAAAAGCCCAGACAAAAATACAAACTGGGCAGCATACTGACAACAAAACTATGGCAAAAGGTGTCATTTGGTTTCAACAAATGACACTTTTTGTCAAAATAGTGCAATAACACAATTAAATAAATAAATAAAAAATAAAAAGAGAGTGTCTAATTGCAAAAAAAAGCCCAAACAAAAATACAAACTGGGCAGCATGCTGACAACACAACTATGGCAAAAGGTGTCATTTGGTTTCAACAAATGACACTTTTTGTCAAATAGTGCAATAACATAATTAAATAAATAAATAAAAAGTAAAAAGAGAGTGTTTAATTGAAAAAAAAAAAAAAAATTGTCTAATTGCAAAAAAAAGCCCAAACAAAAATACAAACTGGTCAGCAGGCTGAGAACAAAACTATAACAAAAGGTGTCATTTGGTTTCAACAAATGACACTTTTTGGCAAAATAATGCAACCACAAGGAGGCACAGTCCACTGTCTCCATGTGCCGGTCCCAAGTCCGAGAAAATGCAGAGGGTTTTGCCAGAAAAGTCACCAGAATAGACCCAAACCAAATCAAACACTAACAGAACTTTCATGTCCGATCGGTTGCGTTTGGGTTTACAACAACCTCCACTGCTGTGTTGACCAACATGGTGGAAATCCTTGAATCTGTTGATGTACACCAGAGTAAGTGTCACCTTAAATCTCAACAAGGACTCCTGTGGAGCCTGATTGGCTTGTGGGACTCCTCAGTCAGCTGACAGGTAACGACAGTTGAAGCGTGTTGCAGCCTGGACTGTTGTTGAGGTCCTGGTTGTAGAACAGCTCTTCACTCTCCCTAGGAAGGTTTGTGGGAGTTTGCTCATCCACTCCATATGTGTTTTGTAGATTTGGAGAAAGTGTTCAATCACAACACCCGTGGTGTCATGTGTACGACGCACTGTGAGTTTGAGGTCCGCTCCATGAGCAGGAGCTTGGTTCTGGCTTCTGGAGGAAGTCTGGTTGGAGAACTACACAATTACCGTCTTTTCTGGACTATAAGCCGCTAATTTTTCCTAGGTTTTGAACCGTGCAGCTTATACAAATGTGCGGCTATTGAGTTGATTTTTCTTCTTCTGCAGGGAAGCTTTCTCTGGGCTCCAGAAGAAACAGAAACAGAAACGTATTTAGAAGAATCTTCATTTCTGGTCTGAAAGCAGTGACTGAGCAAAGTAAGAGATGCTCAGAGTCCAGTGGAGGCTTGCTGCATCAGCACTGGTCAAACTGGAGGCAAATCTGAGTCTGTCTCAGGTTCATCTGCTGATTTTTAGATAGATCAACTTGGATTTAGAGATCTAAAAGCCTGTTTGTTTCCACTCAAACTCAGTATCTTCTTAAAGTTTTCATAAATGTTTTGAAGCAGAGCCAAGTCTGTAAGTCCAAAAATGTTCATTCTAAATGGTTCAATTCTACATCTACAGGCTGACAACAGGAGTTTTCAATCTTTGAAGTTGTCTCTGGTGATGAAAATCTTTCAAATATGTTGGAGTATGATGTTTACAGAGAGGTTTTCTTCAAGTTTGAGATGTAATTCCAAAAAGAGGAAAAAAGATGGAAAATGTTTGTTATTAAAGACAAACTATTGCAGACATGACATTCCACAAGAATTTTACGGGCAGATGATGTGAGATTGTTTAACCTGACTGTAAAAAAGCCTGCTGTTAGGTCTCTGCAACCCAGCATCTCTTCTTCTTTGGTGGTGTGGATTTTCCTCCGTCCGTGGGGACTTTATCCACAAAATGAAATGAACATACATATAAAGTCTTTGGTGGCTTCTAGAGATTTAGATTTTTTTTTAGCCACATCGTTCTGACTTCATCCCCGCTCGATAGACGGTAAAATCTGTACCGAGGAAACAATTTAGTTTGGGTGTTAGAACAACCACGAGCTGCACAACGTGTACCTGAAAATGCAAAGCCATTTTTGGTTTTTTTGAGGGATTAAGTAAAACACGCTTCTTAAGTTTGTATGCACCGCTAAAGTTCACAAAACCGTCATCTTTCAGTGTTATAGCAACTTCCGGTTGCTATACCGGAAGTTACACCCATAACCCCTTTTACATCAGCAGCCCCAGGAAGAAGGTGAATTTTCTTGTAACAACACAGTTGAAACTGACATTAGAAAAACCAATAAATGTAAAATTTCACAGGACAAA
This sequence comes from Oryzias javanicus, assembly GCA_003999625.1. Classification (NCBI taxonomy): domain Eukaryota; kingdom Metazoa; phylum Chordata; class Actinopteri; order Beloniformes; family Adrianichthyidae; genus Oryzias; species Oryzias javanicus. The sequence goes on along the minus strand of CM012446.1, from coordinate 25,561,826 downwards.
ATGGCTAAGCTGCTTACGTTGTAACAACACCGAGGAAACTGAGCAGAACGAGGAAACCCGCAAGATTGCATGAGAGCTACAGCGTCCCAAGAGGGTAAAAAAGGAACACAAAAAGGCAACAGCACCACCCGCAGGCGAAACAAGGATGTGTCCCCTACATACACTAAACAAAATATAAACCCAACACTTTTGGTTTTGTTCCCCTTTGACATGAGATGAACTCAGAGATCTGAAGTATTTTCTAAAAACACAAAATAACCATTTCTACTAATCTGTGAGACATCCATCCCATCTCACAAGCATGCCACATCGAGATTAGACAGCATGATTACTGCGTAGGTGGGCCTTGGACTGTCCACAATAAAAGAAATGTGCTGTTTTGTTTTATTGGGGGTTCTGGGGTTTAGAAAACTTGTCTGTATCTGGTGTGAACACAATTTGCGTCATGCAGAGCGACACATCTGCTTCGCATAGAATATATTCTTGGAAGCTGAAAGTTTTTCAGTCTGTGCATGGCCACTGCACTCACTATACTCACCGTGTTTAAGTTCCTACTATTACCCCGTAACTTGGCTCATCCATTAAAGAAGAGTAGACCAACATTCCACAATCGACAACCTGATCAACTCCATGCGAAGGCGATGTGTTGCACTGCATGGGGTAAATGGTGGCCACACTAGATACTGACCAGTTTTACCAAAGAAAGTCCAAAACATAGAGAGCAAATGGTGTTTCAGAAAAGACATTTATTATTAAAACAAATTAATGACTACTTAAAAAAAACAGACTTTGTATATGATAGTCTATTTCTTTTAATACCTTCTACTTGACTACTTAAACAATTATTTTTATGGCTATAATTGTTTTAAGACACAAGTTACTGAGTAAAATATTGATTTTTTTTTTTTTTTTTTTTTTTACTCTACTTTGTTAAACTATAAAGCTGTTTATCTTAATCTCTGGTATGCATCACTCCCAACACTGGTTATCAATAAATAGTGGAAAAATAAATGGATAATTGTAAATACCCATAAATGGCATTTAAAAAGAAAGGGAAATCTATTTTTATTACTATCCAGACATGAAAGATTTAACAAAACCTTTATGTATTTAACATACAATACTCAAAACAAATCACATATGGTTTATTGTATTCTGATTGTTTAGAAAGTTCCTCTGGCCTGGAATCTTTACTGTTACTAAATAGGCAACAGCTGTACATCTAAAGAGCACCGCTCAACAAAGGCTTTTGCAGGAGTTCACCACAAAATGGTCAAAAGGAACTGGTAACAAGGGAAGTCATCAACAGTTAAATACCTCAGATGGCTGAGAAACCAGCTCAACGGCAAGAACAAGACATGAGCAGTAAAGAGTTAGACACTGCCAGATATCAGATGCCCTGCAGAAATAACAAGATTCCCAAAGGAAGAGATACAAATCACCATACTCAGAGGGTTCCACCCCAAATCTAGCATGAGCCTGAAGACTAGCCGGAAGAAAAGGAGGCCGAGGACAAGTGAATGCGAGGGCTACTGTCAGGACGAAACATCCAAGATCCATGAATACATAGAGCGCAAGGCCCCAACTGAAAATGTCCTCAGTGAAAGCCTCAGGCAATGGAGAGCAGATGATGTGGTGGAGGACAGATAATGGGATGTACCACCGGACGTCTTGACTGATGTCAAGAAGTCCTACCAATGACTAGAATTTATCCTACAGTACAGCAGAGAACCTGAGCACCAGGGCGATAGAGACTCAGGTCTACCACACCAGACAAGACCCAGGGTGTAGGGTGTGCAAAGAGGTGCCACAAAACAATCCAGGACATAACTGTAAGGAGTAAAGTGCTAGCCAGGAAAGCATACATGGAACGGCACAACCAAGTGGCTAGAATAGTATCTCTAATCTTGTGGAAAAGTATTCTACAAGAACATGTGTAACCTGAAAGTGCCGTGGTCAAAGTAAGAAATACCACCAAAAGTGGTAGAGAATGTCAGAGACACAGACTGATGTGATGGTGAACCAACCAGACATTGTAGTGATGGATAAGGAAGAAAGAAATACCAAACGATGGCAACAACACAGAGAAAGAACATGAAAAACAAGAGAAATACCAGGGATTTAGGGAAGAACTGGAGAAATCTGGGAAGATGAAGGAGACAGATGTTTATTTGGTTCACTCAGGAGAGCAACCCCCAAAACTGGAGGAGAGGCTACATCAGATCCTGGAAAGACCTCAGACGTTTCAGTCCAGGAAAGGACAGTCCTAGGAACAGCTAACAATACCACCTTCAACCTCCCAGGTCTCTGGTAGTTTTTGGGGTGAAAACCCATCCAAAAAAAAAAAAAAAAATGTTATTCATACATTTAAACACAAATACATTTCACCCAGATTTGACCAAAACAGAGTCAGGAAGGAACAGCATCAGAATCAACCAGCGGTCGCAATGATTTGTTTCTCTTTGATGTCACAAACGCTCACTAAAAACTCCTAGCATGTAAAGGGTTGATGAGATCACAGAGGGAGGGGTTGGTATACGGTGATGATGTATGTTTGCCCTCTCATGACTCTGCCTTCACCTGCAGTGCAGCCTTCTGTTCACATAGAAGCATAATTTTACAAGGACATTTACTTTGGAGTTCAAAGCCCAGCAAGTTTCCCATGATTCTTTAATATAAATTGGCACCAAATATTCTATTGGTTTTCATGTTTATAGATATTGAGCTTTGCAGCTCATTTATTAGGAACGAAAGTCAAAACATCCTCAGTTAATGTCTCACAATGACTATTGACAGTTTCACCACAACACAGTAGTGTGATGACGTCACCTACGTCCTTGACCTCCAAACCTCCACCTCAAAGTCAAAACATCCCATTTCACAAAATAGTGACAATAATACACAAAATAATACATGCTACTCTTGAGTTCATGAAACAAAATGTTGTAGCTTTTTGTGAGAAAAGCCATGCTTTAAGGGTTATGTTTGTGCATAAATGAAACAGCCTTTTTAGTAAAAGTTTTCTCTGATGAACGCCATCTTCTCTTGTGGAACATTTTCTTCTTATTTTTCACTTATTCGGCATGCACCAAGTTCCTTTCTTTTTTTTTAAAGTTTTTCTTTCAACCCACTATTAAATCGCTGTGACATCAGCACACAGCCAATGAACGTATGATACTTTTATGCATATGTGTTCATGGAACTTGTCGGGGTTTTTGCTCCAATCCATAAGAGGACATGAAGCTTATAAAAAGAGAATGTTCTGACAGTCAAACTGGCCTCTGAGTCTTTACTTTTCCCAACCAACGTGAATTGGTCGGTACAAGCAACCAATCCTCATGGAAGAGGAGTCCCTACTACTACAGCATTACAGCTGAGCCAACTTTAACTTACTTTTGGTGAGTCAGCAGATGTTATAATGAAGTTGCATCCTTCTACTGTGTAGGAGGGGTGGGCAAACTTTTTACTCGCGGGCCACTAAGGGTTCTAAAATTTGTTAGAAGGGCAGGACCAGAAGCAGTTACTAAATATGTCTCATCAGAGAAAAATACAACATGGAATCTGGACAAAAACTGATTCAAAATTGATATATAAGTTTTAAAACAGAGCATTTTGACATTTTTATTTTCGAACTGTGACTTTTGTTCTCATTTTAGATCCAATTGCACCAATGGGTTGATGTCTTAAACTTATAGAAATACTACAATCATGAGGTGTTGGAACGATTGGTAAAATGATTGTCTGACTAAGAAAATACACATCAACAAAAGAAAAACAACAACCTTCCAACACAACATAAAACGCAGAATCCCTTTCGGAACCTAAACCAAGCTCATCGTATTTATAGTCCACCATCCATCCGTAGAATTACAAGAAAATATCGTACTATTGACAGAAAGGTATACAGTGGACTCAAAGAAAAATAAAATCTAAACGACAATTAGAATACTGTTATAAAATGAAGTCCACATCGGTTTAAAAAAACTATTCCTCCAACCCAAATAGAAACTGTTTTTGTTTACATAAATATAATTATGAGGAATTCTAGATGGAGTGGGCGGAGTCAACAGCAAGGAAATAAAAGGAGAAATGTTTGGGGCGTCGGCCAGGAGAGGAAATAAGGAGAAAAGGCAGAGGAAGGCTACGAGGGCCGCTAGAGAAAAAAAAAAAAAAAGATTACCCTCCCAATAAATCAGAATTAAAATCACAACCACATTCATTTTGGTGATATCATTCCTTTTTTTTTTTTTTTTGGGTTTATGTTTTCAAGTGGATTTATATTTTTTAGACACTGGAATTTCTGTTTGAAAACTGGAAGAGAGACTAAAGAGACTGAAAAGAATGAGATGTTTTTTTTTTTTTATTTTGTTTTGGTTAATTTGGAAAATATCTGACTTTAGTTATTCTTGATAGAAAAAGGTAAATTATTTAAACCCTAATTTCTTTTTTAGAGTGTATTTCATACAGCTTGTTACAACATCAATAAGGGTTATCAAAATAATTTCTTCCAGTTTGGCAGGCCAGATTGAATAGTTAAACGGGCTGCATTTGGCGCTCAGGCAACAAGTTGAACATCCCTGTGATATTTTTTGTAGATTCCTGCATTATTTTATTATTGCTATTTGAAAAATAGCAATAATTACAAATGAGTCCTACCCTTTTGGCACATGGTGGCTATTTTTTACCATAATGATCAAAAATATGAACATGTATGAAGCCTTTTTTTCCACCTTATCTATTTTCATCTTTTAAAGAGAGCAATTTGAGTCACAGAGAGACATTCAGTGGACAGATAACTTTTGACATTATCTATTTAATAAAAAGCTTGAAACGACTCATCCATTTGGATCAGGACTTTCCTCCATCATGTTCTATAAACAAATATAGAGCAGGACAAACAAACATTTGAACCCCTGCTGGGTTCAGTCAACCCACCTGCCATAAAAAAAATAAAAAAATGCCCCGATGTGCAAAAAGTCTAACAGAAGCAAAACAGTTGATTAAAAAAGCCACCTCCCCCCTTCACCCACGACAGTGATTAAGAAAAATGAAACAACTACCCAAATGTGCATAGATTGGTTTTAGATCAGGCCTTTTCAACAAGGATTCAGTCTGCAGCCGGCCTCCCGTGGTGTTTGTCTCAAAAGTGCTGCAGTCCAGGGAGCAGAAATGGATCCACTGAGGCCGTGATGGGAGTTGCATTAAAAGCGTGCAGCCTGCGCTTGCATTTAAATGCCATAGTGGACGTCCAGCAGCCACTAAGGAGGTTTTGTATCCAAAGTTCTCATTCACTAAAAGTTGGCCTGCCGTTTTGACATGGATGACCTTAACACATTTGTGATCCTACGAATAAGCTGAAGAAGACTGTCAGGTAGAAGGAGGTCACGGTTGCCCCATTGAGAATAGATGTGTAAGGCTTCTGCTTATCCCCCTAATTTCATGCAATGTACATGGTGAATATGAACTGTTCCCTAAACAGGACATTATAACTTTAATTATCCATCCATAACAATGCATAGAGACACACATAGTCTAACTGCAGCAGTTGATTTGTCCCTAGGCCCTCTGAACTGTCTTAATACGGCATATTAGGTCAGAAAAGACATTCTGTGTCTCTAATATCAGAGGTCTTCCAACTGTAATGAGGCAAGCAGGCTGCGGGGGGGGGGGGGGGTACAGTTGGCAGCACTAGCGGTTGTCTAAGTGAGGTCAGTGAGGAGCTTCATCACTTGTGCTGCATGTCATTTCACAGTCAAGGGTACTGTGAGAAGCAGGAGCTGTCACAAAGCATGAGCTTTGTTTAAATATGAAAACTACATCCTAAAGTCGACTAAATTTAGAGTAAATAAGAAGCTCAAGGCAACAGTCCACCCAAAGCTCCACAGAAAACACATTTCCAACACTCATGGAAGAGGAGTCCCTATACTACAACGGCATAAAAGCTGAGGCAAAACAGCTCAATGTCACCAAGTTTCTATCTTTGGTAAGATGAAGGGTAGACAAATAATTTATTGTAAATATGTTTTTCTGCTTCAATCCCGGGGAAATAAAGACCTCAGAGTAGAGGCTATGATGAGGAATTGAGAGATCTGAAAAAAGTAACAGTTAAAATACTTGTTACTGTAGAGAGGAGGAGGGTTGCTTAAGCTGTTTAGTGAGGAGACTTTCAAAAATGTCGTACTTCATATTAAATGGCTGTTGGTAAAAAGGAAAGACTGATCATGGAGATGGACAGACATTAAAGCAGGTGGAGGTATTCAACTATCTGAGATCAACTCGAAGGGAAGCTGGGGAGTGGAAAAGGAAAGCTGGAAAGGAAGTGTCAAAGTCAAGGCCCTTGGGCCGGATTCGGCCCTCTGGGTTATTTTATCCGGCCCCTCCAGATCATTTTATTTCATCATTATTATTGTTATTTTATTATTATTATTATTTAAGGTTTAAGTTGATATATTCTGAAATAATACTCCTTCCTTTTTATTATTCATATTTATGTTAAATAGTTATGGTTTTAAAGTTTAAAAAAATTGGCATTCTGCCAGACTTTTGGACTATTTTCTCATTTACTAAGATTTTTTTGGCTATTTTGGAGTTTAGCTATTTTGACTAATTTAGACATTTTTAAAGTTTATCTAAAATTTCAGCTACATGCTAGCTGACTTCCCTAATAGGGTTGTCTCACTCCGTGACATCAGCAGGTGAGGACCCACTCTTTTTTGTGGGTATTGGGGGTTTGGGAGGTGGGGGGTGTACTGAGAAAGCTAGTTTTAAGAGGATTACTCAGAAATGCATCAACGGATCAAATGACCGCTTTGGCGTCGTTTATAGCCTGGAATGAACAGTATAATACACTTAAAAGGTCAAAAAATATATTTTTCATACTATGGCCTCTTTAAGATGTTGTCTTACTGTTGAAACAAAATAGATGAAATGAAGAAATAATGTCAACATACCAGATGAAATTTGTGAAGCAATATTAAGATGGTACCGACGTGTACTTCAAAAAGAAGACGGACAATCATGGAAAATCCTGAAACTAAATAATGTGGAAGAGAAAACAACCTGAAGGAGAGGGAGAGAGGAAATGGTTAATGGTGTATACGGATTTATAGTTTCTCTACCTTTAAGAAGGCCCAAAGCTCTTTACAGTCCCAAGTCCCATTAATAGATGGCAGAGCTTGGATTAATGTTTTAACAGGCCACCAAGAGAAACATGGGGTTTAGGCGAAAACCAAACCTGCAACTGTTAAATTAGAAGTCAACCGCTCTATCTCAGTGCAATAGCCGCTAACTGGTAAGAACCTTGAACAGAGTCATGAATAGATAAAACAGAATTAGTGATGATTGTTGGATTAAACTTAATAAAAGTTATTCGGGAAGGGTCACAAACATGAATCACCATCATTCACAGCCCACACAGACTCCTTTGTTAACAGAGCTCCAATATACAGAAGCCGGCCACAAAACAGGCCATTCTTATAAAAATTAAAATAAAAATGGCAAGCCTCTTTTCACAACTTACTGAAAAGGCCCGACCCGGTTCTGAAATTAAAAGGATGTGCCTGTTTAGGCCCGTAAAGGCTAAATTCTTCCCATAGGTGTCTGTATAAGACAGCTCTGCATATTCAAGAGTAATGGCTTACAGCTTGTTGGCGTCCTTTACTATCACATTTGCTGGTCATTTGAAATAGCGAAGATGTGCCGAGGAACCTGACTTTGCTTATTTTAGGGCTTCGTTAGATATTGGCAAACAGGTTTTTGGAAAAGAGAAAATAATCATGCCCCGAGGTGTTTCAGAAAACACGTATATGGCAGCCATCTCACTAGCGCCCCCAAGAGTCCTGGCATTCAAATCAAGTTTCCATTGGTTCTGGTAGCAGACCTAAATAACTGACTGTTGACTGCACATTTTAGTGTCAATATGAAATGGGTGGTGGGATGAAGAATGTAAAGCAGGTTTAAAAAAAAAAAAAAAAGGAATTTATAGGGTACAAATTCCATAGAAAAAAGATGTACAGTTTTTACAGACTATTAAAAACCAATACATCCTCAGACTAGAAATTTATGAAGCAAAAACACATTATTAAAGAGGACATTTGTGTGTAATTTAGGTAAACAATAAGAAATACTTACAACCATAAAAAAAGGAACCTAATTAGGTATGCTTGATGAATGCCTCCTCCTATAGGCTAGGCTGCGATATCTATGCATAAGACTGTCCACTGAGTCGTCTCACAGTTGTGACTGTGAGCCTTCAAACGGATGCAGCTGTCCTGGTTGGATGCCAGAGAGTTAAGCTCTGATCTGGTTACACAAGAGGCTTTTCTCTCGGCGGTAGCCTTTTTGAAATTTAGCTCACGAAACGGCATAACTGTTCACTGTCCACAAGGACATCCAAAGAGGCAAAATACAAAAAAATACTGCAGGGAATTAAGAACAAAGGGGTAAAATAAAAAGATTCACTATTCAAATGCTCTTTTACAGAAATTGACAAATGAGATTATTTTATAAATTCATGCAGATATGATTAAATATGAGATTACTGCACTGAATACATTTGTTTGAATATTCTTTCTTTGCTGTGAAAAAATATTCAACTAAAGTGGAGCCAGAAAGTATGTAGAAAAATGGGTAAAGTCTTAGACAATGTCTTAGAATGTTGAGTTCTCACCACAGAAACACTCAGAAACAATATGTATTTGTTTATTATGTTATTCATTCAGATAAATAAGAGGCTTTATGACTATAAATCTAATTGGTTGATGCATTTAAAATTTTAAGACATTTTTAATAAAAATCTAAAACATTTTTCCTTTTTGTTCATAATAAATGTCAGGCGTTTAGAACTGCCATCAAGGTGCGGAACAATTTGGTTCTTTGGTCTGAAGAATATATAATTGCACAGCAGTTTATACATAACAAATTAGCATGAAAAAAAAAAAAGCAGGATACGAAAAAAAAATGGCTTCAAGAACAGATTGTGCTTAAACACAAAATCTTTAACATAGTGTAACTTTTCAATCGTTGTTTTTCTCCTTCAGAATCTCCTGGACTTATGTGGATCTTGTTGACGGTTGAAAAGTTACAGTAAATCATAGAACATAAATACAGGAGCTCCGGTTTAAAAAGGTTAATGTAAAAAATTATAAATGTTGTGATGTTTTTTGTTTTTTTTTTTGTCTTTAAGGCCTAAAGTGCTTTTACATTCACCGTGACATGAACCTATTCATACTGTTCAGGGTAATTAGTATGAATATGAGTATTAGTAGGAGTTCTAAATGTGAGCTACTTTGATGTTTGTAAAAATCTCTTTATGCCAAGTGCAGTTACAATGAAAAGAGTGCATTTTCTCAAGCATCAATTGCCAAATGTGTTTTATAATGCTGTATTTTTTTACATTAAAAATTGTTGCATAAATGGTGGGAAGATGCGAAAGAAAATTCACTCTATTCATTTTAAGGGAAAACTAGCCACAAGTTGACATAAGCAAATATTTGACTGTAATGTGAAGATCTACCATTAAAATTTTAAAATAATAATAATTAAACAGTAAAAAGGGTCAAACAGCTAAGACTTGAACCAGAAGACAGCATTTAACGACGTGCTTTAAGATTAAAACACATTTTTAAAATCAAGAAAATCATTATAAATATGGAGAAATATTTTAAAATCCCATTAGTTGTCACACATCTAGATGTGGGAAATGTTTTCTCCACATTTCCCCTGGGAGAGTGGTGTATCAAGCAGGGAGGTACTGGGTTCTATTTTTAGAATCTTTGGTATGGCTTGGCCTGGATTTGAACTCATGACCTTCCAGTCTCAGGGCGGACACTCCACCACAAAACCACTGAGTTGTCTGTTTCTGCAGTGCAGGTTCAGTTTGATGTGGGTTCTGTGAAACATCTGCTTGAGGAACAGTTTGTGAAGGCGATTGTGAGGGCTGATAGAGGCGAGAAACATCAAGCTTTTATATTCTGCAGCAAGTATTTAATTAAAAAAATAATAAATAACCAATGACAACAAAATCTGCGACAGACTGGCGACCTGTCCGGGGTGAACCCTGCCTTCGACCATCAGCAGCCGGGTTGGGCTGCGGCACCCCCGCGACCCCGAAAGGGACAAAGCAGTAAAGAAGATGAATGAATGGATGAATGAATGACAGCAAAAATATAATTTTGATCTTTTAGGCCCAGGGGTCGGCAACCTCGAACAGCCATTTGGGCTCGTTTCTACTGATCAAATCCTAGAAGGAGCCGCATAGTCTTACTTTAGCCTCTAAGAAATTTGGATTTGCATTCATGACTTTCTGTTTATTATAAATATGAATTATGTCTATTTTTTGGTACAAACAAAAGCAAAAAATATAAAGAACACCTCGTATCTCTCAAAGTGTGATTTATTTTTTTCTATCTTATTTTCAAAATAAAAGCTCCCCTGTCCCAAACAGGATCATCTCAGTGCACCTCTGGTATGCTATAATGTAATGTTGTGCAGCACAAGATAAAATGTGCTTTTAACTCATAAAAGATCAAACGTTTTACCAAAGTTTTGCTTTGCATATAAAATCTGTTCATTCTGGAGGAAGAGTTGAGCAAATAAGACGTCTTCAGGTCAACAGAGATGTAAAAACCTACAGAGTTTATCATCTATGTGAACCTCAGTCATCAATTTATACAATTAACTAATCTAAATTGAATAAATGCTAATTAAGTAATGCTTACTTTTAAAAAATTCTATTTTCTTTTCTGTTTTTGTTGTTTTTCTTTTTCCCCTCTTTGTTCTCAACACTCTTATACTGCTGGGTTTTCTTATTTTAGTTTGGGACCTTGGTAGTCTTTGTTTGTGGGCTTTATTTATTTGTTTTGGTTAGGCAGGGAGCTGCCGACTCAGACAGTCAACATGGCTGAGTCAGCAGTCTCCATGACTTATTTGATGTTTTACCAAGGAGCCACCATGGAGAGATAAAAGAGCCACATGTGGATCTGGAGCTGCAGGTTGCAGACCCCTATATTTGGCATTCTATAGTTCAGTAGATTACTTAACAAAATGTATATTTATAAAAGACTTTATGATGAGTCACATTTCTCAATTGGAAGAAAAATAAAGACAGATGTAGCATCCTTATTCATCTGACTACCTCTGTCTGTTGGGCCTTCATTAGCCCTAGCAGATTATTTTAGATAAATATACATTTATCTCAGCTGCAAATTCTGCCACACGCATTTCTAGAGTGCAGACAGATGTGTCAACCGGCATTTATTATATTAACAGAAAGTGTTTTATTTTGAAGTGGATTGTTGCAGCTGCTGTCTCTACTTGTTTGTTCACTCTGAGCTTTATGTGTCTTAATTATAGATTTGCTTTGTGGCTCAAATGTCTAAAAGCTGCCTTACAAGTGAAATCTGTCATTAGTTTACAACTGATGTGATCACACAAATTTACTGATAAAGAAAGAAAACACACTTCTGATGTTTTACATTTCACTTATAAAAGTAAATAAAAGCATTTAAATCTTCAAATTTCTGACGTTTTCCCCCGAGTTGCAGCTCCAGCAGGAATAACAAAACCTTTGAACTCCATCTTTGTCAGAACATATTTACAAATTATGACAGAAATATTTAAATTATTCAAATTCTAAAAAAGAATTGAAAGTAAAAGAATCCAGAGAATGATCTGAGAAGTGTTTCTTTACTTCTGGTCTGGTTCTTCTGGCTCCTGTCTTGTCTGGATACCACTGAGGAGCTTTCAGGCTATCTCATATCACGCAGGGCTCAACAACAACTTTAAAATATACATTTTTTTGTTTAGAGCATGCTAGCTTGCTACAGAGGAGCTCATTAGGTCAATACAGAAAAGCATGCTAGCTCACTGTAGAGGAGCTCACTAGCATGCTACAGTGGTGCTGAATAGCATGCTACAATGGAGCTTTCTATAGCAGAGCTCAATAGCATGCTACATTGGAGCTAGCTAGCATGCTTGCTACAGCAGAGCTCACTAGCTCTGTACAGCGGAGCTCACTCACACACTATACTCATCACCGGGCAGCTGGCTAGCGTAGCAAGCTAACCCACTGAATCCCCACTTATGTTAATGTGGGGAAAACAGGCGGGGTAACCACAGACACTGCAGACAAATGTTATTGGGTCCCACATTTTCTGCCCACTTTTAAACCTCATGGGGCCCACTTGACCTTGCTGGCCGGGCCATTATACAGTAAATAATAAATTTTAAGTATTGTGTAAAAATAGACTCAGAATTTGACTTAAAAGCCTCTCCAAAGACCTTGCTGTAAAAGACGTTTCAACTGAGAACAATTCATCACTACATGACACTAAGAGAACGAACTTTCAGAGGAATCTTAATGTACACATTATACAGCTGAGCCCAACTCCAGAACCTTACAAGAACTTAGAAGACCGATGTGTAGAAGTCTCTTCAGTCTTGGCTCAAAGCATCATTTAGTTATGTTTTAGAGTCACTCGTTAGCAATTTGTTTATTACTTGTGAAATTAGCTCCTGGCTGCCCAATATTAACTGCTTTTACAACCTCATTAACTCAAGTGACATTCTATTAGTAATCCACAGGGTTTAATATGACCTCCGCCCTCCCTTTCTAACGTCAGCCTGAACTCCTCTGAAAAGGCTTTCCAGGTTCAGGAGTTGTATTACTGGAACGTTTGACAATGCTCACAGCAGCACATCTGTGAGGTCAGACTCTGATTGGATTAAAAAGGCCTAGCTTGCAGTCTTTCTGGTGTTCTGTTGGGTTTAGGGCGAGGCTCTGAGCAGGCCAGGAAAGTCTGTCCATACCGAATCCTTCAGTCTATTTCTTTATGGACCTTGTTTCTTATATATCAGACTAGAAATAGGGTGGGGCCATTGCCAGACTATTCCTGCAGAGCTGGTTATATGGAGCAATACATGTTTTTGATATGCTATGTTATTTATAGTCCTTTATACTGGAACAATGGGTCTAAAACAAAAATAAATGCTGAAAAATTATTAATTGCAAATTTTACCCTTGAATGCAATGTGCGTGATAAGATGATGAACTTGTGTAATACAATTTCCCATTTAACTATATTACAGAAAGCTTTCTCTAAAAGCACTTTAAAAGAAAAAAAAAATAGACTAGGAAGTGACAGCTCTGGATTTTTTTTTTTTTTTTTACACGGATGGTTCGCTCTGACTGAAAACAAAAACTGAAGGTGACATTAAATATCCATGAGGCGTCACTCTGAGTCTTTCCCGCTTCTTTTGGGAATAAAAATCTGAACATGGCCACCGCATCAAATTTTAAACACTGACAATTTTAAGTGCTGTCTCAGGAAACAAAGATATGCAAGGATTTCCTGTCACACAAACGATTTGGGATATTCTCCGATGTCAAAATTTGAGAGGTTAATTAAACTTTTGTTTTGATAAAAGAGATCATTCACCATTTTGCTACAGCAAAACACTAAAATGCAGGAACAGGGTATATACAGGTTTAATAATTTAAAAGAATACAATTGTAAACCAACATTATATCTTTCATTCGCTTCACTGCAGTGAGAAAGGCAGAAGCATCATGTACATTAACATGTTAAAATAAATGTTTAGTTTAAATGATATTTTAAACATGACTTTTAAATCTAATTCTTTGGAAAATATGTAAATTTGGCCCCGCCCTGTCAGGAACTGTAGGACCCAAAAAGCTAGGGTGTCAGGGTTTGTGGTGGAAACATGAAGAAACTTAAAACAAAATTAGAGAGCAACAAAACACATGTCCTGACGTGAAACAAATGAGAATTGTATATACTGAGGACAATAAACCTAAATCAAGGAATCTGAATAATTGACAAACTAAAGATGGTGTGACTGTAAGTGAAAAGTGGAAAACAGAACCTGACAAGAACTAAGGAAATATCACCAAAAGTCCACACTAGTGAGTACAATCCCCACAGACCCATCAAATTAGTTGCATATGTCACGCAAAGCAGCTTCACAATGTGTTGGCCTTAAGGTTAATTGTGTGAACAGTCAAAGAGTTACAATGGTAGAAAGAGTATCAATAGTGGAACTGAAACTCGCAAGTTAAAGGGTTAAAAAGTCGTCCACACCCACGCCGCTATACTGAGAAACTCTCCAGTCTTTACAACCATCGCTTTGCTTTTTAACCACACAGACATGACAGTTTTGAAAAAAGTGACTTTATTTTACTCTCTGGAAATTCCAGGGTGTATTCAGACCAGGAAAGTCTGTTGGTTCGGATTAAGTCCACTTATTTGTTTCTGATTGAGTTCTTAAGATTGCATTTGGTCTGTATTCCTGTTTTGAACCAAGGTTTGTAAACAAAATGACGTGACTAAAGATTTCTTCAGTCACTGGCCAGCAGTTTAGGGGGCGGAGCAAAAAAAGTAAAGAGAAAGATGGAGGTGCTGCAGTTTCCCAGGATTTTTTACTGATTCAAACGTTTTATTTCGCTGATTGATTGAGCGTCTGTATGAAGGCCAGGTTTAACACTTTTTAGTGCTGCTTTGATACAGCTGAGGAATTCTACACAACAGTTACCGTCGACAATATATGTTAAGTGTTTATGACACGTAGAACGTCAGGAAAATGGTGAGAAGTGATGTAGAACACGTATGAAGTTGTTTTATTGAGCCTGAATCATTCCGCCTACATTTTAATGAGTTGCTGTGTCTCATCGTTGTGATGTTATGGCATTGTTTTTAGGATCATTCTGTTAAGGAACTACAATACAGCTTTAGGATAACATGACTCCTCGTGTAAATGCCATGTAACAAGACACAGAAAAACTTTTAATTGTTGAAACAAACATTCTAAAAGGTAAAATGTACTATTTTTTCCTGTTTGCTAATGCGACAATTGTAGCTTAACAGTTGTCTGCGGCTCATCCGTTGCTCTATTTCTACACTGTTTACATCATGTGACTGCCGGCTACGGTGGCCGTTTTGGTTCAGTTATTTCAGTCTCGGAGTGGATCGTATTCAGAGCGAACCAAAGTTCAGTCTGATTGGAAACGAACCCATCTCATCACGGTATCTCTGTGCATTCAAAATTCTATCAATAAGCCTGTGTTCTTTGTCCATACCATAACCCCACTGCCACCATGGGCCACTTGACAATCTGATCAACTCTACGCGAAGGACATGTGTTGCATTTCATGTGGGAAATGGTGAACACACCAGATATGGACAAGTTTTCTACAACCCCAATCAAAATAAAAGAAAACTGCACATTTCATTGTTTTATTGTGGCTCATCTAAGGCACACCTGTGCAGTAATCATGCTGTCTAATCAGCATCTTGATATGGAACACCTGTGAGATGGGATGGATGATCTCAGCAAAGGACAAGTGATCACTTTCACAGATTCAAACGCATTTGTGAACAATGTTTAGGAGAACTTATTTTGTTTGTAAAAAATGTTTCAGATCCTCGAGTTCATCTCATGACAAATGTGAGCAAAATCAAAATTGTGCGTCTCTATTTCTGTTCAGAGCAGTTAAATACCAGGCCAAAAATGTCAATATTTTGGTTGATTTATTACCTCCGTACATATAGTGTCTGGAAGAGGCGACCTGGATGTTGTGTCTGCATCTCCATGTAAGTGCTGCTCATGTCACAGCAACCCTCCCCCCTGCTTTTTTTTGTTGTACCTTCTGTGACTCAGCAGCACCAGGCAGAATTGAGATTGCATCACTCAGATGGAGAAGAAGTAAGCAAGCGCGAAAGAAGAGCAGCGTGCGGTTATGTTTTCAAGCTGAAAATGAGATACAATTTGAAAAAGGTCGTAAAAATACATGGGCAAAACCACCAATTTATTTAAAGATATAAGGAAAACCTGAGAAATGGAAGGAGGAGGAGAAAGTCTTTCCACCCCTTACTCTTGACAGAGCAAGATCCCTGACCCAGAAGCAGCAATGAGCGGCAGAGACTATTCAGGTACAGAACTGTGGTGATAGTATATCCTATTCATCTTCAACATTAGCTAAAAACGTGTTTAAACCAAGTTAAAACCTGCTATACTGTGGGACAAAAAGTATTTGACATTCATTGATTCTGCAAGTTGTCCTTAAAAAGATGGTCTGTAAAGTTCATCATTGGCACACTAACCGTCAAAACAGACTGCAAAAAATAAATCTAGTAAAGCACACTGTATGATTCTCAAGGAATTAATTTGTATAACAATGCAGAAAATATTTAGCTTCTGTAAACTAGCAAGAATCATGTCCCCCCAGACCCATCCTTCTATCAAGTAAACAATTACTTACTTTAGTTGAAACAACCAAAGTGAGCAAACCAAAGTGAGTGTTTGAACAACCTTTATTTTTTCAAGTTGTCCCATCTAGAAATCTTGAAAGGGTCCGACATTTTCCACTTAGGAGTATGCCAATGCAAGAGGCATAATCTAATAAAAAAAATAATAATAATCAGGAAATCCCACTGAATGATTTAAAAAACTATATTGAATAAATATTTAAAAACCTATCTTAACAGCTAGCATTCTTTTCCTCAAAGACTTGAGTGTCCACCTTTAAATAGTCTACCTCCACTCATTATTTTAAAATAGAAGCACCTGTCTGAGGTCAATATCTGCATAAAGACACCTGTCCACATCCTTACAATCCGTAAGACTCCAACTATTTACCTGGCTATGACCAAAGAGCTGTCCAAAGACACTAGAGACAACATTGTAGAAAGGGCTATGGGGCAATTGTCAGGCAGCTTGGTGAGAAAGATCCACTGTTGGAGCAGTTATTAGAAGATGGAAGAAGCTTAACATGACTGTCAATCTACCTCAGACTGGGGAAAAGGCAAGATCTCACCTCGTGTAGTCTTGGTGAAAGATGAGAACTCAGCCCAGAACTACACAGGAGAAACTGGTTAATAATCTAAAAAGAGCTGAAGCTGTCATTTCCAAGGTTACCGTTGGTAATACACTAAGAAGTCACGGTTTGAAATCATGCATGGCACTGAAGGCTCCACTGCTTAAAGTTCAAAATCCTCCTGTTAACATATAAGGCTCTGAATGGTGTGGCCCCATCCTATATTAGAGATCTCATAGTTCCTTACCAGCCAATCAGAACGCTTCGCTCACAGAATGCAGGACTGCTTGTAGTTCCTAGAATTTTTAAAAGTACAGTCGGAGGTAGAACCTTCAGTTATCAAGCTCCTGTTCTATGGAATAAGCTCCCAGCCCATGTCAGAGAGGCAGGTACAGTTTCTACCTTCAAAACTAGCCTTAAAACATTCCTATTTGGACAGGCGTTCTGCCAGACTAGCCAGTAATCATAGAATAATTAACATAATGCTCCCATACTGCTCTGAAAGTTTGGGGAAATAATTATTATAATCACATACTTCTCCAATATATGCTTGAAATATAAATGATGAAATATGTATATTCTCTACATAATAACATAGAAGGCTGCTAGAAGTTAGAAGCTGGGAAAAGTATGGTGCACTGGGGCTCTGTCCTCTTTTCCATCTACCTCTCCTCTCCTCTACTTTTTATTTACTTCTAATTGTATGCCTTTGTTGGTGGTGCAGTATAATTCACATGTTTTTCCTTCTCTCCGACTCCCTGTGGGAGACCGGGGAGAGATTGCAGTTTCCGGGAGACTTGTTGGTGATCCTGACGAAGCCCCGCCCATCTGGATGAAGCCCCGTCACCATCCGTCACCATCCTGCATCTCTGAGTGGGAGTGATTCCTGGTGGGTCGTCTGTCCTCCTGCTCCTGGTCGTGGTCTGCAGTTCTGCCTCATCTGGACTATGGACTTAATCATCACTTGTCCCTCAGCTCTATATGAATGAACTCAGCTCTATATGAATGAACTCTACTCATATATGCAGTTTTAGCAGCTAACTTTTCTTTAACCGTTCTGGTATCGCCTGTCCGTCCTGGATGGGATCTCTCTCCCTCATGTGGGAATCCCTAAGGTTTCTTCTTTTTTTCCTGACTCAGGTTTTTTTAGGAGTTTTTCCTTACTGCGAGGGAGGGTCTAAGGACAGGGATGACCTGTTCTTTATAGTCTGTTTAGTTTTTACCTATTGTGCATATTTTATGACTCCATCTGTGCATCTGTAAAAACTGCAGGCATGAAGCCCAATGAGGCAAATTGAATTTGTGATATTGGGCTATATAAATAAAATTGAATTGAATTGAATTAACCCTTGTACTGTCTTATGGTGTCCAGATGACCCCGCTTTTAAGGGATACGTTTACCAATGACCATTTGGATGATCCAAAGAAGTCATTGGAGAAAGGCATTTGATCAGATAAAACCAGATTAAAACATTTTGATCTTAATTCTATTAGCCGTGTTTGAAGGAAGAAGAACATTGAGTACCATCCAGAGAACACCATCCCTACTGAAGCATGGAGGTGGTAGCATCATGATGTGGGGGTTTTTTCTGCACACGGGACAGGAAGAATGTACTTTATTAAGGAGGTAATGACAGGGGTATTATGATATGTTGGGTATGAACCTCTTTTCCTAAGTTAGAACATTGAAGATGGGCTTCTGGAGTGGTCTAGACAGTCTACAGACCTCAACCCAAAACAAAATCTTTGCACAAATCTTAACTATCATTATCTTTAAACTAACTAAAAACTAGATATATAGCATTACCAGAAACAATGCCAGTGTGAATATTGTAAGTTGAATTTGGGAAGCCTAAGTGAAAGATGCTGAGTACTGAAAATAAGTTGAAATGGCTGCTGATAGCCAGCTGTTAAATGCCAAATTAGTCTAAAAAAAAAAAAAAAACAAGTTAGCTGGAAGCTAACAGCTTGCACGCAATGGATATATCAGCTAAACTCCAAAATAGTCTAAAGAAAAAACCCTAAATTAGCCAAAATAGTTAGCATGTAGCAAAAATATTAGCTAAATTCCCAAATAACTTAAAAAACCTTAACATTGTGTATGTGGCTGGAGCTTGGTCTGACTCTGCCCGGATTATTTTTTGTCACTTTTGGTTTTTCTTGTTGTTTTTTTGTCGGGACTTTTTCGGCCCTGCTTCGTTGACCCAAACGGATTCAGCAACGGCTCCTGTTTTTTACACCCGGGATCGGCTCATAGCTCTGCTTAACATCGCCTCAGAGACACTGGTCATTGCCAAAAGATCCGGTGGAAGAGAAGAGGCTGCAGAGGATGAAAGCTCCAGATCTACGAGTTTTTTGCGCTGTCACGGCTGCAAAGGGAGTTAGGGGAGTGCAGCGTTGTGCGCTTCGCAGAGACGTTGCTGGATGGTCTTTTGTGGTCTTATTGGAGGGTTTCGGGCTTCTGTGTGTGGACAATAGTCTGGCGGAGCGGTGTACGTCAACGACAGGTGATGCAATCCGGTGCACATCCGCACTAAAGAACAGCCCTGCTATGAACATCGAGCTCCACGCTCTGCGTCTGAGCTGCTCACCCGCAGTCCCTCCTATTGATCTGCGGGGACTTCAACCACGCCTCCATGTCTGCCACACTTCCCAAAGAAAAAAGTGTTTCTGGTGCCACAACAATTGAATTTATCCTGGTGATATCAATAAAGTTTCAATTCAATTCAAATTAGCCGTTGACTATTTAAACGCTGGATTAGTCGTCGATTAGTCGACTATTAGTGGCAGCTCTAAAAGGTACTATGATAAAAATGCTACAAGGACATGTTAAAAACACAAAAAAACTATTTTTATTGCAGTGGATCTTTAAATAAATAAAGGAGGTACAAAAAAATCACAATGAAAAACAAAATGTTTGCTTTTTCTTGAAAGGCAGGATTGTTAGGAGAGAAAGACGTGGTAAACAAAAAACTGGAGAAAAGAGCAAATTATGTTTTGGAAGTCTTGGAGCTGTCATAGTAGACTGCTGTAAACCAATAACTTCATCTCCAATACTCCTCTTCTCTACCTCTGTTTTTTTCCTGTCTTTTTCGTTTGTTTTTTCCTTTCACTTTTGCTTCATCAGATCATCTCTTCTTCACTTCTGTCTTTGATGTCGGCTCATTTCAACCTTACCTGTCGTTTCAAGTGTCCTGCTCTTCACACACTGTCTAGGCTCCTCCTAACCTTTAACCCCGGGATTTCATCTCTCCATAATTGTAATCCCCACCCCCACCCCCACCACCACCATACTTGAGTTTAATTTTGCTTCATCTCAAACCGTATTCTCCCTTTTTCCTTCTCTTTTTCACCTTCACCCCTCTTAACCAAACCTTGTTAACCCTTCCCACCCCTCACCTCTCCTAGCTATCCTTTTCCTCATTTTTAAACCTTCCATCTTCCCTTTCATGTTATCTGCCTTTTTTTTTCCTTTTACCTGGAGAATTTTCCTCAAGAGATGAAGACATAATTAATGCAGATAGGATAGAGGGAGAAAAAAAGCATAGTACATTCTCTCTATTTTTTTTCCTTATCTCTCATATTCTCATTTCGGTTCCTTCAGGAACAAAAGTTTTGACTCAATAGCACAATAAAACTATTAAGAACAGGTTATATTCTATCAATGTAGAAAGAAAGCAATTTAACACACAAATAATCTATTAATAACTCCGTATTAGTCCACAAAATCAGTCTATCTTCATCGGAGAAGGAAATAATTTCCTATAAAAACCTTGCAGACAATACCTCTAAAGTGTTAAAGAATAAACACATTGTGTATTTATGTTGTGTTGCTCATTTATTGTTTACTCATTTAACCCATTTATAATTTTAGCCTTTATGTTTAGTTCAGTCTGAAATGCAGAGATTGTTTTATTATGCTGTGCAAACTGATGAGTTTTAGTTCTAAAGATCTTTAACATAAAAATAAAGACACGCAACTTTTCAGAATAAGAAAATTTACTTCTAAGTGGTTAACATTCTTGTTGCTCCTGCTTTAAATCTCAGCTGGGTCTGCTCCATGTGGAGTTTGCATGTTCTCCTTGTGTATGTGTGCACATCTGAATTCAAAATTATGCTTCAAAGGTTGATTAGTGATTCCAAATGGCTCCTTTGCGTGTTTCTGAATAGTTGTGTGGCCCTGCAACAGTCCGGGAAGCTGTAGGGGAATGTGTGTCCAACATTTGCCTGACAGTCTCTGGGATAGGCTCAAGCAACCCCATGACCCCAAAAAGAATTAAGTGGGTTTAGACGTGGATGGATGGATTTCAGGATTACTTCATTGTTTATCTGTCCTCTGGATAGGGAACTCCAGAGCTTGAGGACCGCATTTCTGCATGTTCTAATTGGCTAGAGACACCTGAACCAGGTAAAGCAGTCATGAGTAGAGGGCTTGGATATCTGGAAATCCTGCAGAACGTCAAAATATGACACTCAGGTCTGAAGCATGCGTCAGTATGTGACTTGGGAATGAACATGTGTTGATTTGTGAAGATGTAGGCATTATTTTATTAATTTTATTATGGAAGTACCAAAATTGAATCACAGAAAACCCAATTGGTGCCCAACCCTAGTAACCAATTAACCTATCACGCATGTCTTTGGATGATGGGAGGGCGCCGGAGTTCCCGGAGAAACGTTCATCATTGATGATTCTGGTCCAGATCTCCCAGTCGGGACTCAAACCGCAACCTTATTGCTTTGAGGCAACAGCACTAACCACGTTATGCAACATACTGCCAATGTAAGAAGTGCCATAGCTACTGTATGTGCATGGCAACTTTAAAACAGCACAATAGTCAAACAAGCTAAAGTTTGGTGTAAAAGGGTTAAGTAAATTAAAAACTCAACTGGACTTGGTTTATATCGTTTATTATTAAAGATGTTTCACTTCTTCAACTAGACGTCTTAATTAAGAAAACATAAACCAAGCCCAGCTGACTTCTTCCTTTACCTACTACTTTCATCTTTAGAATATTGTGTATATTTTGCCCGCAGGCAGCCTCCATATTAATTAATAATCATCAAGCTGTAATGGACATTAAAAGCTCTTAAGGGTTGAACTGGAATGTGATTGTAGTATCTAAACTCTGGCTTCCCTGCGCCTCATCATATTGATATATCTGTGGCTCTGTCCCGTCACCTGGCAGAGGAAACAAACAGGAGCTGAAAGAAATGCTGGTGGAAACTGTTGCTCTGAAGTGGAACACCTGCAGGATTAAGCAGAGCTTTTACTCTGAAAAACATCTGTCAAAACAACCATATGGGCTATGGAGGGTCACACCCCCCACCTGTGGCCTGCGTCACCTGACACTGGAAGCGCCAATACAAAGACGATGAAAACTCAGAACTGAAGCATATAGTTTCATAGATATGCCCTACATCACGAGAAAAATGCTATAAAACACAACATTTGATTTTCTTCAGAGTGGATCTGGATCTTGATCTCAAATAAGCCTAATAACTCTTAATTCTTCTAACACACAGTTCATTGTCTGCTTAAAAATATGCACCATTTCTCTCTGTTTCCAAAATGTTTTTGAGCAGAAACAGTAATTTAAAAGATAAAATATTTAAATAAAACAAAGGGCCTCTTTTTCCTATTTGTTTCATCTTTTACAAACACATAAATCTCTACAATGGAGCACTATTCCTTTGATGGCTGTTGTCACAAATATGCAACAAACCACTTCGGCTCTAAAATTATCTAAAAGTAGCATCTACTTAAAAGTAAAAGCATAAGTGATTTTTTTTTTTTTTTTTACTTGCTGGAAATAAATCCAGGCATCAGGGTTATGGCCAGTTTACAAACTTTTTTTATTTATTACAACTTTAAATCGCATAAATTCCTGAGAAAAAAGCCGTAATTGTTCAATTATGAGTATAAAGTTGTATAATTAAGACTTAAAAAGTCATAGTATACATTATTATTATTTTTCTCTTAAAAGTACCTGTTTTAAAGTTGTAAATAAATAACTTTAAATCTCAAATTTTTGAGAAAAAAGTAATAAACAAAGAAAAAAAGAACAAAGCCATGCTTGAAGATGAAAGACGTGGAGGATGCGGTGGACTTTCCAGGATTTGGTGTTGGTAATGGGGAGTTTCATATGTAAAAGAAGAGGCTCAAAAACGTACATTTGCAGGACTGACGCTTTATTCTGTCTTTTCAATTTAACTCTGCAAAGGAGAATGTGAACATAGATCTCCTTCTCCAAATGAAACATCCCTTTTCATCACAAAACGACAACGAGGAATGAAATAGTCTGTTACATTAGAACAAGAACATTGAAAATCCCGAAAGATGGACCTCTGTCGACGAAAGCGTCACACAGAGGAGGAGATTTGGTCTTTTGTGGAGGAAGAAATGACTGGACAGCTGAGGGTTCTCAATAACTTCATCATCGGGTTCTGCGGAGATCCTGCAAGCCACCGTCAATGATTCCAAAAATGAAGAAATGGTAATTAAAACAAAGGAGCTTTGTAATGTTTTAAACATTCATCTTACCTGTTAAATTCCAAGACGGCGTTTAGTTGGTCTGCTGCTGCTCATGGCGTTCACTCGATGGACTGTTATGTTCTCTTTGACTTTAATCTCGTAAATTTACGAGATTAAAGGTCGGAATTTTAAGAGAAAAAGACTAGTAAATTTTCGAAATTTAAAGTCATAAATTTAAGAGAAAAAAATGTTGTTTCATGAGATAAAATTTATAAATGTACGAGATTTGAAGTTATAAATCTAAGGTAAAAAAAAGCTTGTAAATTAACGAGATTTAAAGTTGGAAATTTAAGAGAAAAAAACTCAAATTTCCAAGAGGAAAATTCATAAATTTTCAAGTAAAAGTTGTAAATGTATGCGATTTAAAGTCGTACTTTTAAGAGATTTGAAGTTTTACATTTGCAGAAAAATAGCTTGTAATATGACTTCTTTTTACTACGTCGTAAATCACAAGATTCTCTCAAAGTACAGGCCACGCTTTTCCTTCCTCACTATACAAATATAAGTAAAACTGCACAGCTTCAATAAATGTCTCAGATTAGACGAAGAGAAAACAGTCTTGAGTCAGACGATATACATTTACAATTCACCCCAGTATTTCAAAGGAACAAAGTAACAAAAAAGACTAGATGGTAAAATCATATGCAGAATCCAGAAGATTCTATTCTCAGCAAGAGATCTTTGTGTGTGTGAACTGCTTTTTACCAGCATGCATAAACAAACAAACAGCAACAGGAAAACAAACACCCCACATGTTTTACAACTTTGCTAAATTATTCCAGTCAGAGAGCAAATTTAGGCTAATTTTACTGGTAACCTCTGCAGGCAGCATAATAACAACGACTGAAAGCAGATGTGTTCAGGAAAACGGGATCAAAAACTTTGTTTTTTTTTATAATCTGTCACTGACTGAAAGAAATTCTAACTGTTTAATTATCATGATACAGTTTGAGCATATGTCACATCGTTTCAACATTCTGGTCATTGCATGGATGTGCACATACGTTGATTTTAGATTTTTTTTTTAGATTATTTTCTTAACTCCATTAAGTTACTTTATTTTTTTCTATCAGAATTCGCATTAAGCTGCTCAGCGGTGCATGAAAGTAGATGCTACTTTCAAGCCCTGCTGGGCATGTTAATTTTCCACATGTGCTTTAACTTTCCACCAGAACATGCGTGTTCATTTGTGATTTTAAATCGCTGTCGGGAGGAAGCATGCACGGCTGTTTGTCTCTGCGTGGCTCCGCATTCGACCCCACCCTGTACCAGACTAACCTCAGTAATCCTGATGGGGACAGAAAATGGAGGGGAGGCATTTGTGCTGTACAGAAGTTCCTCAAGGATCCAATGAGAGCATCAGTAACTCCGTGTACAGCCGTGAAATGGAAAAAAAAACAAGTTGAATCTTCCTTTGTGTTAATTTTTACATTATTATCTGAATGTAGCATTTACTAGTATGGAAAACCTTCATTTTATTCTGTTTTAAAATCAAAATAAAATGTTTGAAAAACAGGAGAACAGACTTAGAAAGTCTGTTTGGGAACTGTTCTGTTATTTCTTTTTCTAGTATTTTGGTTTACATTAATAATACTTGGACTGATTATTGCTTTCAGTGAGACTCAGCATTTATTCTAATTATTTAAAAATATTAAAGCAAAAACTTCAAGGGAAATCTTCCAACAAAACAGAGCCAGCATGTTCTCCATGTTTTGGTTTTCTTCAGGTTAGTTTGTGAGAATTTTCTTCTTTATGGCTTTTTTTTTTTTTTGTTTTGTTTTTCTTGCTTTGTTGTTGCTGCCATCCTCTTGATTTTTTATTATTTCACTTTCAGTTTTGGACCTCTGCCTTCATAGGTCACTATTTGGAATGGCTTTTCCATGTTTTATATCAGTAGTTCCCAACTTTTTTTTTGACCGGTTTAATGTGGTTTAATGAAGTTGACCTTTAACCTTTTTTAGCTCCCGGTTTCTGAAAAAAAATATTTTTCAAATGAACCCTTTAACGCTGGAGCTCCAGTGTTTATTTTCATTGATTTGCTGCAAATGCACCGCTTTTCTCCTTCAAAATCTACTAGAATTTTGTTGATTGTGCTAATGACTGAATAGTTACAGCATGTTAAAGATTTTGTGTTTAAGCGTCACCAGTGAGGCTACTATATGAAATTTGGCTTAAAAAAAGGCTAAATAAAATTCCTTGTAGATATTTTGTAAATGATAAAAATTAAATAAAGCAAAATTTGTAGAAATTGTTTCTCGATCCATTTTTTAAACCCACTACATCCCTTTTCATGTCACCCCAACCTGGTCACTATTAAGTAAAGGCTTGAAAGACTCTGGACAGGTCGCCATCCTGTTGCAGAAATCAGAAACTTAATTTAATTAGATCTTTTTTTTATTTAAAAATTGTTTAAACGTAGAGTTTGTATAGGACGCAGTGACGTGCAGTCACTATGAAAATTTAGCTTAAAATATACGTAATTTAAATAAGATGAATATACTTTTTCATTGTTAAAAATTAAAAATCAAATATTTTTTAGACGTCTCTATTCTATGATGACCTTTTTCTGTGTGGGTTTTAAACCATTAGCCTCCCGTCTGCCACACACACTGACCGGAGCTGCAACTGTACTATTTCAGTCTCTCTATCACCATAAAAGATACTTTATTTTTATTTACTTCATTTTCTATTTCTTGCCATCTGTATGATTACATTGGTGCCAGTTTGTGACTAATTTAGTCTTTTTATCTACTAAAATGCGCTTTAGAAATACATTTTGTGAGGCAGACAGTCGAGGCAGAGGGCGCTGGTGAGCCCGGAGAATGTGACACCGCAGCTAAAGAATAATAGATTTAGTCAACTGCAGTCGTATGTTCCTCAATATTGTCTAGCATCCTTTTCAAAGCGCATATCTACATGTCTAAACAGGTTATTCCTGTGTTCCTTCAGAAGGAGCTGCACAGACTTCATTTGTGAGTAAAAGTAATTCAATAATAATAATTTTGGTAGGATGCATTATAATGTGATGTAAATTTTACCTTCAATGTCAAAGTGAGGCTAACTTTTAAAGGAGTGGGGAACTTGAAAAAAAAAAAAAAAAAAATAAAGCAAAGAAAAATGAAACAACTGTAATAAAACGGGTATATTTGACACAGAATATTAAACATGAAACCCACAGTGAATGCAACTTTATTATCAGCCTGTGTGTCGCATTAGAATATTAGTGTATTATGCAAAGTAGGTTTCAAGTAGGGATCAACAACTGTCACAATAAATCCATTTGTCAAAGGACACTCCAGGTTTTATCTGTAAATAGCAGATTTATTTTTCTGTAAAGTTGAATACTTTCCCTTCATTTCCTCAGTGTCTCCTTTCAAAAACGTTTGTTTTCATAAACGTTGTCTGCTTTGGGCTTTTAAATTAAGGATCGGAGCAGCTTAAGATGGTAGCGAATGTTTTTAAGACAGGTAACAGAGACGAACGGCCTGACATGCATTAAGAGTGAGACAGCGACAAATGCGGTGAACAGAATCCGTTAGTTTTCCAAATTAAAACGTTCTTCAGAATCAGAAAATTAAAATAAAATAGTCAAAGCTACTGTTTGTTTTTTAGAATTTGTAAAGAGTGAACATCTCTTCTTACAAGGATCTTTGATTACTCCATGGCATCACAAGGAAAGGATCCATTCACACAGCACTATGACCCTAGACATGGTATACATAGAATGAGACTGATGAGAAGCAACTGAAGGTAACACGAAGGGGAGAGCAGTGACTGATGGGATACGGAGTGAGGAAGAGAATGAGGAGGTCAATACTCAGGTGATGGCTCCCTCTGTTGGTCAGAGATGGAACTGGAAGGCCAAACCCTGACAGATAAATTCAGTTTGTTGAATAATAACCAAATAAACTCCGATTATACTCAGAGTTACTTTCTGTTCTGGTATATGTCAATATGAACAAGCATTTAAATGAAAATTACAGCTGATCAACACTGCATTTACTGAGGCTGAAAATGACGAATAATGCTGTCCAGTTGCCAGAAATTTAAATCACTATAAATAGCAAACTAATGAAATAGCAAAAACGCATTAAAACATCACCACAGAATGAACTAACAACAAGTTAGTCAGGTTCTGTCTCATAATGTAACAAAATAAAAAAAAAGCCAAAAGCAAACACTTTTTTATCTTTTTATTTTTTATTAATAGTTGTGAAGTTCTTATAAATATTCAGGATATTTTGTTCTGATGTTTCCAGTCATATTAATGTTGGTATCACAAACTTCAAATGCAGAACTTTTGTTTTAAACAAACAGTTTCGATGCTATTTGTTTTTTGCAATATTATTACGAAAGCACAATTTTGACCTAATATGTTCAAATAAAGTATTTGACCTGCTGTGTGTGAATTAAAATTTTTTTTCAGATATGTTTAATTTTTTGTATTTTTTGCGTTAAAGTTCACATTACAGTTAGATGTGACTGGATAGATCAGTTTGCTGGTTCAGTTCCTAGTCAGCTAAAATCCAGAGAGGATCCTTAGACAAGACTCTTTATTCTGCTGCATAACTTGATCTCTTCTATACCTTCAAATACAGGATTGTATCAGGAAGAGCGTCCAGAGTAAAACTCTGCATAACCACCTTTGACTGTAGTGATTCCAGACAGGATAAGCAGAGAGGTGAACGAGTTCACATTATAGTTGGAGATGGCACTCTAGTTAAGGAGAACATTTTGAATTGATAGTTCAAGTCATAAACGTTGCTGACCCCTGATCTAGATGATAAGCCTGAAGAACAGAATCATGACATCACATGAGTGGGAAAATAAAAAACACATCTTTATGTCATTCACAATAAAACTCCATCAGGTTCATTTACAGCGGCTGATGATATGAATTTAGTTTAACCAATGGTCATCAGACGATCAGGCATCAGTGACATCATGTGACATTAACCCTTTTGTTTATTAAAGTGTCAGTAGAGTACGGATCTCCGGTGTCCAAAACGGTTTAAGCTCTCATTGAATCATCAAGAAGCAGGTCAAATAAGCAATGTCAGTACTTTTGTTGATATCTATTCCAGTCAACAACATAATAGAGCTAAATAATCTCTTATCAAACAATAAAATCACCCCCAAGGCATTAGGGATGGCTGCAATGAGAAATAAGACAAACAAGAAAATATATTGATTTTTTTTCTCCACTCTGTCAAGGTCACTTATATGACTGTAATCGATGTTCTTCAAAAGACCTACAGAATTATTGTGTAGCAGACGAAAGGCTCCGTGGAGACCGTAGAGGTAACTGGTGTCACCGGGATACTGGGATGGCTAAAAATACTAACTAATGAATAAAAATGAGCTACAATTCCGATTAAAAACAAACTTGTGTTGAGGCAAAAGCAAGAAGGTGTGCAAAAACATTTAACCTGACCTTCAAGGTCTGTAAAAACAATACGTTTGGAGATTAATTAACTTTCAAGTACAAAATCCTTTTGTACAGCAGGTTCTGGACAACTGTTAAACATTATAAGTGCTACTTAAGAATTGAATAGTATTTCATTAATTATCACTGCTACTGAGATTTTTGTAACTGTGGAAAGGAGAATGAAAAAATAATCTGTATATCTTGTAATAGATCTGCACATACAATAAGTCTGACATAGTGTTAAATCTACCTAAATAGTCATGTGATTTATTGTTACCTGAAGATTCATTTTAACCTGAATTGGAAAGATATAAATATCTGATCTGAAGTATAATGATAGTACATGTAAAGAAAATTGGTGGGATTATATAAATTCGCTTCCTCCCTTTCAGGCAATCTCTTAATGTTTAGGTATCCTGTGTTTGACATGTCTTTATGGGTGTAAACTTCTGATGATTGCTTGAAATAAACCATTTCTAATTCTAATGTGGTACACATTTTTTCAAAGACGCCAGTTTTTAAAGGCTTAAATTGCCCTGATTAAAAAAGAAAATGCTAGACAGCTTTTGTGCCTCTGAACAACAAGGAGACAGACAAGGATATCTGCCAGTTTATATACCGCCTTTAGTACTGCAGCTGCAAAACTTCCTCAGTTTGAAATCAATCGTAAGGGAAGTGCACCTTAACCTTGACCCCAAGCATAAGTAGTCCAGCTGTAAACATGAATGCAGTCTCTGTAACTTGCATCTCTACTCCAGTTTTTAGACCGTTCTTGAGCTCTACGGTTAAAACATGCAGCCATTGAACGCGCACTGGAAATTAAATCAGCTGAACTCTGACAAATCAAGTAACCATAGTGATGTTAGGGTTTCTTGTAATTCATGAAAGTACCAAAAACTTGATAATTGATCATGAAGGAGAAATTAATGAATAATAGCGGAGGATAGAGATCCGTGGAGAAGAAGCACTTTTCTTCATGTGGGTGTGCTCTGAAGCACAAAACCTTACATTTAAATATAAGCACTGACCTTCTGTTGTAGCAGGACTTTTTTTTAAGTTATAAAACCACTGTTGTTACGTATATTCAAGCACTCCAAGCTCCACGCTAATGCTAGCAATTGTAGCCGGTCGCTCTCTTGCTGCGGGACAGCACCGGCCAAAGTCGTCTGCGTTGTGTCTTAAGAACTGAGTCTCACACAGGAGTTGCCACGAAAACTGAGGTTTACTGTAAAAACACATACAGCACACACAATAAATCACTGCTGGTCTCACTCTGTCTGCACAACCTCCTCTCGGCTGCTCTCCCAGAGACTCAATTCTGCATATTTCAAAATCATATTAAATAAAATTTACAAAGCGTGATCGTATAGTTTACAGCCTTTAACACTTTTTTTTTTCCCTCAGCAAATGCATTTTTATGTTTTTCAAATTACAAAACATTTAAGTAAATGACAAAACTGTACATTACAATATATAAAAAATAAATACAATTAACATAACAAAAAGCAAAGGATAATAAAATATTTCTAATCAAAATGAATCTCCACATACCTGTAAAAACACATACAGCACAAACAATAAATCACTGCTGGTCTCACTCTGTCTGCACAACCTAAAAGAAGGCAGAGAAAAGTCACCATGGTCACGTGAGACCACGCCTGCAAGCGCGGGCTCTGCTGCTAGCGCGAGCTCCGCTGCTAGCATTAGCGGATTTCAAAGTGCTGCATTTACATAAAAAAAATAAAAAAACGTTCATAACCCTTATTAAAACGGTGTTAAGAACACTTTAACTTATTTACAGAACATTTCCACGGTTTAAAACTTCATAGTAGTTTTTCTTTTCTATAAAATAGACAGAGCAAAGCCTACAGCTTACCTCCTCTCGGCCGCTCCCCCAGAGACTGAAGGGAATGCCGCGAGCCGAAAGGAAGTAGCGCAACTACCAAAATAAAAGTCTGTTCCCAGAACTTTCTCAGATTAACAAAAATAAAAGTAGTAAAGAAGATTTTGGGGAAATTAACAAAACATAGACCACATGGACTACACAAACCAGCTAGTACGGGTGTCGTCATCAAGTAAAAGTGACGTCCAGAATCTGAGACCCTTTTAGCTTTCCCATGATTCTCTGTTTGGAGGGCTAAATGTAGGGGAGGGGAGGAATTTGGATCGTGCCCAAGCCTTTTTTTGAACACGAATCACATGACCGGAGTGTACGGGATGCTAATACACAAGTTCTACCTTTACATTTCATCATCGGTTTACTTGAGTTTCCAAAAATATAATTTGTGTTCTTATACTTTTATTTATTTATACAAAATTAACAAAATCATTAACAACCCTGCTAACAACTTCTCATGAAGAAGCATCGGCACACGTGCTTTTATTTTAGCAGTCACCTTCAGTTTGGATATAGATAACCATTTTCTTCCTCTTTATCTATCTAGAATACAGCATTGATGAGCCATTGTAAAAAAAATTCAAACAACTTCTGTGCTTTCATATTCTAGGCAGCGTAAGGTCATGGCTTCTCTCTGGAAAAGAAACTATTGGTGCTAAAAACAGATTGCATGCACTTTCTGTTACTACTTTGCTTTTATTGAACTTTTTGGATGATGACAACAATATAATAGTAGTTAATCAAAGCAATAGAATAACTGATCACCTTTATCTCTCCTGTGATACAGTCTGCTGTAAACCTCGCCTTGCACCTCTCTGTTTTGCCCTCTGGCCAGACCCGCGGGCCACTTGACTGAAAAATGCTAATTAGGTTCATTTATGAAGATCTTATTAACACCATCACAATACACACAAATGGAAGAAAAATATAAAACTCAACATAAAAGGAAACAAATCTGAATTCTATAATTAAACAATGCTAAAATAATTGGAGACAACTCCAGTCCAATTCTAGTAAAAACAAATGATCTATCTGTACATTAATTTCGACCTGAATAAGTTAAAAAAACATTAAAATAAAGAATTTTTGGTTCAGTCTAAAATATATATATATATATTGCACACTTTCTGCCTTTGGTATCACAGTCTCTCTGCTGCTCTGTTACTTTCCTTACTGTGAATGCATGGCTGCACATGTCTTACTTCCATCGGGACACACCTGACACCACAGAGATGCTTGTTTTAAAGGACAGCTGTCGGTGGCGAGACAAAAATCATTTCGTCATTAGGGACTTGCAATCCGGTTAACAGGATGTATGCATAGGAAAACGGTTTAACACACAGAACTCCTGTACTGACAGAACATAAGTTCTTATCGACATCGGCCCTGACACTCCTACTTTCATGATAAAGAGGAATCAACTGATTCTGATCGGATGAAGTAAGAATTCTTAGAAAAAATTAGAGCTATGTCCACATTCCCACCTTAATCCCTAACCACTAAAAACTTGTAAAGTTCCCTAGATTTTTAAAGCGAACATTTCATAGTTTCTTTCTATTTGTGACTCCACTGTGTTCTGATGAGATCATTTGTTAAATAATTACATTTAAACACTTGTTTTTTGCAAAAATTGCTTGACCGCAATGCATTGTGGTTTATATTTGTTGATGTAGTGAACACTGATGCACACTAGTTTTTTTTGCAAAGACTCTGGAAATTTCTAGTCCACTCCGTTTTTGAATATTAGATTCAGACAGCACTACAAAATGTCAAACTCACTATGTAGTGCGTTATACAGTGAGTAGGGAATAATCTGGAGTCTGACATTCCTGCTTTAGCTCCAGAGAAGTTACCTTTACAATTTATGCAACTAACATAATTCCAAAGGATTATAAAGCCAAGGAAGCAGCTTTGCACTGATGTGCAACACCTTACAGTGGTAATTGATTGAGTAAACACTATAGCATATCAGCGCAAAGCTGCTTTTCTCAGAATCCGCTGGCACTACATTGATTACGTCAATGGTTGAAGAGTTATGGAAGTCAAAAGTATGTAAAAACTGGAGGTAAAACTCCTCGTGCTGTCCTATTTGTTGATGTTGGGAGTGGGGGTCATCTTACCCCACAAGACAGTGGGCGGAACTTCTTTTTTTCCCCCAATGATTTTTGATTTTCACTGGTGTACGTGGTGTCCGCCTTCATCCACATTCGTCATGAGATGGATAACACGTCAATGTAAGGCTTGGGTCATCTGGACCCCATAAGAGAGCACAGTAGAAGGTGAGTGGGGATTCTGTCCAAAGGGTCTCTAGTTCAGCATGTGTGTCTGTGGGAATCAACAAACAGCCACAAATGTTTGACATCAAATTCAGCTTTATGCTGAAAGTATTTCAATTCTATTTTCATTGACTATGTTTCAGAGTTTATCAATTACAATGATATTACCAAGTTGTAAAACAATAAACTGTAAGACAAAACATGATTGTTCTTTCCATTAGTAACCAATAGAAAACAGCAACAAAGGAAATATAAAACCTTAATAATCTAATAACTTTAACCTAATATAAAACATATTTTGCTTATAATTTTAATCAGATTTCTTTACAATTCTAACATATATTCTCAAAATGTCCTAATGTGATTAAAACTGGTAAATTCATGGCAAAACACCATAAAAATCATTTCTCAATGATAAAGGGAATCAAAGTTGGAGGCTGACTCCGCCCACAGCCTAAATTTGAAAATCCAGTCAGAGGGGTGGGGCTGGGGAACGTACACAGACGGTTTTTGACTATGTTTTTGTTTTTTTCTTTGTGAAAAAATTGTGGCAATGGCCAACAGACAGCACTTTTAAAGCCCCATTTATAGAGGTGAACAGCCATAAAAAAAGTACTTTAGAGTTTGGTTACCCTTTAAGGTTTTTGGATGTAGTGAAGGAGGACATGAGTGTGGTTGGTGTGACTGTAGACGATGCAGAAAAGAGGGTTAAATGGCTTTGGCCACTTCTGAAAGAACAGCCAAAGTAATAAGTAATATTTTTAATCATTAATAATTACACTGACTTCCACCACCACTGCAAGTTATTTTAAGCATAATAACACCTTTTTTAAACTTTTTTCTTATAAAATGCCATATTTCTCTTAAAATATTTTAATTCAAATAAAATAAATCACATTCCTGCAAAAGTAATGTTCCAAACTAAAGTTATTTTTTATGCAATGCAGTCGGAAGTCTAATCGAGGTCACATTCAGTGCTTGAACGTTGCTCTGAAAGCAAGAATGATAGAAGAACCTGATCAGTTCCAGAGCAAAAATGTGTCACAACTGCTCTGTGTTCACTTCATAACTTTCCTCTCCTCTACTTTTCCCACTTTTATTCTCCTCACATCTAACTTGTCATTTTATCTTTATTCCTTGCACATGTATTGTGTCCTCTGGCAGTCTAAGTAGCTCATTGTTGTGGGGAAAACGGTCCCTCATGGGAGCCCTAGCCAGTCAAGAGTAGATTGCTTCAGTGAGATGCTTTTTCTTTTTTTTTTGCTTTATCTGTCAGTTGTGAAGAAGGATAAGAAGCATTGTGTTCTTTTGAGACTTACTGTTTCAAATATTGAAGCTGTAAACTGCCTGATAAAAGTATTCTTTACATAAAGTAAAACAAAAAAGTTTGAAAATGGTTAAATCTGCGGATGTGAAGACTTTGATAAATGTATAGATTAGTTACAGCTCCCTGTCAGTCATCCACTTACATCCGACCTCATAAATGTTTATCATGGAAAATGGAATGCAGCAGGTATGTAGTCACACAAAAAGAAACATTTACATTTTTTAACTTATATCCATTCAGACACAACAAACAATATTTTAAAAGTATGTTTTACCTCTACAGAAATGACCTTAGACGTTTCACTCAGAAACCTGCACGTTTGTTTAAATGTTCCTCAAACCTCTGTGTTTTTTTGTGCGTAAAAAATAAATGTGTGACTTGTCAAATACATGCTACCTCTGCTGCTTGGTGCGAAGAACACCAAATCCACTTCAAAAGTAGACGTGGAATATTGATCCGTCTGACTAAGGTAATAATTTGCACTGCATTCTGCTCCATCTAAGATTCCTACAGAAGTCTGCACTGCTGTTAGAAAAGTTTAGAGCGCGCATTATAGCATTCATGGCTGCAGTTGTCAAGATATGTCTGTTGCAGAGTTGGAAAATGTGTTTTCAAAATACTTTCTCGTCTATACAGTTAAATTGAAAAATGTTGCTTGATTTATTTGTGGTTTAATTGTTTTTTGACAGGAATATTACACATTCAAAAGCATCTCTGTGACTGTACCAGAGTCAGTCAAAGGGTTATTTTTCATCTGAAGTCTCCAGACAGGTGGCAAATTGTCGCCCAAAATATTATGTGAAATTAACAACAAAAATGCAGCATATTATAAATGAGAATCAGACACTCACTAGCCGCTTTATTAGCCAATCACAAGTCACAAACTCATTGCATTGAGGCGTGTAGACATGGTCAAGATGATTCGCTGCAGTTCAAACTCAGCATCAGAATGAGAAAGAATAGGGGATTGAAGTGACAATGATGAACGTCGTTGGTGTCAGACGGGCTGGTCTGAAGATTCTAGAACCTTCTGATCTACTGGGATTTTCACCCACAACCCTCTCTAGGGTTTACAGAGAATGGTCAGAAAAAAGAGAAAACATCCAGAGAGCAGCAGTTCTGTGGGTGGAAATCTCTTGTTGATGCCAGAGGTCAGAGGAGAATGACCAGACTGGTTCCAGTTGATAGAAAGATGACAAGAACTGAAATAACCACTGATTACAACTGAGATCTGCAGAGGAACGTCTCTGAACGAACAACACCTAGAGGTCGACGGGCTACATCAGCAGAAGATCACAACGATCACAAAAGATCTGCGGCCTGTTCAGATGGTAGGGTTAGAATTTAGCATCAATGACATGAAAGCATGGATCCATCCTGTCTTACATTAACAGTTCAGGCTGATGCTTTGACCTCCTAAGTACCAAGTGATCTTGGTAACAAGGCAAAAGTCTCCCTGAGTTGTTGCTGACCATGTCCATCCCTTTATGACCACAGTGAACCATCTTCTGATGGATACTTCCAGTAGGATAAAGCTCCATGTCATAAAGCTGGAATACTCTCATACTTGAAGATGACTTCAACTACTACTCTAATGACTTCCACAGTCACCAGATCTCAACCCAATAGATCTTCTTTGGGATGTGGTGGAACGGGATATCTGCATCATGGATGTTCAGCTGACAGATCTGCAGCAACCATGTGATGCTGTCATGTCAATATGGACCAAAATCTCTGAGGAAAGTTTCCTTGTTGAATCTATGCCTCCAAGGATTAAGGCAGCTCTGAAGACAAGAGGAGGTCTGACATGGTACTAGAAATATGGATCTGATAAAGTGGATGGTAAGTATAAAAGCAGACATCACAGCACTAAATAAATAAATAAAACATTGATGAAAACCTGTTGACATTTATGGCGGCACGACTCGACGAAAGAAGGTCAAAGGGATTTTGAGTCGTGGCTTGTTTGATGCAAGACCTTTTGTATGGTCTGGTTTTACTGAGTGCTCTCCCCTCTTTCATTGTTTTAGTGAAAACTTTTACTAAATACAGCATAAATGTAACTTCACTCATTAAAGATCCCTGCACCTGATCCCTATTTTCCTGTGATTTCATCCACCCTCAAGATCAACCTCTGAATTTCCCGCCTTAAAGACTCTTGCATGTGGGTTTAAAAAGGGCTCAGTTAAAGACGAGGAAGAGCTTTATATGCTTTAAGTTACAAATCCCAACACTCAAGGGGTTCTGGAAACTTATGGCGCCAGACTCCACCATTAAACTGAGAGGTCTCTTTAGAGACTAAAGGCCTTTGCATCACACATCTCCTAAGATCTGTGCATGGCGTGCATTGAAGGTGTGCTTTAAATCCTCGAAAAGAGCTTATCGCACTGTTAGCTAGCACATTGCTGATCTGGGAATACAGGTTAGTGCTGGTACAGTAAGCACTTCTAAAGAGCACTGCAGACTGATGCACATGATGTTGTTGCATCCTGCAGAGAAACTATTGATGATTAAGCACATCAATGCTATACATGACAAAAGTTTAATGCATTTCAGTTTTTTTTTTTTTTTTAATTGAAGTCTTACATAAATCCCTCACATCAGGATAAATGCTCCAAACGATTTAGTAATAAACAATGACCTCCGGTTCCTCTAATTGCTACCCATGATCCTCCACTCCTTCCTCCTCATATTCCACAAGGGAGAATGTGAGTGATGTGGGTTGTGCCTGAAGTTTTCTGCTTACTCTTATTACTTTTGCTACTAAAGAAAATAATATTATCTCCAGCTCCAGGCCTTAGAGCACACAACTTGTAAATAATAAACCATGCTGGACAGAAGCCTGTGAGGCCACTGCTAATCCTGGTATTATTCCACTTTTATTGTTGCTTCTGCTCATTATTTCTCATCTCCTCTGGCTGAAGACAACCAGTTAAATTATTTCCAGCCCATTGTTTTCTCCCTCCACAAACGCCAAATTAGCATTAAGGACAGGCAACAGTTACAGATGCCTTTATTTCCTTTTATCGCTTCCTTCATCATTCTTGACCCAATTAAAGCAAACCGAGCATCACAAAATATTGCTGTGGGTCTTTGTAGATTTTCAATGTAATGAGAATAATTATGAACCTTTTTTTTCTGATTTCAGTTGCCGATTTGTAGCATTTATACGACGCAGGGAGCTGTAGGTATGATGCAGTTGAAACCCCAATGCGCTTCATGAGAGACAGGAGAATGAGAGCTGCTCAAACATAACCCATATTAATGTATTACTCAAAATCCAATTCAAGTGTATGTAATAATCAGCAGCATTGGGAAGTGATTACAGTTTTCAGACGGCAGCAGTTTTCTTTATTTGCTGGTTATTGCAACATTTCAGTGAGTTTCTATTTCTCTGACAAGCCTCAGGGCAAGAGCAGTTGTTGGGTTTTTTTTTCTTCTTTTTGTTTGTTTCTTTCCTTTGAAGCCGTGTGAAGCTTTACAGCGCTTTTTATTGGGAATTTGGTATTTTGATGTTTCACAGTTTAGTTTGTATTCATACATAAGCAATCCATCTATGCCAAAAATGCCCTTTTCTTCACAGGGAAAATGCATAGCAGTCATTTAGTTGTTGTTTTCCAGGTAGTGACTTGGATTATGAGCTGACATCGTCGTTGTTGAGTTGTAGGAGAACTTTTCATTTACTTCAGTAGTTCAGCTTTTGGCGTATTTTCAAAGCGTTCCCAGGGGTCCTTTTTTATTAGGATTATGCCGTTTTTAGGTAAAATTTAAAAAGCTGAAATGGAAAAATATGTCATTTTCTTAGCCATAGTTTATTAGAAATTTCAGAAATTGGCCTCAAAGTTGTAGGTCTTTTTTCCCATCATCCCTTTGTTTACATTCTCTCCTGCTAGCTCACAGAAATGGTGAGCGATATCAGAGTTATCCAGTTTTGATCCAGATTCCAGCTCAGACGAGGAAAACGAAGACATACACGGATCTATTTATAAAGGGATGCATCAGAATAGAGCAGAGCAGGTAGCTTGTGCCTCACCAACTGTAACACTTAAGTCACTGATGCCGGCTTTTGCCAAGGACATTTAATTACTGTCTAAACTGCTGAGGCTCTGGAGCCACATGCGACTCTTTCATCCCTCTGTTGTGGCTCTGAGGTGTTTAAGAAAAATGAAGACAAATTGAATAAATAATGGTTAGTAGTTTTTTGTTTTTGTTTCTTTTTTTAGATTTTGGACACGTCAGAAAACTGAGTAAAATTATGGAAAATGTTTCTTCTAATGTCACAGTGGTTAATTCTTAATAAGCCATAATCTAATTATTTACATGTGACCAACAAATAACTTTTTTTGAAAACTGGATTCTACACCAACGTCATGTTTATATTCATTAATGAGAAAAAGAGTGACTGCGCACTATGTGTCACTATGATTAAAAAAAATCACGCTTGACTTTCTTGAATTTTTTATTCAAGTAAATCAGCTGCAGCAGAAGGACCTCATTTGACACGGGGAGTATTTTATTTTGAAAGAAACTTGGATGTGCTGTCGTCCAAAATAAAATAGGTTAAATTTGTCATATGTATATAGAAAAATATGACACTGCTATATTACAATTTTTTATATTTAAAAGCTAAATTCTAAAAACAAAGTGTCTTAATGGTCACAAAAACATAGTTTGTATTTTTAAATGGTAAATGCAGAGTTTTGTTCAGTAAGAAACTGGACCAAATGGCTCTATTAGCATACAAGGTTGCTGACCCCTGCTCTGGACAGTAAATAGAAAGAACTGGACGGATCATCCCCTCCCCTATTAAATAGGAAGTACCTGCTGGTTCCATGGACTTAGTTCCATAAACAGCTGTTATTCAGTCATTCTGTTTGTCAGAATAACCATTCTTCCTTTAGTACTTATTTTTAACACGCTCTTTCAAAACCTATTTTTTCACAATATATTTTCTTTATTGCAAGCTATTCAAGTTATAAACTAGCCAATCAGATGCCTTAATAAGAGCATGTGGTGCATGCTGGCCCCACCTCGAACGTTTGAAGTTTTTGATAAATTCTCAGACCAATCCTGACTTGCTAATGTCATCTGGTCCCGAAATCGGCTGATATCTGTAAAAATGCAGACAGATTTGACTTAATTTCATTGGAACCCGAGGTAAGGCATTTTCTATTGATGACATCACAGTCTTGTTTTGTCCATCTCTATTTATGTCTGCACATGATTCACAAAATTTGGATGAAGCAATACTCATAACTGCAATTTCCAGCTTAATTTTCTTTATATATGTCCTTCGTCATCAGAAAAATGCAAAGCGGACATGCTAAAAACAGTTTTCATCGCAGTGGGCCTTTCAGAAATACATTTAATAGAGGGTACTTTGCTGTATTTTGTTACCACCTGCCTGACTGCTGGCGTGGTTTTCTTCCTAAAATATGCAAAAAAAAAGGAGAAAAACCTTCAGGTCTCAAGCGGTTTGGACTCATGATAGATGGAAAGCTGCGATGACAGCCTTCATTAGTCAGCAGGTCATTCAGTTTGGAGAATAAATAAAGGGCATGGGAGCTCGGTTTTAATGGTGATGAATAATCCCTTGGGACCAAGACTGAGCAGAGAAATTTCTACAGAAAACATCAATCTTTAAAAAAAACAAAATGAGTGGGCATGCAGTAATTGTACACTGATACATTTTATCTGTCTCACCAATTATACTAATCAGTCAGCACAAATTCTGAAGGCTTTTTTCCTCTGTCTAATAAAGCTCAGGAGAATCCTGGGCTTAGATGACTTCCCTCAGCTGCTAATGAACTCCAGCAAAATGTGAGTGAAAATAGCAGCAGAGGTCCTGACTGTGATCACAGCTCCAGTAAAGCAGCAATTTACAGCCCTGAGTCTCTCCTTTGCACTCAGGTATAAGATTCACAATGAACATTGATTTCCCAAAGCTAAGTGCAGAATGCGCCTAATACGGAGCAGTGCTTCACTTACAAAGTGCTCGTGTGTGAGCAATAAACAACGATGCACATGGGTAATTTAAATGTTGGCATTGTGAGCAGAGCTCTCACTTATACGATTAAAATAAAGGGGAATGTGATAGACTCCAATCTGTGAGCGAACAAGTATTGTTGCAGGTTTTTATTTAACTTAAAATATCTTTTCAATTCATTTCAATATATGTTTTTTTTTTTTTAAGTGGTGCAATTTAAAGTTCCACCTTAAGCTACGTTCACATCTAATGCGATTTCCACCACAAATTTGCTCTCCTTGTTTTCGATGCACGTGAAACTTGCTGCTTGATGCATGTGTGGTAGGAGCTTAAGTCATTTACTAAATGGATGCATTGATTGTATGTTTTTAAAAATGGGTCTGGGTTGATCAAATTGATTAATTGATTTGAATCGATGTAAACTCAACAATCAATACCTGCTAGCTAACGTTAAAGGAATTTCCCATAGGACGGCTAATGCTAACGTGACTTAATGAATTTTCCAAACTCTTTTAAGGAAATATTTTTTAAGTAACCATGTGTGGTCTAAAGAACAATCTTTTTCCTCATTCTTTCTTCTTCTGGAATAAGGTGTAATGCTATAGCGTGATCACCACCTAGTGGCCAAACTGAAACGCCCTCCAGGAGAAGCAGAACAATGTTTACAATGTTAATGATCTAAACATTTTTGATAGAATTTCTCATTTTAGGAAACATATAACACTGTTTGCTACTAACAATCTTGTTATTTCACTAATACATTTTATAGAGTGTGAACTGTATCAGATTCAAAACAAATAGTAGATTATTGATGTATTTCTAAACAAATGTGTCTAAATGAGTAAACTGTGTAAATTCAAAAATGAATTGAAATGAGGGAATTTATAGAATCTAAAAAATTAGAATCTAATCAATCCAGGCTCTTTTGAATTGAATCATTTCTGGAAATTATCGTTTGGCTGATGCAACGCAGCGACCTGTCAAACATCTGTGATCTGCTGTGAAATGCAATCAAGCGCTGCACGTGCTTTTGGTCGCCCCGTCAGCTGTCTTGTACGAGCCCGTCCACTAACGGGATTGGCTAGAACTTCAATGTCCTAAACAGAGTAGAAGCGATTCTTCTAAGACAAATACTCTGTCAATGAAACTAAGCACTGAAATGCGGCTTCTTTGAATTCATTATGCCTAAATCCTAA
Source organism: Oryzias javanicus (assembly GCA_003999625.1). Taxonomy (NCBI): domain Eukaryota; kingdom Metazoa; phylum Chordata; class Actinopteri; order Beloniformes; family Adrianichthyidae; genus Oryzias; species Oryzias javanicus. The sequence continues at coordinate 25,520,350 of CM012446.1, read as the reverse complement.
CGGTTCCTAATTGAAGCCGAATTTCAGCGGCCAACACTAGTCTTCCCCCCACCTCCGCGACCGAAAACTTTCTGTTACCAATCCATACTCAATATCACCTCTGATCATGCTTTGTGAAACAACAGAAGACACAACTCCAATAATGAAGCACGAATGAGCGGAGGAACACGGTACAACACCACAGGATCTCTGATCACATCTGTACAACATACATTATAACTGGACCCCTGACATGCAAGTTGTAACTCATAGTTTATAACCTTTTTGTTGACAGTAAGTTAATTCAGCAAATACTGAGAAAAAAAAAAACTTATCATGAAGAGACATCAAAAACTTGTTCTTTGTCTTTCTCTAAATGACTAAAACCACGTTGCTCTTTGTGACTTTAGAGAAGTTTGGCTGTCCCAGTTTTTTTCTTTGCTTCAATGCTATTCAAAACTGACGATATTATGTGAAGATCTTTACTTTTCTTTTTTTCACTGGCGCTTTGAAGGTAGTCCTTCACGTCTCCTGTTATAATTTGGAGGACATTTAGACGCAAAAAAAAAAGACGTTGGATCTGATCTCTTTCTGTTTGAACGTGTGCTTTCTGTGCTGCACAGCCCAAGGCCGGGATGTGATACACAGGGGCCTTTTGTTTTTACAGCAAGAAGTAACTCCACCAAATAAACGTGATGAACGTTTCACAGCCCACAGTGTCATTTTAGAGTTGAGCTTTTAAAGGTAACCTTTAAGGACGCTCACAATAGACATTGCTTTGACAAGTAATGTAATATGCTAGTTTCATGCTACAGGTAACCAGATATTTTCCTTTGCAGGTAATGCAGTCAGTGTGACTTAATACGGAGGCTGCTAAAAACAGTACAGTTATAAGTCATGTTACCCAATACCACTTGCAATACATTTGTGGTGTCATGGTCAACAGATGACACCAGTAACTTAAGAAGCGGGGCAGCACTCAGATAGAGTGGCAGAACTTGTTGGTATTTTCAAAGATCTTTGAGCATTTCGTCACTTCTTTGACCTACAGCACAGGAACACTGACTGGACTGTCCATTCATCTTTTTTCCAAACCTTTATCAATCGAGCCATTAATATGTCAAAAATACATCCAGAATGATGTGGTGGACACCAAGAATCCATCTTAGTTCAGTCAGTTTGTGATGATGTCATAAGATGGGTGCTACACATTTTGAGGTCCCACTCCGATCATCTTTTGATCGATCATAAAAGCATTCTCAGTTGTCTTCTAAATATGACGATGTCATTTGCAGCCAAAATCAATGAGTCCATTTCTAGGACATAGTTTCTGCTGGGCACCAGTGGTGCATTAGAAATTCACATCTGTGCTGTGGGCGGGACAGTTGATGCAGTGTGAGTCTGCCCTCATCTCCCATCATTCCATGGTTAACATTATCTCCCACTAGCTTATAGCTCCTCACTCACCCGTGCGAACATTAGCGGTGCAGCAAACATGACGAGCAATATCCAACATTACATTTTTGACCCAGATTCCAGCTTAGATAAAAAAAAAAAAAATGACGTTCATGTATCTATTTGTCTGCAAGTGACACAGAGCGTATAAAGATGGACTGCTCAACCCCTCCCCTCCCGTGTTTCAAATAGGAAGTACCCACTGGTTGCAAGAAGGCCAAAGTCCCATAGACTTCTACTGAGAATTAGACTTTTATTTTTATGTCATTTTTTTCACTCATGATTGGCGAGAGTAGTTCCTCTAAAAACGTGACTCAGACCAACTCGGACTAATCGCTGTCGATGGGAAATGACAACGAAGGCTCTGACAGCGCATTTCCTTTGGGTGACATCAACACCATAAAATGTCCAGTAACATATATACTTTCAATGGTTAGTGGATGCATCAGAATAAAGCAGAGCAAGGAGCATGTAGCACGCCGTCTGTAGAACTGACGTCACTGCTACAAGCTTTGTTGAGGGACTTCTTTTAAGCAATACTCAGAACTGCAACTTTCAGCTTCATTTTCTTTACATTTGCCCTTAATTGTGAAAAAATTTGACACAAAAACATCAATGGAGTGGGGTTTTAAGCAAAAGACTGAAAATGACGAGTCTTTGTGTGGTAATGAGGATGAGATTAGAAACAATTTGATCAGAGGAGCAGCTCAGGTTGGACGTCTTAGGCGCAAAAACCAAAGTCTAGAGCAAAAATAATCAGCACATGTGCAAAGGAAGGATAGATAATGCCTTGGCAGAGGGATGCTGAACATGCAGCTGCCAGGTCTTCAAGATGGTACCAGTGTGTGTGGCTTGTCCCTGTCTTGTCCTATTGTTTCTGACACATGTCACTCAAAAAACAACAAACTCTACATTATCTGCCAGATGCTGAATCTAAGACTTTCTGTCCAAAATCCAGCCTGATATTCTCACAATGGGCAGAAAACATTTTAATAATTTCTTGAAATTTTTCTCCACTACCGCAGAGTAAATCTTAACAACATACAACCTCCCCCGGTCTTCTGTGTCTTACAGAAACATGGCACCACGACTGCACTGTGGTCGACACTGCATATGGATGGGTTTCGGAGGAGTGATTGTCAATGTTCATCGTGACCTCGTCCCAAGTGTGGTTGGAACTTCTTTGATTGTGTTGTGGTATATAAACCAGGTTTTTTTAGTGTATTTGAGATGAGTTTTCTGGAGTTTTATCAAACTGGAGGCTTTCGATGAACCATCCAGGGTGTACGCCGCCTTCACCCAACAGTGGCTGGATAGGCTCCAGCAACCACCAACAGGTTTAGACGATAAATGCTTTTGTTTAGTTTTTTGGGTGATTTCACCATTCATGTTAATAATAACTCTTCTTCAATATTGCCTAGTGACTTTTTCATTTGACTGACTCTTTATTTTGTGCAGCATGTTTCTGGTTCCATCCATGTGAAGGGACATGACCTTGATGTGTTCTGTTTTGGTCTGAGATTTAATGATCTGTGTGTAAAAGAGAGCCATGTGACTGATCACAGCAGGGATTTTTTAATGTGGCTTTCTCTGTATCACCACCTTCTTTTGTCTTATGGACACACTTTAACTCTTAAGTGTCATTGAGAGCCTTTATGCTTTTCGTACTTGTTTTCTGTCAGTTCTTAACACGCTGTCTCCTGTCAGGGAGAACGATATCTTTCCTTAAAAGAGTTCTCCATGGATGGATTGGCTGTTTTAGGAGGCTTAACCAGAGAACAGAGGGTTTGTGGAAAATAACAAACATGGTGCACAGACTGCATGCTAAAGAGTGGATGTCCTTGTTAAACAAAATGGTAAAACACGCTAGCTTTTTCTTTTTTTACCAGTTGGTCTCATTTGACACTATTAATAATCTTGTCTCACCTTTAGTGTGTCAAATGTAGCCATATGCAATGTCTGACTGCAACAGTTCTTTGTTAGTTTATTTGTTAGTGTTTTACTTCTGAAGATATTAACATAGCATCAATTTTTTTCTTCATCAGACTTTCACCAGTCTTTGGTCCATCCATTTTTCCATACCTGGTCCACTTTTTAACCAGTTACCTTGGTTATTTTCTGTTAAACTAAGTTTGTTGCTTAATTGCCTATATTCTCAACCGGTGATGAATAAATGAATAAAGTATTTCTGTTCTTTCATGCTACCAGAGTTAGCAGCTGTTTTTATTATGACTGATCATGAGGTTCTGAATGAGTGTTTCAATTCTCCTTTTTGGTGTGTCAGGTTCAAACCTTGCTGTTCTTCTGGGCTCTGTCCGAGTTCCTCTCTTAATCGCTATGTTATATAGGTTTCACCTCTTGGAAACTGTTTATGGTCCAGTTTAGTCATGTCTAAACTTTATTATTTCTTTATTACAATTACATCAATAAATTGCCCTGTTTATCTAATTGTTAATCTAGTGCAGTGTTCCCTCATTTTTTGCGGGGGATATGTTCTTCAAGGAACCTGCAATGAGTAAACTCTACTAAGTAGGACTTCAGATGTTTTAGGGCTGCAAAACTCCTCACGTAACACTTGTTCAGAAGTGAATATTTTCACACTTTTCTTTCTTGTTTATTAAAATCTCAAAGTTTAAACCTTTGTAGAAAAATAAATTATGTATTTTTTAATTAAAAAAAAAGGACTGATTGTGATCGAATTTCTATGTGACTCTGGATAACTGAATGCTTCTGTAGCTACAGGAGACAGCCTGAAGGAGATTGCTGGAGTATGTCAACAGCCAATCGGGATGCAGAATACAGTGTGGAGGAGAGAGAGAAGGCATGCAAATCTACACTGATGAAAATCTGAAAAAACATTGAGACGATGAAAGCTGAACTGCAATAGAACACTGCATAGTAACGTGGTTACCTCGTTGTTTGCCTCAACAGTTTTGCCAACATGTCAGTAAGAGAAGAACAACTGACGAACCTTGAAGTTGCAAAATTATATTATCACTATTAGCATGTGTTTTGACTAGAGAGTCAAATTTTAATTCAAATCATAAAATGTAGACTTCTCTTCAAGTTGTAGACAGTAGCATCAAACATAAGTAACCATGTTAGAATAACTATTTGTGTCACAAAGAGACAGACAGCTGGTTCCACAGGCAGCAGGTTTATTAATTCAGACAGGAAATAAGTACAGCTAAAAGTCCACAAAGCTAAATCAGAGTCAGACAGGTAGAGGTAAATCACAAGCATTAGAGCATCAAAGAAGAGACCAGAGTTGTCAGGATCCAGGTTAGGGTCAGGGCAGGCGGCAGGCACACAGAGAACAAGCAGGGGCAGAAACAGAAGATCAGGTCCAGAGAAAAATGCTCGGTAAGGCAGGCAGTGATTTGGTTGTCCAGGTCTGACACTCAGAGTGCAGAGAGTGTCGATCAACCCGGCGTAAAGACTGACCATCAAGAGGTCTCCTTAGTGCAAGCAGCACAAGGTCCCTCGCCACATCCGGGACATGAAGGGGGACGTGAGACTCATCGACTCTGTGGACGTTCACCTCAGCCCAGTTCCCCCAAAACACACACTGCACACTGCAGCTGGGGGTGATTATTGACTCCTGCCACTGGGCCGGACAAGCGCCGAACCTCTGCAAGGAAACAGGCGTCGCTGTGGTTCTCCCACGAACATGGAACAAGAAAAGGCTTTGACCAAGCGACCCTCACTAATGTTCTGCAGTTCACCAAAAAAATGTTTACAGCACGTGTGTGTCAGGTTCCAGGAAAAAACCTTAAAAATGTTAATAACTCCAGAGTTTCATGAAACAGAAGCACAGCTCTCACATTCTCTAAAGCAGAGGTTCTTAACCTTTTTGACACTGGGGCCCAATTTTCCCGGTACAAAGTGATTCGAGGCCCATTCAAATATAAACATGTTAATGTGAATTGATCCACATCTTGTTTGATTTGTATTTGATAATTAAATCGAGTCATTTTATGGTTTATCAAAGTAAAATCTTGTGAGGAAAAATGAAACAACGTGATCATCTCAGACATTTATTTTCATACTGAACAGGTAAACCACAGTTGTCCACCTCAACATAAATTAGAATTCCAAAATTATTTATAAGGAATTTTGATAAATAAAATTGTGTTGTAATAAAACAAGAACACTTCAAATAAGTTTCAAATGAAACAAACTGTAAATGAGATTTAAATAAAATACTAATTAAAAGATTACCTTATAACCTGCTGATGAACTTGACAAATTAGAAGTTTTAATTTTGTTCTAGATATTTCTCTCCAAATCTGTGACAAATTAACAACAACAGTCTGTTTAAAAAAAACTAAACATGAACTGAGGCAAAGAGCCCCGTATAAAGAAAATATGATGTGGGGCCGATAGCTGCATACTATTGAGTCATGCCACAACACGTTACTGACGCCGGGTTCACACTGGATGCAGAACGGAGGCCGCCTCTATTCGGCGTCCATAATCTATGGTGGCATTCACACCAGGCGCGGAGCGGTGCGGTCCTCTGCAGAGGGCTCACGCCGTGCAAGCGGATCATTTCAGCTTCTGCTCTATTTTGAGCGCGAGCCGCAAGCGTTCCGGATCAATTCTGGCTGGAAGTTAATTAAAGATACAAGAGAAAATACGGTTTATTTTTAAAAGAAAGAGTGTTTTCGCAGGTAACTTTTGGAAAATCATGCGTCCAGCGGTAAACTTTGTTCCTAGTCGCTGACCCAGAGGAAAGGGGTTAAGGTTAGGATTATCGTTACAGTTCCTGAGGTCGGCTGTCTCTGCAGCTCACGGCTTCACCAGGGGAGGGGTCACATGTGTAGAACACATTTACACATTTAGGAGCGGGACAGTTAATGGTACTTTAACTTTAAGTTGAATTTTAAATACGTGCGTCCAACAAAAACATCCAGCCTTGGACACACTTAGAATATGTGCAACATTGCAGCAATGAGATCTTGGCTGCATGTTTTACTGTGTTCAATATGAGTTTCTATCATTTTCTAGGCTGCTCGCATGTAAATACATGGGAACAACATCAGTGTTTTTAAAATATAACCAATTTTTTACAATAAAACGAAGTGATTGACAAATGTGATCATGTTTTTGTATCTGAACAGACTGTAGACAGGTACATAAACACATCCATAACACACACGTGTATGCGCCAGCACACACTCACACATCAACATAGTGGGCAGAATAGTTTTAGTTTTTATGAATTTAGTCACGACACACACATGCGAGCGAGCGCGTGCGCACAGACACAACCAAAACAGACACAGACGCGCTCACAGATCAATGTAGTGAGCCGGCTCCGGAGCGGGTGGGCGGGGGCTGGATTTTGGGTGTAAAGAGTAGCAGAGAGGAGTTCCTCTTAGCAGAAACACGCGGTAATATCTTTAGGTTATTAACTTATCACGCATGATGGCTAAAACAACAAAAGCTCCAGCTGGAGCGCCTGTCGACCGCCGCGGAAAAATCCGCGTCTGCTCTGTAAACCACAGAGCGGGGGGGAAGCCGCGCGCTCTCGACTTCGCGGTGCTTCCCGGTCCAGTATGAACCTGGCGTGACGCTTACTGCCACCAAGTGGTAGGAGGCTGCATTCAGGTCCCGCGGCCCTCGCGGCCCTCAGGTTCAGAACTGATTGTTATTTCGCGGCCCACTAGAGGGCGCTCGCGGACCGAGATTGGGCCGCGGCCCTATGGTTAAGAAACACTGCTCTAAAGGATCCGAGTTAGACACACCCACAAGATGTGAGTTAGACCCGCCCACTGAGTTTGACAGGAGAGTTTGACAGATTCAAAGAAATGGTCTGTCCACTGCCCAATTCATGGAATCTTTCATTAAATCATGAAATAAATAAATTTTGCTGAAATAATATAAAATTGCATTCCAGTTAAATATTGACACATGTAATGACACTTTTTATATAATGCCAATTTTAAGTAATTCATGACACTTTTATTTAATTAATTCATATTAAAAATATATTTATTTCAATTTGTCTCTTTTAGCCCATTCTGGGCCATGAAATAATTGAATCTGTCATGAAATATTTAAATGTGCTATTTTAACATTTTAATGCAACATTTATTTAATAACTGAATGGTGTGAATATTTATTTCATTTTGGCTCTTTTAGTCCTCCATAATTCACAGTCTAGCATATTTCTAGAAAACAACCAAAAGGACGAGTAGGAAGAATCACATCAACATGAAGATCTGCCTGCTTCTTTGACTCAGCTACATGTCTGTACTTCCCATGTAACATTCATAGATGTGGTGAGGGGGAGTGGGGGTTCCTCTTGGGATTTTGACCTGACTGATCTGGGGTTCTTTCAACCACATTTTGAAACCCTGAAATGGACTATAGCGGCAACCTCCGGACTCTCAGGCCAGTGATGCGGCCAGGAACAAACTCAGCGGGGACAACAGTGAAATACAAGTATTCGTCAAAGAAATCTTAATTTCTAAATGCCTAATGTCAATGTCTAACATGACTTTGTTAGGTAGATTGCATAAAACCAACTCTCACATTCTAAGGCCACACTCTTGTTTTCAAACACACTAAATTTAATGACACACGAAATGATGCAAACCATGAAGGCAGGAATAAGCACCATAATCAGAATTATTGTTAAAACTAGTAAAGAATAATAGCAGAAATAGTAAATTCCCACAATGCACCTCTCCCACTAAATGCCCAGGGTGGGCGGGGTTATTACACTACAATTTTTTTTTTTTTTTTTTTTGGCATATTTATTTTAGTTGTTTCCCTCTCTATTTTAATTGTTCTCAATGAAACGTGTCTGTAGTTGAAGACTGACAAAGTATCTGCAGCTCAGAAATAAGACTGGAGGACAATTACATGCAGTGATTAGTTTAAAAAATCCAGTGGAGGCAAAGCATAAAAGTGAAATATATTATGCACTCAATAAATGAGTAGTGTTTAGTGTAAATTAATGTGTTTGTTTTAATAGATTAGGATAAAAAGTAATTAGGCATTTGTTAAATAAAAAAACTAACTGTCTGACACTCAACTGTTAAACTAAGGACAACAATAAACAATGGGTTGACGTCCAAAAAGTGAACATAGTTGTGTTAATTTCCAGATTTGGTTTTTGACTGACATGAACTTTTATCTTATTTGTGTATTCAATCCTGCTTTCAGAAAAGTAAAGTGGAGCAAGTTTTTTCACTGAGGGGACTTATATCCGCCCCTTATGAACAAGAAAAACAACTACCCACTTGCTGTTCACTAATATTTTATATTCAAGAAAAAGTTTCTCGGCAGCTTCACAAAGTAATTAGATGGTTTTAATTTGACGCATGAAGCAGTGCAGTGTGGGTGGGTGTATCAGCCATCTGCATGTCTCATGGAAAAGCATGTGCCACTAATACTGCTGTTGCATGCTGACGAGCTTGATTCCAAGCATTTCAGAGTTTTGGGAGATTTTTGTTTAGCTTTCTCAATATACAAAATGTACTTTTAAAACATTTTTATTAAAAACTCAATAAAAATTATGTTTTATTATTTTTTAAATTTCGCCCTCCAAACAAAGGGGTCCACCATCTCGAGAGTAATCCACATCGGGCTGAGAAGTGTTTTCTTCACGTGGGTTTGCTCTGAACCACTGAAATTTACATTTAAATGTAAGTAATGACATTTTGTTTTGGCATAACCTTTCTAAAGTTACAAAACTGCTGTATACTCCAGCGCTGGAAGCTCCGTGCTAATGCTAGCGGACCAGTGATAATGATGACATCATCAAACCAAAGTCACGTCTTCATAACCCTCCATTTGGGGGACTGAAAGAAGGGGAAGGGCTAAGAGGACAGGAGAAGGGAAGAATTCGGATTGAGGCTTTGTTTTCCTCGTCTGAGCTGGCATCTGGATAAAATCTGTGTGGCTGGATATGTCCGATATTACCATTTTCGTTGCACTGGTTTTGTGAGGGGTTTTGCAGGGCTGTAAGCCAGCAGTAGAGAGTCTAAACAATGGGATGATGGGAAAATAGTGCAGGCTTACTCCCCCGACAGTCGAGACAAATTTCTGATGAATTACTGGCATTCTGCAGAAACTGCAGTATGTCCTAGAAAAGACACATTTTTTGATTTTGTCTAGAAACAACATTATCATAATCAAAAGACCATAGGGAACACTTTAAAAATATAGTACAGAAGTAAAACGGCGGTGCTGTCTCCCAGTAAGAATGTGTGCGCCAACTGTCATTCATTGCTCCCACAAACAAAGTGAAAGTGAAGTGACCTGCGCAGTCAGCAAACATCCTAGAAAGACATGTACATAAAGTTTGGCTGGATCTCTGCGCGGCGTGCAGCCATGCGGGGAGCGCCGACTTTCAAAATCAGATGTGCTCTTCATTGAAGTTTTTCCTACCTGGGAGAAAACTGTCCATTTCATGACGTAGTAACATGATCATCTCCTGATCGAACAAAGGAACGCTGTAGACAAAGTGATCTGCATGTTTTTGGGATTGTACACGTGTGTAATGGCGCAGGTCGGGTAAAACTTGCGCTCTGAATTACAGTGTTTGTTGCACTAGGTGGGTTTCTGCAGTAACTTGAGATGTGGTAAACTTTACCGCCATCCATATTGCCTCTCAAGAGTACAAATTGCCAGAATCACCGTCCGTGACTTACCTGTGTCCTTCAAAATGCACACAGCGAGATCATCCGTGCACTCGCCGCCGCTGTGTCAGCGAGAAATGGTCCGACAGTCAATTGAGCGTAGACTTACCGAAGTTGCACAGGAACATTTTACAGATTTGGAACTTGGCACACCGGTCAATCTTTGAAAAAAAGGTTAGTCTTTTAAGTGTGCCTGATGCTAAACTCCAACTGGACACAGTTCACGCAGCAAACGCTTTCTCTCACAATTTACATTAGACGCACCTTTTTCCGTGACTTCTGCTAGAGCTATTTATTTATTTTTGCCATCATGGGTAATTAGCTAAAAATATTACCCAATGTTTAGTAGTTATTAGGTATGTTGTTTTTTCATCTCTACAGTCTGTTTGGAAACAAAAACATTTGGGTGTTTTATTGTGAAAAATTTGTATTATTAATATATAGGTTCTTCTCATGTATCTTAATGTAACTTCCTGCCAGAATTGACGCGAATTTTGCGCACGAAATTGACCAGGCGCTGCAACGATCCGCTGCACAGCATGAGACTTCCGCGGCGCTCCGCGCCTGTTGTGAACCCCGCCATATGTTTACAAGGCCACCAAATGGAAGCGGCCTCTGTTCCGCGCCGCTTTCCCAACGCGTCGCCTCCACGTCCAGTGTGAACCAGGTGTTATAGTGCGAAAAACACTGCAGTTTTTTGAGGTATGAAGTAACACATGAAATCAAGGATAAGATTTTCATTTGCTTTTAAAATATTATGTTTTATCAGACGCTGCTGTAAGTTCCTTATCATACCAACAGTTTTCATCTGCAAAATTGTGTTTTTGTTAGCTTTTGAACAAATACCCGAAACTAATAGTCGATGAGTGTTCAGAGTGGTCTACTGCCAATTGGTTTCTTGATGACACATTTCTTAGCGCAGTAATTTTGTCTTTTCATGGAGGGAGGACTGGATATTTATATGCTTGGCCTCGCCCCAGCTTTATTGCCAATGTAATTGAGGGGTAGGCTTTCATTGGAGAGGTCCTATCTCCACACTGAAGAAACCTGGCAGGCATTAGTACGTGGGGAGAGTAAAGCAGCAAGGCAATTTGCCGTGCCAGACATTTCATTTCATTGGAATTCCATTCTATTGTTGTACCTGCGGAAGACATGACAGAAAATATCAGCCACAAAAATAATTTCAGTCAGGAAAGTGCTTATGACTGGCAATTTGCAGACTCAGCTCTGGAGTGTTTCTTTCTGACCATCTGAGTCTGCTTTGTATTTTCTTTCTGCAATGTGTCACTTCTCCAAGCCATTAAACCATATTTGGACACAAGCTAACAACATTGTCTATCTGCACACTAAGTATCTGGACCTAAAATAATCTAGTGTTTATTTATTTTTATTTTTTTACAACTTATAATAAAAAAGTGTACAAGCCCAAAGAGGTAAAAAGATCCTTTACTGATCTGTGTTGAGATATAGTTTCCAGATAATCAAATTAAAAGAAGATTAAGGAACTGGCCTTCACTGTCTTGTGCCTGAAGCAACGTTAAAGCTAAAAGGGTTAAAAATGATCCAACTCTATTCATCACTGACGTTAATGATGACGTCTGTTACTTTAATCATTGGTTCTGCCTTCTTCTTCTTCATTACACCGTGGGCTTCTAATCAGCTGTGGATGCAAAATAGAAATAATACAAACAAAATAAAATAAATGAGTGGGGATTCAATAAAACTGTTGAGTTTACCTCAAAGATACACACTTAAGAAGGTCCTACTCTAAAGGATTGAAGCGATAGCTAAAAATGGAGGGAAACATGTAAGCTTGAGGGAAAAGGAACTGCTTATGTATGCGCTGCATTGCCGGTATTTAGGTCTGTGAGCTATTTTGGGTTATTGCAGTATGTATGGAAAGTACAACAAACAGAACCTATAGAAATATGGAGGTAAAAAGTGGATTTTTTTTTAAATACTGTGTGGACTTCTCTATCTTAGTGGAATAATAATTGTTTGCTTATATGTATTTATTAATTGCACCCTATTAAAAGTGCATATAGTCAGCAGCCTAAGTCTGCTTGGCCTTTCGGTGACTCATCCCTGCTGCATACAGGTCAATGCCTGGAAGCTCCCGTTGAACTCTTCCTGTCAGAGCTCTGAGTCATGTCATAGCTACAGCTGCACAAAGGCTTAGAAATATGCTTATTAATCTTTTTGGGCATGGATGTTCTACAGTTATGTTTCTTTTCAGACTCAGATCTTGTGTAAAAATGTCTACTCCTAGTGCCGTCTGGGCTTCAAAAAACCATTTCAAGATTCTAGCGATCGTAGAAACGTTCAACTACTTGAATACATGTGACACATTTTTCAATTTGGAGAGGCTTATCTTTTGCATTAGTCTTGGAAAATTTCTGTTGCAAGCATCAGGGACACTCATGATTTCAACTTACTACATTCATCTGAAATTATATGTTGATAACTGCCCCTCTGAGCTTTTTAAATGAGTTCATGTCAAAATGTTCATCTCTCACTGCACAAGGTGAACCATTCTCACATCATCAGTCTTGGCAGACGGTAGCATGGGACTCTTGATTAAGTGAGGCAACTGGCCTGGGGAGGACACTTTTTTTTCTCTTTTATTGACCCTGCTAATGTGTCATCAGCAATATTCTCAGAGAGCATTTGATAGGAAGTGCTCTTTTCATCGAGCAAAGGCACTAATCTCTACTCTTTGACATTCTTGTCTCCGGTGCTTCAGGAGAGCTGCTTGATGACTTTAAATGAGGCCCAGCTGACACGCTTCAGTACATGGAGATGAACCCAAACTGTGCATGTAGGGATCTATCAGCAACGAGTACAAACGTATAAAAAGGGATTTAGCCCTGAAAGGATGCTTGCATGTGCAGGTGCTCTTTTCAGTTTAGTCAGATTCTCTTTGATATATATTTTTTTGTCTGACAGCTAAAACTGATTAGATCCCAGCTCAGCTGTGAAGCTTGTTATCAAGTGCTTCTGTGCGCCGTGATTTTTTTAATGAATGGGCTCATGTTTATAAAAGCAAACTGAAGTTTAATTTTTTTTTTTTTTTTTTTTTTTACCGAACATAGCTTTGTTTTTCAAAGCTAAAAAACTAAAATAGATTCAGGTTAAAACATCTGCAGGAGGAATAACAAGCTACAACAATAATTAGTAGGTTCAATTCCCTCCCTTTAACAACGACAGCAATGTTCCATTGTTATATTTTTCTTCATTTTTCACCAAAGTTATTCTGTCATTCCAGTAACTCCTAATACTTTCTGTAACTCTTTGGTCGTTAACAGGATCAACGTAAATCAGCTGATACGGAGAAAAGCAGCTTTTCATAGCAGCATATGAAAAGTATTACTATCGTAAAGTGTTGCATAACGCTGCAAAGCTTATCTTTGCAACAGGACCAACTGATAGACATGGAAAACATGAACGCTTTTTACTAAAAAGTGTTGAAGCACAAAGCTGCTTTTCTTCGCTTCAGAAGAAAAAAGACGCACTTGAAAGTCCTCATTTACAAAAAAAAACGACATGGTTCCTTATTAATTCAGAATGCTCTTTATAAGGAATAATTCTTGTTGTGCTATTTGATGTTGAAGTCATTTTGACAGATACGAAGGGCTCTATCATTGTGTTTTTTCAACTTGCAAACAAGATTGGGTGAAGAGGCTAACATGCAGTGTGTAACTGTGTTTTTTAAGGGGCCTAAACCATGATTTTCTTCAGAGTAAACTACATCTATATTTATGATAATTTATTACCTCTGGGACACTAAAGAACACATTATGTTCATGATTTCTGTCCAAATGACTCTGGTAATGCTTTTAACTATTTGTTGATGCCGCTCATTTCATGATGTAAACCTAGAGCCGACCTCAGCAGAGTTTCTGTTGCGTTTCTCACACAAAAACAAACATTTTTGCAAAGATGGATGTACAAACTGTGTATCTGCCCTGTAGCCGTTCACAGACAGAATGTCGATGGCTAATGGGCTCATTTTGATTTAATTAAATATTATAATTATTAACTAAAGTCAGTAGAGTTTGAGTGTTTGCTTGAAAAGGAGTGGAAAGAAGCAAATTCATGTAATCCCACCCCTACCTAGATTTGATTTGTGTCTGTTCATTTAAAACAGAAATTTTTTTTTTCTGTTCTGTGTCTCAGCATTGATTGGACACATGATATCAACACTTTCAATGTCATTGACCCAAACGATAAAGAATAAAAAATCAAAGTTGATGATTTAAAGGATTAAACTCAGGTCAAAGTCAAGAATAAAAAAAAAATCATAATAAAATTGTGTGGTATATTTGAAGCTCTGCAAAATCCCTTCACAAGTGACATTGACATCTCGCAGAGCCTTTTTGTGCCGTCCTTCAAAAATGTTCTCAACTTTTAATGCCGTGAAATAAAATAACATTGTAAAGGATTGTGGCTTTTGATATGTTCAATATTAAAGTAAAACAGGTAAACCTAAAAGCTAATTTACTCACCACTGATCATAGGTATTAAAGTTAACATTTATTACAAATTTTGCTTGGAATAATTACATTTCTACAATCATTAGGAATTTTTTTTTTTTTATCATACATTCCTCTATTTTCTTAACCTGCTGTATCCCTTTCAGGATCCCAGGACTCCAGACCCTAGCCTGGGGACTGTTGGATGAAGGTGGGGTACACCCTGGACAGGTCGCCAGGCTGTCACCGGGCCACAATTATACACCCATTCCCACTCATAGCCACACGGAGACAATTTAAAATAATCAGTCAACCTATAGCGCATGTCTTTGAACTGTGGGAGGAAACCGGAGTGCCTGGAAAACACCCACGTATGCAAGAGGAAGACATGCAAACTCCATACAGGACAGTCCCAACTTCTTACTGTGAAACCACTGCAGCCCACCATGTTAAAATATTTTGTTTTTCTGAAACAGTTACTGAACATTTCATAAGGTCTTTTTAAGGCAATGTCCTGTCCATTTCTGCATTTTCTTCACTTAATTTTTATCCACAAACCTTAAACGTGTCGCTTTATGGTTTAACTGGCAGTGACCCCACATAATTAATTCTATTTTCCATCACAGTGCTCTCCTCTAGGATGAATATAATGTGTCTTTAGAGCTGGAATATATTTAAATCACTGGCACACTCCTTTAATGTTTGCTATGTTGGGCTTTACAAATCCTGCCAATGCACCAGAGTTAACGCTTCTAAAATGAGTTCATATTCTTCTGATATTATACTTTTTAACATAAATTAATCTTAATTTTTGCCTTGTCTTAATGTTGTTGGATCACAATAAAACTTATATATTTTTTTATATTGCAAAGTACTAAATAATATGTACTGATATTGCATATATATATATATATATATATTTTTTTTTTTTTTTTTTTTTTTTTACAAAATGTGCATTTTATGACAGGTTTAGGCAAATTTCTCCTTTTCTGTTTTATTGATTGTATGGAATCTTAGCAATTGTTTTTTAAAAATATTCATATTTTACAACTTCAACTTAACTCTCATTTTCATTACGGATCTAAGTTGGTGCAACTCTATGAACAGAAGAGATCAAAAGCCGAAAAAGAGTCTGTCTCTTAAAGTAGCTAGCTAAGTGCTACTTTGCTAGCACAGCATTGTGCATCTTGGCCACACACATTATGTGTTACCTACATGAATTTACATTATTTTTTTGTGCTGGTTGAAAGTAAATACGTGCAAATAACATCAGCCATGTTTTCAAACATGAAACATTAATAAAAATATGCATCGATTAACCAAGCTAGCATGCTAATCGCGAGTTGCTGGCATCCTCCTGACAGTCCCAGCCTGATTTCTCTCCCTCTAAAATGTGATTTCTGTCCTGTGATGATTCCTCTCCATGGGATAATTTTGTTTTCAAGGATTTTGAAGTCGATTGTAAAACATTGCTTCCCCTTTGTGCTTCTTTTCGTATTTATTCGGACCACCTCCATTCATCAAGACTCAATGCATAGTAATGCGGCACGCCATATATCACTTGATTTCCAATTCAGTAATATATATCATTGGGTACAATAACAAAGTTTCAAAGCAAAAAAAAAAAACTATGTATAAGAGGGTATTTATCTAGAAGTTGCCAGCTCTATACTGTGAGCTGTACAGTGGAGTTTTGCACTAAAACTTAAATAATGATCAAGTGGTTCCAACAATTCTTTTATATTAGCACCTTGTCATGCATTCATCCTCTCATGGTGAAGTTACTATGGTTTGCTCCACAATCAATCATCTTTTAAATCTTCTCATTTTCCTTTTTTTCTTACTAACATCTATATTAGCCAAAAATATGTATCTTTCATGTCCTTCACAGTTCTTACATACTCTTAATGCCTATTGAGAGGTTTCCACGAAACAATATAGTCTTTTCTTTCTTTGAACATTTTCTTATAACATTGACTTAACACAATATTGTGAGGGTTTCATCTCGAAAGTATCTGAACATTATATATGGTCTTTTATTCAAGCTCTGAGTTTTTTTTGACATAATTTTTCCTGGAGCACCAACAGGCACAAAAAACCTTATTAGTAGAATCCACAGAACTGCAGCTCCACACTCAATGGAGGGGGCATCTCCAAGCTCTTTGGTCAAACCCCACAAAAATGCATGCATTCAAAATCTCAATCATTAATTTTTATAATCAATCTGTTGCCATGATTGGACAAAGTGGTGAACTGACTTTTCACAAAATGTGGCTCTTGTGTCTATTATGGCTGTGCACGCCTGACTGTTCACACAGATGGAAGAACATTCTGTGGTTTTAAAAGCTGCTGCTTTGATAACAATGTTTTGACAGGAGATGAGGAGGCCTGGTAGTACTAAAAATGGGAGAAAAACAAAACAAGGGCTGTCTTTAACCTGATGGAAATATTTAAGCTAAAAATAAAATATCAAAGCGTGACACCTTTCTGTGAGTGTTCTCAGTCATGTTGTCAAAGGATTCTGTTATTCTAGGCAATTCCACTTTTAAAGTTTAATCTAGAGGGTTTTTTGCTGCTCCAACAAATAGCTTCTTTAGATTGTTCCATGAATGGAAAAAGATAGCTAGTGAGTAGCAGCAGAAGAATAGACCAGGGGTCTACAACCTTTAGCACTAAAAGAGCCATTTGGACCAAAAAGGGGGGTACACACTTTGGACAGGTTGCCAGTATTGACACAAATAAAAATGGACAAAACAAGGCTGTGATGTCACCAGTATGTAATGGGAGGCACCTGCAGGTGTCGTCTCCACAGAACACAGTGAGGTTTTGTGACGTACCAGGTGTATAGCACGTTTTTATTTTAGAGCTTAATAATAATCTTTAGAGTTAGCCTCTATTTTAGCAACATGCTAACATTTTCGGCTAATTTGTTATCTTCTGTGGATTTATAGGCTAATTTAGAGTTTAGTTTCTATTTTAGCAACCAGCTAACATTTTTGACTAATTTAATTTATTCTGGATTTTTTGGCTATTTTGGAGTTTAGCTAGTATTTAAACAATGCGCTAGCTTTTTTGGCTAATTTGGTATCTACTGTGGTTTTATTTTTTTAAGCTAATTTGGAGTTTAGCCAATATTTTAGCAACATGCTAACGTTTTTGGAAAATTTCACGTTTTTGGAGTTTAGCTAGCATTTAAGCAACAAGCTAGCTTTTTTGTATATTTTGGCATCTACTAAGGTTTTTTGAGCTAATTTTGAGCTTAGTTCATATTTAAGTATCACACTAAATCTTTTTGCAAAGTTGGCATGTATTAGCGTTTAAGCAATTTTACCACAAATTTTGCAGAAACGTAGGTCAGCTTCAGTGTTCTTTCATTGTTCTTTAACAAAATTTCTAGTCTTTCAGTAAATTTAATATTTTGCAAATAGCTTTTGCATTTTCAGAAAATCTCTTCAGCAATTAAAAGTAAAATTGCGTCACCATTTTCAGCAAAAAGCTTCAGCATCTTCAACAACTACTTTGAGCAAAAAGCATTCACATTAGCATTATCGCAGGTAATGCAACATTTCTAGTTTAAATAATTATTAAAGTATTTTTATGAGAATGTGTTTAATATGCTGTATTATCTGCTTTTACTGATGGAGTACTTTGCCCTAGAGCCAGTTTCAAGAAGCAGGTTTTGTTAAAACTCTGAGTTTGTGAACTCCAAATTCAGGAAAACTGAGTTTCTGGCTTTAGAAACGGAGATAACTTAAAACTGTGAAAGTGGGTGAAACGGAACACAGAGCCTGACTCAGACGAAGACGTGAATATCTGCAGAGGGATTTCCTCTCGCACTTTTAAAGTTACGTAAAGACTGTGGCACTCGCATTGGAGCTGTAACGCTAGCGGTGTGAGCTCGGCGTAAGAGTTCCCTGTGGTCTCCGCCCCTTCTTAAAGTGACTTCCTCATTCACTCTAGAATGCACATTTCCACCAAAACAGCATGCCCATTGATAGAGGATGGAATTTATTTACGTCGGGAGAGGATTTTGGGGCCACAAGTCGATTGACTGGTGTTTCCCAATTCATTTTTATTTGAGCAATACTGTTTTCCAGGGACTGGTTATTAAAAGGGACCCTTCAAAGAAATGTTTCCATGTATTGGAAGTAAGATAAACACAGACACAGCTCCACGCCTGCAGCAAACAAATATTTTGACAGGCGGCGAGCAGCAAAATCTGCTGCACTCCGAAAGAGGGGCGGGCCATGCGAATCACTTCAGTGTGAACGTAGCATTAAAGAGTCCAAAATGATTTATAGTAAGGGTCCCATTCACACTTCCACATACATCCATACACTGATGGTGGCTCCACAGCCGAACACTGGCGTCAAACCTATAACCACTGGGAGCTCTGTGGATGGGCAGACTTGTTTAAGGACTCGACACTGGGAAGAGGAACGGCAACAGACCCTGCAATCCTCCAATTAGGGGTCGACTTGCCTCTACACCATGGCTACCCCTGAAAATGAATGTTTTTGGAAAATATTTTAGAAAGCAAAACTAAATGATGTAATACATTAAATGATTTTCTTTAAAATATATAAAAATTTGTTCTCTACATTTTACAAAGTTTGTTCTTCAAATGAGTCAGTTTCCCACTTGAGTGTTTCAAAATGATGGAGAGGTCTTACTTTTCTCAGGGAATTTTTATATTTAGGCCAGTTCTGAAAGGGTAATGTTATATTTAATTCATATTTGCCTATTCTTATCCTACTTCTCAGTTTTTACTTCTTTCACCCATCCCTCATTTTTCACCTTTATCCTTTTTTGTAACTTCTCTACAGTGGTTGGCATCCATTTCCAAGTTCCGTCCTGTCAAAATGTTAGGGTACTTTCCACTATTGTCATATATTCTTTTAATGAGGCTACGTTGTTGATAATTAATCTCTTCCCTTCTCCTGATCTGACATAATCCAATACGACTTTGAAACTTAGAATAGATTGTCTACATCTAGAAAGAAAAATTAAGCATCAATCTCTTTTCTGTCATAGACTCTGCAGAATAGTGAAACATGATCCGCTAAATATGCTTCCCAACTATTATCATGGTTTCCAGATGGATGTTTTCCTAACAGAAATAATGTGCTACATCCCTCCTTCTTCCATTAAAACACGTCTATTTCTCACAGTTGGTTCACTTTGTGTTCATGCTATACTTCTTCCTTCTGTTTTTTCTACAGCTATGTTCACGCTTGGTTGAAGTTTGTGATTATCACAGTTCATTCTTCTGCAGGTAAATTTCCTCTCACAGAATTGTAGATCTTTGGCTATTTTCTTCAAAGACTCTTTCCTCAATTTTTGCTTGAACAAAATTCCGTATTTAGCATGTTTTATTTATGTCACATTTCCGTTCATGTTTTTTAAGTCCTGTTACAGTGAGGAGGATAAATTATTTACATATCTGGAGCTGTGTCTGGTTCTGCAGCATGTGTATTATCAATACTGGTTCTCCTGCCATAATATTCTTCAAAAATGTTTTTTCTCACGTTTTTATGCCAATAATGAAAAAACTGTGACCACAGATCTTCATTTTGGACTTTTGTCCATTTTTTACCCTTTTCAGAAATCAAGTCATACCAAACAAGCTGCTTTCTTTAACAGAGAGGTTCTCTGTAAATCTGTTTAAACTCAAGCTTTTGACCTAAATATTTAATGGTTCGGGGTCATGTTTTTACTACTAATAGGCTTGGGAATTTCAAAAATGTTAGTTTTCTTTGAAGGAGGTGGTATAATTGGTTTCCAAATCATTCCAAAACAGTTCAGAATATTTAAAAATGAGATAATCCCGTGACCCCCAAAAGGAATACAGCGGGTTGAAAAGATGGATGTTTGGATATAAAACTTACTGGTTATGTAAAGGTTGTTTTCTATGTCACCTTATAGATGATCTATGCAAAACATACACCCATTAGTGTGTCGGTCTGTTTGTTTTTGTTTATATGCTGATATTTTTATTTCAGTAGATCATCTCTTCTCTAGAACAAAACAAGTCATCTCTACTTCCTGCTGATTGGTCACCACAAACCTCTTTTAAAGCACGACACTCCTTTGACCCACATGTGGGCAAAACAACCATAACCATAAGGTGCTCAAATTTCCCAAAAGCCATAACCATAAAAACTCTTAATTCAGTGTGCCTTAACTTAAATTCTGGATGTGGTTACTGACCAGGAACTGATTTTTTTTTTGTGGTACACAGCACTTAAGAAACAGCCCAAATGTTTTGGTTGGACGACTTTGGTGAACTCCAAGACTGTAAAAAGAAGAACTGGAAGAAGCTCAATGGTTATGCAGTCGAGTATCCACACTGAGTCTGGAAGGTTGTGAGTTCAAATCCAGCCCGAGTCATACCAAAGACTCTAAAAATGGGACCTAGTGCCGGCCTGCTTGACACTCAGCATTAAGGGGTTGGATTGGGGGGAGTTAAACCACCACATAGTTCCAGAGTGAGGTTATGTCTGCATCTCACCGCTCCCCCAGGGGATGGGTCAAATGCGGAGAGCAAATTTCGCACACCGAGGTGCGTGACAACTGATGGGACTTGAATGTACTGTTTTATTAGTGTTACAATTAAGCAGTGATGAGTGTCATTATGAATAAAGGTTGACTTTTTGGTCATGTCGGACTTTTTGTAAAAGTTGAAAAAATTGCAGGAAAAAAAGTTACACACACCAATAACAACACGGTTCTACGCGATATAAACAAAAATTCCCATCGTCCCCTCTGGGTTTTGTTGTCATATGTCTTTTATCTGGCTATTAAATAACTACATTCTGTGGAACTTGACTCTGACTCTTAAAACTCCAAATCTGTTTTAAATTCATACGCAATTCAAGCAGCAGGCACATGCAGTTTCATTGTTTAATGCATTCAGAGTTCCTGCAACATTATTTGAGGACCCATCATGCCTGTGTGTTTAGAGTGTCGCACTGGTATGTTTCTAGAGTTTGAATATCTGAACTCTGGTGAAGATCTCGTGTCGTGTGAACCAATCAGGGACTCAGCTTTGGCCTGTTAAGTGTTGATGATGTAATCAGTAGGTGGAGAGTAAATATTGATCATTTCCATTCTTATTTTTTATTTTGTCCCTCCACTGACTACTGTGGGACAGAAAGTCATCAAACAGGGTCACGGAGAGTCAGAAGTACCGCTGAAAGTGCCATCATTCGGACTCAGCCCCTGCAGTAAACGGTGAAGATCACTAAACTGGGAAACTCTCTGAATGATCTCATGAACCCAGACATGGAGACATAATTACTGATGCTTGTAGAGCTCTTTAAAAGAAATAAATCTAATCTCTCAACGTTTTTTTATACATTGTTTGTATATACAGACAATCCTTCCATGTTGTGATGAGGCTAAAAACTTAGTATTATCTGATGCGTTCGTCTCTGTGTAGAGGTGACACAGAGAGACGATGTGTTGATGGTAGGGCCTTCTAAGCATTAAACCAATTCTTTATAGAAATTGTATTTATTCATTTTACATTTATTGTCGAGAAAGCAGATGGTTTTGGTCTAAACTGCAAGTTTCTGGCACCCCAAGGATTCACTCTAGCATAAAGAAAAATATGTCTGGCATCGCTCATGAGCATGTGCTTCTTCAATCAGTGACATATGAGCACTGTTACAGCTGAAGTATTAAAAGCTAAATCATTCTCTAACGAGCCTATTTGTACGGGCATATTGTGCACTCGTGTGTCATTTGTAGCATTCAACTTTAGTGCGTACAAAGTACCAGATGCTTGAAATTTACAACATCGAAAAATCATCTGTGGAAAGTGAACTATTTTGTTTCCTGGACAATATTTGACACTGATTGGTAAGGTTATATGGAACCGTGTCACTGCAGGTTTCATACTCGAAAAGTAATAATGTACCTATTGTAAAGATATGTTCATGAAAATGCAGTTTAGATTTTGACTTAAACATTTAACAAAACGAAGAAATCAAACATTTGATGACATACACATGGGAACCGGTCTCAGAGGATTGTTGTGTGAAAGGCTGGAGAGGTCATTAGCAAATAATAATAAAAAAACAACATTAACATTCTGAATAAAATGGAACACTTGCAAAACGCACATTATAAATCGACTTCCCACAGCTTTTTCTATTATATCCTGGTTAATGATCCTTGAGAAATTCACTTTCTTCTTGTCTGCTCAAATCCAATAACTTGTAAAATGTACACATACAGTTTTATGCAGATGTGACAGAATTCTGCATCTGTACTTGGTTATATATAAAAAAACATGCTTCTATGATAATAATTTAATGCCACTAAAAATCATTTTCTACCACCATTTATGAACAAATATTCAGTCTGCTTGTATCTAAAATGCTAACAGTCATTATGATGCAGAAGGAGAAAAACTAGAGGGATCAGGGAGGGCAGAGATGCATTAGTGGGTGCTTCTGTGTGACCCGTTGAAATTTAGTGTGTGCAGCATCGATGAGTTTCACAGAGGGACACACTAAATGTAGAAAAATAAAAACTTCCCATTTATTTCTCCTGTGGGGCTAATTCTTTATCTGCCTGTGACCACCTCTTCACCATTCTTCTGGTCCCAGGTTCCTGCTGTTGTGTAGGTGGAAGTGAGAAGTAACTCATCATGATCCGCTTTGCCTCGTGGAACCAGCAGGGACGAGCTGTTTTGATCTGGAAGATATTTACATAAAGCGTTTCGATTTTTTTTAAAAAAAACGTCTTTTATTTTGATGCATGGAAGAAAAGAGACAAACGGCCATTTGCATCCAGCATTGTTGTGGATGTTTCTGCATGCTGCCTGATCCCGCCTCTGCGATGGAGTCTCCCACACCATACCAAATGACAAACTCCCGGCAGTACCTTAAAAGCGCCGGGATCTCCCAGCACAAACGGCTGATTTAGACTCTGATTGCACCCAGCCTGTCTATTCTACCCGCCTTTGGTTTGTGTCAGCCCGTTTGAGAAATCTGTACACCCACGGAACTGGTGAGATTGTTCTTGACTGTCTGTTAACTTTTTTTTCTTTTTTTCAGTGCTTGGAATAGTGTGAAGGCGTCTTCTGTCGTTTGTCCTTTTGTGTCCATTCATTTAATTTAAACCTGTTATTTGACTGCTCTAACTTTACTTTATTTTTATTTTAACAAGCAAAAGGTCCTGGTTTAAATACAGACAGAGTTCTTTCGTGCATGCGTGGGTTTCCTCCAGGCACTCTGGTTTCCTCCCACAGTCCAAAAACATTCTTGGCATAAATAGAGTAAACTTATATAGTATTTTACTACCTATTTGGAAGATCCAAGCCCTTTACAGTCACATTCACACACACTGATGGTGGCTCTGCTACTGAACACTGGCGACAGCCTGTAACTACCACAGCAGTGGCGGACTTAGCAGTTTAGGGCAATAAGATGGGGCCCTTTGCAGTGGCTGTATTAATCATGTCTTTTTTAAAATCCATACTCAGCATTAAATGTTTGGAATGTTTGTAATTTATTTAATTTGTCAGTTTTGTTTCAAAATGACAGTTTCTGCCTTTCTTCTCTTTTTCTATCTCTTCTCATTTTTGACTTTCTTTATCTTCTTTTTGAGATTCTGTTCTTCTTTTTCCTGTTTTGTCTTTCTACTTGCACTTTTTGAAATGTGGCAACAATTTACTTTTACTTTGCTTTTTCCTTTTTCACAGTTGGTTGATTACCACTTTTTTATATGAAACCCTTTCACATCAGCAGTCTAGTGCCATCTCAGTGATTTATTTTTATTATTATGACAGAGAAGAAAGAATTGTGGGCATGAAAAATATTTTAGAAATATTTGCTTTTCTTCAGCTTGGGGCCCCAATATCTTTGGGCGGTCGCCTACCTTTGCCTAATGGTAAGTCCGCCCCTGACTACCGGGAGCAATGTTGGGTTCAGTGTCTTGCCCAAGGACACTTTGACAAACGGGCATGCAGAGCAGGAGCCGAACTTGCAATTTTGAGGTCAGAGGTTGACCGCTCTACCTCCGCACCATGACCGCACACCTTCATAGGTTGATTGGTGATTTCTAAACTGTCACTAGGTGTGTGTGTTAGAAGGTGTTGCCCTGCAACCGACTGACAACTCTGTTCAGGGTGTACCCAGTAGCTGGGTTGGCTCCAGTATCTCCAAAAAAAGGATCTGGGAGAGGGTTCTGATGATGTGTTGTTAGTAAATGTTTTGTTTTTTCTTGCTTATTGTTTGAATTTTACGTATTTATTTGGAATTTGAACCCAAACCTCTGCCATATACAGACCAAGGCTAAAGGATGAATAAAACTTCTGCGGCTGCTGTACGTGTTTGCATTTGTTGTTGTGTTTTGCAATGTGAAAGCAGACATTATCACACCTACGGATGTAACACATTTGGAAGATTCATTATAACCGGACTGAATCGAGGTGTCAGAGATTCTCTCAGAGATCCAAATGTGCTCTTTTACTTTATCTGCTCTCTCAGGAGTTCATGTATTCAACATGATTTTACCTTACACCTATAAAACTGAATGGATAATCTTTGATGTCAGTCACTGGGTTCTGCACAGCAAAAATAAATACTGAAGTGAGGCGGACAGAAGTTTATTTCCATTGGGAACCGGTGGTGTAAGATGTGAAAATGCAGGAGATCGGGTTTGTGGCAAGACCAGAAATGGATGAATAAACTCAAAGCATAGCCAGCAAGAACAGGATGTTAACTCCGGTACTAAACATTTAAAAAGCACTTAAGACAATTGTTCTAACTGAAGACAGCTGAGGACAATTAACTAATAAAACCAGGTGACGGGCAGAGTTATATCCAAATTCCTTCAATACTCCAATTAGTGTACTATATAGAGCATTTGTCCGTATCTACTATTCAATAATTCAATGCCTTAAAAGTTTCCCAGAAGTCTCTGCGAAAAACCAGTGTTGATTGATGCTCGTGTGATGCACGTAAAGGTTCCTACAGCTTCCACTGGTGACCAGCAGGGGAGAAAGAGCGCCGACTCCTGACAACTAGGTTGCCAAATATAGACTGCAATGCATTGTATTTAAATGGTTTTTCATGTGTAAAAAACATTTAAATTTACATTTGAAAAAAAAATCTATAGTTTGATTTTCAGAATACAGCAGATTCATAAATAGTCATTTTATTAGGTTTTTACTTTATGAAATGGATGATGTCATATCTATCCTTTTAAAATCCAGGGTACTTGATAGTTCTGCATTATATAGTTTTTTTAGTAGAAGAAGGAAGAAAATTCTGACAAAGTCTAACAGACATGATTCACAAACACATACCTGAGTTTTAAGAAAGCAAACTAGATGTCCCAGTTCTCACAATTCTACCCAACTTAGATATATATATAATATTCTAAATATACTAAATATTCAAAGTACAATCCTATTTAAAAAAAAACCCAGCTGATTATAATTAGACTTTTTAACCAGGGACTTGTTAGAGTATAACAGAGTTATGTGACGTACTTCCAATTTCAAATAAGACTTCTTGTTTACTTCTGGTTATGGCTATCTGTATGCACCGACTCAGCAAAATACTGTACTGTCTCTGGTATTGCTTAATTTTCGTTAGTTTTTACATTGTATGTTAGATTGTTGTTATATGTAGACATCATGACATCTAAAAAGGAAAAGTTTGCCTTCCTGATACATGAAACAACTAGTACTCACAAAACGCTACCATGTAGTGTATATTTGACATCTTGGGATGTAACGTAGCTATGTTAGAACATTTAAAACTTCCCTAACAGAATTTTGAACATTTAAACAAACTTTGAAGTGACTTTCAAGCTGCTGGTTCTACTCTCAGCTGATGATGAGGAGCCTCTGCCTGTAGCAGAGTGCGCTAACAAACACCTTCGCCTGTTTTGAGACCTTTTAGGAAAGGGAATCACGTTTCAGACTGCTTCGATATGACACTGAAAACTACATTTACATAAATTCAGAAACACTTTGCTGTGGATTCATAGAAACACACCTAACAAGTCATAAAGATAACAACAGTTATAATCAGACGTGTCTTTCATGCTAGTTAGCATTAGCCCAAATGAAAAGTGACAACGGTATTCACATGTAAATTTCTAAATACTCCAGTCAGTTCTGAACTTTTATCTTGGCTGCACGGACTTGGAGGAAGGGTTAAGGTTAGGATTAAGGTTATGATTCAGGTTAATGCACCAAATGGTTCCCGATCAAGGCTGTATTGCAGCTCACTGGAATCCGCGCTTTAGCTGCGTGACGGCTAATGAGACTTCATGAATACCGAGATCAGTCACACCAACATATCGCCTTGAACTTAAAACTTGGCTGGACCTATTACGTGTCGCCAACATCAGCCTTAGCAAGTTAAAGTATCTCACAAAAGTGAGTATACCTCTTACATTTTTGCAGATATTTATTTATACCTTTTTCATGGGACAACACCGCTAAAATGAATTTTTGACAAAATGAAAAATAGTCAGCGTCCATCATGAAGGCATTAAATAGCCAAAAACCTGGTAGTAAAAGTGAGTGGTGTACTCACTTCTGTGAGATACTGTACCCTCAAAGTTTGCTATGTAGGACGACAAATACAATTGAAATCATTTTTACATTTTTATTTTGGGGTATTTTGCTAGAAAGACAAACAATGTGCCTAACATCATTTATAGCTCCAAAAGACGCCCTGTGAACTCCAAATTCTCTCCAATTCTCATGATAAACAACGGTCCACTGCCCCAACCGGAAATGATTGAATCTGTCATGTACCGAGAGCGGAAGTAGGTCGTGCACCTGGCCCATTGGAAAAGACGTCTATAAAAAATCCAGTGGTTTTTGGTGGAACTGCAACATTTGGGAATTAAAGATGAGGGCCTGGTCTTTACTGTGAAGTTAAGCGTGTTGAAGTGGTTCATTCACTTATGTCCTTGTGCTTTCTCTAGTATTTCTGAGGTATTCTCATCAGCACTCCAAGCTCATTCGGGTTGTCACAGATTCTACATTTTTCATCACTAATGAGGCACAAGATGGTCTAAACTTCTTCCTCTTTGCTCTCCTTGTTGTCTCTGCTGTAAATCTGCAAAGCTGCTTTCTCAGCTTGTCGAGGATAACGACTGACATCTGGATCAGTGGTTTGATTTGTAGCCTTTACCGTCAACATGCTGATCTGTCCTTGGACAAGACTCTTTACTCCCCATACCCTCATTGAGTTCATTGGTGTGTGCGTGACAAATACGTTCTGTGAAGGTTAACAGAGTGAGGCACACACTAAGAAAGTGCAGTGAGAACGGCTGAATTTGGCTTGTGGTGTAAAAAGCATTTTGAACTGTCGACTCGAAATGTGCCATATAAATAAAGTCCATTTTACTGTTTACTCCAGGCAAGAGTGAGGTTGTGGAAATATCAGTCAGCTTCTCATGCATGTAAATAACTCTCCCTTTGGCAAGATTGCTCATCAAAACAAATTTTAAAAAACAACTCTCCCCTTGGTGTGATTATTCATCAGAGGAAATTTTCAAAAGTGCCAGAGGTTCCAGCAGAAATAACTCTAAACTACAATGGAGAAAAAAATGCGAATAATAAAATAAAAGCCACTGCTCAACATAAACAAGCTCAGCCGAGAACAGCTAAGTGTTATGTTGTAATACAAACCAATGAAGCAATAATAAAAAGCTACCTGCAGTGCAGTTTGTTTAACATCAACTAATTAAAAATGTTGACTCCAGACGCGGCTGATCAAATGTGATCAGTCAATCTGAGCATTGCATGAAAAATGTGAAAAGGTCTAATTTTATTGTGACAGTCTACCAACCTTATGGAGCGGGTGTCCTGTACACTGAAACAATTAATTTGTTGGTTCTGTAATTATTATTACAATTATCTAAATTAATCCTGCAAAATAATATGAAGTCACAAGTTTTACTTTAAAATACTTTGTTTCCAAGTAGTGATATTTTGTAATTATGAGTCCTGAATGGTTTTTTTATACTAAATCAAGGTTTTTGAATACTTTTATAGTATGTTTCACTTTTATATTTTGTCATTAACACATTGATGAAGGCATTGCTACATTAAGCCCAAAGAGATGTAGACCAGTTGAAACCAGTTAGTTGGGTGTTTCAAGGGACTTATTCAGTACTTTTCCACTGAAAAACAAAGCAATTCTTGCTGGCAGGAGCAGAACCATAGTTACTGACCACTCAAGATATAGGTTTGGTGAAGATGACCTTATAAGGTGCTAAGGATTTTGGGGGTACTTCTCTCCTGACAAACATTGTCCTGGACCCAAATGAAGCCCGCCTTCAACGTATATCAATGAACCTTATTTTATAAGCCTTTGTCTGCCTAGTCTGATCCAAAATGTATTAAAAGATCTAAATTTCAGTGGAGTTTTTTGCTCCCTTTTGTCCTCAGGTGAGCAGGGGCAACCTCACAGTCTTCAGATTTGTATGTAAATGATAATATTTTCAAGTCAGTGTTACTGAATGACATCAGTGATTCTGACAAACTTCTCTGTGGTCAAAGCACGATGACAAAACCCCGCCCCACGCGCGCATGCTCCTCATTTCAAACATTAGTGGACTTTGTTGATGTGACGTGGACCACAAAAGTACGTTTAAAATGAAACAAACTTCTTACATTTCTGTTGGCCCACCTAATTAAATTAGTCCTCACCTAAATCAGCTGCTGTGCTAGAAAATTGTGTATTTTCCCACTTTCTAACTAAATTAATGAGCTAGCTAACTTGTCCGTTTTACCTGGAAACGCCCCATTTCTTGATGTTTTTTTTTTTTTTTTTTTTTTTAACCAAAGCTACCTGTGGTAAAGATTACACTGGCAGGAACGAGTGCATGCCATTGTTGACCCTTGTGTTATCATGTTTACATCATGTGAACCCAACAAGACAGTGTGGAGAACTTTTTTTTTTCCAGGAATTTTTTATCATCACTGGTGAATGTGGGAGACGTAAAATCCTGACCACCTTTGTCCATCATGTGAGGGATCTCACATCAATGAAAGTGTTACGCCCCATTTAGTCTAGGGCGTAGCATAAAGGTAAAATACTTAAAGTAAAATATGTAAAAAAAAAAAAACAAAAAAAAAAAAAAAAAAAAAACACAATATGTCTCCATAAAAAGATAAACACAATTTACGATAATAAAACAATCAATAACTCAAAAGTGAAGCAAAAGGCTTCAGGGTGAACCAAGGCCAAAATTACAAACAAAAACCCCAACTAACTCAACCCAGGGAGCTTACCTGCAAAAGTAAAAGAGTAAAAGAATGACAAACACTAACCTCCCTGGACTAATGTAAACAGAAGAAAAGATTTACTAAAGAAAATGGCGGTTCACCCCTACAGCTTCACTTAAACTAAACTAACTCACAAACACCAAAAAACAGAGTGGGGACCCAAAACACAACCAAAGAAAGCACAACATGCACCCAACTAAAACAGGTGGAGAAGAGCGCTGCGCTGCGCTGCGCTGCGCTGCGCTGCGCTGCGCTGCGCCTGCGCTGCTGCGCATGCGCTGCGCGCTGCGCTGCGCTGCGCTGGCTGCGCTGCGCTGCGCTCAGTTCAGCTGCCTCTCATGGCTGGAGGTCCTCATGCTGCTTTTGAAGGCTCCATCCTTCAGCTGGAGCCAATTGGAAGCCACGCCCTCCAGCACCACACCTGAAAGAAATCAAAAGAAAAACACAAACAAAGACCCACAAAACACAAAGAGGTCCCACTCTGACAAAAATACAAAGAACAAAACCAAATACGGCCACAGCAGTAACAGAGTGCTCATCCGGACCCTACAAGATAGCATAAGGGTTAAGCGTTTTACTGAAAAAGTTTTGCTTCCTGTCCTGTTGTCAGAAGAAAGCTAACGATAATGCACATGTGGTTGCGACAAGTGTTTGCAATGGCCCTGGTCATATTTGATTGATTGGCTTTAATTAACCCTTTTAACACTAAAGCTTTTTTACTACTGCAAAGCTGATGAAAAGTACATGTAATTACATGTATTTGGTAAATAGTAAATGGCGTATACTTGTATTGCACTTTTCTACCTTCCTTGAAGGCCCAAAGCACTTCACAGTCATAGAGCCCAGTCACACACTGACAGTGGCTCCACTGCCAAACACTGGTACCAACCTTCAACCAGAGGCAATGTGGGGTTGAGTGTCTTGCCCAAGGACACTTCAACACATGGGAGGGCATGGCGGGAATCAAACCCGCAATCTTCTGACCAGCAGTCGACCGCCCACATTTGCATTTTTGGGCTTCCTGGAAGAAAAGAAAAAATGTTGGAAAAAAAAAAAAAAAAACAAACCAGGAGCCCTTTTTCATCCAGCTCCAGACTCCCTTACACTTTTCTTCATAAGAGCAATGCCTGAGTACATTTTTGACAGTTCTCAACACAGCAGACCTACTACTATATGTCAGCAATATCAACAACATCAGCCTAGCATTCTCTCTTTTTTGACACATGGCCGGTATACTATCTACAGTACTTTCAGAGTGATGTGTTTATGGGACACACAGAACATGAATATACATTTGTTCAGTTTTGTAAAAATTTAGGGAGCTGCGTGACTGGATGCTGGCTTGATAAAATGATGGGCATAAACACTGGCCTGCAAACCGAGCACAGATGAAGAGACGATGCAGTACGGTGATTGGCAGCTCTGATCAGTCAGCACCATGGAGCTCTTGTAACTCAGACAGCAGTGAACCTGGAATTTCTTACTTTCTTCATGATTTGTATTACTTTGCTCTTGCTGCTTCATGCAATTAACTGAGCTTACTACTGTAAGGAAAAAAGTGTGAATTCTAACTATTTTACATTCCACATGAGACTCTGCAAACTAAAAAGCCTTAAAATGCAATGCTATTCAACTCATCAAAAGGTTCAAATGCCCAAAAAGAAAATTTATAATAACTTGTTTCATAAAATTGAATTAAAATTAACGTGTCAGCATTTTTGTACATTTTTTGTCATTTTTATTTTGTTTGTTTGGCTTAAATTTGAACATATTTGTCTCAAATTATTTTTTAGGGGTCAAAATAGTTCAGAATTTTCATCAAAGTACTTATATTAGAGATGAGTAAACATTCATCCCCCATCCCAACATGATTCCTTGGACTGAAAGTTTTAGACTTAGAAGTGTTATTTAGTCTAACATTTCAAAAGCCAGTGTTTTTCCTTAAGAAGTAATGGAAAATGCTTTTATTTTGATAGATGTTGTTTTTCTGATCATTACAACTTTTGGAGCCAGAAGTGAGGGAGATATTATATTTCAAATAACCTGCCTTTTCTGTGACAGATGCCCTTTCATACAATGACTGGAACAGAAATGCACTTAGAAGTGAGTGCATCCAGTGTGTTTGGAGCTCACAGACTAGGATGTTGAAGAGTATAAAGAGCTTCTGGAAAAAGGTTTGATGATCCTTTTTAGGCGGTAAAAGGACTTCTTTATTGTGTAATGCACAGCAGAATCATCTTTATGTGTTTCTCTTATGGTGCATCATGTGTGAAGAGATGAAAACATGAGAAGTTTTTTATAGATGTCACATTGGGCACAAAGTCACAGAAAAATACTGTGACAAGCGAAGACTGCTTATATTTACTCTGGGTTCAAATTCTTAAATTCTCCTCCTAAAAGTGGTACATTTTCCTGAGGTTGGAGTGGTTAGGATCACGAAGTAAAACCAATTCTCAACATATTTATGAAACTCCATAGTTGTATTAGCGACAACAAATATTCATGCTATTCAATAGTTTTTTGCCTTTTAGGTCTAGTTTAAAATTCTGTAAGTAGCTGGTGGTGAAACTGCAGGAAAATTGTGAAACATAAGAATGTATTAAATTAAACATGACAAAACTAAAAACAATGGAAGCAACAAAACGGTGATAAAGCAGGTGATCTGACAATGAAGAACTGAAGACCACACACATCTGTACAGAGTATAATCAATTTAAGAAAGACAGCTGCAGGGAATTAGAAAGTTGAGCTAGTGTAAAAGAAACAGCAAAAAGAAAAACTGAAAGATGACAAGAACAAAACTGAAAGTAAAGAGCACGATCTTCCTACCTTGCACTGTAAAAAGTAAGAACCCTCTCTACTCAATAAAATTGTGGCAACAAAGTGACAATAATATTAAGTAAATTCAACAAGTCCAAAAAATAAACTAGTTTTTCTAAATGAATTGTTAATAATAATAATAATAATAATAATAATAATTGTTCTGCCCGTTGAAAGTGTTGTTAATTTTTGTAGTTTCGATAAAGGTTTATTTTGAATCCAGCTTTATTGTTCCTTGTATAACAACAGAGTTCATTTTGCATACACACAACGTCTGCAGTTTATCTTTTACTCCTTCAACTAACAGTCCTATGGAAAGCAATGACTGTAAGTGAAACATGTTTATTAATTCTATATAGACGTATTTCTAAATACTATTTTTCTGTCTTTGTACTTTTACTCCCTTGTTGGCGAAATAAAAACGTCTTTGAGGCAAGGAGTTTAGCTGGCTGTTTCCTTGTGCAAACGCGGGGCGCAAAACGCACAACAAGAACAGCACAATAATAAACATAAGTGATATATACTAAGAATAAGAAAATGTATAGTTAGAAGGACCACCATTTATCATCCGAAGTTTTCAACACCGAGACCAAAGGAACAAAAAATGGCTGATGTTGGTCTGGACTCTCAATTGGAGAGGAATACGAACAGCAATCCTCAAAAAAGCAGTATTAACTAACATGTTGTTGTAATTTAAGTTGGTTTAGCTAAAAATTTTCTTATAATAAGTATGTTTATTATTCCAATCGTTTTTGTAAAAGTAATTATTTTTTGGACATGTTGAATTTACTTAATATTATTAATTGTCACTTTGTTGCCACAATTTTATTGAGTAGAGGGGGTCCTTACAGTGTGTATATCCATCCATCTTTAGATTTCAGAGGGTGGTTTGGGTTCTTATTTTAACTCCCTGTACTGTTACTGTAACTCCCCTACTTTAGCCCAGCCCTGTGGCTGGGCTAAAGTAGGGCGTTTGATGGTCCAGAAAGAAACTGGATACAGAGCCTTGGAGAAATAGACGATGAGGCAGGCAGGAAGAGTGGACAGCAGAAATTCTGGAAGCCAAAAAAATCCAAATGGCTGAACATTATATTAGTATGCGGACAGCATGGCAGAGTGGCTGGATGAACTTGGCTTTACTGCAGTATTGATTAGAGAGGTGGCTTCAGGTGAAAAGGGGGTGGAAGAAGAGAGAAAGCTAACCAGGAAGTTCAAATCTCTACCCATCTCCTACAATGAAATGAAAACATGAAGGAACAGAACCCAACAGGATGGTAATCTGAATTTACTGCATGTACTGGGATGCAGGTGGTCAACAATTCCTAATCGCCCCATGTTTGGATACTTAATCAAAAATCCAGTCACCCTAAATATGCATCAACCTAATTGTCCAAAAAAAAAAACACTTGACATAAAAAATATAAATTGAAACACACTAATGTTAGATTTCTGAGTCATCTTTCTGGTCTGCTTTATTCTATGCTTGTAATGTTGATGATGCAGGGTTTTTCTGCTAATTTTTTTGAAAAGCTGCCTTATCTTTAAAGTAGTAATTTAATTATTGCAGGGGATTATAATCTGGTTCTAAATTGGCATCAGGACAGATCCTCAAAGAAGCAGTCAAGCCCTTCGAATGCCTCAATGATTTTGAATAGCTTAATTTCATCCACTAATCAGGTAGACATTTGGTGCTTACAACACCTCAATGATAGAGAATTCATTATTTTCTACACTACATAGGTCTTAATCATGCATTGATTTCTTCCCCCTCTAAACTCTAACAAAAAGACCCCTAACAAATATCTTGGAGTCTAAATATCACATCACTTTGATTTCAGATCATGCACATAGTATAGTAATCTATGACTTCAATCAGTCAGTAACCAACCACCTAGATGTTGTGTCTTCATTCATTGACACAAACTTTTGTTTGTACATTTTTGGTAAAATTGAAAACTCTTGGACACTTTTGATGTTTTAGATTGCAATATGTAAAAAAATGTTTTATTTTTAGAAAAAAAAAATATGCCTTGAAAAATCCTTGTAGAATAAATACATTTGGAAGAACTTTGTAGACAGAAACTTAAGAGTCAACCAATGCAGGAGATCCTTTCATCAGTTGTCTATTTTGTATTTGCACACACTGTTGGCCCATCTGGTCTGCATGGCGGCGCAGTGGTTTGTGCAATCACCTCACAGCAACAAACCCTAGTGGGACCTTTCTGTGTGGAGTTTTCATGTCCTCCCTGTACATTTGTGGGTTTCCTTCAGTCTCTAAGGTTTCCTTCCACTCTCCAAAAATGTACTTCATGGTTTGGCGTGTGTGTGTGGTCAAGCATCAGACTGGTGACCTGCTCAAGGTGTACCCCACCTTCATCCAGCTGCAGCTGGACTGGCTCCAGCAGAACCGTTGAGCCCAAAAGGGATTCAGCAGGAAGTGCATGGGCTAGAAGCAGGACCATACACAGGATACAGACTAATACTGAATACAGTTTGACTAAGCCAAAGTAAAAAAACAAACAATTATTAGAGCAATATAAGGAATTATATCAGTGTAAAGTAAAACTGATTTAAATACCTGACTTAAAGACTTTGTATGTTAAAATCATTTCTGCTAAAACAAGAGACTTGATCAAATGGGAAAAACCTAAGACTGGATCGATTTAGAGTCAAGCTTATAAAGAAGACCAAATATGCTCATAATGTTTTGGTTTTTTGAGTCTAATGCTACGGGTATTCACCTGAATCCAAAGACGGCACCAACTCTACTCATACATGTCATAGTCATGCTCAGTCAGAAGTTGTTTTACTAAACTACTGGCCAATAAATTCAATTGATTTAATAGTGAATATAAACTAAGATGGTTTATTTGAAGCAACTTTTGTAATCTAGGGAGGATGATAAATATTATCCAGTGCAAATTCCTTGTTGGTTAAAAACAAGTCAACCTATGCTTGGATGGAAAAGGCTTTTCACCAGGTGGAGTAAATATATTGATCTGGACAATCCTTTTGTTTCCTGGGTGCAGTTGGTGTATCTTGACCTTAGTCTCAGAAGTTACCAACCAAGGAA
Organism: Oryzias javanicus; assembly: GCA_003999625.1. Taxonomy (NCBI): domain Eukaryota; kingdom Metazoa; phylum Chordata; class Actinopteri; order Beloniformes; family Adrianichthyidae; genus Oryzias; species Oryzias javanicus. The sequence continues at coordinate 25,484,626 of CM012446.1, read as the reverse complement.
ACTCATTCACTTTTCTCCTGGAAGGGGTCCATACCAGGACTACCACCTTTAGACACTTCTTTTAGCACTTGTAACTGAGGTTTTAGTGAGATCTAGACATGGACACTGTCGAAAAGGCAGGAAATGGTCAAAAACACAGAGGTGAGCCAGGGGAACAAGTAAAAAACACGGAGAATCAAACTAGGAAAACCTGCTCAGACTGACGATCAAGACTTTACACCCAAGTTGAGGCTGGAGTGAGTATAAATTCTGGTGGTTCTGATGAAACATCATCAGCTGTGCATGGAGAAGACTGAAGCGGTGGCTGATGGGAGTTGTAGTGAGGAAGGTGCTGAAAATGTTTAGCACTCTGTCCCTCTGTGGGTCAGAGGACATGGCTGAGTGGCTACTGATTTTTCTATCAAACAAATACATTTTTCCCTCTAAAAATTCTCAACACTTTTTTGACTTAATTTAATAGAAAATTTTAATGACTTAAAGGAGACCACCATCTTGGATACAATTAGTCTCTTTACTACAGTTTTAATACTTTTCCAAAAAACATTTCCTCTCTTTCTTTGTCTATTTTAACGTTATTTGACTGTTAACTTTCTATTAGAAAATAAAGGCACAAAGAAACTCAAAATGTGTTCATAAACCAAAAGAAACTGGAGGCCTTGGTCTCTCAGGTGTTGTTGATCCAGCAGTGTTTGGGCAATGGTAACCTGGATGTCAGCCCAGCATCATGACCACTCATCTCAAATACCCCCTGGAACAATCAAAAGTACCACCACTGACACTCTCATGAGGACTATCTATTTACCAACCCAGGGAATCCAGAGAGCAAAGCCCCCTGCAGTTTTACAATAGACTTTACACATCAGTAGATTCCCTAATATGGCATAAGCACAAATCCAAAAGGGAAAATAAAGCATTAGGGTCCCTTATATCAATAAACATTTAAAAAACTGCAAAAAAAAATGTTACCTAATAACCATTTGTTTAAAGTTACTGTTTGGCAGAATATCCAACTGCTTCATTCTGTTAGAGAAAAGCCCTTTACTGAATCAGGAACTTCAGGCCTAATTTCATCATTTAGTTTTTGTCTTTCTAAAAAAATTTGACCAAATATTGAGTTGTCGGGACTTTCTTTACTCTCTGGAAAACTTGAACAGTATAATATAAGCTTGTACAACTGTTTCATGAGTATTGAGACAAGAGTCAGGGCTTTCTTTGAAACCTGGTTAAAGGAATCCACTGCATTGAAAACCACAGATTTGAAGTGTTCAGCAACCAAAATAAGTTTTATCGTGGAAATCTGTTTAGTTTATGTAACTTTAAAGGCTATTTAAAAAGGTTTTGGATGAAAGAACATGAAATTCCCCTTTGTCTGTTTTCCTTTTGATTTTGTGTACCAAAGCAACTCATGTATTTGAGTCTACTTGTAAATTAGCTTTGACTATTCCTGATGTATAATTGAACACTCATATAATATAGTATTATTTCAGCTTTGATTTTATGTTTTTTTCCAGAAGCCATATACGTTCTGTTCTCTTCTTATCTTGGTCTCTGTCCTGGTTACATGTTAAACTGTAACAAATAAAGTTTGCATCAAGGAAATTGAAAAGTGTCATTTTATGTCAACTTTAATCACCAGGACTGGATCCATATCTCTAACTCTTCAGGAAGCTCCCAGACTGCAAGGTTAGAGATGCAATAAATCCTAATAATAGTTGCCCTCTGGCATGCTAAGGCTATTACCACAAGCTAAAAAGATCTTCTCGCTTTCACTTTTAATGGTGTCTGTGTCTCCTCTTAACAACTGTTGCCATTTTCGTGGAGAGTTTTGCCAGTTGGCAGCAGCCTCTCAGACGGGCAAAATATAGAAGCAAAAAAGCAGCAACAATCCTGCTACACATCTGCTAAATTCATTGTGTCTGCTAAATTCTTTTCTGCTCCTTTTAATTCTGCCAGAACCGTACAGGTTGCATGTTCATCAAAGGCAAATGTGAACAAATATATTGTAGGTACTTTTCTGATTGTTTAGCAGATATAATCTAGTTAGTGGAAGTGCAACATGTTCAGTGGTTTATGATCACATCTACACGTCTACGTAGACCAGAGGTGTCAAACTCATTATGGATTGAGGGCCGCATTCAACCCGTCTGATTTCAAGTGGGCCGGACCAGTAAACATAATAGCAAAATAACCTTTGTTGGTCTTGTTTTTTTCTTAGTAGGAAAAAATGCCTCAAAAAACCTTACAGTCTACTCACTTATTATTACACTTTCATTCACAGAGTTCAATGAATTTCAAATTAAATGGATTTCACAAAATAAAGTTTAATTCAATTTTATACAGACTGAAGGTTTTCCATCTGACACTAAAGCAATCCCAATAGTAAACTCAAGAGGGGGCTACGGAAAAAATACAAATGTTTTAATCAGTGAAAAATTAAACTAAATTAAACTAGCAAACATTTTGGCGTTAACCACCCTTTCTCTCCCAAAACTCGGCATGGTGAATGAATGAATGAATGAATGAATGAATGAATGAATGAATGAATGAAATGGTTTATTTCAAGCAATCAGGTTATAATGCATGAAATAACATCACATAATGAATCACAAGTAGATCGCTTGAAAGGGAGTGGAAGGAAGCGAACTTATATAATCCCACCCTGGCTCAACCATAACATTTTCTCTACATGAATTATCAATATCTGGTTCAGGACTTAATATCAAATATTAATATAGTTTCAGGTAATAAAACATAATTAATATTGGTGATATATTAGAATTTCAAAAACAACCAAAGACAAATCATTTATATTAATCATAAACAATAATCTAAACATTGGTTTGGCATTCATTTCTTGATCTCTTGAGTTTCCTTTGTGCCCCCTAGTGGTGGAATTGTGCATTGCAGTCTTTTTTTTTTTTTTTAAGCACCATAACTCGCCAAAGGAATGGGCTAGAAACTTGCTTTCTTTCGTGAAAATTCTTTTTTTTTCTTGATAAGTGGGCCAGATTAAACCGTATGGTGGGTCGGATTTAGCCCGCGTTCCGTATGTTTGACACTCCTGACGTAGACCCTCTGTACTTGGTTGATGGAAACTACATGAACATCATTTTCACAATTTCTGTGAGGACAAACATATCTGTACCAAACTAAAGCTGATCAACAGAAAAACACATCAAGTAAACAAAGACGTTATTGAAAAAGAGTATCCTTACTACTGTTGAAAAATTGATGTACATACAGGCCAAAATTTTGTACACATCTTTTTATTCAATGAGTTTCTATATTTTCATGACCATTTATATTGTAGATTCTCACTTAAGGCTGTATAATTGTTATTTGACCAAGAAGGAGATGCGGCAGATGACCTGGCCTCCACAAGCTGTACCTGAACCCCACTGAGATGTTTTGGGGTGAGCTGGGTGCAGAGGGAGGGCAAACGGGCCAACTAGTGCTCTGGAAACTCCTTCAAGATTGTTGGAAAACCATTTCAAGTTCACCAAGACAATACCAAGAGTCTGTAAAGCAGTAATCAGACCAAAGGGTGACTATTTTGAAGAGACTATAAATATCAAACATGATTTCAGTTATTTAGCCTTTTTTTACCAAAGAATGTAAATATTCTTGCCTTTGGTTTGCCACATTTACATAAATCTTTGATCGTGATAAGATCTTTGCTTATTTTTCAATGAAGGTTTGAACTTTGAGAGTTTTAACAAGAGAGAAAATGGTAAAAATGTCTGTCTGAGAAAAGTTAAAGAGGTGTGTAGTGAGGAGTTTTACAGCCTTAAAACATCTAAAATCTTACATCAAGAATGTCCCCTTCCTTAGGTTATTTATATTAACTACCGTGATAAACTAGGGAGCTCTGTCAAAGGCTTTGAGAATGAATTAAAGCATCTTCAACAAATATATTTACTTTTTTTTTCATTAAACAAGAGGGTAAGAACTTGTAAAATGTGTTGCAATTGTCAGTGTATTTTCTCCACAGCAGGTACTCTAGCTTCAACAAATCTGCTATTTTGTATTTTATTTATTTTTAAAACCCTTAAATCTACGAGTGTATTTTTTCAGGTGCATTTTCAACAACGGAACCGAACAAACGTTTGTGTTTTGATGTGCTTTGAGTGACTGAATAGCAGCCGGCAAACATCACACATCAGAGACGGTGTGTGCCGGGCGCCGCTGGATTGATATGACAAAAGAAACAGTGTTGTATTACAAATGACAAAACCACAGCAATCAGTCCACTGGGTTCCTTCTGCACTGCCACTAAAAGTAACCGTACAGAGAAAGACAGCAGCCGGATAACTAACATGCTTTATAAAGTGACAGAAAATGGAAACCATCGCTTTTTGTTTTAACAAACCTTATTTTATTGAAAAAATTAAAAAAAAAAATGTTGTTTTTTTATGTTTTAAAAGCAAAAAACACACAAGATAAAAACTGGAACATAAAATGTAGTACCACAGAACATTTAGACATCAGGAGTGGCTGTGACTCTCAGCTAGGACCTACAGTCTATGACCCTAACTGGAAGAAGCAAAAGGGTTATCCTTGATTTCTTGATCTTAAGATCAGTGATGTCCATAAGCCAAAACAGGGACTGGGTCAATCTACATGTAACCTTACATGGACAAGACGAGAATTGCTGACATGGCGGCGAACTTGATGAATGGACTTTAGTAACATTTTATCCTGGGGAGCTAATCTGCTGATGTCTAAAGAAGGTTGAGGTCATCATGAAGGGTCATGTAAGGCAGTGCTCTCCAACCTTCTTAAGGCCACAGATCAGTTAATTGTCAGACAATATTTTCTTGGAACAGTTTTTAAGATGCTTTTTTTTTTTTTTTTTTAATATCCTTTTATCTTGTTTTATGAAGGTAAAATGTATCTTCACCTTCTGTAAAATATTTACAGCTCCTTTAAAAAAAAAAAAAATATTTTAGATTTCAAGTAGAAATGATTAAAATAAGATATTGATTTTCCATCAACTCCTATCTTTAAAAGTAGAAGTAAAAAAAAAAAAAAAAAAAAAAAAAAAACACCGACTTCAGCCTCATCTGACATTTAAAGGGTGACCAAACGGGGAAGTTGGAGGCTGACGCCAGGTTCACACTGGACACGGAAGCGGCGCGGAACGGATATTTGACACCCTTGTTGACCTATGGCGCCGTTCAGACCAGGTGAAGAGCGGCGCGGTCCTCCAGAGGACACGCACGGATTGCCACGGATTATTTCGGCATCTGCTCTATTTGTGTGTGAGCTATGAGCGTTCCGCGTCAATTCTGACAGGAAGCTGCATAAAGATACATGAGAAGATGCGCACAGACAGACACAGATCAACGCAGTGTGCTGACTCCGGAGCGGGGCTGCCGAGTTTTGGTGGTAAAAAGGTTGAGGAAAGCTGGAGACATATGACCGCTTGTGACCCAGAACCAAGGTGTTCATCATAATAAAGGTTAATCCGACATTTAAACAAATTTAATATCAGAATGTGACGGTTGGAGTGAGAGGAACCCAGGTGCAGAGAAAATCAGGCTTGGACTCATAAATACAGCAGACGTATTTAATTAATTACAAAAAACACCTCACAAGAGGGAAAACGGCAAAAGGAAAAAAAAAAATTAAGACGAAGAAAAAAATCCAAGGATCAAGAAAAAAACCTAAGACTTGCAAACCTCAGTGTCAGCTGAAGCAGGAAACTCATGGTCCTAACAGGAACACACTAACACTGAGGACTGGAAGGCTCTAAAGGCTGCAGTCTTAATTACAAAGTGCAGGCAGCTGTGCTCTTCTCCTCAGAGAGCAGCAGGAGGGAGGAGCCATCCAGGAGGAGTGACAGCTGACCTGCAAAACACAAAATGGCAGCGAGAACAGGAAAAAGAAAACAACTGTGTCACAGAATCGTTGTAAAATCAAACAGTTGGTTGCTGAATATTCTGCATTACTGTAATTTTTTATTAAATTTAATAGTGATTCTCTATCTTTATTTATTTTTGTTCCGTACACTATTTGGTATGTCACATTTTACATATATCATGGCTCAATCACACTTTCAGCAATTTCTGCAATGTTGGCATCAAAACGCTCAGTTCTTTAAGCACAAACTTGCTTGTGTTTTTGTAAACTACAGTTTTTGCAATTTTTTGCAATTTATGGGATTTTTCAGCCCATTTGAAATGAAAGGGATTTTTTTTATTTCTGCATTTAAAAACATTCAGCATGTTCAGGAAAACAATGCTTTTACTTTTGGTGTTATTCAATTTCACATAAATTTTGAAATTATACACAAATTTTTTTATGATTTAGTTTTTGCTTTTCTTTTTTTTCTCTATGCAATTCATTTTTCTTTTTTTTTTTGCACACTTTGAAACCTATACAATATCGGTATCATAACATTCAGCATGTTAAGGACATCAATGCTACAGAGGTTTTTAACAATAATAATTTAGCATCTAATTAGGGTAGTTTGGGCCATTCTTAAGTTTAGCTAACGCTTTAGCACAATGCTAATGTTTTTGGCTAATTTGGCATCTACTGATGATTTTTGAGCTAATTTGGAGTTAAGATAATATTTTAGCGACTTGTTAGCTTTTTTGGCAAAGTTTACATGTACTGGGGTTTTTTGGGCTAATTTGGTGTTAAGCTAAAAGTTTAGCAACATTGTGATTTTCTTTTCATTAAATTCTTCAAATCCTTTGTGCAAGTTTGGTATCAAAACATTCAACACATTCATGAAATTTAGCATTTAAAATACATTTCTTCAGCAACTTCAACAAACAGCTTCAGCATCTTTAACAACCACTTTCCACAAAAGGCATTCAGACTAGTATTATTGCAGGTAATGCACATTTTCTAGTTATCTTTAGTATTTTTTTAATACTATTGATTGCTGATACCCAAAATGAGCAATCTAAAAGTTAAGTTGACTTTAAAAGCTCAGAAGACAACAGTTCTGTGTGGGTTCTCCGGGGTTAAAACATAATTATCTGTATCCTACAGGACAAAGTCACAACCTGTGAAGAACAATGTGTAAATCACTGATGGTTCCTTGTTATCAATGTATGACTTCTCTAAAAGCAGATTAAACAACAACAAAGCACTGCAGACATTTAAACAAATACATTCAAAGCCACTGTAGCCTCTGAAGAAAAGAACATAGAGAAATCTGCTTTTGAAGTTATATCAACATAGCATTACCTTAACAGATTGTGTTTTACAAAGACAAAAGAGGGCAATATATTCTTTTTGTGTTTCAAGAGGTTGACACAAAGAAATTATGCATCACCTCAGTAAATGTTCATAAATTGCCAAGTTTCAAACAGAACAGTCTATTCTAGCAATTAAATGTCCTAGAGTGTATGACACAAAATGTTCTCATTTGTTACACATGAACCTTCTTTTCTCTCTCTGCCTTTAACATCCGGACCAGAAATACAGAAAAACACACTAAATATTTCACATTTTCTGAGGAGATGCTTTTTTGTACTGAGCACCAGGTTGACGTTTGCAGTTGTTGACTCAAAAAATGAATACAAAATTAAGTAATCTTATTTTCTATAAGACTGTCCTGCTCAATCAAATATATCTTGTCAAAGGAAAAAAGAAAGCAAAATTTGAGAAAGAGTAGCATTCACTCAGAGCTAACCAAATCCTGACATTTAACGAGACGGTGATTAAAATTGTTGACTCACTCTTTCACCTTCAGGCATAGTTAGGCTCAGCCTTGCAGGTTTGAGTCAAAATATGGTGTTTTGATTAAAACACATTTTTTAATTCAGTAGAGTTTTGCACGAACAAAATCATAAATGCTTGTCTTTTTTGCCTTTGCAGGAAGATCAATCTGCGTTTAACTGGCTAACCGAATTATCATGTTTCAACAACTGTATTTGCTGCGCTAAAGTGTCCATCAAACTATGAGGTGCATTAAGTGAGAGTCTGTGATACGTCCATCAGTCAGCCAGACTTTATTAACTGTGTCAACAGCAAGACTAGAGATATGTCCAAATTCTTACCCTAATTCATTTCTACTAAAAATCCATATAGTGCAGGAATATACAGTGCCCTGAAATTTAAAAGCAATTCAGACACCATGCTCACAGCTTTTTGTTGTTAAACAGTAGATATGACATCACAGATTTCACAAAGTGAAAATCTAATCCATAATTTAGAATGGTTATTTATGAATCCATTGTGTTCTGATGATAAAAATTGGGATGGTTTATTAAAAACCTACATTTAAACATTTTTTTCTTTTTTTTGCAAAACCCATTCGACCGAAAAGCGCTGTGGTCTAATCTAGTGAGCGTTGATGCATGCTCGTTTTTTGCAAAGACTTCTGGGAAATTTCTAGTGCACTTGATTTTGGATTCGGACAGCACTAGAAAATGGCAAAATATTTATGTAGCGCTCTTTGAAGTGATTAGTGAAGGGATTCGACATCTATTTGTAACATGCTTCACGTTAGCCACATTAGCATATTCACAAAACCGGTAACTCCCAACTTTGCTTGCAACATGTAAAAAAACAAATGTATACTGCTAAAGCAAACGCTACTGTGTCTATGCTAAAACTCCTTCGTAAGTAGCGTGTCAAAAAAATAAAATAGATAAAACAGTCCGACACCGCTACATATTAGCAATAACATATTTACAATAACAGCCAACCAAACATTTTGACAGAGTGCCGTGTACTAGTGTTAGGCAGATCAATCCAAAATATCAATTCTATCAATCCCAAGTTGGTATCTGTAACGAGCGATACTGACCCATAGACATCAATATTTCCTGTTTGAAACTTTTCTGCATCAGCAAAAAGAGTCCAGCAGAGTTTTTATCGTTTTATTTAAAGGCTATGAAGTTACAAATTATATATATTGCCTCTTTTTTTTTTTTTTATTAAACATTTTGATTTATTTTTGTATCATAATAATGGTTTCTTTAGACTGTTTTGCATTCATTTATTCTCTCTTTATTTTTCTTTCAAAAAGTTTTTATTTCAGTAAACTATTTGGTAACACTTTATAATAAGATTCCTTAATAAGCTTTATTAACACACTAACAAACATTATTAATGTGTTTATAAGGGGTTAGTAATACATTCATTAGCACAATAAACAAAATAAGGTTTAGTAACAAACTTGGTAAGATTCATTAACATCTAAAGTGAGACTGTTGTCTTTAAAGACCATATTAATAAACTGCTTACAAGCTTAACAAATGTATTAATGATCTTTGTCAACATTATATTGCTTGTTTTGCAGCACCTCATCTAAAGTGTTACCAACTATTTTCCATTTATTGAAAATATTATCTCAATTCTGTTTTCATGCTTATCAAGTAATTAAAACAGGGAAACTTTAAAAAAAAAAAAAAGCGATTCACTGATAAAAACAGTTAAAATTTTGAAATTCATGTCAGATTTACCACATTTGTGTAAAATATCTGTATCTGCAATATTGACCAGTATCAGATTGTTATCGGATCGATATCAGAACGGTCAGTATCGGTGAGCCCAACCGTGTACCTCTCAAAATAGAATCAACATCAATAAACAAAATTTGAATTAATCTTTATACAGTATTTTTGGATTATAAATTAAACTATTCTTTTTAAAAACAACTTTTCAGTACACTTCAGAGTGTGGAAAATATGGTTGGTTAAAAAGAAAAAGCAAAGAGTTAATCAAAACAAACAGAAAAAACAGTTTATAGCCTACCATGAATTATTCACTGATACGTCTACTCTCTATCCCTTAATAATTAAAAAAATATATTTCCTGAGGAAAAAAAAAAACATTTCTCACACTGCTGTGGAAGGATTCTGGTCAACTCTTTACAACATAATTGAATTCATTCAAATACAAATGTTTTTACTTTATTATACTTTACATGTTTCACATTCTGTCTTATCTCCCGTGTTTTCCTCTGGGAGATCCTCCACCCAGTGACCAAACAGGATCATTGCAGTGGAATCTCTCAGGTCTGGCTTCCTGTTTGGGATCCTGTAGTGACGTCCTCTGGGGTCGTGAGCGGGGTGGTCACTGGTGTGGAAAAATCTCTATTATATCATTTTGTCACATCATCAGGACATATTTTTATTCAGTTTCTTATTTTATGTGTCAGTTTGTGTTTTTTATTCATCTCGGGAGTTCGGGTGTTTCAGACATATATTTTTTTGTTTTTTTTATTTATTTGGGGGGGTATTTTTATTTTGTGGCTCATGTTTTGTGTTTTTTACTTTGTGTTACCCTAAAAATTGCTAAACACTATTCTAAATTGTTGGAGGCTATCCTTGAGGCTAGCATAACATCTTTGATTATTTAGGTTTTTATCATCATATGAAGAAAATGATCCTTTGACAGATCGGCTGATCTGATATCTTTTCTCCTTGCTTTTTATTATTGTTAACTCACCTCAAAACGTGGTCAACCAAGGTGTCAAAGTCAATATGTGACAACTTAAGGATGAGAATGTGTTGGCATGTTAGGTCTACACCCCGCTAGCTTCCGATAGAAAGCGGAAACAGACCTATGTCTGGAAATTGACGGACATGGGTGAGGGAAACAGAGTTGGTGAGGAAGGAAGCGGTAGAGCAGAATCTAAATGTCAGTAGTGAAGACATTTTTCCAAAAAATAGTGAAGAATTGAGAGAGATTTAAGAGTGAAGGAGAAAAACAAAAGTGGATTATGTTTCGTTTAGTCAAAATCTGAAAAAAATCAGAAACTTGAGAGTTGGGGTCTGCAGTTCACCGGGCACAGCCAGTTCTTGTGAGGACACGCAACAAAAACTGAAGAGTTCATGTGGACAAACCAAGGGTCTTTTACCTTTAACAGTAAAAGACCCATTTAATCTCGTTTTCTATATGAAAACCTTGAAGGAGCCGCATAGTCTTACTTTAAGCTTTAAGAAATTTGGATTTGCATTCATGACCTTCTTTTTTTAATAATAAACATGAATTATGTCTATTTTTTGGCAAGAATAAAAGCAAAAATATAAAGTACCCATCTCTCAAAATGTGATGTTTTTCTTAAAACTTATTTTCAAAATAAAAGACGTTCTGTGTCAAACACGATCATTTCAGTGCAGTTCTGGACAGCTAGTAACCAATATTGTGCCATACAAGATAATTTGCACTTTTAACTCATAAATGATCAAACTTTTTCTTACCAAAGTTTTGCTTTACATAAAAAATCTGTTCATTCTGGAGAAAGCGTTGAGCAAATAAGACGTCTTCAGGTCAACATGGATGTAAAAACTTTCACAGTTCATCATCTATGTGCACCTCATACATCAATTTATACATTTAACTCATCTAAATAAGTTAAGTGCTAGTTAAGTAATCCTTACTTTAAAATATTGCTTTTTTATTTTATTTTTTCCCTCTTTTGTCCTCAGCAGTCTTACACTGCTGGGTTTTGTTATTTTAGTTTGGGGTTGAACCTTGGTAGTCTTGACTTGGAAGCTTTATTTATTTGTTTTCTTTAGGTAGTTATGGTTAAGCAGCCATTAGCAGGAGCTGCTGACTCAGACGGTCGACATGGCTGGATCAGCAGTCTCCATGACTTATTTTATGTTCGGTCAATGAGCCACAATGGAGAGATAAAAGAGCCACATGTGGATCTGGAGCTGCAGGTTGCAGACTCCTTGACTAAACCATTGTCAGGCAATATGATCTCTGTTTCTCACAAAGCTGCTTTTCTCTGTAGCAGAATCAGACGATTTATGTTGATTATGTACTTTATAACTACAGCGTGTTGCGTATCAGCACAAGGCTCCTTATTCTCCACTTCAGAATCTGCTAGAAACACATTAATTGAGTAAACCGTTGAGGATTTACGATAGTTGAAAGAATCAACACGGAAGCTAAAACAATGTTAATCAAAGGTTAACTCAGTGTCAATCTTTGTTTACAAATGTCCCTCCTGTTTTTGTCTATTAGCATAAAGGAGCTTTATTTTTTAAGTTAATAGAACTACACTCCGTGAGGTGGTCACAGATGCAGCTAACCAATCAAAAAAGACCAGACTACTGAAATGTGAATTAGTGAATTACACAGGAACCATGTGTACTAATGAGGTAAATCCCATTACATTTCAAAATTAAACATCACCACCTTACCAAAAACACTGTGATGAAATGACAGCAATTCTCTCAACATTTAGTTGTCTAAAACCTAAACACGTGGATGCTGTGGGCTGCAGTTCCTTCCTTATAAGCCTTAGATGCGTTTATCGGTGTTGTTTTTGAGGTGCTTAAGATCTTCAGTGACTGGAGAAAGTGTGTGTACAGGATGCTCCGCAGGACCTATAATCCATTCCCAGCAGTCAGTCAGTGTTTTTCCACCAGTCAATAACTATTGCTGTTAGTACACCTGGCGTGACATACTTTGTGTGGATGTGCAAACATAACAAAGGCACAGAATTAGCTTCAAAACAAGCAGAGATCTTGTCTAGGACACATCTCAGATTTTGCATTTTAAAACATTTTCATTTAATTTTGCTCAATAAATATTTATGTACATGAGTGTTATTGCAGGTTAGAGATAAATGTATGGAATTATCTTACTTATTACTATTTACAGTGACACCACTGTTGTATTGTTTGCTAATAAATAATCTTTATTAATCATCTTTGTGCATTGCATCATTTCTCTTTTCACCTGAGAATAATAAAATAGCTGTTTTCTATACTGTACTGTAAGAACACTAATATGGAGGTTTACCTTGAAACGTGCAGGCCGTGCACACACACGCTCTGTTTTCCAGACCTTCCTTTCATTCTCAGTTGGACCTAAATCTCACGCGTGAGCATGAGAATTGGGTTAAGTCTTGTACCCGTGTTCAAAGTCCTTTCAGATGGGGTTTGGGTTGAAGGTAAAGCACAGGCTTACACATGTGCAAGAGGGAGAGACAGCATATGTGGGAGAGACCGTATGATTGAGAAAGAGAAGGAAACTTTTTTTTTTTTTTTTTTAACTAGAGTCCTCAATTGGTTCTGCTGCTTGTTGCCTAGTAACTGCAATCTTCCTTGAAAGGATCTGTTCCGAGCACAAAATATCACTAAAGATCCACATTGAGTCTTCCAGACAGGGTTATTGACAATCAGACTGAATGATATTTAGGAGAAACAATGTATATATGTATATTTTATGTATTTTTGTTTTAGATACCTGACTGACTTTGCAGGAGGTTAGAAGAAGGAAAATAAAGTCTCTAATATGAATTAACATCTGTAGCATATACAATATTGGGGTAATTGGAATTTTTTTTAATAACTCCCAGTTTCTATGGTGACATATGTAAGCTATGGAGGCTGCGTTGTCTACCTTTTCAATAAATGACTCTTCATTTGTCCTGTAACTTGAATTTAACTACAGATTTTAAAGTGAAAACGTTTTCAAGAATCTTAAAAAAATGTATACATTTGAAAATATTTCATAAGTCTGTATCATGTGGGAGCTGTATTGTAGTGCGTGATATTCATGCTCATCATGTACTTCAGTGCTGACAAATATAAAATCATCTCTGCTCTTACCAGGGGTGATGTGAGATAACACAGAAAAGTAAGCCGAAGGTAAATACGCTGAGGAGACTTGCTGAATATTTTAGCATACTAAATTTGTGGAATAGGCTTTTTAATGCTGATTTCTAGGCTGACCTGTTTTAGCATGTTTTTTATTCCATATCATTTTTTTAAAGAGCATGTTGCAGGGTAAAAACCTATTAGGATACACAAACTAAAACACATTTTTGCTAATATGTACACTTCTTAAAACCTCTATATAGAGTCAGAAGTTTAGATATTTTTCAAAGACAAATTTATTTGTCATTTACAGGGGCTGTATGAGCAGAACCAGGCCAACAAAAGCAGATGCAGCGTCTGCAGGAGAGTGGGGTGCCATGTGACCTTAGTGATGCTCAAAGTTATCAACCTTGGTTGTTGACAGTAGCTTTTGTATTTCTAAAGACATGAGCTGAGCTGTCTAGCAATCCTGGGTGTGGAGGATACAAACTGCAATATGCTGCACTTGACTATAAAGCAGGGTTTTTTGCAGAGACGGCTCAAAAATTTTAATATTACATATCACTTGTTTATGTCAATATACAAAAAAAACCATGGGGAGTGGTTATATTTCTCAACTACTCCACCAGCAGGTTGGACAAATTGAGATTACAGAACGGTCGAAGGTATGTGAGATTCATTTCAGCTCAATCATTTAATCAAAGACGAAAACATCTTGTTTTGTTGACTGAAAATATGTTGTTTCTTTGTAGCTCAAACAGAGAAGATGCTGGGGTAAATAGGTGACTAATAATCATTTGGAGATTGATTAAATATTACCTTGTTGACTCATATTTACACACAGAAAATCTGTTAAAGCCTTAGTCACAACTGCCCACATGAGTGAATAGTCTGTCAGCAAAAAAATGGGCAAACCTGTATGAATATTAGTCACTCAGTGAGCTTGTAGAGTAAAAATGTTCATCCCGTACTACAGAGTGCTGTAACGACACTATGACAACATCACCTGCGCTTCATAAATGCATATAACTTATGCGATCCTTATAAATACGTCACAATACATTTACCATTTTTAAGATGTCCTTTAAGGTGGCCATGTGAGCCTCAGGGGAACTGCCACTCCTCTTTAAGAGGCGGTGCTCTTCTCTATGACCCTCTACAGGTGCGGACAACCCATACAGGTCAAACCTGTAACTGGTGAACCCCCAAATGGGTAGGGTTGGGCACGGATTGGTTTTTTTTTGGTTTTGGTGCCAAAGTCGTTCTTTGGTTTCGGTTCCAATTTCACTACTTCGGTAGGTAATAAACACATCTTCCCAAATCGGGCTGCACGGTGGCGCAGTGGTTAGCGCTCTTGCCTCACAGCAAGAAGGCCCCGGTTCAAATCCTGGCTGGGGGATCAGAAACACCAACTGGGACCTTTCTGTGTGGAGTTTGCATGTTCTCCCCGTGCATGTGTGGGTTTTCACCGGGTACTCTGGCTTCCTCCCACTGTCCAAAAACATGCTTCATAGGTTAATTGGTTACTCTAAATTTCCCCTAGGTATGAATGTGTGAGTGACTGTGTGCGTGATTGTGGCCCTGCGACAGACTGGCGAACTGTCCAGGGTAAACCCTGCCTTCGCCCATCAGCAGCCGGGATAGGCTCCGGCATCCCCGCAACCCCGAAAGGGATTAAGCGGCATGGAAAATGAATGAATGAATCTTCCCAAATCAACACATGTTCATTCTCAAGTCACATAGTGACGCATGGTTAAAATCTCCATGTCACGTGCTGACGGTTCCCATTAAATTAGAGCTCCCCAACCTCTGAGGCTCAAATCGATGGGTCCTCTCACTTTGGTGCAAACCGGCGGAGCGACCCCCTTTTGCCGTGGGGCAAATTTGCTTCTCGCCGTCTGTCAAACATGTGATCAGCTACTCTGATTCGTTACTGGGGTTTTAATCTTACTCGGGGGGTATTTGGATGACAGCCGCTTCCGCTGTTTCTGTGTTGTGACTGAATTTGAAGGCTGTCCTGCATCAACCTGAGAGGAGGAAAAATATGAGAATTTATTTATTATACTGTAAAATATCACAGTGCAGTAGAGCCGAGCTGGCTGCCCGCGCTCCCCCACTCCCCGCAGCGTCTGTCTCTCTCCCGGCGTGTGGAGCGGGCGAGCCCCGCTGAAGTCCGTGAGGCTGCAGCCAGAGAATCGCCGCGCTGCGACATGACAGAACGCCGGGTTTGGATTTGTATTTTACCTGCTGATCAGGTCACTGAAAATACCACACGCTCGAAGCTGAGTCCCTGATTGGTTGATTTGATGCAGCTCCTGTCAAACCTCTGCGACCTGCTGTCAAAAATCATTGATAGAATTTTGTGTTTATACCTTATTCACACAAGATTTTCAAACAGTCCATTTCCAAATCATTAAGTTTTCCTTCAACTTCTTTTTTTTTATTGTAAAAATCGTTCCCAGTGGTCGTTTAATTATGATTACAGTATTTCGTTTTTATTTAGTTTTTAAATGAAGAAATACTCAGAAACACAGATTTAATCCTTAATGATTTCATATAGGTGGTCTATTATGACAAAATGCTACAAGAACATGTTAGAAACACTAAAAAGAAAGTTTTCATTGAAGTTGGTCTTTAAATATACTCTTAAATGTGTGCACCAAATGTTGTGATTGACATCAGGTGCATGTTTAAAAAACCATAATAATTACAGACTTGCAATTAAAGACCAGCTTAGTTTCAAAACTGTCTTAAAGATCAAATTAAACGAAAAACCCCTAATGTTTTCTTGGTGTGAAAACATTTGGTGATTCATCATTTAGACATTTAGCAAAAATGCTGCTTCAGCAATAAAACAGCTCTGGGACAATTTGATAGCTGAAACTGGAACAAAAGTTACTGTTTTATCGTTTTTTCTTTCTTTTTTTTTTTCCTAAAGCAGTAAGCCATGGGATGCAATGTTTGCAAACTCAATCCACCATCCTGTCTGGAGGTATAAAGAGACGGAGGAAACAGCTTGAATGCTGACAGAAGGTTGGAGTCTGAGCAGGTCAGACATGGATGTGATTGGGAACCTGATCAAAAGAAACAGAGCCAATGCGGGGAGAAAGCAGCTCTCCTTCACATCGCTTGAGGCTAAATGACCGAGAGGGGGGATTTTACCCATGGGCCGGAAAAATTTACATGCTAACATAAACTAATGTTGGTATAGACTAAATGTCTCTGAGAATAACATTTAACAAATTGTTTTTTTTTTTCCTTAGAATAAATCTATACACTTCACAGAGAGTAAAAAGAAGGTTTTACTTCAGCATCTCCTTCAAATATACACGATATATGTGATCACCTCACGCTTTTTGGAGGAACAGTGTAACCCCCCCCCAAAAAAAAGTAACTGAGAAAAAGTTTAATTATTACATGTTTAAATTTTAAAGATTAAAAGTATTTAATCAGAAAATGACTTAAATGTATAGCAGTCATTATTCTGAAGATATATATATATATATTTATTTAGTGTATTACATTTTTTGTAGCAGCTATTTAAGAGCTTATTTTGTCCTCAATATGTCACCAATAGGAGAATAGTTTGAGCTCAGGTTGCAAAGCTTTTTAAAAATGATCCCTTAAAGGAAATGTGCAATGTGTTAGGAGATATGACAAGAAGATCTGTATCATAAGGTGACAGAGTGACACTGCAGGAGTCTGCAACTTTCAACTCTGAAAGAACCATTCGGGTTGATTTCTCACTGAGTACAACCCAGTAGGAGCTTCTTTAAAACAAAATACATTGATTTGTATTTATGCTTTTGTTACCACTATGATACACATAAATGAACTGTTGTTCATTTTGCATGTATAAAACACAAACATTAAAAGAAAACAGAAATTTTTTCGAGCACAATTCCCTTGAAATGAGATCTTCACAGTCTCTCAGTCATAACAATGAAAATGGTTTACAAGATTGTTTACGTGGCCTTAAACGTCTTCCTAAACTGTGATGTAGCACTGATTCTGCTCAAATTTCTGATCTTTTTCTTTTCAACTTATTATTTCTGTATCATTTTAATCATTCTTTGATGAACACAATCTGCACAAATTGTATTTTTTTTATTAGAATATTTTGATTTTTTCTCTCCATTAACTAATCAAGATGATTTTTTTACTTTTTACTTTTATATTTTTATAATCATTCTTTAATAAATATAATCTGCACAAATTGTCTTGTTTTCAATAAGAACATTTTATGATTGTTACTGATTAATATAAATTAACTGTCGTGGATGCTTTGAAATTTTGATTACATCAATGATATTAATGATCCTTAATAACCTGAATCTATTAATATTTGATATTAAGTCCTGAACCGGATATTGATAGTTCATGTAGAAAAATGGTCTAGCCGGGGTGGGATTATATAAATTCGCTTCCTTCCACTCCCTTTAAAGCGATCTACTTGTGATTGATTATGTGATGTTATTTCATGTATTATAACCTGATTGCTTGAAATTAACCATTTCATTCATTCATTCATTCATAGTTAGGTCATTCTGTGTGACGGCTGGGGTGACAAGAACCCAGGAGCAGAGAACCTGGCTTGGACTCGTAAATGCAGTTTGAGTTTTTTTAATAAACAAAAGACACCTCACAAGAGGGAAAAGTGGAAAACGACACAAAACTAAAGACTAAGAAAACCACTTGAAGAATTGGAAACGTATAAAAGGCCCTCACGGTCCTAACAGGGACGCTCCAACACTGAGAACTGAAATGCTGCAACTTAAATAGTCTTAATTACAAATTGCAGACAGCTGTGCACTCCTCTACAGAGAGCAGCAGGGTAGGAGGGGCCATCCAGGAGGAGTGACAGCTGACCTGCAAAACACAAAATGTCAGAAAACAGAAAAAAAACCACACAACCGTGTCATTCTGTGCCTGAAACAGCAAAATAAACCCCAAAAACAGATTTGAACCTTGACTATGTTTGACTATAATTTTTCCTTAAGTTATTTTTCTGTCATAAAACAATGCTCTATTTTTGTCTCCTCCGTCAACAGTTCATATTCCCGGTTTGCTACATAACTTTTGACAAACTCCAATCTTGCTCTTTAATGGCTTTGTGTCAGTAGCGGTGTCCTCCCACCAGTCCTTTTTCATTAAGATGCTCTCTGAGGACTTTCTGGTTCCATTCTTTATTTAGTGTTTTTAGGCGCGTATGTGAGAGAATCGACTTCCATGACTGAGAAGCAACCCCATGCACGAGTGGTCTTAGGATGCTTCTCTGTTGGCCTGACAGGGACTGATGGCAGCATTCACCTTGTCTTCCCCAGACAACCTTTTTTCCAAACAGTCAGAAAAGATTTTCATCAGAGAAGATCGCTTTATCCCTTTCCTCAGTAGTCCATCCTGGTACCTTTTGCAGAATATTTGTTTGTCCAGGACGAGTTTTCAGTAGAGAAGCGGCTTCTTTGCTAGCTTTCCAGCTCAGTGGGCCTGTGGTAGAGTGTCTGCCATGAGACAAGAAGGCCAAGCACAGTTCAAAAACATCTTGGTCATGGCTAAAATGTAAGCGTTTAAAAGTTCTGAAATGCCATCTGAAAACAAAAGCTTACCAATTGTAGTTTGATTTAGCATTCTATCTACATCGGAATATGTCATCAAGTCAGCCTAAACATGTTTGGTGTAATATTACGTGACTGAAAATTCAATTTTTAAAGGAAAAAAAAAAGTTTCCACTTCTGAATCCAGATTGTTTTCATTGTCTGGATAAAGGCAGTCAAATCTAAAATGTTTCTGTTTATTCTGCAAATAATTCATGCATATTTATTAGGGTACTCTAATTTTAATTTTCATTTTTTTGTCATCTAAAACAAATATTGTTTTATTGCAGCTGGTGTACCAGGTTGTGGTGGGGCGACAACAGGGACTCTTCTAGCACTCATTACTAGAAATATCCGAGAGGCATGGTTAACCTTTCTCTATTATACTCCTTTTTCTTTCACTGACAATCACCTATTTTATATTAAAAACACGGAGTTGTGTATTTTATGCTTTTATAAAGCATTTAAAGGTTTTATTTACACTTATCTCAATGTTACCATGTCCAATCGATTTATGAAAAGCCACAGGAAAAACTGCATCTGTTTCCAAGTGTATGGAGAAGCTTGAATTTTGTCTCTGGGATTGATGGTCCGGTCTCATATTTACGCATGCAGCAGCACTTTCATATATCTTCAATCCATCCATTTCTTTCCGCTCATCAAGGACTGGGTCACAAGGGCAGCAGTCTAAGTAAAGATGCCCAGACATTTCTCTCCCCAGCCGCTTCCGTCAGCTTCTCCGGGGGGAATCCCGAGGCTATCCCCGGCTAGCTAAGAGAGGTGGTTTCTCCAGCGTGTCTGCACACTTCCCCGGGGTTTCCTCTTGTATGTATATTTTATTTCTTAAAATGGTACTTACCTGAAAGTTCATCATGTCTAAATGGAGAACAATCTGGAGAAACCCCTTATGGAAAAGGCCTGATAGGGGTTAGCTACAGTGAGCTAGAGCAGATTTGATAACTGAAGCATAATCCAGTATCCAGTGGATTATCCAGTATCCATAAAGCAGTATCCATGTTGAACTCCAACTCACACAGATAACTGCTCAACACACTATATGTTCATATATTTATATACTGCTTATGTACATACTGTATGCATATGTAAATCTGGTTATTTAATTGCTCGCTTTTTTCTTTTTTGCACATCCATAATATACATACCGGCACATAGTCTGGATACTATGATGGACAATATACACTTACATGGCACAGTTCACTATGTATATAATATTATATATAATATATATATATATATATATATATATATATATTTTTTTTTTTTTTTTTTTTCTTTTTTTTTCTACATATTTGTTATACTTTATATCATATTTTATATTATGTCTTGTATTTTTTTATGCCAATTTCTTTGCACTGAAACGGTTGATGCAATTTCATTGTCTTTGTGATTATGACAATAAAGGTCTATCTATCTATCTATAACGTGGTCCTCATATCACTCCAATGTAGGGAGACTTTCCGCTAAAGACATCAGAAGACTGAGATGTTATAGTAAGACTCCTAAAGACGCTGTAGAAAAAACTTTTAAAGATGTTGTACAAAGAGTGTTAAAGACAATGTAGAAAGACTTTTAAAGACGTAGAAATATTTTAAAGACAGCAGAAAGACAGTTTAACATGTAGTAAAAAGACTGTTTAGGAAGTTGTAGAAATATTTTTAAGATGTTTTAGGAAGGCTGTTTTTGGAATGTGTATTCGGAGCAAAGTGTACTAAAACGTATCAAGGAAAATGCATACATTTTCCTTACACTATCCCTTCTGGAGTCATTGCTGCAGTGTGTCCCCGATGCCGTTGGGCAAAGGTAGGGCACACCCCGAAAAGGTTGCCAGTCTCACACTTACACGTCCACACATGACAAATTAAGAGACACAAATTAACATATGAAGCATGTTTCAAACTATTTGAAGAAGCTGGAGCCTCCAGAGAAAATTCACACATGCAAGAGGAAACATGTGAACTCCACACAGACAGAACCCGGCTGGGATTTGAATCTGATCCTTCTCGCTGTGAAGTGAGAGCGCTAACCACTACACCACTGTGCACCCCTGTCAAGGGACAATGATTGACTGTCTGTTGTATGATATAGAAAAATGTGCTGCTCATAACTAATAAATAACTCTTACGTTTGTTGATTTAAATTTGTTTTATTCATATTATTTCAAGATTTTTTTGTATATATAATAATTGATGTGAATAGTTTGCATGTTGCCCTCAAGCATTTGTGGGTTTTCTCTGGGTTCTTCTTATCTCAGTCCAAAAACTTGCTTCACAGGTTAATTAGTAACTTGAAATTGTCCCAAAGTGTGCAAGAGAACAGTGACCTGTTCAGTGACTGCTAGTTAGGCAGGCTCCAGCAACCCAGTGGCCCCAAAAAGGATTCCTCAGGTTCTAAAAATGAGTGAATGGATTAAATCTAAACTCTTTCACAACACTCTACTTTTTATTCTAATTGTATTGGTTGTGTTTCCCTTTTGTCCCAGACTTAGAACTGTTGTTTCTATAGAGGTGGATGTATTACGGAGTAATGGAACTGTTGGCGCCCATGTCCAAAGCACAGACTGACGGTGAACTTACAGGCATCGTGTCCATAACAGGAAGTGGATCAGCAAATTAATTTACTCGTCCCCACAGCTTAAACCTCATATCTGGAAGTCCTCTCAAAAATATAGACTTGCATTTAAAAGATAGTCAAAACTGCTCAGACCAAGAGAAACAAAAACTATTATCCAACATAATTAACCATAAACCTGACCAATATTAGATCAGGTTCATTACAATTAAAAAAAATAATAATAATTTGCCTCTTCAACATGCAGTATGTACACATGAGCAGATATTTAATGTGACATTTTTTAAATAAATACATTTTTATAATACTGATGCAGTCGTATTTCACCATCATTTTCTCTCTAGAAAAATACATAATTACCAAAATTAACCTTTAAAAAAAAACATTTAGAGAAGAACAATACATGATCCAAAGGGCTGCAGCCTAAAACCACATTTAATGATCTTTGCAGGCAAGATTACAGAAGCAGGAGGTACCTAAGTAGTTCATTTTAGCTGACACTGCTTTTTCTTTGACAGACAGACAGACAGGAAGGAAGAAACGTCTACATTTAAAGGTCAGAAGAGAGAGGTCTATATGGTAAGAGGATAGCTACAGAAACAATAGAGATGAGGAAGAAGAAGCAGGTTCTGTCCTGTGTGTCTGGAAAAAAAACTGTTGTGATTGTCTGTCCAGTTTCTCTAGTACAACTGAGCTATCCGTATCTACAGCATGCTGGTCTGACAGCAGCAGGGAGCTCGTGGTTTTTTGTTTTCACTCTAAAATCGCAGACACAGGTCTGAGTGACACACCCACAGCAATTCAACATTTGAATCCAGACACGGTGCATGTGTTGGAGAGAAAAGTGCTGAATAAAAATAGGTACTCTTAGGCATTTATTAACTCTAAAAGATGATACTTTATCACATTTTAAAGAGTGGCAGTGAGACATTTAAATATTTATATGTTTAGAATATTCTAGAAAAGTAAAAACTTGATTTTGTTTACACATCTAAGGTAAACAAGAGTCACAAGTACATAAAAGTTTATTTATATATATAATTATTAATATTTAAATATGTCATGATTTCTTTGATCCACGGCAGCTTCATAAAATATCTTATTTTCTACATATTCCTCATAAGATTACAATTGTTGAGTGAGTCACACTGTTTACCTTTTTTTTTATTTTTTTCTGTTTTCTTTGACTCACTATAAACTACGTTATTTATGACATACCAATGAATGTATCTGTGATACTAAGCTTTATAGAGTTGGTATCAGCATTTCAATATTTTATCATTCTGGACGATTAATTTCAGAACTACTTTCACAGCAATTGTCAAAATATGAAATGCTAAATACAACTATGAAAGTTTTTATTTTTGCAGTGGAACCAGCCCAGAACAGAGGATGTGCTGAGAGGAGGCCCTCAGCTGTATGAAAATGTGTGTTCATTTTGATTTGATTGGAAATGGTTTATTTCAAGCAATCAAAAACAAGTATAATGCATGTGTAATACAATCAACAGAGGATTTACTTCCGTACAAATATTTGTCAGACACAAGATAACTAGGTGTCAAATTATAGATTGCTTGAAAGGGAGTGGGAGGAATCAAATTTATATAATCCCACACCGGCTCAACCTTACCATTTACTTTACATCAAGTATCGTTTTCCGATTCAAAACTTCGAATTATAGATTTATACCGTACCAACACAGCTATTACAAATCATTAAGTATCAATGGATCAAATGACTATGTTAATGTAACTGTATCGTTGCATTCACACCAAATAAAATGAGGCAGATATAACTAGCAGCAGTTTGTCTGACCAAAAATGTGATTGTGAACATCAGGGACATTTGTATGTGGGAGGAGTTACCGCTAATCTGATTTTTTTTTTAGTTCATTGCTACATTATAGATGACATTAAGAGAATAGTTTGAGTTTATTTATCTAAGAGAGCGCTAAGTGTTCGAAAGCTCATATCCCCTAAAAGTCGCTTCCAGGACCTCTTGGGCCTATTCGAATATTCCCCTTCTCCCTTCCCCTTAGCCCCCCGCCTTCGTTTATCCCTCCGGGCTTGCTCCAAACGGAGGGTGGTAAAAAATATTTCCGACGTGAGTTTCGTTCCGTGACGTCAACAAAATCACCGGTAAGCTAGCGTTAGCGCGGAGCTTCCAGCGCTCGTATATACATTACAACAGCAATTTTATAGATGTAAAGAGGTCACACTGCAACATAAAGTTATTACTTACGTTTAAATGTAAACATCTGTGGTTCAGAGAGCATCAAAGTGAAGAAAAGTAGCGCGGTTTACTCTCGCGATAGCGGACTTTAGACCCCTCTGTTTGGAGTGTGTAGAGTAAAAAATAATAATTCCGGACACAACTTTGACTTCAACTGCCACTTCAAATCAAGGGGGAGGGCTAAGGGGAAGTGAGAAGGGGAGTATTCGGATCGGGCCTTGCTATGTCCTTTCATTGACTTCACACTAAAATTGGATTCCCCTGACATATGTTTGGTGTTAAGTGTGAATGTTCTTTGGTACAAACTCGTTGGATTAAAAGTCCCTCTCCAATCATGGTTTGGTCTATTGTGAAAGTGTTCCCAGTGGTCTTTTATTTGAGATTTTTTGGTAAAAAGCCTATGTCATTTTCTATTTACAGCCCCTCACAACTCCAACCTAACATGAGCGGTGCAGCAAAAATGGAAAGCAATATTGGAGCTAATATATATACATAACACATTTTCCATAAATAATTTGTTTTTTAGCTTATATGATCATATATGCGGATATAGTTTACTCTGAAAGCCTTAAGAGAATCATGGTATGGTTTTCTTAATTAATTAATGTGTAACTTACTGCCAGCCCGTCACATATTACTTTGTAATAACTAAGTTAGAATGTGCAGCGCTCTCTTGCCAGCTCTGAGGATTTGAATAGATAGATTCTCTGATTGGACACCTGACGAGGAACATACAGATCCCTGCTGACAGAACAGAAGAGATTCAATGTGAAAATGTGTGAAGTTCTTTTGTGTCTCCAGTGTAATCATATGAGCACAAGCTGTGCCTTTCAGGCTACAATAAATACCGTTGTTAGCCGAGCATACATCTAGAATAAATCATGTCATTGCATTTTGTTTCCCTTTTAATAGAGTCACATTTTGAAGGCCAGATTAAAACACAGGATGGTGCAGGCACCACCAGTAACCACATGTGGACCACCTGTAGTTCAAAGCCCTCATGACTGTGGCAGAGTGTAGGATTTTAAATAGATGTTGGTGTCAGTCTGTGTCATTCATCATACCTGACCTTGACCACATATGCTGATATCATTGAAAAAAAAAACCACTGACTGCAGGTTTTGATCTGGGTTTGACTGCTGGTGGTTCGAGAATGTTTAAAGTGTGGAAAAAATAAATTGGTCCAGAATTTCTGTTTCCCTGACAGAAATATCCACATACATTTAAACAGCTCTTAGAGACTCACATATACATGTAAAGTTGTTTAAAGTTCTAATATAAAATGCAGAACTGTTGATAATGTGTTATTCCAAGAACGTGTTTCCCACATTCAGCAGTACTGTGACTGAAAAAACTGGAAAACGTTGACATTTTCTTTGGTTTTGGTGCCCACTTTTCTTTCTATGTGATGAAAAGACCTGACTGAGAATAAACAAGTCAGAGGTCGGTAAGATTTGCTTTGTGGAGGCTGGAGGTCTCGGTGGATGCGGCGTGTTATGTCAGTTCAAGGTTCATCATATCTTGACAAATGGAGTTGTTTACCGCAGACACAGCATACAGAGGACATGGTGCCATCAAGACAGATGGCCTTCATTTTTCCACATGTTCCCTCTCATCTCCCTAATAGAACTGGAGCAGGTCATCAGAAGCGGTGTAAAGAAAGGCTCTCATTTACATCCTGAAATAGAATCAATGATGTCTCTTTCAAAATCAACCACTGCTCGTCAGATACTGCGACCGAAGGTCTGCTTTTAACTACTTTGATGTTGTAAAATTTCTGCAAAATGAATACGCTTTTAACGTATCAATCCAATTTGTTAGGAAGTAAAAGTACACTTTAGGGCGTAGTTGGAGGTAAGGACAGAAAAATCAAGAAATAACCACACAAACACTCACAAAAGACTAAAACCTTGAGAGAAAACAAATCCTTTGGCAGAGCAGCTGAGACCTTGTTCTCTATGGATTTGAGACAAAATGTCACACAAGCATCCCTTATTAGCTCTCTGTGTCACAGGCTAACAGCCACATAATTCACTCGGACCTATGACAGGTCTTTTTGTCATTCTTGACTGGGCTACCTGTCAGAGCAGCAATCATGTCACAGCGGTTGAAGAAAGAGGAGGACCCAAAGACAGCAGGTGGTACGGTAAGTGCCCACAATTGACAGGTGGAGTAGATGGACATTCACTAACCAAGGCTGAAGTCACATTCTGATCCTCGCCCAATGAGATGCTGAGAAACTGTTTAGCCCTTCATGATCGGTCACTTCTGGAGGTCGCTGCATCTGGAATGCATTGCTGTTTTGTGTACAAGAGAGGAGGCTGCACAAAATTCTGACCGACCAGCTGAAAAGTCTGCAAATTGAATGTTTAATTTCAACTTATTCCATTTACCTCCACTTTACTATGCTTTTTAATACATTTACCACAAATTCCCCTTTCAGGGAATGCCGGAGAAATACTAAATCTACTATGATTCCAAAGTGAACTATGTGTCACACGGCGAGACAGTAAAATACAAGAGGCCGTCCCTCTGGATTTTGCAAGGGGACGTTTTCAGGTGAATTGTGGGAAAATGAAGAAAAATGGCGCACCATTTGATGGCATTAAGAGAGAAGAAGAGGTGACAGTTACCCCAACAGCTTTCCATGACTCAGAATCAGTCATCTCTGCATGGGGTGAGGCGTCCTTAAGGATCTCCAACAGGACTGTTTAGGAAAATTCTTTTCAGGACAAGTTCCCCCTACTGCTATTTTCATACTTCCATCTTTATTATTATCCTATAATGGGTCTCACAGTTTTGCTAGAGACTTCTTGGGTGGCATCAGGAAAAACTTGCAATTTCCCCTTGGCAGGTTGCCAGTCCATTTCAGCCCTAAGGCTCAAACAGCAAACTTCAGTGCTAAGGCCAGTGCAGAGACAGCAATCAACCGAGCGTGAACACTTTTGGACTGCATGCAGCAGACAGGATGTCTGGAGAAAACTCATGCATGCAAAGAAGGGCCTGCAAACATCACTGCTCAGCTATAAACTGAGACTTTCTTGTAATTTCAAAACATCTTTCATAAATTCAAAACAGAGATCTTAGTTTCTGAAATATTTGTTTAAGTTAATTAAATTCAATTTTATTTATATAGCCCAATATCCCAAAAGAATTGCCTCATTGGGCTTCTCGCTGGTAAT
Source organism: Oryzias javanicus (assembly GCA_003999625.1). NCBI lineage: Eukaryota > Metazoa > Chordata > Actinopteri > Beloniformes > Adrianichthyidae > Oryzias > Oryzias javanicus. The sequence goes on along the minus strand of CM012446.1, from coordinate 25,457,503 downwards.
TTTACCAAAGCAGAAGGTCAGTCGTAAAATATAAACAACAGTAAAAAGACTAAATAAAACTGGTGGTCCCTGCCCTTGAACCCCCCTTCTCAGTCAGTAAAAATTTCTAAAAAACTTGATTCAAGAAAAAAGAAGAAGAAACCAGGAATACCCACATGAGGGAAAGATCCTCTCCCCAGACAGACAGGTGATTTACCAGGACTATTAAACGAAGAGTTTGCTTATCTAACTCTACAGCTACGTATTTGAATAGAGTTCAGCCAGACAGGACTGGGGGAGGGGGTAGAGGAAGGGAGGTCCACAGCCAAGACGAGCCAGAGGTGCAGTCCATGACCAAAAACAGGAGCACAGAGGATCCACCAGGAATCTGAAAAAAGAGGAGAACAAGAGAAGAAGTGTTTTTGGGCAAGTACCGGTAACATGCGTGTGCATATGTGAATAGTATTGTGAATGTAAAGCTCATGTAAAGAGTGTACAGCGGCAGAGGCGACCAGTTTCAATGTTAACTCAATGGTACAGACACGATCTAAGGTCCTGCGGCGTGATCTTAGTGACGGGTGCGGCGGTCTAGCAGCAGTGCGAAATATCTGATTTTTAGCAAGGTCGCTGCATAGCATCTACCAATCAGGGACTCAGCTTTGGGCACAGTCACGTTTACAGCAATTCAATCAGCAGGTAGAATACTAATCCAAGCATTTTTCTCCTAAACTTCTATCTATTTTCTTAACCCACTGGGGTTGCTGGAGCTTGTCCTGGCTACTGTCAAGCTAAGGCGGGTACACCCTGTACAGGTCGCCAACCTGTCGCACTGCAGCGGTTCTCTGTCCAGTGGGACATGCCCGTCCAAGAGGCATCCGGACCAGATGCCCGAGCCACCTCAACTGGCTCCTCTCAATGGGGAGGAGAAACGGCTCTACTCCGAGCTCTCTCCAGTGACCGAGCTTCTTGCCCTATCACCCAGCCACCCTCCAGAGAAAACTCCTTTCAGCCACTTGTAGTCGGGATCTCGTTCTTTTGGTCATGACCCAGAGCTCGTGACCACAGGTGAGAATCAGAACGAAGATCGACCTGTAAATTGAGAACTTACTGGCTCAGGTCCCTCTTCACCACAACGGACCAGGTTCAGCGACCGCATAATGGCGGATGCCACTCCAATCCACCTGTCGAATCTCACACTCTGACCTTCCCTCACTTGTAAACAAGACCCTAAGATATTTAACCTGCTTGCCTGCTACATGCCTAAACTTTGTGTTGACTGTCTTGGATCTTTTGTGTCTTGGATTTGGGTCAAGTGGTGTTGCCCTATGGTGCCTCTCTCTCTCCTCCTCCTTCCCTGGATGTCCATGACACACAGTTGGAAATCTGTGCTTTACCTTCCTGTCACAGAGTGAGTGCCAATAAGAGACTTGTGTTTCTATAATGCCTTTTCAACCTGGAAATCATTCTGCTCTCTTGCCCTAGTGTGCCTGACACCCCCTGGTGGACTAAGGAGTCACAGCCCTGGCATAACTCCCGTTCTCTGTTAAATAAATTAATCACTCCTGACCAGTCTGCTTTACTGGGATCCACTCGATCACACAACCTGATAAGCTCAGAAGGGACAATTGTGGTTTGGGTGGCAGTCAAACTAGGCTTTAGATAGTTTCACGACCTCATACAAAAGTACCATTCAGAACAGCAGGATAGTCAATATTACACATTTATGAACTGCAAGTGGTCCACCAGTGTTCTGAAAACATGGAGTTGTTTCTGATCAGATGTTTTGGACCTTAAATGCTGAGAGATAAAAGCAATATCTGAAACTGATCTCTCAGACCTTTGAAATCAAAGCACAGTTCTCTAATGAGAAAACAAATCTATTGCTGCATAAATTTTTACCTTTGAAAAAAAAAACACTTTTCAAAGAAAATATAGAATGCCTTGCTTTGAATTATCTGGAAAGCTTTTTATAAATGCAATTTGAGTCTGAATGGTAGATACCTTATGTCTAAGTGAACTCAAACTGGTTTCACGAATGTATTATTAGTTGTATTAGTGACGCACACAGACCCTCTTTGGTTACCGGCATCCACAATAGAACAAATCTCTGTCTTGAGTGCGCTGATTCAACTGAGTATTTGTAAGGTCATAATAAAAAAGAAAAACTCCCGTATTATCTATTGGTTTATTTCCTGTAAACACAACACTCTGTCCCAAAGGTAAATGGCTATAGAGTAAAGGCTTTTTGCGATATTGTGTTATTTTTTTCCCCTCAAGTTAGACAACAAATAGAGAGAATTTGTATTGATTTTCAGTATGATACCAAAAAAAAAAAAAAAAAGTGATTGGCTGACATGTGGGCTTGGCAGCAAAGTGTTTTCTTTACATTCTGTCCTAGAGGGAATCGTTTTCTAGGTCAACAAGCCAAAAACCTTCTAACCTCTTTAAACAAGAACCGTCCTGTGAGACACCCAGTGGCTTCCTGCAAAGACGAATGCATGTTTGTCTACTTTAACACCCCAAAGTCTGTTGAAAGAGTACAGTATTTCAAGAAGACACAGCTTAAAAATAAACAGCACCTGTTCAGAACTAAAACAAAAAAAAGTCTCATACTGATTTTAAAACAAACAGGTTTTAGACCATGTTGGAGATGCATACTTTCAGTGTGTTTTTGCTGCAGTGCGGATGGTCATTTATTCAGAGAAAAAATGTATTGAAAGCATGCTGGTGTCAGACAGCACACCTCTTTCTGAAATAACCCTAGATGACTACTGATGATAATTCTTACTGTGAGCCTCAGTGATTTAAACACAGTGATTGGTGCAGGCACAAAGAAGTGATAGGATTCAGTAAAAAAAAAAAAGAAAAGACTGGCAGTATGGGTTAGAATAAGATCGTTTTTCCTATTTAAACAGACACTGAGCTGAACTCGTGGACGTGATTGATATTTGTCCTGTTTCATCATGACAATTCTGTTCATAACAGCACAAAATCACCACCACGAAAATCTGCCCGACTTGCTGTGCCAGGACACCATGTGTGAGGTTGTGGCCTCGGAGAAACCCCTGTGAAGAACCCTCATTTGTTGTAAAATAACATTTCCCCTCGTTAATTGGGTGGCGCTAAAACACAAAGTGATAATGAACTATTACTCACTGCTTCCACTTGGGTGTTAGCAGCCATGCAAAAAATGCTTTGCAGGCTGGTTTCCCGCTCTGTGCCAAAAACAAAATGAAAGCCCCCAACTGTTTTCGGGTCACGACTAACTTGCTGCAGTGCATCTTTTGTGTTCTGTGAAAGTGCAAAATAAAAAAGTCTTTTGAATTTATTATTTTCATTAAAGTAGAAATTAGGTCAATTGCCTTGTGATCAGACATGATTTTGAGTGTGATAGTCATCCATCCTAAAGTCCTACGAGGTATTTAACCCCAGAACAGTTTATGCCATCACACCATCACCTTTGTTGGGTAAATAGAAAGTATTTCTCACAAAAATATAGATCAAAATATGACAACACATAATAAATTAGTTGTTTTTTTTCCCAACTGTGATTTATGTAACAAAAAAAAACATGCTTGAAAATTACTAAAAAATTTAGAAAATTTGAAAAAAAAACAAAATTGTGACTTTAAAAATGTAAAATAAATTGAATTGTGACTTGACCAAATTGTTACATCCCTAATTCCCAGTGGTTTATATTGCTAATACAACTCCGACCAAGTGATGGGGAGGCATCAGCAGAATCTTCAAGATTTCATGAATGGTCGTGAATGTAGACGCAGCAGTCAGGGAGACGTCGAGGATGACGCCATTCAAGTTGGGGAGCCACAGGGTGGTGGCAGCCAGATTACTGCCCAGCAGCTTTAAACCCCTGCGACCTCTGCATGATGTGTAAAAATCCAACTCCCTGTTAAAAATGTCGCCACGTGGCCACCTGCTAAATTTGCTGAAAAACTTGTATTTGTGAATATGTGACCGTAGCCTTAAGTATCATTATAGCCAACTATTTTAAAAAAGGTTTTCAAGGTTATAAGTACTGCAGAACAGTAGTGGCTCTTTAGAAATATACCTCTGAGTTGTGGGCGGGACTATTGCCATGGAGCAATCCTGTCTGCCCCCCTGCTGCTGAGAGCTCCCTGTTTACACCTGCTAGCTTACAGTTCCTTCTTTTTTATGTGTGTGTAAAATCAAATCTAACAGTTATTTCTTCTAAGCTGCATTCAGAGTAAACAAGGTGTTTACCCTGGACAAACAGGGAGGGGATTGTTCCTCTGTTTCTACTGTCTGCCTCTGTCTAGTCTACATGTCTGCTAGCTACAGCTGGAAGAGGCTTAGTGCAAAATGTCAAAGACGTGCAAATCTGGCTATCTTGCTCCAGACTTTTTATTTCATATTTATATTCCGACATATAACACAAAACTACATTTTTTTCTTTCTCCTCCAATATTCAAATGGTTGTCACTGCCATGAATTTAATGGGACGCCATCTATACCTCATAACTAAAAATGCAATTTTAAGATTAATTTTCTTTAAATATCATCAGTAAATGCCACAAAAAAACATAATTTTCCTTTTAAAAGCTTTTTAATTCTATAAAATATGCACCAGCTGACCAAAACTGTCTAAACCCTAATGCTCAGTGCAGCAGTTTAATTTAATAAAAACATTAAATCTGCTCATTAATAAAATTGCTGCTCTTTTCCTCCTGAAGTTATTTGTGAATCCCAGTCATGATGATCTCTGGAAGCAAGAATCAGAAGAAGACGGTGTGACTCACCTATTTCCAGGCCTGAGGTTGCCCCTTTTAATTTGGATCATGGCTCCTTCCAGGACGGGAAGCAGGCCAGATAACTACAACATGGTCTGTATTTTGGGGTTGAGGGGGGTCAAGCTCAGAAGTAAAGCAAACTTTTTCAGTGACTACATTTCCGAGGCTAATCTCTCAGATTAACACAATAGGATTATCCTGCCCAGACTTCCACAGGCTAAGAGGGGCAATGCGGTTGCTCCCGAAAAGTGTAAATGAAGATGGAACTGACGGTTTGCTGAGTGATTTATTGTGGTCTAACAAAGAAGAAAAACAATGAGACAAACCAAAGTATATTTGATAGTGAAAAACAAGAGAGGCTGATATTGAATGTCAGGTTTCTGTGCAGCAACAGAAAAGTGAAAGATTCATTTGAACACAGATGACTAGAGCTTTGATCCAGACCATGACTCATTTTAGGCAACGTAGAATTCCGCGATGCTGTGCAACCTGCTGACCTGCATTCACCAGTTTCAACCACATGGTGTGTGTGTGTGTGAACACCAGGAACTAACCTACTTTACATTCCCAGCCAGTGCTGAGCAGAGTGTAGGACTTCACCAGCATGTTGCATGAACTTCAAAGTGAGTTTGACACCCAGGGTCCATCAGTGTGTATTCTTTCGAGTAAAGAGTGACAGCCCTGTGCATTATACATATGGCTCCACAATCGAAAGGGAATAAGAAAATAACTGTATGAGATGATGGGTTTCAATTTGTTTGCTGACAAGCAGTCTTGTTGCATGCCTGCAGAGGTATATTTATGGCTTGCATTTCAGAACCTATGTTTCACAGGCCCCATAGCGGATGTAAGGTTGGGCTTTTTCATGTGTCACTGGGTACTGTCTGAAGGGCGCAGCTCAGTGTTTGTCACTGCTCGTGGCGTCACATGTCACACTCCTCGGAAATGTCATGAAGGCATGTCATGTGAACAGCAGCGACTGATGCTGCGTTGAATGCATAAATGCTGCTGTAATTACTCTGGTTGCTCGATTTACATGCAGTGATGGTTGCTGCCAACAAAGATGACGGCTCCATCTCAGGAGTACGTTGGAGAAGTTTAAAAATTGATCCCCTTCGCCTTTTTTGAGACTTTGACAATGACAGTAATTGTTTTGGATAAGCTTCAAAATTAAAACGCTGAGGGCTTTTTTTCTTGTGATATGTTACAGAATGGAGAGAAAAAACGAATCCCATTGTCCTCCTCTGTGTCATGTAATTCCTTTAAATGTTGGAGGTCACAATAGTTGTGCACTGAAGCGTTTTAAATAACTTTTTGGCAAAGAATGTTTAAGTATTAAAGTCAAACTGTTTTATTTATTGTCAAAGTGTTTCCAGTGGTCTTTTAATTATGATTATCCCAATAATCAACATGTGAATCGCTCTGAACCAAAGAACTAAATATGATAGATAATTAAGAGGAGAGCTGAAGTAAACGAGAAAAAAAGAGGATAGAGAACGGAACCCTACAGATGATGTGGATCATAATGATGGAACAAAAACAACAATTACTGCGTCACACACCTTGATCTATATAAAATTAAAATAAACTGGAGATTGAACAAATGGACCAGAACTTTGTAGTTTTAGGGGATTAGATCGATGCAGACTGTCACCAAACAGTCAATAAATGCTCCTGGTAGTAGAGGGCATGCAAGAGCACCATGGTGAGAGAAGCACGAAATGTCAGAAGAGTAAAAACTTGTAACAGTTTAGTGAAGGGAAATGGAATCCTACTCCAAAGATTCCAAACAACGCCCAGGATCCAGAATACAGTATATGCACCATCTCATCAGCGAAGGCAAAGAGACGGCAGGCAGCAAAACATACTCACCTCCAGCTCATCATATACTGAGATTTGGTTAAGGACCCTTTTCTTAAGGACACTTCTTTTAAGTTTTGGTTGTCCCCAACTTGTCTTTTGACGTGCTGGCTGTTCCCTTTAAATCACAGGTCAACAACCTCCGGGCTACAAACCGGAACTGGTCCAGTACTGGGATGAGGAGCGCACCAGTACCGGTTCACGGCTGGTTTCACTTTGGGTCCAGTTCCACATCTGATACTGCATCCGGGTTCTGTGTACCAAAGGTTGCAGACCCTTGATTTCACTAACAAACATTACGTCAAACAATGTGTCGGGGACACCCAAAGCGTCAAAAGGTGACGCGGGAAGATCCGTAACTAAACGTCATGATGAGATGAGTTGGGGGGAGAATACGTTGGGCTGGCAGTGATAAGAATAGAAGTCGTGGATTGAAGACGTGGTGGGAGAGCAGATCTTAAGCAAAGAGGCGAGTTTTTAGGCAGGTTAACAAACATGCTGGATATCGACAGATAATCAACCACTGTGACAACAAGCGTAATAAAAACCTGTTTAAACAGGTGACATAAAGTAAATCTGCTTAATGCTAGGCCACTAGGGGCTGAACCTTGACACTTGAAGATTCCTGCTATACATTCTATCACTCCTAACTATGTTGGAGTGTCCTAAAGAATTACACAATGGGGTTAATATTTAGCCCTGACACTTTAGCTCCAGCGTAAACATTCCTTCAACTACTGCAACTTATCAACCATTTATTTCATTAGATTCTAAAGAAAAGCAGCTTTGTACTAATATCCAACACAGTATAACAGTGAAGTGTTCATGCAATCAATATAAATCCTCTGATATCGATGTGGGAAAAGCATGTTTGCACCATTATGCAACAAAACCATGAATTGTTTTTTGCTACATCAGAATCCATTGGAATTGCAATCGTTGCGTAAAAAAGCGTGTATTTTTTACGGCGTTGCTGGCGACCTAAGGTTTGACCCCCTCTGCAATTGAATTTGACACCTCTCATTTAAGACAATGGCAAAGACAACTACAAAGGTAACGGAGCCATAAATCTCTCCAGTCTTAAAATCGTGAAGGTTTATTCACTTTTGGAAACCAACAACCAAATCCATTGGAGGATAGTCTCCTGTTTCTTGTTCTCTGACCACAGTTAGATATTTAGATATACTGTGCAGCTAATCAAACAACAGGAGCTAAGCGAAGAGAGTGTGCCACAAGTCTTTTGCAATTTAAGATAAATAAATAGCTTGTAGAGTAAATCTAATCAAATAAAATTGAGAGTTTCAGGTATAAAGTACTGAGGAAGAGGAGTACATTTTCTTCATAAAGGTCAGATAAATATGTAGGAGAAGATTCTTATTCATCCACTTGTCATCTTGAAATAGTCGTGGCATCTGGACTGAGAGTCTTCTCTCTTAAAATGTTTTGGCTTCTTCAGTCGAAGAACTGCACAAGCAACAAGAACGTTGATCAAATTTCCACAGCCCCATTTGTAACCCTTCCGTTCTCCTTAGCTTGTTTACATTAAAAGTGGGGTCATCTGGACACCACAGGACAGAGCGCTGAACTTTTTTTTTTCACTGATTTCGGAGTTTCACTAATGTCCATGGCAGACATAAAATCCTGTCCCCCTTCGTCCACATTTGTCATGGAAGAAATCGCATAACAATATGTGGTTGGAGCCATCTGGACCCCAAGGAGAGCGGAAGGGTTAAAGAGCTGGAATCTCTGGGACTAAAATGACTTCTGTGACAGAAAACGAGGAAGAATTGAAAGACTTAAAGGAACAAATGAAGTAATGCAATGACTTCACTAAACATAATAACTCCTGGTGTTAACGAGCCCTACTCTGGCAGCAGTAAATTGCAGTCAGAGGCACACATTTACAACTAAAGTCGTCTCTGTTACAGAATACAATTCACAGACGGACTAGCGACTACCTCCAGAAACCAACAGACTGCATGAAATCTTCACTTTGATTTATTCTCCTGTCTTTAGCAGGAATGAGGCAGCAGGCAACCATAGAAAGAAATGACCCCTATTTAACTGTAGGAGACCTCCAGCAGAACCAGAGGGCAGCCATCTGCCTCAACCGGTTGGGGGTTAGGGCACAAAAAAGCAGCCGACAAAAAAAGTTCTGAGGGCAAGAAATCACTTCTGTGGGGGAAAATAGACTTGAACGTACAGAGTATGTGTGCAGTAATGGGCTCATCGGAAGAATTAAGAAAGTACACAGCCTGTAAAGGCTAATAATGCTAGAAAAAAGAAAGAAAGATGACACAAACCAATTTGAACAAAATAATATGTTTTTAAATTAAATAATTTAATTGTAATTTTCAGAAGGGGTTACAATCTTTATTTTACTGGTTGTATTATTTTTTGTTTATATAACCATGCAAAAAACACAATAATTTCGTATAGTATCATAGACATGTTATGCTAAATGTTGTACCCAGAATTGTTCAAAATTTCAGTTTAAATCCAAAATAAATATTTTTTAAAATGAGACTTTTTGCTAGTTTTTGTGTGTGTTAGACACACAAATGGGTAAAATAAAAGTGTCATCGATGCATTGAGCATTTTTATCTCTAATTATGACTGTTAAGAACTATGCATGCGGCTTTGAGATGCCATATTGCACATCAGTTATGATCGAAGGGCCATTTCGTGCAAGATTAAGTCCTTTCTCATTGTCATTGTAATTTTGTAGGATGTTTGAATTTCATGAAAGAACCTCTCTGTATGCTAATCTGTTGGAGAAGCTGCACGCTGCCAGCTGTGAGGACGAGGCCTTTCATTGCAGGAGATGCTAAGAAGGAGAAGTTTCAGAAACCATATATATATATTTAGAGAGAGAGTGAATCAGTCTGTCCTAGCTCTAATTGCTTTCCTGTAATAATAAATATTATCAATGGTAGAAGACTGTTTTTATGTTCAAGTCATGCTGTCTTCCCTGCTGTTTTTGTTGCCATTATTTCTCTTATTATCAATACTTGCTTCTGCCAACATATGATGCCGGGATGGTTGCAAAAGACACACAAAGGTTGGGCTTTTTTTTTGACCAAGATGTTTACCTCATTCTGATCCTGAATACTTTGATGAATAAAAAAAAAAAAAAACAATGTTTGCAAGTCCTGTTCTAAGGCAGGTTGGAAAACAAAACTAGACTTAAGTCCGGTTGCCAGGTAACCACTTGATATCAATACACACTGATTCTTGCTCCATTTACAATCAAGACAGTTGCACTGGGGCTGGTTTGCTCTCACACCTCACAGCTAGAAGGTTAAAATCCCAGCTGGGTTCTTTCTGCGTGAAGTTTGCACGTTCTCCTATGTGCAGGCGTGGGTTTTTCTCGGGGCACTCTGGATTCCTCCTACAGTATAAAAACATGCTTCATAGGTCAATGGATGACTCTAAATTGTCCCTTAGGTTTGAGTGTGTGTGTGGTTGTTAGTCTCTTTGTGGCGCTGTGATGACCTGACAAAACGTCCACTGTGAACCCCACTTTTGCCTAACAGTTGTTAGGATAGGCTCCAGCAACCCCATTGCCCCAGAAGGATGGGAAAATGGATTTAGAAGTTGCAACCACAAACCTCAACATTTGAACTAGATAAATTGCATTTCCTGCGGAAATACGTTTGATTTCAGAATTGCAGAAGGTGGTTGCTTTAATTGCTGCATTCCATAACTTTTGACAGAATAAGCTAAATTGTATTTAAAGGAAAATGGTTGAATACTTTGCTGATGCTTATTTGCATAAATTTAAAGTTATAAGTACGACCTCAGTAAATCCCAAACTAACTAAAACAGAAAGGAATTTTGCAAAAAAAAATTTAGCTAAAGGCTAAAATAGCTTGGAAAAACCTAGGTAAATGTGTATTGAACAAAAAACGTCTAGCATAATGCTAAGATATTAGCAAAACTCAAAATTACCTTAAAAACGCCAGTAAATGCAAAAATAGCCAAAACAGCTAGCATATTGTTGATACGTTTGCTTTAAGCCAAATTAGTCTGAGAAACCTAGTTACCAATTTAGCTAAAAACAGCTAGCATGTTGAAAAAAAAATAGCCAAAATCCAATTAAGCTTTAAAAACCTCAGATGATGTCAAATGAGTCAAAACAGGAGCATAATATGAACATATGTGGTTTCATACCCAATAGAAAAAATGAAATAATAGCTAAAAGAGTTATAACAGCTACCATATTGGTAAATATTAGCAGAATCTCAAAGTATGTAATAAATCTTCACTGGTTGTCAAATTAGCTATATGTTGCTATGAGTGAAAGAAGACAAAAGTTTGTAATGGCATTGGGAGTGATTTATTACATACTCAATGCCATACTGCAATCAAACTAATTAGTCTAGAAATGAATGTAAAAATGGGGCAATATCTTTGATTAACACATGCATGTCAAATTATCAGCTCTACAATTGGTGGGCTGATGTCTTACAATAATTGTCATGATAGATAACTTTAATAATCCCGAAGGAACTTGCAAAAGTCATCCATTGCTCCACACAAACACACACAACATGTTAAAAGCAAGAAACTGTTAAAAAGGGATATAAAAGTAATAACACCAATAGAAAAGTTTGATTAAAAACAACAAAAGTATGGAGCAATTAAAAAGCCATTAAAACTCCTGCTTGTTTGTCCCTCCATTTTGCTGACTTTTGGAGGCATTAGGGATTTTCATGTCATCCATCCAATATGTCAATGATCACAAAGGAAAAAAGTTGTTCATGAACACAGTGGGAGACGCCTGTGCTCAACCAAAGTAAAAGAAAGAGTAACGTTTCTGACTAAAACTAAAACCTTAACAATGTTGAAATCATCATTTTATCCTTGCCAGCAGAACGCCCCACAACTGTAAAGAGCATATTTCACTGAGAGTCCCAGAACGAGGAATGTTTTATCTTAAAGTATGAGATAGATCTGGACCTATATCTGTGTGTGGGTATGGGCTGCAACTGAAAGCTGCAATTTTGCAAAATGAAAATAAATAGCTCTATTTTGTTAAAATATTTCTAACATGTATTGGATAACTGTATCTTATGAGGGATTACTGTTCCCATATTTCTTGTGGCTAACTCATGATGAATAGGTAAGCAGCAAATATACTGGAAAGTTCTTCTTCAATCTATAGCATGGGTTCTGGCCAGCGTCCTCATTCCTTCTTCACAGATGTCCCCGCTCTGATGGTGTCTTAGATTCTGATGCTGGAACACTGCTTATTACTGCAGCCACATAAATCATTGTACTGATCATCTCTGCCACGCAGTACTTCTTGTTGTGGGTCGCTGGACAAGCAGACGCAATTTTTTTTTTTTTTTTTTTTTTCTGGCATGTGCACAGCCTCCAGGTTAAACTTCATCAGTCTCACAAGGAGACTCCAGAAGGTCACTGGAGTGGAAAAGCGGAAGTCTTTTAATAATCACAGGCACACACTCTTACAACTTGTTTGGGAGAACCAGTGGCGTGCATCTCTCTATTGGTTATATCAAACTCTATTCAGTGTAATTATTGAGTCACATTTGCAAGAGAGCATAAACTTAAAAAAAGGTATTCATTTTGCTGAAGTAAGATGTTTACCAGGTGGGCCATGCCTTTGTCACGTAGTGGAGCTACTGATCTCTACTTTGAAAGAAGGATTGGAGATGAAGAGTTCCCAATAGCCCAGGGTGCCCGTCATCCATCTATTCATTTTTATGTTTGTCCTTTGTTTGGGTTTGTGAGGTCAGCAATCTAAGCAAAGGAACCTAAGACCTCCTTCTATGCAGAAACATCCTCCAGTTCTGCGGCGGGAACCCCAGTGGGCTCCTAGGCCAGCTGAGAGACACAATCTTCTAGTACAGGGATAGGCACTGTGGGCTGTTTCCTCCTGTTTTTTTCAACCTTGTTATCCAGCATGCTCTTATTTGTTGAAAACACCTGAAGCAGGTGATTTGCAAGGAAATAATGCAGACGCACCAGCCTTCAGGGCTGAAATGGCCCGATCCTGCTGTAGCGCGTCCTAGGCTTCTTTTACATGGTTCGGAATATCTTTCTAGGGAGACATTTAAAAGGCACCCAACACAATAGTTTAAGACAAGAGAAAAGTGTACTTTAGCTTTACATTTTTCTTTCTTTCTTTTTAATTTTTACATTTTACTTGATCTGTCCAACAGCTGAGCAAACGGATGAAAGGTCTCTTGTGTTGGACAGATTTTACTGTTACAATAGGGAGTTATGAAAATATATTTACCTTTTTGTACCTGAGGCTAAACTTTAGTAATATTAATTACATTTGTATACATTTCGTGTTGGAATGAAATGTATATAAATGTCTCTGTCTTTCCAAAGGAAAAAACAGAGCGAGAGAGTATTAAATTAGAGACCGGGCCCTCCGGATCATTTTATTTTATTGTTATTAATGACCACCTATTATCTTGCGCTCATTTCTGTCTTGTTTAATTATATTAAAAAACATGTTTTAATAGATAGGATAATTTAGAAAGTTATTTAAAATTCTTAGTTGATTTATTCTGGAATAATAATCTGGAATAAATTACGTTTTTAAAGTTTTAAAAATTTATTTTTCATGTTTTCAATAAATGTTTATGCTGTCTGGCCCGTGACCTAAGGCAGGTTTCGGATTTTGGCCCCCTGAGTGGTTGACACCCCTGCTCTAGACAAACCTGTAATCCAAAAAAACCTTGTCCCCTTTTATGAGGTTGTGTTCCATGCAGAACAACATTTCAAGTGGGTCACACCAAATTTCCATCCCCAAATTAGTTTATGGTGTTACTTTTGTGTCTCTCAATGTCTAAATCTTGTTGAACTTCTTTTATTTTCCTATTACTTTTGTTTTGTCCCAGTCTATGATGTAATTGTGTATTTGGCAATAATCTTTCATTTGGCTGTGTATGAGAATTGGACTGAGTGTCCCCCTCCCCCCTGGAGTTCCAAACAAATAGCCACTGGTTCCAAAAGGCAAAAAACTCCAATTAATTTCAGCAAAGAAATAAACAACAATTATCACCATCTCTGACATGTTCTTGCTAACCATTTTTATCATGGTATTTTTTTTTTCTGTAGTGCAAGTTATTCCCTGATTCAAGTTATAAACTGATCGATTAGATAAAAGAATGTGGTCTCATGTTGCTTGCTTGAGACATTTGATGAACAGATTCTCCCGAGCTGGATTTAAGCAGAAGTATTATGATCTTCTTACATTCTCACTCCTGACTGGAGAGAGTATGTAGACTCAGATTGACGTGGACCAATCACTCCTGTTAATTATTGGGTTCAATCTAGCGACGGCCATGTTGGGAAAAAAATTGGTTTAATTTGGATGGAACCAAGAGTAAGTAATTTTCTATGTGACGTCACACTCACCAAGTTCAGTTGACATATAAGCCTCGTCTCTATCCGGTTCAGTTAATTCTGGCGAGCGTTTCCACTCAGTTAAGCTTCAATCCCACTGAGCGGTTTGTTTTCTCACTGCTAGCATGTTATTGTGTCATTGCAGTGCGGTAACTACAAAAGCAACAATGATAGAGGTCATCCAGCAGCTCGTCTTTTACTTGCTTTACTTTTAGCAGAAATTTAATGTTGTTTGAAAGAAGATTTCAGACGGCTGAGTGTGTTTATTGGTGCTTTCTAATGCCGTCATCACTTTCTGCCAGTCAAAGATTGGCAACAGCGGCTCCACCCAAACCGTCCAGTTCTGTTTTTCTTCAGACCTACAACCATTGGGGTCCTTCAAGAGGTACTGGTCAGAACTGTTTAATGGGTCAATTTTACGATGGAAATGATCAAAATACGGACGAGGCTATACAGTCAATGGATCTGATTTTGCTGACTTAAAGAAATGTTCTTCCACTTGCTGTTACCCCTTTTCTCACATTATCTTTTATGCTCCTATTTTTCGTCTTAAAAGCACATCCTGTTTTATTGACGTAAGCTTTTCCACAACATTTACACTGGATTTGGTTGATGACGTTGCCTGTTTTTCTTGTTTTGTCCTCTGAGTTTTCTATGAGGTTACTGAGTCATTGAGTTTCTTCCTGGCTCTTTGTATTGGCTCACAGTGTTCATTCAGTGTTGCTTCTGTTGCCTTTTACTACACTCATTGCAGGTACACTACTTTGCCAGATACTTTTCTGTCTCCCCACACCGTCTATGCCTCGTTCCTTATGCCTCTCTGGCAGATATTGGCAGCTGCTGGTTAATCTATACTGAAGCTTGTTTTTTTCCTTATCCTGGATGAAGATAATGTCTATTTTTTAAGCCAACTCATACAATATTAAGCCCAACTACATCAGTTTATCAGCAGTACACAACACAAACCTTTTTTTATTTCACAAGCTTGCTACTTTTTGGAGCTCCTAAAGGAAAAACTGTAGGTTGTGCTAAGAGCATCAAACTTCCAACACCAGGAGAGAGTCTTGTTTTATCCTGGAGAGGTTTTAAGAGTTAACCGATGTGACAAGATGACCATGGCTAAGCAGAATGGTGAAGTGACATTGGACAAGACACTGAGCCCTTAGTTCAACACATTCTTGTCACATGTTGATGTTTGGTTAAGGACCCAACCGCGTCACTTTTTGGCGTTTTGGGTGTCCCCAATCCATAGTTTTTTGACGTGCTGGTTGTTCCCATTAAATCACGGGCCCCCAAACTCCAGTACCGTGTCGCAGAGCCCACCAGTACCCTAAATCCAAACGGATGCAGTACCAGACACGAACTGGTACCAGATGTAGTACTGGGCGCGAACCTGAACTGGGTTAGGGGATAGGTACTGGGTTTGGGTACTGCATGTGTCCTTAAACAAACATCAATATGTGGCGAGTTGGGGATGAGAGTGTGTTGCTTGAGCAGTAGAAGTTTTTTTCCCCCATTCTTTTGTTAATGTGACTGAACGTGTGTAATTTTTGTGTGCAAGAAGAAAGAGGGAAACCAGTATAAAACTGCTTTGAATATCAAAGATCCGCACAGACGTAAGGTATTTACTAACTTTTAGAACATGCACTCGTCTGGTTCAGCCCGGTATGTAACTCTCACAAACACCTGTCACTGTACATCATGTTCACAACTGTTGCAAATAACATTAAACATGCATGACATAGTGGGGAGTGAAGTGCTTCATATTGTGTAAGGCTTTCAAATGCTCTTCATCCTACTATTGCAATGTGTCCCGAGTCTGATAACAGTTTAAAAAGCCCAGCTTGTTGAAAAATGAAGCCCTAAAGCTTAATATGGGCTAAAAAACCAATGTAGTCAGCTCTTACCAGAGACGTCAAATTGAAAAGTCCTATTCCTGAATATATTGATAACTTTTTAGTGAGAAAATGCCTTTAAATATTGTATTTATTATTCTATAATAGCCTGATAAATATCCTTCCCTCAGGCCATGTGTCAACACTCAATCTCTTCTATGCTGGGTCTCTTTTCTTTAAAATACTGCTTCATTTACTGGAAAAGAGTCTTTTTCACATTTAGTCAGTGTTTACAGTTCACATTTACATCTTATTAAACGAGGCATAAATAAATGGTAAAATGTCAGTCTCTAAAGACAGAGTTTTCAACAACAGCTGCTGTTTTAACAGGGTGCCACGTGATCTGAAACTGTCTGCGTTTTGATTTCATCTCCATTTACTTGTCAAATAATATATCTAAGCAAGACTCCGCTCAGCAGGTTAATGAGAGCAGGTTTAGATGGAACAAGACGACAGAGTCCTTGAACTTGTTGGGCGGTTCTGAGGATTCTCTTTCATGCAGGGATGATAGTTCTTTTTAAAATGTGACGGCTGGGTGTGGATGCAACCCTTTTATTAAAAAAAAAAAAAGAAATTTGTATGAATTAAAAGTTGATTTGCTTTTCAGTCTTTATAATTCAAGGGTAGCTGGCACTTATGCTGGCTGGCTTGCTCTGTAGTGGGCTAGCAACTCAACTGACACTTCAGATTTGGTCACACCAGACAGGATTTTTTTTTTTTTTTTTACCCATTCTGCTGCTGCACTTTATGACCCTCATAATGCACCGAAGGACAAAGTGGAGCTGACAGAACAAGCATCACGAAATGTCTGTGGATTGCGGTTGCTCCCAGAATGACAATATTTTTTTAGGAGTTGCGGTTAGAATGTACCCATCCTGCATCAAGTGTGCTGGTTATGAGGTAAAAGCAATGAATTACTGCATCAAAGCAATTTGGCTCGACATAAATCTCAAGGGCAGATTAACTCTGAAACTTTAACTACATTGACAGTAAATATGTTAACTGCTTGCTTATAAGAGCCATATGGTCAGAGGAAAATTCCAAAGATGAACTTGTGTTCTAATTGAGACTTTCATTTTGAAAAGAGCATTACGTGTGAGGATTGGTGCCTTTTTCAATTTAGTGTTTTTAGATTGTTGGTTAGATTAAATTATGCATTTTTTTCAAGTTTCTGTTTCCCTCTTTGTCACAGTCACACCAGGTTTCAGTTGCAATCATTCACAGCTCTTTCTGTTCCAGTTAATTACCCCTCTGTCTGTTTTAGTCTATGGTTTTCAGCAAAGTTGAACCAAACGGAACCTCAAAACAGCTGACTTTGTTCAATTCAATTTGGTTTATTTATGTAGCATCAGTTCATCACCAAGGTTGACTCAAGGTACTGCACAAAAAGGAAAACTAAAAGAAGTTTGATCATTCCAACAGGTATTGTCCACTAATTTAAATCATTCCAGTATGTCCAGACTGCATTCATTGCATTCCAATAGCCTATTTGTGAAGAATTTTCAATTCAATCTCCATTCTGGGCAAAGAAAAAGGAAAACAGGAAGGAGATGGACTAATGGGACAAAGAATACTTATACATGTACTGGAATAATAAGAAATCAGGAACCAGATGATCACAAAGTCACTAGACATTTTCATGATACAAAATAGTTCAAAACAATTTCCAAAACACTTTTCAGTACCTAGTAGAATCAAGTGGCACTGCATTTGTCAAACAGGAGTTTCTTCCATATGCCTCCAGTGGTCTTCTGTGGAACTGCATCGATTGCTACTTTTTAAAAGTTTGAGTCAAGTTCAGAAAAACAGATTTGATTCGGATTGTGAATATTTTCTGACTATAAGTGGCTGTCTAGTAGGGTCTAGATGACCCCATTTTTAATGTAAGCCTGCCTAGAGTAGAGGGTTGTGTTTATCAGGAACAAATAAAAATTCAAATCAGTTTTAACAAAAGTTTTCTTCCCTAATAAAAAAATACTGCCACAAGATGTGATAGTTTGGTTGGAATACATCGGAAATTAAAACCAAATGAAAACGGTGCAAAGATTTTTAAAGGTAACCAAAGCCTAAATCAAATGGTTTTTTTTATGTGCTGTCTGTTGGTCACTGCCATTTTTTTTGTATATTAAAATAAAATTGTTTAATTCTTAAAAATATAGTCAAAAACCATCTGTGTGCTGCCCCTAAGATTGAATTGAGGCATTACAGTTGAATTTCATGATCGGTCAAAACATATAAATTTCAGAAGTCCCACGTCATGATCTGAAGCTCCAGTAATGATAACAGTCCTGTTCCTTAACTCACCCCCCCGGCTGGATTTTCAAAATTCGGCTGTGGGTGGAGTCAGCCTCAAACTTCCCAGTTTGGTTACCCTTTAAGGAGTGTCATTAAGGTCCCCATTTATCCAGGTGAATTCTTGAAGTTGAGTCAAAGTACCTGGACTCAAAATCTTTCTTGAAAGGTTTCAAAGACTCATGGATGTGTCCGGATCCTGCCCCGCCTTCAGCACATGCTTCCCTTAAGACCCTTCTCTCATTCTGAGCACATGTGGTGCTTCCCACCAGTTTGTGGTCAATTCTCTCCCCTTTCTCAGTGTTCCTGCCTTGCTGTTTTTGACCCTGCTCCCGTTCTGCCTTGCCCGTTTTCGCCCCTTCGATACCTCAGCCTTGGATCTTCTCTGACCTCTGTGCTGCCGACCCTCGCCTTCGTCCTCGTTTTGCCGTCTCTGCCTCCCCCTCTGAGACTTTCCCGGTTCTCTTCATATGGATTATTGGAACTCCTTTTCTGGAGGGTTGGATTAAGCGCAGAGTTTCCCTTCATTTCTCTTTCGTGGATTTCCTCTGTGTTTAACTGTGGCTCTTGTCCTCAGAGAACTCTTGGACTCCCCCTACTGGTTGGAGGACTTTACTGGAAGCCAAATAAACATCTTAAAACTCTCATTCCATCCTGACTCATTGCATTTTGGGGTCCACCCTCGCCTACTATCCCTGACAGGATGAGTGTTTGAAATATTTCAAGAAAGAAGATTTTAAGTCCATATCCCATCGTTCAACTTCAAGAAATTTCAAGCAGTAGTTTACTAAATTGGAATGACACTGAAAGTCTTAACACCACAAACAGTTTCAGTAAAATGGTTGGCCATTATAGCATCTATCAACTGTTTTGGAACGGCTCACAAGTTTTAAAACTTGTTTCAGCTGCCAGAAACCAATGTTTGGAAAAATCACCTGAATCCTTCCAAATTTTCTTCCAAAATCACAATCTCAGAAGTTAAATGGAGAACTGGATGAAATTGTGTTCAAAGAGGCAGGAAATTGACAGAGTCCAGGGGCAGAACATGAACAAGGGTAGCTGTCAGGTCAGGGTCAAAAATCCTAAAGGGTAACTCTCTTGCAGTAAAGGCTGGGACACAACACACCCTGGCACCGGAAACTTGCCAGGGGCAATCATATAGGAGGTGCCACAACTGATGAGTTATTAATTAGAAGCTGGAACACATGATGCATATTACAATTACACATTAGACAACACCAATGCTGATTAAAATACAAACGGACATCCATGAACAAAAACCAGGATTCAGTACTTCTTTCTTTAAGTATGGTCTTTGATACAGTAGACCATGAAATTCTTCTTGGCATCCTAAAAAATGGGTGGGATATCAGGTATAGTCCACATTTTAAATACTCTAATGTAGAGATTAAGTCGTTTTCACGTGATGATGAATCTAATCGTTACTTTATCATACGGAGTGCCTCAGGGCTTAATCAAGCGACAACATTTTGTATAGAAATCTTTGTATCACTCTCACATAATTGCAGAGGCAGAATATAGGACCGATTTATCTTAATACATCTGTTAAATTTATACAAAAACGAAGCAGAATTCTGAGGAAATTCGTGTTTTAGCATACTTAAAGCAAAAGGACCCAATAAAAGGACAGAGGAGTCATAGATCTTCTGGTCTAGATCACTTTAGTATTTTGCAATTTTTTTAGATCTAAACCAGCAGACGGATTCAAATTTCTTTGTTCCATTTAAAAATAATGTTCTCGTCATTTGATTGTTGACCTCCACAATATTGCGATCTGCGATGACGATTTAAGAGGCGTGTGATAAAGATATGCCGCTGTAGTCGACTCTGTTTCAATGTCTTTAAACGTCATCACATCAAAAACTTGTGCAAACAACAAAAAAAAAAAGCAAATAATTTATTTTAAAACATTTCTTCAAAATGTTACAACTTTAAACAGCACTATGCAATGATTTACTGTCAAAGTGTTGAAACTACTATCATTTTTTCCTCTTTTGACTTTTTTTTAGACTAGATTAATCCTGCTAACCAAATGAAATGTTTTGGAAATTCAAATTACTTGATAAAAAAAAAAATAAGATGATGACTAATTCTGCTTAATCCTCTTTATCTTCAGTGTAGTTGTAGATTAAGAAGATAAACTAAAACTGATAAATTGCTATCAGTCATCCAACCCCCCCACACAATTACCAGAACTAGCTGCACAACACAGAGTGACAGAAATTTTAATTAGCCTATGGTTCACTGAGGAAGTCATAAACAAGTATCCTGATGTTTTAATTCCACAAAACTCTCATCCAATCGGGATTTGACTCCGCTAGGACGTTTTGTGTTAGCTTCTTATCTTAATCCATCTTCAGTTATGTTGTAAACAGTGTGGCTGTGATACATGTGGCCTCCCATCTGAATAGGAAGTGATGAGAATAAAGCCATGCTAGGCTAATTTAGGAGGCAGTCATTTGTCTTTTAAATGCCTGTTTGGAATCCATACAGTTTTTACTCACTGCAAAGTGCATTTATAAGACCTTTCTAAAAACAAAATTGCGCCTTATATATAGATTAAGAATGCACTATATGTAGGCATTTAAGGGTGTACTAGTACTGGAAGTATCTGGTTTGCTTAAAATGAACTGGAGTTTGTTTCTCCGGAACATATTTTTAGACCCTAAGACAGGGGTCTGCAACCTCCAGCTCCAGAGCCACATGTGGCTCTTTTATCTCTCCACAGTGGCTCTCTGGCTGAAGATTAGCTATTATTTTAGCAACATGCAAACGTTTTAGGCTAATTTGTTTACTTATTGGGTTGTTAGGATAATTTAGAGTTTAGCAAATATTTTAGTAACATGCTGATGTTTTCCGCCTCTTTTTTAATCTACTGATTTTTTTGGGGGGATATTTTAGAATTTAGCTTCTATTTTAGCAACATGCTAACGTTTTTGACTAAGTTAGTTTACTGAGGAATTTTAGGCTATTTTGGAGTTCAGCTAGTATTTAAGCAACAAGCTAGCTTTTTTTTTTTGGCAGATTTGGCCTCTAATTAGTTTTTATGCTAATTTGGAGTTTAGCTAATATTTTAGTGATATGCTAATATTTTTAGCTAATGTGTTATTTACTGGAGGTTTTAGGCTAATTTTGAGTTTAGCTTTTATTTCAGCAACATGTTAACATTTTTTGGCTAATTTAATTTACAGTGAAATGCTATGCTCATTCGAAGTTCAGCTGGTAATTAAGCAACAAGTTTGCTTTTTTGCTGCTAAAGTTAAAAATTAAAAAAAATATATATCTTTTTAAGAGATGCCAGCTTATTTTTATACATTTTTTTTTGCTTTTGTTCATGACAAAACTAGACATTCTTATTTATTTAATAAACAAAGAGAAGGTTATGAAAATTCAAATTTCTTAAAGGCTAACGTAAATCAATGCGGCTCTTTCTAAGTTTTGATGAGTAGAAAACTAGCCTAAATGGCTCTTTTACTGTTAAAGGTTGCCGACCTCTGCCCTAAGAGGACCGTGGACCGGGAACCGTTCTCTGTCCCATCTTTCGAGGTGGTCTAAGTTTGATTCCAATTGGACTGAGCTTTAGTCTCCTCAGTCTGAATAGGCTTCGTGCTCGGAGCACAAAAATTGGTCCAAAACAGCCACCGTAGCTGAGCTTTACGGGGGAGTAGGAAAGAAGCAGCCAGGAGACACTCGTGAAAATTTGGTCAAAAGAATGCGGGGTCATTTTCATAATTTCAAAGGTAACACACATTACTTCTCAAACTGTTTCCCCGACTATCTGTGTGTCATAGACACTAATCAGTGTGCCTTCTTTGTAGTTACCTCCTCAGTAAATGCTTTGCAGCATGCCTCCACCGTACCAAAGTTGCAGGTAAAAAGTGTTGTACTTGACATTGATACAGACATTCGAAATAGGTCAGCAAAGTCTGCAGTTTGAATAAGTGAACCATCCCAAAAAGGATTGTGAAGCGTTGGACTTCCATTGTTCTGTCTCTCATCGTAAGTCCTGGCCAATGACTGAAGAGATCTATAGTCACATGGTTTTGTTTACAAGTGTTTGTCCTAAACAGAAGTTGACTGCAGTCTGATTATAGACAAAACATAAGGTTCCGGACTCGATCCTGAACAAAGTAAATGGACTCTGTCCGTTTAGAATACAGTCAGAGAGTTTGGTGTTCAACAGATTTGTCGCTACCCAAAACTAGATCACATTTGAAAGAGGTTAGGTGGAAATGTCAAAATGTCTTTTACAGATCTTCTCTGATTCATAAAAGACTTAGTGTCAATAGGCACAAACCGTAAGTTATTAATTTATCCTCCATAATCAATGTGGTACTTTGGTGTTTTGAAAATGACCCAACTGAAACAACACTACCAAATCCAAGTCCCTGATCCAAGTTCAAATGTTTTAACCTTCAGAACACATTCAATTGCTCGACATTCTGCACATGGAGCTACAATACAGATTCAAAAATGTGCGTAGCAACGCATGAATGCAGGAGTTTCCAATGCGGAAGCCTAAAACGGGTATCTACACACCTCTACAGAATTTTGATCCAAAGCCGTGGCTCAAGTGTGTGTTTCCGAGCCCAGTGTGAACACAGCATTATTGTAAATACGCTAACACGGCTCACGTGTAGCTTTGTTGGACTGTGCTTTTTTTTTTTTTCTTTTTTACATATTACTAACAGAGCATATGTCCAAATTTCTTACCTACTCACCATACAGTGCGTTTGCTATTTTGTTCTGCTGTCAGAATCTACTGTTCCGAAATCAAGTGCACTAGAAATCTACTAGAAGTATTTGCAAAAAACTAGCATGCATCGACATTACTTTAGTGAATATAGACCACAATGTATTATGATTGAAAAATTATCACAAAAAAAAGTGTTTAATTAAAAAAAAAAATCCACATTTTCATCATTAGAACTCAGTGGAGTCACAAAGTAGTGAGCATGTTGTCTGAATTGCTTTTACAATCCAGGGCATTATATAGTTCTGCATTTTATAGTTCTTTAGTAGTTAGAGGGTGTAAATTTGTACATAGTCAGAGTTGGGAATAAGCGTAGTCACAGCAATGTTTATTTTAGCACTATCAGTCTGTTTTTCATGTGTTGCAAACATGGTTGGGAGTTACAGGTTTTGGAATCAAATAATGTTGCTAATGTGTAGCATTTTGCTAAAAAGTTCTAGTTACTTTGAATGGTTTCTTCATTTTTCCTGACTCAGGTTTTTTTTAGGAGCGGGAGGGAGGTCTAAGGGCAGGAATAACCACTTTTATTGAGTCTGTTTAGTCTTTAGTTATTTTTTCATATGTTCTGACTAACTTCTGCATCTATAAAATTACCTACATTAAGCCCAACCAGGCATATTTTCTTAGTGATTTTTTGGGCTGTATAAATAAAATTGAATTGAACTGAACGTCTTTAAAGTCTGAATGACTGATAGATTTATTTCTGACTTTGTTTTTCTTGCTTAATATGCCTTGTAGTGCCCCTTATTTATGACATAAGTTTGAAAATATACCATTCATTGACAGTGCAGAAAATACAGTCGAGACTAGTTTGACTAATTTTGGAGAAACAGTTTAATTCATGACAGATTACAAAATGTGCTCTTTAAATATGCTGTAGTAATGTGTGCATTGGTACTGACTCTATTTGCTTTTAAAATAACTAGCAAAAGAACTGTGCAAACAGCAACGCTTTAGTGTGTGCCGTTCTTCTTTCTACACTGTTGTAAATTTGACCGTGGCTTTCACTCTGCTGCTGATTTAAAAAGACAGTAACCCATCTTTATGCCGAAGCCTCGGCGCGGCGCAAACAGAATGACGACACGTCTTTAGTACATCAAAGTCTTCTGTTGAACAAGCTGTACAGAGGAGTCGGTGACAGACAATACATTTACAGCCATGTTTTATCCTTTGTCACCTTCTGTCTCCATCCAATCACCACCTTGCCGACCACCTCCCTGAGAGACGTTTAAGTCTGATGGATCTGACAAAAAAAAAGGTACATTTTATCCAGGGATTCTCTGATTGATGGCGTGGGCTGTCAGTATGAGGACAAAGCTTAGCATGCTCGGAAATACAAATTCAGGTAAAACATACTTAATTGATGGGTGCACAGAAATGTATTGAGTACCACTCAGATCAATGCCTGATACAAAGGCTCCTTGTTGTGTGCTTTTGACTTCTCGTCCTTGTCTGCTGGATCAGCATTGCTTTTGATGCTGTTTTCAGAGACACAAAAGGTTAAAGAAAATTCTACTAAAAAGGCAACAAATAAACTGGGACAAATGGTGGGTTTTTTTTCTTGGCTAAGTTTCATCGGTCATGCTCTGTTTTCCCCCTGTCACTACACACCTGCTTCACATTTTCAAATAATCAGCTGTTTCTATTTGTGTTGACCCACAACATGTTTAGGTGTCTGGCTTTCTTTTCATCCAGGTTAGATCATGTGTTTGTCATCATTTCTGTTTCACCTTTTTTTCTTTGTTTTGTCACGTTTGTGTTAGATGTTTTTTTTTATTATTTTTATTAAAACTGTAGTTTGAGCTGCAAGCTTCATCTTTTTCTTACAAAAAATGTAAGTTAAAAAAGGAGTTAACTTTAGTGACCCTGTAGGACAACATGTAACCAATGTGTCCCAGTAGCTTAAGCACAAAAGCACTATACTTTCTGTAGACTAGATCAGAAGACCAAATCTGACTCTAGGAGTGGAGGGAGAAACGGAGACAAGGTTTTCGTGTTTTGCTGGTACCATATAATTTTAGAAGAAAAAAGACATACAGAAAAAACAAATATACATAATATACATGAATTACATGAATGGCCATTCAAAGAAAAGGAAAGATCACAAGAAAGAAAAACTCGTGTTGGGGATCAGGTTCTGGTTAAAGTCCAAACACACTGGGTGACCTGTCCATGCACCCAGTTGTTCTCAAGTCCGAAGAAAAATAAAAAAAAAAAGACCAAATGTCCAACAGAAAAAACGTGTTCGAAGGGGCAAAACAGAGAAGAAGAAAGGGCGGCTGTGGAAAAAGCCTCCTACCAGCCCGACCAGAGCAGGAGAAGATAGATAGTGGAGTAGCAATTGTCCATGACATCCGAAGTTTCAGTTCGTGTTTCCAGGTTCTACCTCGCCATCAACACCTGGCAAGTTCGTAGTCTAACTCGGCTCGTAGTCGAACGCTCTTTCGCCGCGGGTCGGCACCGGTAGTTGACCCCTCCAGCAGAATCGCCCCGAGCTACTCCCGGCAGCTTGTTAGGGAAAGAGTTTTATCACCTCCGATTTGACGAGCTCGGCCACGTGACCTCATTACGCAGCTGCGTCAGACGCACAGATGTAAGGACGCACTGCCGGTGTGTTAAAACCGATAAGTTATTATTTATCTATATTTATATTGTATGTTATATTTATTTTAGTGAAGGTTTCCACCCTGTAGGAATACAAACAGTTTAGATTTTTTTTTGGACAATGTAAAAAAACCTAATTTAAATGTATGTATATAAATATGTTTTTATAAAAATAAAATAATTTATAAACATTAGATTTTTTTTTATTATATTGTACTAAAGACCAGCAATAACTGGTGAGGAAAATCTCCTTTTTTATAGAGCTGGTAATTGTCAGTCTCTAGACAGCCGAGTTTAAAGAGTTTAAAATTAGAGTTAAAGTCCATTTTTGAAATGTCACTGCAGGAAAAAAAAAAAATTCTCAGTGGTTTGTGTGGCTAAGATGTGCTTGCATATGTGCAAAAAGGACATCCAGATCCTTAGTGAAAGCAAAAATATCTTCCTGGGGTTGCTCCTCCCAAAGCCGGACCAGAACTTCCAAGAGTTTCTAAGTCTATCCAGCAGCCTGGCAGAGGCAGACGGACTAAAACACTGTAGTGTTCTGTTGGATTAAAAGCAAGCAACTGCACATCACTCAGCACAAGCCCGTTAAAGGGCTGCATAGAGACTTCAGTATACATCCACTAACAATGTAAGGTTGTTCATTTAACATGCATAACGCAAATAGTCTTTAATGCATTTGTTTTAATTGCATGTTAATTGTATGTTTAATAAAACTACAGAACTGTTTGCGATTAAAAAAGCACTTTCATACTAGCAAATATCCTTTATTTAGTATTTGTCGGTTTATAAAAATAAGGCTCAAACAGCTTAAAATTAGTATTTTGACCAGTAAAGAGAGGAGTTTCAAATCTATGTTCCTTCAAGTGTGATCAAACAAAGACACCGTTAAAATAAATGCTTTTTTCTGTGGTGCAGCACAAGCAGTAGGTCAGTGTGACCAAGTTTCAGAGTTTGTCTCTTTTTCTTTAAAATAGGCTCGGGTAGGCTCTCGTCTTCATGGTCACACCTGCAGCTTTTGCTTCAAATTATCCAGACTGGTGTCTGATTGTGAACATTTATCACGATCCATCATCATCAAGGCGAACAACACGTGTGTTTCTAGTAGTGGACAAATGAGAACTCTGCATTTAGTTGCATACTAGCCATCTTTTAGTTTTTTTTTTTCTAACCCCACAATTCCTTATTGCACAAAGCCATTTATGATCTTACTGGATTGCCAGGGACAAACTTGATAGGACTTTTCTTCCACAACAGTAAAGGACATAAAACAGACAAGGTCGGAGACGGTACTAGCTTTCCCTTTTAGCACAGCTTTGTTTTACAATTTTATTTTTTTATTTATATATCAATTTAAATTGGCGGTTAAGGGTGTATTCAGACTGGACAGATTTGGACCGTTTAAAGTGAACCAGATTTTGTTTACCCCGATAATGTGGAACAAAGTTTCAGTTTGAATACTGAAAAAAAGAGTCCTGGTCCCGGACCAGAACCGCTCTCAGACCCGTCTTTCAAGGTGGTCTTGTTTAATTTCCAATGGGACTGAACTTCAATTCGCTCTGAGATTCCAGAGTGTGAATCCGATCCGCTCCGAGACCAAAAAAACTGAACCAAAATAGTAAACGGGTTAGGAATGAGGCGATCGGTGAGCTGTGGACAAACGTAAAGCATTGATTGTCTGGTCACAAAAAAGAAGTAAGTTAACTTTAACCCAGCTAAAAACACTTATTACTCGATCCAGAACAAATTTTTGGATTTAATCCGAACCAACTGACTTCCCAGCCTGAAAACATCCTCAGTTCAATTGTCTTTTCTCCAATGTGAGTTTAAAAAACTGAGACATCTAAGTTTGTTATTTTCAGTCATTTTATCTTTAAGTTTGTATTTTGACCCGACATTTTGTTGATTTATTATATAATTCTATATTCAGTTCGTTATGGTCAGAGTTTAACATTCTATGTTTTACTGCATTATTCAGATTTCTGAGCTTTACGCCAAACAAAAGCATGTTTTTTGCAAAACGAAAATAAAAAATAGGCTTTTAAAATTAAAATAGAAATATTATGCAATTAGTTTGCAAAAAATGTGAGTTAACTATTAACAATAGTGGAATAATTGCTATTATAGCCTGTCATTTGTATGACAGCTCTAGACAAATGAAAGGTACTCAGAGAAAAGCGTCATGACCACCTGCTAATAGGTGATTTTATCAAAGAAGGAGAATAAAATCAACCAACACAACGTCTTGGCTTCATGCATTTCTATTCGAGTGAGCTGGCAGGAAATTGTGATGTTCTTTTGGTGTGGAAGAAAATGTGCAGCAGCATCTCAAGCTTTTGGATGTGAATCAATCTCTGTCTTCCTCTTTCCTACTGTTTATCTTTCTGTCAGGTGCTGGTTCTGGCGTTCACCTGAAAAAAAATCTTTGGAAAAGTGTGTAAACAAAAAAAAAAACCTAACCCTCCGACCAAAGTCTTCCTAAACAGTGAGAATCTGCCTAAAACGATGAGTAACGCAGGACGGTGGGGTTCATGCTCTGCAGCATTGTTATATCCAGCATGAGAGAAAATGCTTGGCTGTGCAACAGTGTCCCCTATTGGTTAACGGAATAACAAACAATAGTCTTGTCAGTGTTTTGGGCAGAAAGAATAGTTGGAGAGTTTTCAGGAGTTAAATTTGATAGCAAAATGGCCGAAGGACGGTTGAAGTGATTTGTTGCGATTTCAGAAACTTTGAGACGGTTGACAGTGTTGCAGGGTCTGCAGAACGTTCAGCTGGCTGAAACAGCATGGAGGGGCCTGTGAGGAAACAGCGCTATCCCAGAGGTAAGAGGTGAGTGCTGACATACTGCAAATTTAATTCCATCCAAATGCCTCTGGCTGGCGTGTGTGTTGAGAATATGTCACTGAAATTATTCACCGCTGCAATGCTTTTGGATCTTTATTAGCGTGCTGTCTCATTTGCCATAAAGAAGATGCATTCAAAGAACCTCGGTTCCTTTTCACAGGCGGTTAAAAATATTTTGGGAAATCGTTTCTAGAAAACCATTTTGCTTTTTCAGTATATATTTTTATTTTGATGTGCACTGATAGTGATGAGAGCAACACTCTTTTTTTCCCTCCATCTAAACGCAATTGTGACATTTTAGCAATGACTAAGCTTCAAGGCTATAAGTGGAGGAGTCATGTCTCTTGTCTAACCATTTGAGTCATCCACTGCCACATTTAGATTTAAGGCTACAGTCTGAGTTGCATTAAACTCCTGTGAGTCTGCTTTTTTTTATTGACAAGGGAAGCTGCATTGGAACTGGGCAGCCTTTCTCTTGCACTTTTTAAAGAAGATTTTATTGTATCTTTTTTTATAAAAGCTATACTATTGTAGATGTTATCAAATTAAACAAGCTCTCGAATGACCAAGAGGACTAAGAAAATGATAGCATGATTACGACTTGCAGGCGAGGGGTTAGAGAGCATGGACGGTCCCGGCAGACGAAACATGATTGGTGCTGGTGCTGAAGACAAGAGTGAACAGAAGATTTCTTGAGCCTCATGCTCACGATTAGAGGATGACACGGGAGTGGATTTTCACTCCTGTCCCATCCCGCTCCCACAGGGAATAATCCCGTCCGCCCGCTCCTGGACCAAAGTTTAAAAAATAATCCTGTCCCATCCCGCTCCCGGTAACCTGACTCCCACTCCTGCCCGCTCCCGTTCAAAATGATCCCGCTCCTGTCCCGCTCCTTTATGTTTTTTTTTATTATTCATAATGTAAACATTAAATTTTATTGTATCTTCTCCCAGCATGTTTCAAAGCAGTAGCTGAGTCCAGATTTCTACATTTTTTAATTACTGTAGTGCAGTGTTCAGTCAGCCTCAAGGTCATCGCTTTGATTCCCCCAATAAACTTCCTACATGAAGTTCATCATCTCCCGTCCATGCATGGGTTAACTTGGCAGTAGGCAGTTTGGTTTTTTCTCACAGTTCAAAGATGCAGTGGTGCCTTCAGAAATCTTTCATGGGGGTGGCTGGACTACGATGTTTGCAGACGATATTGTGGTTTATAGAACAGGTGGAGTATGAAGGTTAGCTGCATTAAGACAGAGTACATGTGAGTGAATGAGAGAAACACAAGTGGAAGAGTGAGGTTACAGGGAGAAGAGATAAAGAAGGTTGAGGAGTTTAAGTATTTAGGGTCAACAGT
The DNA here is from genome assembly GCA_003999625.1 of Oryzias javanicus. Classification (NCBI taxonomy): domain Eukaryota; kingdom Metazoa; phylum Chordata; class Actinopteri; order Beloniformes; family Adrianichthyidae; genus Oryzias; species Oryzias javanicus. The sequence continues at coordinate 25,427,744 of CM012446.1, read as the reverse complement.
ACAGAGTCATGGAGAGTGTGGAAAAGAAGTGAAGAGGCGAGTGCAAGCAGGTTGGAATGGGTGGAGAAAAGTGTCAGGTGTGATGTGTGATAGAAGAGTTTCAGCACAAATGAAAGGAAAGATGTACAAGACTGTGGTGAGAGCAGCCATGTTGTTGGACTAGAAACAGTGAAGAAAAGACAGGAAGCAGAGCTGGAGGTAGTAGAGATGAAGATGCTGAGGTTCTCTTTGGGAGTGACCAGGATGGATAGGATCAGGAATGAATCCATCAGAGGGACAGCACATGTTAGAGGTTTTGGAGATAAAGTCAGACTGAGATGGTTCAGACATCTCCAGACTGAGGAGAGACAGTGAAGATATTGGTAGAAGGATGCTGAGTCTAGAGGTCTAGAGGAAGACCAAAGAGGAGGTTTATAGATGCAGAGAATGAAGACATGAAGGTGGCTGGTGTTAGAGTAGAGGATGATGAAGACAGACTTAGATGGAGGAAAACTGTGGAGACCCCTGACGTGGAAAGCCCAAAGGAAAAGAAGATTTAAAAAAAAAAAAAAAAAAAAAAAAAAAGATAAATGACATTCTGCAGGAAAAGTTGTAAATTAAATAAAAAAATAAAAAAAGCATTAGCAGATTAATCCACAATCCATATTTCCTCCAGAATCTCTTTATTCATTTCAAAAGTATTTATTTTTTTTATTTTTTATAAAAAACCACTGCTGTTTCACTTGGAGCTGTCTTTTCTCTCATGTTCGACTCAGCGCGTGCACGCGCAGCGCAAACACATCTTGAAGAGAAAAAAAGAGAGATGCTTAAGAAATATTAAAGAATAATAATAATAGAACATGCTCCCAGAAAGGAGACTCTCGCGATATGGACAACTACGGCCCCCGCGATCCATTGATTAAAACACTTCTGACTCGCTGTGAGCCGCGCGCCTGCGCGCGTGAGCGACTCGACTCGCGGACGTGCAGGGGGAGAAACAAACTTAATGCTGAGCACGCCCCGTCTGCGTGCTGCAGCCAGCGGTATTTGGATGGCGTGCTCCTCCTCTCCTCTCCTCCCGTTTGAAATTATCCAACACCGTCAGACGCAAAAATTTCATTCAAGTTTCTTGAGTTGTCCGCTTTTGTTGAGCTCCCGCTCCCGCCCACTCCCGTCAGAATTTAGTCCCGTCCCGTCCCGTCCCGTGATTAACGGAAGAAATGACTCCCATCCCGCGGGAATCCCGCGGGAATCCCGTGACCCGCGGGAATCCCGAAAAAATGTCAGCCTCTACTCACGATGAGACGCCGTCTGCAAACTCGAAGGTGGCGCTCCACAGGCGAAAGGCTGAGGAAAGTTTGACATTGCTGTGTAGCTAGCTCTGTTTAGGGATGGCGGCGTTGATGCCACTATATATGCTGGGGTGGGACCACCCACCTGCCATTGTACACGCCTTTAGAGCCGCCACGATTAGTCGACTATGAAAATAGTTGACGACTAATTTAATAGTCGATTACTCATTACTTTATATTATATGAAGTCAGAGTGTAGTAAAGTTGAATAAAGTCGTGAGCGTTTAGCACCAAAAAATGTACTTTTTTTCATTTTTTGATCAAAACTTTATCTTTTGTGAAAAATAGTTCCTTGTTTCAGATGTTAACCCCATTTAATTTAATCTGGTTTTAATACCAGAAACTAATGAAGGACAGAGGCTGCATGATTTAATTAAAGTTTAATCTTAATTGTATTTATTTTTGGTTAGTTCAAAGCTAATGATTGTTTAGATGTGTGCTTTATATCCACTTTGCGCATAATTGGATTAGTGGACAAATCGGAAAAAATAATCAGCGATTAGTCGACCATTGAAGTAATCGTTTGTGGCAGCTCTAACTGCCTTACAGGTTTATCCAATCACATGCTGTAGCTAAAGCAAAGACGCCCAGACTTCCCTGTCCCAGGTCACTTTCTCCAGCTCCTCCAGAGGGACCCCGAGGCATTCCCAGGCCAGTGGAGAGACGCATGGGCTATGTCTGAATTCCTTCACAACTCACTATAATGTGTTTTCGCCACATTCTAGTTCCGTCCGAATCTACAATTCCAAAATTGAGTTCCCTAGAAATTTCTGAGAAGTCTTTTTGAAAAACTAGCATGCATCGATGCTCACTACATTAATGAATGTAGACCATAATGCATTGCGGTCAAACAAATTTTGAAAAAAAATCCTGTTTAAATGTATTTTTCTGATAACCATCCAAATTTTCACTATCAAAACACAATAGATTCATAGATAAATGACATTAAATGTTTGTATTGATTTGATTTTTTTATCGAATCGGTGATGTCATGGCTTTTAAAAAAACAAGAAAAGTAGCGAACATAAGTGTCTGAGGGAACTATATAGCATTTCAGTAGTTAGGGTATAGCCAGGAATTGGGACATAGTCGTAATCTCTCCATATGCCAGGAGCACTCTCCAGAGAGGGGTCCAGGAGGCATTGAACCACCTCAACTGGCTCCTCTGGAAGTGGAGGAGAAGCGGCTTTACTCTGAGGGACCGAGCTTCTCACCCAATCTATAAGAGAGCACCCAGCTCCCCTCTGGAGGAAACTCACTTCAGCCGCTTGTCATCGGGATCTCGTTCTTTCGGTCATGACCCAGAGCTCATGACCACAGGTGAGTACTGGAACAAAGATCGACCGGTAAATTGAGAGCTTTGCTTTCTGGCTCAGCTCTCTCTGCACCACAGATCGGTGCAGAGACGGCATAACGGCGGACGGCGCTCCAATCTTCCAGTTGATCTCACGCTATAGCTGTTGTACCAAGGGAATTGACTGAAAAGGAATTGATTGTGATTTTTGTACAGTACTAAAAACTGAACAAATTTTTTTTAAAAAGATCCATTGAACACAAGTGCTGAGTTGCACACTATTGTACAATGATCCCTCACTAAAGCGCAGTTCATCTTTCGCGTCATCAACTGTTCTTTGTTCTAGTCCTTTGTGTTCTGCGTCCTGATTGGCTGTCGACCTTCTTTGTTTCTTGTACAGAATGTATTCAGTTTGCTAAAGCTCTAGCCTATCAATCTTCAATCGCAAGCAGATCTTTGTTTTCATTCCATAAAACTGATTTAATCTTTCTGCTAAGGTGTAAACTTTGAGTTTGCCCCCGAGGACCATACAAGTTACCCGCAAGTCTCTTCCAAAAATAGCACAACTCACTTGTGAGCTGTGTCTAAAATTACATCTTATTCTGTCGTTATGTTTTTTAATTACACCTGCATTTAGATAGATTTAAAAATAAAAAAAAATCTTAAAAATACATTCATGATACATGAACTTTAGATGAGTTTAGGTGACCTCAGATCTACTCCAGTTTAGAGATCATTCATTTTTTTTAAAATGCTGCAGATTTGGTCATTAGTTCAAAATGATTTATTTAAAAATGTGTGTTTATTTTTCGCTAACTTTACATAATTTATAAACATGGTACAACAGTGAAAATGGGACATTTTTCCATGGAATGTTAATGATTTTCTGAAAATATAACAATTACTGAGATGAATAAGGTGCTGAATATTGACATCTGTTTCCTAGCTTGTCATTTTTGATAATTATGATGAGAAATCAGTGTTTTTACATAGAGGTGTATCATTATTCATGATTAATAACTAAAGGCAAACAAAGCAAATTTATTATTTCAAACTGGTATTTTTTTTGGCATCAAAACAAATTACCGTATTAATTGGAGTATAAGTCACAGTTTTTTATATAGTTTAGCTAGGGATACGACTTATACTCAGGAGCGACTTATTTTTATTTATTTTATGTTTTAGGGTTATATATTTGTTGTTTTCCCAGTAAAAACTGGTTGTCTTTTAATGGTTGTTTCCGCTAACAACCACTAGAGGGCATTGCATTTGAAGTATTTGCTACTGACAGCGGCAGAAGAAGTTTCATCCAAAACAAACATGGAAGAGAATCTGATTGTTTTCCTCTTAATCTTTGATCTTTTCCTCACACAGATAAAAAGATTAACTATTCTCGTATTTTTTCCTTTATTTATTTTAGCTACGCTGGGCTTGGCAGATTTGTTCTGAAACGTCAAACTTTTTTCCTAAAAGGTGTGACTTATACTCCACAGCGACTTATATATTTTCTTCTTCTTGATTAGAAAATTTTTGCTCTTGCGACTTAAACTCTGGTGCGACTAATACTCCAGAAAATACGGTAATTAAACGTTATTGTTTTTGCTTTAGGTTTTATTTAATTAATATTTTTTGCATTTGTTTAACCAGTTGGGCTCTGCAGATTTAAACATGCATTTTCTTAAACTAAATTACCATTTCCTTTTAACATAAAAAAAAACTAGTCCTGCAGAATAGCAACCACCCAATAAACCTGCAAGAGTGGTTTCTGCGGTGTGTGTAAAATACTGTACCAAAGGTTAGTGGGTTTTTATTCACATGATTGATGAGATGTCCAAGAGTGAGCTGCCAGGTGTCTCTCATACACCTAAACTATGCAAGCATTTATTTTTTTCTTTGTATTCTTGCTGTCAGTTTGGAAGCCATTTTACAATTTCTAAGCATGTGTCTGTGATTGGGCTCGGCAGCTTCACTGAACATGAATGTGTGCAGCTGGGTTTTTAATTTCAATCACTTCCAAACTATGCAGGAGATGAAAAAAAAAAATCGCACTGCAATTTCAGCCTTTGGTCCTGTCAGAGATGCCTTGAGTTTGAGTCACATGCAGGTCTGAGGAACCACAGAACTTCAGATGGTAAATCGTGGAGCAGTTTGCCTCTTTTTTGCAAATCCCATATGACATGTTACAAAAATGGAGCAGCTCTGACTGCTGTCCATTTGGCTGGACTTAAGATCACTAGTTGAGTTTTACAAATCCACACATGGCGTTTTATTTAAAAAATCTGGCACATTTGTCCCGCGTAAATCTCCTTCTCTTTCTGTCACAGACACAAACACCAAGACTTCCAATCTGCCTGATCCTGTTTATAGTTGCTGATGTAGGTATATTAAAGAAGAATCCATATCTATATTGAGTGCAGAGGTACAGGCCTCTTGACCGCAGTAAGGCCCCACATTTATTGACTGAAATGAGTCTTCTTTCCTGTTTATGCAACAGTCGGTCTTTCATTCAAACACGTAACCTGCCCTTCAGGACAAAGGGTTGAATCTATGTTTCATTAGATCATGGAATTTTCCATTTTTATGCTCTGCGACTCTTTTAGGCGCCTCTTGGCTAAACCCTTGGGAAACTGCCTTTACTACAGAGGTCCCTGGTAGAGATTTATTTTGATATTTCCACTTTGTCATGGTTGATAATTGGTCTATCTGCTCCTACGTTAAGCGATGGAAGAGAGACACACGGTAAAGACGAACTTGGTATAAGCCTAAATTGTGTTACTAATTTGACTCCATAAAGGACTTTGTCAAAGTGACCTTCAGGTCACCTTCTGGCCTCACTTTTTTCCAAATCTCCCAGTATAGGCAGCCTGCCAGCTTTTTGACGAGTCCTGGAGGTTTTAATTTCTTCCATTTTTAGATGATAGAGGTCACTGCGCCCATCCTGACTTCATGATACCTGAAATGTTTCCATATCTTTATGCAGGCCCAGCTGTGGGCTGGATGGCGCCCTAGGCGAAAGACAAATTTGGCACCCCCTGCAGGGTCCTAGATTCAAACATTCCAGCTGGGAGTCGAACTGGGGAACTCCTCCTTTAAAAGCGAACATGCAAGCTGACTAAATGAAAGAGACAAACCTCTACTTTGAGATTGTGTTTCATTTTCCTCCTTTTTTCATCCTTAAAGTTTTAAAGAAGCCCTAACAGTGGCAACACTGGGCCCCTTTCCTCCCCCAACCCAGATTAGACAGCAGCAGTGACAGGAAGGAAGGGGCGCAGCACTGCACAGTTATCAATTACAGCTGTTGGGTTATTTTATTTACATTTTTTAATTATTACTTTTTTACACATGAAATTAATGATGTCTCAAACTGTTTAACAAGAAAAAAAATAAAACAAAATCATTGTGACTTGGTGCCCCCTCCAGCAGATGGCAAACTAGGCAGCTGCCTAGGTCACCTATGCCTGGGGCCGGCTATGTCCTTGTGCCTCAAGACAATCTTTTCTCAGTCATTTTTTTTCAACCCATGTTTTCCTTTTTTTGCTTGAACATATCTTCAACTGAGCGATCTTTTCTAGAGTCGTGTTTGGTGTGAAAGTAGCAAAAGGGATCCCAGCCTGCAAGACCAAGTGGGCCCCATATGGCTTAAAAGTGGGCGGACAATGTAGGCCCCAATTGGGTTTGTCCGCAGTTTCCATGGTGGCCCCAGGTGTGTTTGCCCACATTGGCTCCACTAGCCAGGGACTGGAAGCCTGGACAGCGCCCCTGCTAGCTCTGCTGACTCCTGGGCAGTACTTGCTTGCTTTGCTGGACCCTGGGCATCGGAGCTCGCTATGTTGTCCACCGGGCAACTGGCTAGCGTAGCCACCTAAGTCAATGTGGGCAAACACACCTGGGGCCACCATGGAAACTGCGGGCAAACCCAATTGGGGCCTACATTGTCCGCCTGCTTTTAAACCATATGGGGCCCACTTGGCCTTGCTGGCTGGGATGTCATGAAAATGGAAGGTGGGGATTACAAAACAAAAGCCCTACATGACAGTTATGTCATATACATTTATAAAACAAGAAAACACAGACACTCACACAGTGAACCAGTCTGTAAAAGAAGTGAACTGTGAATAAAACCTGAATTGACTAGGTGCTTAACTTTCGTGGACAGAACATTTCCATCAAACATACCAGGACATATGTGCACATTTTTCTAAGATAAGCAAATATTAGAAAACTAATACAAATATTGAATAATTTGCTTTTCTAATGGTAAAAAATGTTTTTAGTGTAAAATATACAAATTCTCAAACATGGTTAAAAAACATGGAAGTACTGCATCTCTCATGTCATAAAAGACAAACTGTAAGCACGTTTTGCTTGAAGAATGGTCTAAAAAATATCCAATTATTCATTAACAATAAATTTTACTGAATAAAGGTAAATGTAAATTAAATTCAAGTAAATTTGACTATTTTATCTTGGTCATTTTTTCATAATGAAGCAATGTTGCTTATTCACTGCTGTAAGCAACAATATAAGGTCTACTGCTGATGTGTTTACAGGAAATTCAACCTAATTTTTCCAAATGCTGATCAAAAAGAACATGTTTTTCATTCAAATGAGATTCAGTGTTTTTTTGGCTTTTTGTGAGCTTTTTCAACATAATTAAAACATGTCTGATGAAATTCTTAAATTATTTCAAGAAAAAATGTAAACATAGTTAGAATCATTGGTAGCTTTTATTAAATAGTTAAAAATCATGGGTTGCATTCATGAATCTTCCATACTTTTACCTTGGAATCATTATCTTTTTTGTATTAAAGAATAATAGAGATGCACAACTCATACATAAAACTACTTACAAAATCCTCTCTATGATGTAAAATATTCATACATTCAATTCCAACATATATATATATATATATAAAAATTGTTCTAAAACATTATTTTTTTCTCTTTATTTTAGCATACACAGCAAAAATGCTTTAATTACCATTTAATTACCCTGGTGTTGTCATAAAAGTGTCAAAAATATTTATCACAACTTGTGACAAAATATGCAGTAATGAGGGAAAAAAGCCAATGTTTTCAGAAGGGTATTTGGTGTTCATTACTTGGTCCAAAAACAGGAGATGGAAAAGTTCCCTAGGAAAAGAAAGGGCTAAAGGTCTGCAGTTTGACGGCAAAACATTTGAGATAATCACTGAACTGTTTGAGATTAAAAAATCCTCAAAGACAGACTAAAAAGGATTTACGTAGTCCTCCCATTTGAAGAATTTTGACCAATTTTAAAGAGACAAGGCTGAATGGTAATATGCAGAAGTGACAAAGACATGGCAGCAGAAAACTGACCTGCTCTCAAGTCTTTTGCTGATCTATCTTCAAAGGAAAATGGGTGGACAATTTATGATGATTAAAAATACACCTACACACACATACATATATATTTATATCTAAGCAAAGTCGTCCAGACTTGCCTCTACCTGGCCACTTCTTCCAGGTCTTCAGGGGAGACCCGAGAGCATGTTCTGGGTCGTACCACTGCTGTCTGCCACTTTAGTACATTCCCTGACTTTTACGCAATGCTGGAGATATGTGTCAGTCAAGACACTCTTACAACATCCAGAGACTTGAGGGACCCAGGATGGACCTCATCCATTCCCGGAGCCTTGCCACCGAGGAGCTCTTTGACTACCTAGGTGATATCAGCTTGGGTGATCAGCCTCCCTCAAGAGGAGACATGTTAGCAGAATTGAGGAGATCCTAAAAGTATTCCTTCCACTGCCCAACAATGCCCCCAGTCAAAGTCAGCAGTTTCCCCCCCCTGCACCAAAAACAGAGCAGGCATCAGACATGTCCAACTGAAAGTCCTCCATCCACTCACCAAACTCCTCCCAGTACTGAGTCTTTGCCTCCACATAAGCCCGGGCAGTAGCTTGCGTAGACTGCCGGTACCTGTCAGCTGCCTCTGGAGTCCCACAAGCAAGCCAGGCTTGGTGGGACTCTTTCTTCAGGTTGACGGCATCCAGTACTTCACCAAGTATTCACCACTGGATTTGGGGAATACCACTGGGACAGAAATCAGAGACCTTGTGACCACAGCCCATAAAAGCAGCAGAGGCAACAGATGTGAAGACCATGTTCTGAAAGTCACCAACCTCTCTCAGTACCTGTTTCAAGCTCTCCTGGACGTGGGAGTTAAAGACTTCCGTTACAGAGAGCTCAGTCAGACGTTCCTGAAAGATCCTCACAGTAAGTCTAAGTCTTCAAAGTCTTTCTGGCCTCCTTCCCCGCCAACGAATCCAACTCACCACCAGGTAGGATCAGTGGGCAGCTCTGCCTTTCTCTTTACCTGAGTCTCCAAGACACACGGCTGAAGTTTGCCTTTGTGCTCCAACATGGTATTCATAATGGACAAACTATGATAAGCACACAAGTCCCTCAACAAAACACTGCTCTGGTTAAGATCAGAAAGGTCATTCCTACCAATCAAACCCATCTGGGTGCCTCTGTCATTTCCCACGTGGGCATTGAAGTCTCCAGGAGGACAATGGTAATTTGAGGTACTTTCCAGTACCCCTTTGAGAGACACGAAGAAGACTGGGTACTCCAAGCTACTGTTCGGCCTGTAGGCCAAAAGCACAGTCAGAAACTTGTCCTCCACCCAGACGAAGAAACAAGACCCCTTTCGTCCATCAGGAGGAACTTCATCACGTGCTGGCTGATGCTTGGCGCCGCTCCTGAATGGTTGAGTCCAATCCTTCTTGAGGGACTGAGTTTCAGAGCTCAGGCTGTGTGTGGAGGTGAGTCCAACTATACCTACCGGTTATCTCTCCTGCACATGCTCAGAGTCCTTCCCTCTCAAAGAAGTGGCGTTCCATGCATCAAAAGCTAAGTAGTTACGTCGCCAATTCAAGTGACGTCACGGAATCCTCAGTTATACATATACATATTGTACACACAGTTATATATATATATATGTGTGTGTGTGTGTGTTTATATGTGTGTGTGTGGTGTGCATATATTCACTTGTGTTTTTCTCATTACTATCAAGTGGTAAGATAGAAAGATGTTCAAAGTAAAATGTGTATTGTAAAATATTCTATCCTTTTCAATTCAACATTCAGGTGATGTTTTTCTAACCTTGCAGTTGTGAAATAGGAATCCTGGACACATTCAGACTCCTATAAATAATAAGCAGTTTAGCATAAAATGTTTGTCACTGTAAACATTGTTTTCCCTGAAGACTGAATGACCTCTACAGCTCACTGTCACAAACTAGCTGTGTGTCTGAATGTGTTTTGAATATTTCCTACCCACTTTTTGACAGGTACCGGGCGCCCTCTTGGCTAAATGTTCCATCTGAATGTCCTGCTTTGCATATAATGTAAAGAACTACTGAAACATTCATCTCAATGGACCTAATTGCAGAGGCTGACAGTTGCTGTTTGATTGTGAGGGTTGATTTTCAGTCTAAATTGCTCATTGTCGTGCTTTTCCTCTTTTTTGTTCAGCCGGTTCTTTCTCTATCACTATTATGTGCCTCTGCTAAATCACGGATACACAGATATTCACCTTCATTGATAATCTCCCTGTCGTCCTCACCGCCTCCAGCGCTGGGCTGCTGCCTGGTTTCCCCCTGATCTAGTTGCTTCCTGGAAAGAAGAAAGTATGACCAATTGGTTATTTTAGGAACAGAAAGAAATCCTCATTCAGTAGTTCGACCAAAACTGTCGCAACTGAGGTCATTCTACTTCTACAATGAGACAAGAAATCCCAAAGATGAATCCAACAAAACTGTTGGAGGACATGTGCACTCATTTATGAGGCTAGAAGCTGCATCACAAAGCAGAAATAGGTCAAGGACACCATTCATAAAACCCATGGAGTCACAGCTTACGAAAGCAGTGCAGGATCCGCGTGTTCGTTTGTCAACACAACGTGTCCTGAATGTCCCCCTTTGGTGACTCAGGGGTTTAAAATTAGACACGTTTCCATCAGATGCAAATCAAATTTAAAGGAGCCTCATGAAGGGTTAGTCTTTAATATAATGGAATATATTACAAGAGGCCCTGCAGAAAATGGATTTAAAGGGCTGGGAGAGCAGCAGAGGTGGCTTATGTCGCGGCTCATTTAACATTAACCAGGAACATTTAACACAGTTGACTGGAAAAAGGTTCGAGAATTAGATAAGCAATGCATTATGACTCCATGTTAATGAGCAATAGGAAAACTTGCAGGAAAGCTTGAAAGTGTTTTTTGTCGATAAAGGTAAAAGTTGTTTGGAAATGGGGAGTCTGGAACTCAAACACAATGATTTAATTCATTGTGAAGCGATTTAATAACAGTAAAGGTCGATTAGATTAACAACTTGCCTGAGACAGATCAATCTGGTTGGACCGTAGGAATATAAATTTAAATTTATTGTTACTTTAGGATTCCTATTAACCTGAATTATGTTAGAAAGATATAAATATCTCATCTGAAGTTATGAACCGGATAATGATAATACATGTAAAGGAAATTATATAAATTTGCTTCCTCCGACTTGCTTTCAGGCAATCAGTTATTCTGTGTTTGTCATGTCTTTAAGAATGGAAACCTCTGTTGATTGATTTTATTCCAAATTAATTATTTTTTTTAATAAACCATTTCTAATGTCTAATATCTTTAATCTAACCTCTATCTCTTGCCTGTCTATGTGGGGTCGCCATTATGACCAAGGGTCATCTGCTTCACCTTCCGTTTGCATTTACCTGTTTCTCCTCACTTAGGTTCCTGTTTGTTTTGTCTTGATTCCAGTTCCAGCCTGATCAATTTCCTGTTTGGATGTACGTGTTTGACTCTTTTTGGACCAAGTTTATGAGTTTCTTGCCAGTAATCACTTCTGTCATCTTTCTTGGACTCTTGTATATTTGGACCTTTTGTCTTTTTTTAGATGTTTTGATAGTGGATTCTGACTCTTTTGTTTTTTTTTATTTCTTTATTTATTTATTCTTTCACTTGTGGAAGTGAAGAGAAGAGCCTTTTGAAAAGACTATTTCTGTTTTCTCTGGTCAAATTATTTTACTCACTTTGGTGGAAATCATCACCCACAAATTTGTACTAATTAGATCAGCTGTCTAAACCTCCTCAGTGTTAACCTCTCCCGTGTTTCCCTACAATCCTTCTGAAGGTGCTATCTCCTGTGCTGACGGAACTGTTTCCCAACAGCTGCTTGCTAACTTTTCTTCACTCACAACCTTTAAAGCATTTTCAAAGAAATCTGTTTTAACTCCCTTCTTGTGTAATAGCTGTTTAACATCAATACTAAAAATACTACAGTATTCCTGTCAAAACTTTGGCAATGTTCTGAAAAATGTTGCTATAAGATCGGTCATATGCAATCATAAAAACAATTCGTTAAAATGTTTTTATATAAATGAGGAAAATTTCTTCATATACAATATTTTATTTTTTAATAAAACTCTGAAAGACATCAGTTGTAAAGTGTACTGAAAAAATGCACAAACTCAACAGGCAAAAAACACATTCATACAGGATAAAACACCCTAAAAGTAAGCTTTGGAAAAATCACCTTAATAATGTCATGATCAGTTGTAGTGAGCATGGTATGGACTCTTTAAGCCCTACCTAGCTCATGTTGGGGGAAGGTGAGCTACATGCTAAACAGGTAACCAGTTTATTGGTGGTCAAAACATGTAAATAGAAAATATATCTGTTATAGAAAAAAAAGAAAAAAAAAACATCTACAGTGCTAGTGAATAAACTTTGGCATTCCGTCTGCACTCCTGGACAAACTCTATGCGGACTGCTTCGCTGCAGTATGCTGGTATTATTGCTCGCTGCCTCATACGTGTTTTTGATGGAGTGCACATGCACAGAGCAGAACTTGGAGCTCTGCAGTGCAGTAAACATTTGATTCACCCTCCATTTTCAATTATGTTCTGTAAGATTTTTTTTTTTCTTTTGGCTTCGATTTTTATTTTTAAAGACGAGGTAATGGATGCTTTCACGGGAGCAGCACACACTTTCTCAAGCAGCTGCAGCATCTTTTAGAGGGTTCAGCGAAGACGAAATTTGCATGAAAGTGCTTTCACCTAACACACTGGGAAAGCAGAGTTCTGATTATTTTGTAAAGCGCAATTACAGGCGTTTAAGAATACAGTCAATCATAATCACGGTGGAATTTATAAAAAGTGAAAACTTACGACATTTGTTAATTCAAACTGGCGGGAGATCATATTTCTGCAAGCTTTGGAAATGAAATCTGCTATCTGCACTTGAGCTGGGTCCAGGTTTTCAGCTGAGCTTCTGGCAACGAAACAGAGACTCCAGTTATCGGGTTCTCGATTGTTTTCAAGCTTTTTGCAAGGGAGGAAAATAAAAACACTCATTTTTGGGAATGGATTGCAGCAGTTAGGTGTGCAGCAGAGGCAATCTGAATTTTATAGACAAGAGAAAAAACACCTGGTTGAAACAAATGGTTTCAAAATGCTCTTCATTGAGCAGTTTTAATGTATTCTGGACATAGAAGAGTTTTAGTCTGGGAAAGTACGGCAAAAAAAAAGTGAAGCTGAACGCCTCCCACACTCTGCAGTTGTGAGGTAACTGTTTCAAAATATGACTTCACACAATTCTGCACATTTATTTTACACACACACACTCAAAGACACACTTTCTTTTATTCAGAAATGTAAACTTTGCAAACATGATGCTCCGACACTACTAAAAACAGTCTTTATTTACTCGGAAAATGATGAAATTGTGCTTAAAATGCCACAATGACTCACTACCGAATGAGGAAAGCAGCTGTAAGGACAAAACGCGTCGCCAGTCTTATCTTGCAGAAATAGTAGATTATTCTGGTGACTTTCAATCCCACAAAACAGAGGAAGCCTAATTAACAGAATTCAACAATTGCCTCCAAGTATCAGGGATGTGAGCTTCTACCACATTCTCTGCAGTTTTTACTCTATTTTTGTTTTTGTCAACCACTTTATTTCAAAGTCCACGACAACATCTACGTATTAAAAATAATCAATAGTTTAGTTATCTTACCTTCCTCAGACTCGACACAGTGAACTAATTTGGTTGACTGCGGTGCATGATGGGCCATTTCTGAGCCCAATTGGATTTCAGTGACCATCAGTAAACGCTCTTCTTCCACCCCAGGTAATTGTTAGCTGCCCTCCCCAGCAAAATTAGATGTCATTCAGTGGCTGGCCACTCTGTTTACAGTGGGGGCCTCATCAAACACAGGCCCTGCAGATTAGATCACGTCTCTGACCTGCGCATCAACCTCTGGCTCACGGCCACAGCTGGCTGGAGATCAGCAGCACAGAAGGGAATGCACATGAACGCACTTTTACTAAAGCGTGAAAACACATCATCAAAACGGAGGTACTGTTTAAAGCTGCATTACAGTAAATAATAAAAAACACTAATTACTGTAGGTGTTCTCATGCATCGGCAGAATCTTCTTTCAGTTTGATGGAAACCTAACAATTCAAAAAAGTTCACCTGTTATATTTCTCACCCAAAAGTTTAGGTTGAATTCAATCTTTGAGAATTCCTAAGTAATAAAAAAAAACAAGCAAAAAAGGTGAAACACTGTTTCTGAAGATTTAGTTTACAAAAGTGTTACTGTTTTTCTCTCAAACGGCCAAAAATTGAAATGGGATCTCGGTCCGCGGGCCAAATATTAATATTAATATTTATATATTTATATTAATAATATTTTTTTGCACGTCATGAAATAAAAGGAGAATATGGTTTATTTATTTTGATTCTGTATTTATTAAGGTAACAGTAAGTTAATAATAGTAATAATAATTATAGTAATAATAATTAGTAATTAATAATAATTAATTAATAATACTAATAATACTTAGTAATTAATTAATAGTAAATAGTAATAATAATTGATAAATGTGTCCCTTGGGATATGAATAAAGTTCAATTCAATTCAATAACAAAAAGTAACTTTTGTCATTGAAACCTTTAACAGGAAGGCCTAAAGGGCCATTTGTATTTGAATAACATGAGCAAGCTAAAATAAACTTTCTGCACTTGTAGGTTGTTTCACCCCATAGCCAAGGTGCTAACAGCGCCGCCCAGAGGGTGAAAGTATATTACAGCTGTAGAGTTTTAGAACACCACAAAGAATCAACGGGAAACTGGTTGTAACTAAGCACTCCGGCGGTTCAACAACCACAACTTGGCGGGCAAAAACATAACCAGTGGTGGGGAAAATCTGGCTAGCAGGCTTTACTTTGGACACCCATGCTTTAAATGCATGTACAGAATATGCATGTTTTGTTCTCCTGTGTTAAAAACTCTCCTGTTGCTATGAAAGTTTTTCAACAAACATTGAAGGTTAAAAGTTAAACCAGTTTAACTTTGGCCAATCAGAGACTCAGATTTGGTCATGATGTATGGGTAGCATCCTTTAAAACACAGAAGTGCCAACTGATTGAAAACTATTCACAGTGGAGAGAGGAATCATTGCATTTTGTGCCCGGATGGAATTATGACACCAAAACATTCATGTATCAGAATAGAGCTGTGAGAGAAAAAGCCTGGAGTATTTATATTTTGACTGATCAAACAATAAGGTTGGGGTTAACTCAAAGAATTGCAAAATACATAAACTCATTTCACAGATTTGAGATATATATATATAGATATATATATATATATATATATATATATATATATATATATACATATATAGGACAACTATATATGTGTGTGTATATTTTTTTTACATACATACACACACATATGTATAATTAAGCTAAACACTCTGTACACAGAAATATAATAGCTTTTTATAAATTTAGCAAAAGTAAAAACGAGTAACAAGGTCCGTTATTTATTATATTCGTATTTTTAATGATGACACATTTTTAACAAACTTTCAATTGTGTGTTATTCAGCAGATTTAAGAATGCGTATTGTTCTATGAAACAATTGTGTCATCTTCTAGTTTATTAAACAGGTTGAGTTTTCAGCCTCTGGTACCCCCAGGGCAGCCAATCAGTTGGCATTTTATTGGTAGTAGCCTGCTCCTAGAATCAGCATACCAGATCTGACTAAATGGAAGAGAGCTGCTTCTATTGGACAACTTTAAACAACTGTTCCCCAAAGCCAAATTGTGGCAACCTTTGAAAGTCTGTCATCAAAATAACCGCCAGACACCAGATAAAAAAGAGTGGAAGAGGGAAAATGGGAGCTCCACCAGCTCCCCACTTTTTCAGAGTTATAACTTTTTGGTTTAAGTTTTGAGGATGATGAGGCTGACAGCTCTCTGCCCTAACACTCCGGAGAGACTGCACTCAGCCGATCTCCGGTCTCAGGGGGCTGACAGGAGAGCTGCCATAACTACTTCACCATCAGCCCTATCTGTGTTGTTGTAAGCAATGAAAACGAGTCATATAAACATTCATTTCATTTAAAAAATAGTCCAGATTCTTTCATGTGGACAAGAGCTCTGTGCTGTTTTCTGCATGATAGATTATCGACGAAGATGATGATATTAAAATGAGATTCAGCCGTGGCGGAGGTTGAACTTTATCCCTGAAGATGACCGCACTCACCCAACTCAGAGGGGACTTTCAAAGACTACCCTGAGAGTTTGGGAGAGCAGAGAAAGAAATGTCCCGTGAGCGGTTCTTATCTCTACTCCATCCAACACTTGAGGGATCAGCAGTGTCCAGGTGTTTATATCAGTGACCAACACAACCACGTTGGCTGACTAGAGGCTAGTGTTGTATGACCATCTCAAAGCAGCGTGTGACCAGCATGAGGATGGTCCATGTTGCTGTACAGCTCCTCCATATTTACTGAGGCACCTATTCGTTAAATGAATACGTGTTGTCAAGTTTATTTAAATATCATCCATTCAACTGAACAAGAACTAAAGTGTCATACTTATCCCTTAGATGCATTTTTGTTATTACTGTTGGAAATGAGTGATACAACAGCTCTCCAACAAATCAGTGGACTTTTTGACAAGAAGAACAGTTACAAAAACAGTTATGAATAGCAATTATAAAAGAAAAAGAACAAATGTCTTTAATTTTTCTGGTAGATTTTTCTTTAACTGTTCAGGCACATTTCATTCTGCACATACATGTTCCAACATATTCAAAGAAATGAAACAAAAAAAGTAATACATAAAAAGTAGCAAATTAAGCAGTATACTAATAAATAAATATAAAAAATGGAAATTAATAATGTTCTTGTAAAAGCTAATTAAAGACTCATTCCAATTTAAAAAAGTGTGTATATATATATATATATGTATAAAATTAAGATTAAAATTGTGTTTCTGAGTAATTTACATTGTTGTGAATAAAGAGTTTATGAAAAAATGTAATTGAAAAAAAATTTGTACAATCATTTCAAAAGCTTTCCCCACTCTGCATCCACCTTGCAGACAAATAGATCCATGAACGTCTTTGTTTTCCTTGTCTGAGCTGGAATCTGGATCTAAACTGTACGCCTGGGTGGCTTCAATATTGCTCACCATTTTGTTGCACTAGTAATGTTAGGTTGGGGTTGTGTGGGGTTAAAGTTAGCAGGATAGTGTGTTACCAAAGGGATGATGGGAAGGGAGGGCGGCTTCTGCTGCACCAATGATGACATCCACAACTATGGGCAAATATCTGATAAACTACTGTCACTGTGCAAAAGGTATGCCTTAGAAAACAAAACATTTTTTTTTTTGCTATAAACAGTATAATCATTGTTCAAAGACCAGTGAGAACACTTTAACAATTAATCAAAATAAGATTGAAGTGGGAAACTGGTTAAAAAATATCAGTTTTGTTTTAGTAATGTTGGGGTTCAACATCTTTGCTAATTAACCTGAAATAGAAATAAGGTCACTTTTATTTTCCTCAGTATGTTGACTTGTACCAATTACATACCAAGAAATATTACATTTTAACCTAACATTTTATATAATTTATTGCAAAAGTGTTACCAAAAGTTTCTTGGATTCCTACCAATACTAGAAAGAATAAAAAAACAAGATTTCAAGACTGACAAAAACAATTAAAAAAAAAATTCCAATAGCTTCAATCCTCATTAGAATGTAATGTTTTAAAATTTCTGTTTAAAATTACCTAAAATTTTCTGTAGAAATGTTCTAACTACTGATCGTAATTCTGGTATTAGTCTTTCTTAAAAACTCAGAGTAACATGTTGTGTCCACAGTGAAAAGAGGCCTTAAAAGCTCTTCTCTAAACTACTAATTGATGTTCATTTTGTTGTATTAAAAATAACATGCTTTTGTGTGTGGGCGAGCTCTGCATCACATATGCTGAGGACGCCAGGGAAATCAGCTTGTGCTGCTGAACTAATGAGACGGCAGCTTAAGGGCTCAATACTTCTCGTCATACGTCTCTGCCATGCCACCGCTCTTACTTTCTTGAGGTCCCTCCGGTTCCTCCGTCTCGTCCTCCTGTGTAATCAGGCTCATTATCTTCACCTGTGTTCCTCTGTATATAATGCCCTCACTCCGGTCCATCTGTGCCGGTTGGAGGCGGTTTCTGTTATTTGGCCCTGCGGCGCTGCTAAGTCGAGTTCAAATTGCATGCTGTCTTTCTTTACTTTGACCACACCCATTCAAAAAGCCCCCTCCATCATCAGTTCCTGTTTTGTCTTTGACCACGCCCCCTGCCTATTCAATGTATCAACGTTCTCAGATCAACTAAGAATATCTGTTCATGGATTTAATACTGGTGGATTATAATCAAACCCACGGATCACAATAGTAATTTCCTCATTCCATTCCTAAACTTTACTTTCAGCCTCCTCTACACTGCCCTCTTCTGGAGAAACCAGGAAGTTACACTCCTGTTTTCCTTGTTCTTTCAAGGAGGAGTTTACGCTTTCGACTTGGTCCATTTGCAATTACCCTCTGTGACATCTCGTTTTTTTCAGTGTTTTTATCTTCCACCAATCTCTCCCACCTAGTTCATCTACACATTGGCTAAGTCCAAATTCCCTCACGACTCCTGAACTACAAAAAATGTGCAGATTTTAAAAGCAATTGAGGCACCATGCTAATTACTTTAAAAAAAAATTCAAAATAAGATGTAAATAATTTCCTAAATATTAATTTTTTTTACAATACTGTAAAATACTTGTTTTCTGCATGAAAAGTCATTCAAATGCAAAACATTTGAGTCTACATTCACCAGTCTAGTGAGCATCATACTGGTTATTTGTAGACCTTTGGGAAATTTCTAAGGAGTGCGGTTTTAGAACTGTAGATTCAGATAGTGCTACAAAATGGCGAAAGCTGTAAAGGAGTAGGACCTAAAAAGGAGCAAAAACCATGACCTGACAATAAAGAACTAAAAACCACACACCTATTTGCCAATTAACTTAAATATGCTAAATTATATAAATGAAAATAGCTGTGGATAATTATGAACTGAGTGACTGTGACAGTGAATTCAAAACAGAAAATTACTAAAAAAATTTAAACTTCGTGCAAAATCCTGACGGTGTAACAATTTATTAAGTTTATCAATTTATATTCCTATGATCTAATCAGATTGCAAGTTTTTTTTTTTTTTTTAATAACATACTCTATTTTAAAAGAATGTTCAAATGAAATAAATCAATCATATCGGTCTTGGACAATTACATTTGAATTGAGATAAAGTTGGTTTATTTCACTAAATTATTAAAATGAGCGAGTGGCAATGACAGCAAAAACCAATCAAGCCATTGTGTGTGGAAATGCATTTAATAGTGAATCAAATCATTTGAAATGAACTGTGAATCAGATCAGCAACCACACATTATGATATAAAATAGAATTGTTAAAACTGTAACACCCCTACCACAGACCCATTCTACTGGCTCTTTTACCTCCAAAACTAGAAGGGTATTTCACTATTTCTTCAGGAACAACAGAATCACCTTTACTTAGTGCAGAAACTTCACCCGTGTTACAGGCGTGTAATGTCTGTGACAGGAATCATCACCCAGAGCTCCTCGACATGTTGCCTTCCAGTTCTCTTGCATCACATGTTGCTATTATACGCGTTTGAAATCTTACCCACAGTCACAAGAGTCCACACCAGAGTCTAGACTGAGACCCCAATCTCACCTGCAGAGAGTGGATGACTGAAAGCTGTCACCTTTGCTCCGTGGTGGCAGTATATCCCTTTGCTCTCTGCTCTGAAAGAATCTAGCGCGTGGCGCTCTCATGATGATGTGAAGGGGTAAAAGAAAATGTGTCACAGTTTGCTGTATAGAGGACGAGTTCTCGTCAGGAAAAGGGATTACTTCACACCAGGGGGTCCGGCTTGATTCACCTACATTACAATCCCTTTCTAATATTACACATTCTAGGGTGTAGCTAAAGTACCAGAAAGGATTACTGACAGACAGGCAGACAGACAGGGTGGAACGCTTTGCATTCTGTTTCAATGAGAATGCAAGGAGCAGAGTAAAGAAAGGTTTCAAGTTTAGTTGAATTCTAAAGGTAGCTCCAGGTATTCAGAACCTTAGCAATGACAGTGTTAAGTATGGCTTGATGATATCAAGATCAACTTTTAGGTTGTTAGTATAATCAGAATTCAAACCCGCCTGCTATCCCTGGCAATGATCCTCATCTTATTCTTCTGTTATTCCTTTTTCTTTTGTTTCAAACCTTCTTGTTTTGTTGAAAAGCTGTTGACCCATTGTCAGCTCCAGAATTAGATTGAATCCTGGTTTGTTCCAGATTTCGTCCCCTGCAATTCATATCCCTGAACTTCTGCCAATCTGATGGGGATTCTTGATTTACCTGCTAAAGAAGGTCTTGAAGTCGGGATGTAAAGATGATTGGATTATCAAGAGCGCTTTATATTGGTGAGAATTATGAATCTCACAGTGGAGATCACTGATCAATATACACTCAATGGTATTAGGTCCACCGCGGTAGAACCAGGTTAGATCCTTTTATTCTGTCCGAACTAAATCCTCTGTGGCATAGATTCAACAAGGAAACATTTCTATATGGTCCATAGACATGACAGCATCACACAGTTGTTGCAGATTTGTTGGCTGAACATCCCAAAGGAGATCTATTAGGTTGAGATCTGGTGACTATGGAAGTCATTAGAGTCCAGTGAACTCATGTAGTATTAGAAGATGGTACACTGTGGTCATAGAGGGATAGACGTGGTCAACAGCAATACCCAGGTAGGCTGTGGTGTTGATACATGACCAATTGGTACTAATGGACCCAAAGTTTGCCGAGAAAATATATCCCACACCATTATACCACCACCACCAGTAACTGTTGATAAAAGGCAGGTGGGACCCATGCTTTCATGTTGTTTATTCCAAATTCTGACCCTACCATCTGAATGTTACAGCAGAAATGGAGACGGATCATCTATTGTCCAAATTTGGTGCACGTGTGTGAACTGTAGCCTCGGTTTCCTGTTCTTAGCTGACAGAAGTTGCATCCGGTGTGGTCTTGCGCTGCTGTAGCCCATCTGTACCTCAATACTGGAAGAGTTGTGCGTTCAAAGATACTCTTCTGTTTCCTGTCGTCTTTCTATCAGCTGGAACCAGTCTGGTCATTCTACTCCCACCTCTGGCATCAAGAAGGGATTTCTGCCCACAGAACTGCCACTCACTGGATATTTTCTCTTTTTTTGACCATTCTTTGTAAACCCTAGAGATGGTGGGGGTGAAAATCCAAGTCGTTCAGCAGTTTCTGAAACACACAGACCAGCAGGTCTGGAAGCAACAGCCATATCACGATCAAAGTCACCTTTCCTCTTCCTTCTGATGCCTGGTTCTTTACAGATCATCTTGACCATGTTGATATGCCTAAATGCATTGAGATGCTGCCATGTGATTGGCTGATTAGGCACTTGTGTTAATAAGCAGTGTGCCTAATAAAGTGCCTGATGGATGTAGTTCAATAAACTAAGTTTATATTGGATAAAAAGAAAAAAACATTATGCTGTTAATATGTTTGATTGAAATGTTACCTGTACAACATTACAAAATGCTAATGATCATTTGTTTCACTCTTTAATCAGAACAATACAAAAACACAGGGAGCTTCCTGGATCTCTCTCTCCCCAGAAAGTTCCTCCAGTTCTGCTGGTGGAACCCTCAAGGCGCTCCCATGCTAGCCAAGATAGATAGTCCCTTCAGCGTGTCCCGAGTCTTTACCGGGGTCTCTGCCTGGAGGGACGTGAAGATAATACCTCCCCAGAGAGATGTCCAGGAGGCATCTAGAAGAGATGGCTGTCACCTCCACTGCCTTTTCTTGTTGTAGAACAGAGGTAACCAATTACAATTTCAATGAGTCCAGTGAGTTTGCGCTCAATTTAAGACACTTTTACAACGGCAAACAAGGACAACTTCAGGTGTTGTGGCACTTTATGCAAACAAGGTTTCAAGCTTTTACATTAACGGTGTCACGGTTTTAGGGTCACGGTTCAGATCATTTTTTTGCATCAGTAAAAAGTTAAAAAAAAAAAAATTGCATTATAAAAGCTAAATAAGTTTTTGGAAATGCTTCGCACACAATATTGATATATGCAACATCAAAACATTTGGTCATTGAGGCATATTTATTAAAAAAAAAAAAAAAAACATCTTTAAACTTTGAACACAAACAAAATGCTAAAACATGTAGTTTCTGATGACATTTACATGTCTTGAGACCAAATCTACAAAAACTGAGAGAAAAGAATGCTTAAAAATAGTGTTGAAAATACCAAATCTATCTGGAATTCCCCTTAAAATATAAATGTTCTTGTCCCACCTGCCTAATGTCCAAATTCATTCATAAATAAAACAGTTTAAATTGCTTTTTGGTATTAATTGTTTTATCAAAACTAACTGTGGGAACATTTAATTATTAAAAATAATGATTGTTATCTGTAAAATGTGGCTCCCTCGCGCTCGCTTTTCCTGGTGATTTTTGGTCTCTTTGGCTTGCCATACAATCGTCCCCTGACGCCACCGGCGAGTCCGTTATGGAGCTGCAGCTTTCTCCTGTGCGGGACGGTGCTGCTCGTAACTGGGAGATTCTTTGAATCCAAAACAGAAACGTGTCCTGATGCTTTCAGTCAGCTCTTAGAATTAAACAAACCTGATTTCTATCGATCCGTGTCGAAGCTGAGAAAAGTTTAACGGAAGCTCCTCCCACACGCCGCGGGAGCTTCAGGTGAACAGACTTTGAGCTAAACATGAAAATGATTCCGACTACTTAAATCATGAAGAAATAGTCTCTGTTGGAACAGATTTGTGAACAAATATTTATTTAATTCTTAGTATACGTTTCATGATGGCAGATGAGACTCCGCCTCCTCTGACCACACGTCCCTGGTTTGAACCTGTCATAAAAGTCTTTGAGCCAGTTTTAAAAAAATGGACTGTAGATGGTCATTGGAGTACTGTTACGTTCAACTTATCAAAGCCCAAAGAGGCAGAACACACAGTTCCAGTCTGATTTTTTTTTTTAACCACACACATTTAAACAGTATTTTTACTGTTCAATTATTCAACATAAAAGCATACCTGGGAAAAGCAAAGTGCATCTGTGCAGACCTCCATCAAAGCAAAGTTGTTTTCTAGTTTCTGAATGATGTGCAGCATTCAGATGTGTGTTAACACGAGGCCAAGACATTAGCAATTATCTCAGAGAGGCAACCGCTGCTGCTCATCAATCTGGAAAGGATTATTAAACTAGTTACAAACAATCTACAATCTGCCGGTTTTAGAGACAGATTATTTACAGCGACTGCTCACACTCTGCCAACCGCAATAGTAGCTGCAGAGTTAAAACCATTTACGGTTGCACCTTTCTGACAGCTAATACTGGGCTACACCTGGGTTCATCTCTTTTTTTCTTTTGTGTTTCCTTAATTGTCTTTCTGTTTTGGTTTTTGCCCTTCTTTTTTATTTTCTTGGATTTAAGAATAATGTTGCAGAAAGCTGGGTACCTTTGCTTAACTGGTAGCAGGAACTTGTAGTTAGATTCTGTTTGCACCACTGAACACCACTACCTAGACTCCTTTTTTCTCTCTCCAACAAGATTTTTTACGTCTTTATTTTCAACCTAGATTATTATTTATTATTCTTATCTGCTTTTTATTTCAACTAGGGACAAAAATTGTCAGTTTAATGCAGATTTTAAAGTTTTTTTAGGGTGAGTATAATCATTTTTTAGTTATTATGTTTTATTTTATACTTATATTTATCAGCCATTATCACTTGCTTATGCATTTTCTAGTTTTGCTGGGATTCAAATTCCAGATGATTAATTGATAAATAAATTAATTCTAGATTAATTTTCAGTTTTCAATAAAACAATACATTTATTTAGAACCTACAAACTTGTTTTTAGGTGTTTCTTGATTTGGTTTAGATTTCTTTTCTGCTTACATTTAATTTTCTAGAAGTGTAATGATTCATTTTAACAACACTTCATTCCTATCGTGATCTGCGGTCGACGATCCGATTAATTTGATCCGATTCACTGACCTAAAATCGAAATTGACAGTATGACTCAGAGATAAATATCTGGTGAAGTTTTCAAGATTCCTTGTATTTCTTTCAGATAATCGAGTCTACATTAAATATGTGTACAAACAAACAAGAATGAACGTCAAATCCATTCACATTTTAGTTTGATAAATAATCCAAAGGGAACATTTAAACACTCTACCACTCTGTGTGGTCACATGACTTTCCTAAATTCAAAGTGTTTCCACACATTGGACTGGAATGATGGTGGATCAGTTTTTGCTGCATCACGTCTGCTTCCTGCTGTTATCTATCCTACTTGGTCATTTTTAGGTAAAATAGACCTACCAAGTCTCAAACGGCATCGAAAATGTATTTTATTTTGAAACAATTTTATAAACATAAAGGTTGAATTGATTCGGTTTGATAACAGCTTGCCACAGATAGATCCAATTAATTAATCTGAATCAGAGTTCTCACATTCAAACTATACACGTTTACGTAAAAAGCAGACAACTAGCATGAGAGGTTTTGCTATAAAAGTAAGAATGTGAAACAGTGTTTCTTGTCGGTCAAAGATTGTTTAGACTTAATTTTAATTATAATTGATGAACGGGTATTCAAATGTTGTTTTTTTAAATGTGTGTCTTTTCCTTTAAAGAGAATAATTGAGAATTGTTTATAAAGAATTGCGTTTGTTAATCTGAACAGATCAAAAATACTTTTTAATATATTTTCAACATATGTTATGAACATAAACAAAAAGGTGAGGAAGGATATCCTCCCATTGCAGTTTTTCCATGTAATTCAGAGCAAGTCCAGTCAAATGTCTTCTAAACAGAGTACAAGATGAGAGTGCTCTCCACAGACCTGCATAAAGTCTTAAGTCTTCTTGAGAGTTCATACCCATTTATCAGTCCTGTAATTTGGATTACTAAATTGAATAGTTTTTTTTTTTTTTTCTGTCTCACTAAACGACTGCCCGGTTTGCTTCAATTTCAACATAGCAAACATCTTTGAATTGTGAACCTCAGGTGCCCTTTCAAGTAACCCATTTTCTCGTAACGCATTTGCATACATCCATAATGCATGACAAAACGGCATTCCTTGGAGAAGGTCCAGTGAGAAAGCACTATTTTTAGTATGCACCTGGCATCAGCACCGCCCATGCTGATATTTCAGGTTCAATTAAAATAGGTTTGAAGCAGGAGCTGCAACAAAAGGACGAGCGGTGCGGACGAGGGGTGCATGTTTAATTCCTCTATAGGATTATTTCAACAGGAATTTCCTCATCTTATAAACAGGATCGGGGAAATAGAATGCCTTTGATAAAGGATTCCTCAGCCAGTATAGAAACATAAGACGGAAAAAAAAAGAAATTTTATATACAACAGGGAAGAAAAAAACCTTTTTCCTCTGAAGTTTGTCTTTGGCCCATCGATCTGGCACTGCCCTCACACTCACATCAGCTGCTCTCAGTTCATTGGTCTTTTCAGGCATGAGAGGATTATACTGTTCACTCGACAATAACAACAAGCATGTAAAAATCTTACGGCTGATTCCACACTTCCACAGTTTGCAGATTAGATTGTATCACAAGGGTAAATATAGTAAGCTTGTTTCATAGATAAGTCCATGTTACTTAGCAGTGGGTTTTATCTCTCTGCCGTCCTATCTGTGTCCCTATCAGGATTTTTTTTTTTCCTACTCTGGTTATTTGACTTGCATTTACATCCTACAAGCACAAAACTGAATTCAAATGAACAAAGAAATGCCAAAAATGTTAATCTGACTGCCAAACTTGCTAGAATCCTTTCTTTATACCAAGGACTTCTTCTGTCTTTGGGGCCATGAGTTGACTATAAAAGAAGTGGGGCAGCTTTCTTCTGAATGACATTATCTTAAGTCCATTCTGCCTACCTGCTCTGCAGGGTATAGATTTCTCTCCAATTATGTAGCAGGCTGATAAAACCTTCTGTTAACATTTTCCTACAATCAAAATGTGGATTTTATATTGTGTCGCTGCACAGAACTGTATTTCGGAGCGGTTCTAGATAATTTTCTGAAACATGTAATATATATGCAGGAGACTTAGATCATGATGCTGCCGTGGCTGCTTGCAGTCTGTGGGGACAGGTTGGAGATTGCTATCTCCATGATGGATTGCCAAGTGCAGGTACTTTAAAATACTATTAGGACATAAGTTTCTGACTTGGTAAAGCATGTTTGGCCATGTGCTGCTTCTCAGGGGACCCGATTCCTGTCTGCTCCAGTTTAAAAGTTTGCAACAAAAGCACCTGCAGCCCAGGACAGCAGGTCTGCGTGCGTAGAAGAACAAGTTCAGCAAAGAAGGCTCGTTTCCCTGACGCAGCACAACGCGGTAAGACACTTTGTTTTGGTAACGGTCTGGTTGTGCAATTTCAACATATAAAGTGGTAGAACAACAAAACAACAGCCCCAGTTTAATTCTGTCTAATGACATTGCTGCTAAGTGGACCCCTGCCTCTAGAGGTGTAGTACAGGAAAAATCTCATTAACTATTTCTTTTTGTGTGCGTGTGTGTGTGTGTGTGTGTATTCCCCCTTTCCCTTTCTGAGAACATCCCACTCTAATCTCCTGAATGATTAAATGTGCAAAGAGGAAACTTCTTTCTACACATGTAACCCACACAAAGCCCTGCAGAGTTGTCCCCCGGAGAGAGCTGTGAATGATCCCCTTTTTCGGTGCAGAAGGAGTGAGAGAATGTGAGGAGGAGACAATGTTGTAATTGGTGGTGCCATTTTGTGTTAGAGGGAAAAATAGCTCTGAATACTCCCCAAAAACCCGCCTTGATGGACTGAGTTGTCTGTGTGTGCGTGTACTGTTTTTGTTTTTCTTCTCCGAGGTCGATAACTCAGCCATGTCATGAATGATTTATGCTTGGCATCATCTGAAAATGTTGGTTTTGCCATGGCCCAAGTATCGATCGGGAGGTATTGACTGAAGACCAAGGTGTCAGATTCAAATGAAAAAACATGAGGGAGCTGTATTAATGTGGTTTTGTTTTTCAGCTCATCAAGCTGATGCTCGCCCCTCTCTGCCTTTGAATCTGCAGTTGTCAAGAGCAAACAAGAC
The DNA here is from genome assembly GCA_003999625.1 of Oryzias javanicus. NCBI lineage: Eukaryota > Metazoa > Chordata > Actinopteri > Beloniformes > Adrianichthyidae > Oryzias > Oryzias javanicus. The sequence continues at coordinate 25,400,510 of CM012446.1, read as the reverse complement.
GTCCAAGTGCACATGTAATTTATCCACGAGTTCATCTTCCTCTTACACAACTGAGCCTGTCCAAATGAAGTTTCACTTTGTAACTTACAGAAGCATTTCCTGCAGAGCCCGTCTCTCAGAGTCGAGCTGTTTTGGCTCGCAACCTATCCTGTTGTTCAGTCCTCTTGACTTCCCTGTAATTTTTTTTTTTTGTCTTTTATCATCAGCCTGTCTCTTTTAGGATCTTAAGCACATGCCTGTGGCACTTTCAGATCCTCTCTACTAATTTCTATCATCAACACAGAAATGTGTTTAGGCTTCCCATTTGGGGTTTTTTTCTGTGTAAATAGGAACATTTTTGCACCAAAAACAAAAAAATGATCTACATTTGGGTCAAAGAACACTGCTCACAGTAAGTAAGGGGTATTGTAAAAAACTAGTAAATCTTGTTTCAGCTTTTGGGATTCTTTTTTTGGGGATGTTTTCCACATAAGTCTCTCACTGTGTCTTACTCATTGGAGTCAAAACCAAAAAAATTCTTAAAGGGGCATACCACAAAAAAAAAAAAACTTTTTGAGCTTTTAAGTGTGTCATGCTGTTCATTCCTCCCTATAAAGAACCCCAAAGCTGTATTTTTGATCCATTCATCATTTCTGAGTAATCCTCTTAAAAAGCTCTCAGCAGAAGCCCCTCCCATACCCATGAAAACAAGCTTGTTCTCACGATATGATGTCACAGAGTGAGACAGCCCCTTTCAGGAAGAGTCTGCTCTTCCAGCACTAACCTCAGGCCACACCAACACCCAATTTCTCCACAGATCTATTTGTGTTGTGAAACAGTGTAGCGATGGCTTGAGCTACTAAAGGCAGATTTATGGTATGTGCATCCATCTTTGAAAAAGTTGGGATTATTGTTGTGAAGAAATGCAGATATACCTTCAAAGACTCTAGAATGATGTCATGAAATGGGCGGCACCCACGCGCAATGGCAGGCGGAGCCTCAGGAATCAAGTTGTTTTACTTCCTGGTAGGAAAAAACTCACTAGAATAACAAATATTTCATAAATAATTTGTTTTTTAGTGTTCCAAAAGGTAACCAGCACAGAAGCGCTGATGCATGCTTCTGTTTTTAGTCGTTTAGATTACAAATTTCTCTTACAAATTTACAATTATTATGGAACAAAGCGGCACGAGTTCTGACGAGGACGAGGGGGCGGGAGCACATTACACCAGTTTTAGACTCCCTGTGCGATTCAGGATTGATTTTAAATTGATTTTAAAATTCTTTTAATGGTTTATAAATATTTTTATGGTCTTGGGCCTTCTTATTTAAGTGACTATCTTTAAGATATGAACCCTCGCGGAGTCCCTCCGGCACCGCCTGTTAGTTGTCCCCAAGGTTGAGGCTTCATTCTCTCGCTACGGTCGTAACCTCTGGAACAGCCTGCCTGAGAACCTCAGGGCCGCAAAGACTGTAGAGGTTTTTAAGAAGAGGCTCAAGACCCATCTTTTTAACATGACTTTAAGATTGCCTTAAATGGGTATTTATTTGTTACATTTTAATACATATTTTTATCAGCATCTAATTTTATTTTGTGCAGGTTTTTAAACGATTACTCTTAAATGCATGAACGGATCAAAATCCAGCTTTTGAGGTTCTTTATAGTGAGGAATGAACAGTATAATGCATTTAAAACCTCAAAAAGTCTTATTTTCTCAGTAGGGTCCCTTTAAAAAAAAACATTTCCAATGTGGCGTCAATTTTAACATTCTGTGAGTATAAAAAGCTGACTTGCCAGTAAGTCATTCCAAGTTCATTTTCCAAACAGACATAAACACACAATGTCGACTAATAGACGAGTAGTGCCACCTGGCCAGAGTGCGGTTAGAAGTAGGCATTCAGTTGTTGCAGGTGAACTTATCATCAGCAGACTTACATCAAGACACAGAACTACTGACAGAGTCTGTGACAGATCCAGGATAGACCATGACCAGTACCTAAGGCCCTCTGCACACAGTCATGGTTTACCAAATGCACACAGCTACAGGTCCGTTTATCAGATGTGAGGGGTACTAGGGTTTCCAGACAACCTATTTACAACCAACTCCACGGCTGTGACTGGAATAACAGACAGCTGTTGCAGGTGACTCCCCTGACACCAAGACACCACTGTGAATCTTTGCAGTGGATACAAGACCGTGTGACCTGGACAATGCCACATTGGTCTACCGTCCTGTATACTGATATAAATCTTGGGTCACCTTACACAGAAACTATGGTCGTCAGCATTGCTGGAGAAGTTGAGGTGATATGCCAAGAACAATATAGTCTTAGGGTTGGCTTTAGTGGACGAGGAGCAACACCCTGTACAGACATCACTAGTCAGCACAAAACCCATTTGGTTATTGGATGATCCAGTCACTGCATGTTCTTACCTCAGAGAGATCATAGAACCATCATCATCACCCAACTCCATCTGCACATACCCAACTTTCTGTTCATGGATGATAATGCGTCACCACATGGTGACAGAATTGTCACAGGTGGATTTTCAGAAATTGGTTTGACCAGCAATGACCTCTGACCTGAAGCCCATAGAGCATGTCTGGAACCAGCTGAAGCAAAGACTGGATGATGGTATCCCACAGAACGGCATGCAGAACTTGGGGAAGAGAGGAACGCTTCAGATCAACATCATGAAGCTAATGAGGAGTACGAGTCGTCACTGTCAAGCTGTTATTGCGGCAAATGGGGAAAATACCTGCTTTTGACATGATCCATTTTTGGTCCTAACTGCCTTAGTTTTGGGGAAACACCTTTCAAACTAATACAAATTTAATTTTTCTCATTGGTTATAAATAATATGAAAGGGAACTTTTAAGTTTATAATTAAACAGGAAATACACTTATGTAAATAACAATATCCATAATTTATTGTGATTTATGTTAGTGTTGTTCTTGTCTATCTTCGTCTCATCCCATCAGGGGACGCCACAGCGAATCAGTTTTCACTGATTTTCACATGTGATTTGGCAGAGAACGACCATGTATTTGTCAAGGCACAGGGAGACCCAGCAGCGTGAATGGTCTTACCTAAGGACCCACACTGGATTACGTTCTTTGCATTGAACCTAGGCTTTATGAATAATGTTAGCGTAAGCATTATCCTCTAAATGCCCTTTAATAAATATAGTTTTGAAACTTCGGTTTTGGAACAAAGCTGGCCAAAAAAATACAATCCCAAGGGACTTTTTCAAGATAGATCTTTTGTTCTACTTTCCTTCAAATAAAATGAAAATAACCTTATATATGATGGATTTTATTACAATAAATACAATCCATTATCTGTGTGCTTTATGCCAAACATTTGTCTCCTTCAATACCCTCAACAAAGGTCAGATTGGCAGGTGTTTCTGTTGGCCAGTGTGGTGGCACAGACTCCCCCCGCCTGTGTGTTCGTGCGTGCTCATGTCTGAGTGAAACTTTTTAGCATCCCGATTCCAGCTTCCATTGACTGGGCTATTCTAAGAAGACGTGCTTATCGCAGCCCCTCAGGACACCTTTGCTAATCCCCTGGAAAAGATGGCATCAAATGGAAGGGATTATGAGGCATGTTGTGCGGCGTGATCAACTGCCACTGAGAACTGAATGGACGGGAAGGAATCCTTCCCAGGTGAGAGCAAACAAACCGCACAAATGCAATGGAATAAGATAAGTAAAAAAAAAAAAAAAACACAAGCGGTATATGAATGAAAAAGACACTGGGAAGCCTGAGCTCTGCCAAGCCAGACAGACAACTGTATTCATTTTAATTAGATGGAACACAAGTAAGAATGGGGAGCAGTTTTCCCTCTGCAGCCAGTCCCCACAGTACTGATCCAAATAAAGGCAGCTCTGACTCCACCTCTGATAAATGCAAATGTGCTTTTTTTTACTGCGGTCTATCAAAAGAAAACAGATATTTAGTTTTACAGCAAAAAGGGATTCATAGTAGGAAGAATAGAAATATATTTAAAAAGAGAACTGTGTACTCACTTAGAGAAAGTAGATCACAAAATAATAAAAATGTTGTACACACTCACTGCTTTACACTGAATTCACTGGTTTCTTCAAGGTCCATCCATACATTGTTAATATAACAGCATGCAGAGCAGAGTTTCCAGGGAAATTTCTAATTTAGACACTTGATTGTGAGAATTACCTTGAGGGGGTAAAATTACAGTCTTTCATTCACTCAGCGATTCGTGAATGGCTCTGGGCTGGTGTACTAACTACACTGCATGACGAACAAGAACCCCACAAATCATTAACTGGAAGACTGAGGGGAAATGAAATGGTGCACAACATTAAAATAGAACTAAAAAGGCATGTTGGCGCGCTATCTTGCCTGTGAATGAAACCAATCTTTGTGTGACTTGAAGAGAGCTGGGTTCACACTAGTCATTTCTGGACCTACCAATTTGCTATGTGTAGAGATTTTATTTATTTATTTGGTAACATAAAACTGAATTTACGTTGATTTAAACCAATACTTTACAGGGGGACAGCTTTTCTGCAATGTTTAATTTTTAGCTGAAATAAAATACTTGAAATCTCCTCATAGTGAAATTATAATTACAGTAATCTTTAGGGAATCAATATTCTATTTTTGTCCCCCAAAAACATCATAGTTATAGAGCTTAAAAATTCTGGGTTTAAAAAAAAAACAAGTTTAAAAAAATATTTTAAATAAATAGATACACACAAACACAAGCAAAGAGAAATATAGACAAACAGAAGGATGTAGAGTGTTTTTTTCTTTTTTTTTATAGTCTATCAAAGGAACATGGACGTAAAAAAAAAAGTATACAAATTAGTAAAGATACTTTTCCGTGTACATGAGAAACCAACCGGCTGTGCTCAAGAAAGTATCTGTTCCGCATGAGACACAAAAGAGCGCTCAAGAGAAAGTATCGGGTATGCACAAATACAAACAAGGAAGTATCTGGTGCACACGAGAAAGTATTTGGTGAACGTGAGAAACAAACTGGTGGGCGCGTTTTTCTAGCGACTCCTTTATGTTACATCTGAAGCCTGGTTTGATCTGGTACCCTGAGCGTTTTCATTGTCAACTTCATGGTCAGTACTGTTTAACAAAAGTACCGACCCGTACCTCTTGAGGTATCCGCTGTAGGTCCATTGAAAAATAGAGGGGTGGTAGAGGCGGCGTCGCTGTAGCCATCCGTTGATTGGCAGAAAGTGTTAATGACATCAGAAAGCAAAAGAGTTGGGCACCGAAATTCAATTCCAAGTAGGATCCACTATGATTGATGTGGTTCTACCGAAATCGAAAGAAGCCACGGCAAATGGTTCTGCATTTTGGTAGTTTCATTGACGGTCTATTTGTCTTAGGACATGTCAATTACTTCTACTCTGTTCAGTCTGTTGAAGAACTGGTTAATGAAAAATACAATAGTTTTAATTTAAGAAAGTAACATATTTTTGGACAAGGTTTATTAAGCAAAAAAAAAAAAAAGGTAATAAAAGTCACACTTTTTTCTCTGCCATATCAAATTGTATGAGTCCAGTATCAGTATGTATCACTCCACCAAGACCCAGACTACAGTACCCATAATGCTCCAGCAATCCATCCAGCAGTTTGGCTTCATAGTTTTCCAATACTGAAACATTTTGAGCGCTGTTTACCACAGAAAATCAATTTGGAGTCAGTACACACAACCAGAATGTATACACTAGAATTGAAAGTGCACTTTCTATTTTTTAATAAAAATATCAAGGATTTTAAATAGGAAAAGCATGATAATAATCACTTCATTAGCTTATGGTTTTCTGTGTGTTTATTTTTCATCACCACTGACTTTTAACAACCCACCACTACATTTCCTGCATTGAGAAGGTTTTATGTGGTGCAGGATGTCTTTTATTTTGAAAGAAAAACCTCTAAAGAATCAATTTATATTTTGAAAAAAATGGCTATTTTCTCTGTATGTTTCTGTTTTATCGATGCTTAAAAAATGCACTTGTATTTATTATAATAGTAGCAATACCACAAATACAAATCAGTGCCTTCTTTTTATTAAGGGTGAAGTAAGACTTTGCATCTTGTACTGGGATATTGTCATTTAAAACAATCTTTCTGCCTTTCCTGTGATAGTGGGCGGGCTCATATAAAACCGCTGACGGGGCGACCGCGTGAGCGTGCTTGAATGTCTGCCTGCGTTTCACATCAGGTCACAGAAGTTTTCCTCTTAAGAGCAGAATCCCTCGTAGCCGACCACAATCTCCTATGAAACAGCAATAAATTTCTGTAACACACGATGTACAAAAAGGGAAGCATTCTCCCACCGTCCAAAAACATACTTCATAGGTTAACTGCTGACAAACTGTTCCGAGGCGTGAATGTGAGTGTGTGTGATTGTGGCCCTGTGAAAGAGAGGGTGTGTCGGGTTAGACACCAGCAGCTCCGTGACCCCAAAAGGGACAAAATTGATAGTGAAAACTTGCTTTCTTATGGACACCAGATACTTTCTAGTGCGCACAAGACACAAGTACAACTATGTCCCTTTATGCGCTCCGTATCTATCCATGGAGGCGTGACATTTTCCATGCTGCAGATTTAGAATGAATCAAGTATGTCGGTGGAAGTAAAATAATGCAGTCACAGCAGTTTAGTTGGAACCATCCTCTTTAACTTGAACTCAACCCTGAGTTCATCAACAACCTTGGAAACCATTAAAATCCCTCAGTGAAGCTGAACTAATGAACAGAAGTGCTTTTGCTGTTAAATATTTGTCTTGTTCTTTTCTCTAATTACACAATAATGGGCCTACATTTAGTTAATTTGTGGCAGTCTGAGCGAGGAGTAAATAATCTCTCTGTAGGGGTGATTTATAGGAGATTCACCTCATGAAGGAAGGACCTCACATATTGATCTGTGCTTCACTTAGGCGGCCAGTGGTGAGAGAAAGGTGTGCGTGTCAGCTTACTGCTGAACTCACTATGGAAGGTCTTTATTTATCAGTGCCTGGAGTAATCAGGTTAATTTGAGAGCACAGCAGCTTTTGGACTTCTACTAAAGAAGGAGGAAAAGGAATTTAAAAAGCCAATTAAGGAAAGGTCATCCAGATAGTTTGTCTGGATCAGGTTCTTGTTTGGAAATAAGTAGTCTGTTGGCTTTCCTGTGATTGTTCAGCGTGTCCTCTCTCAGGGTGGTGAGTGACTGTTGGTGTTTTTTTATGTGTTATTATCAGCAAAACTGTTTCTGGTCTTAGATTTCTTCTGCTGTTTTTTTTCTTCCCTTTTTTGGCTCTGACTGGGTTTGTTCTGCCAACACTTGCCCCTCAAATCATTTTTTTAACCCCACTGGCTCCACAAGGTTGTTACTTACCAATAAATTTAGTTTATAATTAGAGATTTACAACATTGACTATTTTATTAATATATATTTTTTTGTTATTATGTGTTTTTTTTATTGGTTGATATTCATTTACTTGTTTTAGATTGCTTTGACTGAATGAGACAACAGTTTGTAAGATTGGAGTTGGATAGGATTGGTAGAACTCACAAAAATTAATATATTTGAACTCTGGCCACACTGCTGCTCCTCAGATTACATCTGTACCACTGACTTAACATGAAAACTGTTCAACTCTGCTGCTCAAACTGTTTTTGGTGTGAATGCAGCTTTAGCCACACCTGTGCAGTAATCATGCCGTCTAATCAGTGTACTGATATGACACACCTGTGAGTTTGAATGGATTATCTCAGCAAAGCTGACAAATGTGAGTACAATATAGTTATTTTAGAAAATGTTTCCGATGTTTGAGTTCATCTCATGACAAATAGGAGAAAAACAAAAGTATGTCGTTTATATTTTTGTTCAGTGTAAGTGTGGTAAAGGTTTACTTAAGCCTCCTTCATTGGTTCACTGCAGTTTGACTTCTAGAGAGTGAACAACTAAAGCAAGAAGACCTGGTGGCAGACAAGATGGTGGCTGAAAATCATTACCCAGCAGCAGAAATTCCACAAGATTTCAGAGTCGTTGCCACATTTGTTAAAGGGGCCATACCATGAAAAAACAACTTTTTGAGCTTTTAAGTGTATTATACAGTTCATTCCTCACTCATTTCTGAGTAATCCTCTAAAAACCTGGGTTCTCAGCAGCAGCTCCTCCCATCTCACAAAAACGAGCGGGTTCTCACGGTCTGACGTAACATCGTGAATCACTCTAACGCCAACACCTGATTTCTCCACGGAGATAGCACTAATCAGCAAAAAACTTTCATTTTAGAAAAAAAAAAAAAAACAGTTTTAAATGACAAAATAAAAAAAATAAAAAAACTACAAGACACAATTTACACAATAGCACTTAAAATTATAAAAGCTTCAAACTAACGACACGCACACATTTTTAAACTTTACCCACAAAATGCTTGTTACAGACGCACTAAACCACATTTATGCATAAATCTAATGTGACTCTTTTCACATCTCAAAGATTCGTTCATAAGTGAGGAATTTAAATGCTGGTCATCAGATTTTTCTTTTCAGTCGTTTTGACATGATGTTTTCACATCAGATTTGAGCATAAATGTGTTTTTCCTGTGTGCGTAACAAGCGATTTGTGCGTGATATTTAAAGATGTATGCGTGTAGTTAGTTTCAAACTGTTGTAATGTTAATTTTTACTAGTGTAAATTTCATTTTATTATTTTTTTATTTCATATTTTTTGTACTTGTGCACAATGTATTGTATGAGTTAAAAATCCAGAATTACGCGCACACAAATTGGGGTGAGTCTATTTTCTCTCCATAGTTCTCGTTTGAGTTAAATTCAAACCTTAATGCAATAAACGTGAATCAGCTTATTCTGTCGCAGAGAAAAGCAGCTTTGCACTGTTATAAAGTTACTTTATACCAGTTATGCGTTGCATTATGGTAAAAAGGCACTTTAAAGGGTTTCTTACCAGCACTTAACCGCTTTTCTCTGCAGATCAGCTAGTTCACGTTGATTTAAGGAGGAAACACCTCAAGGGTATAGGTTCAAAACGTCAATAAAAAAATGTTAAAAAAGAAACTCATTTGTTAGAGTTTCTGGTTATATTAGTTTTCTTCGACCAAAATAAACAAAAGTATTTTTTCAACCGAAACGAGCAGCGGGGGGTCTGGTGTTCCGGTCTTAGACTTCCCTCCAGCTAATTATTTTCAGCCACCATCTTTTCTGCCACCAGGTACCACTCGACTAAAGGCCTGTCCATTTCGAAGTCCATGGGTGTTTTTTTCCTTTATTGACTTCAGTCATTGTCCACCAACAGATTGGACAGCCTTTTTTGCATCCTTTGGCTTTGTCCAACAAAAACATCCCTGTTTTTCCTCCCTCCTTCTTATGCCGCGGTGACAACGCTTGTGGCTCACGGTTCGATCAGCATCCCGGCTGTGGGTCTTAGTCATTTAAAGTTTTGTCAATTCTTTAATAAAGTACCACTTTTTCATGAGCCTCCTCAACTGTTGCAGAGACGCACATCCCGATAAAATCTCTAATTGTGTTTTTAATTTGAAAATAGTTCTTGTTTTTTTTTACTTCAATCATCCATTTTAACTCTGTCGACCTTTTATCTAAACTGCATCTGGAAATGGACAGAGTAGTTACATCCACCACAGTCATGCATGTTAGTAGTTAATTTTCATTAGACAAAGGTTCTTTTTACTTACTATCTTTATCATTTTTAATCTTCTCTTAACAAAATCAGCAGCGAAAATTTCATGGTTTTCCTGATTAATTCAACTGATAAACAGCCGACTGTCATAGTGTCATACCGGGAGTGTCATGGTCCAAACTTCCACTCAGAGTGAGGAACATTAGTTTTGATAAATACTATTATAATCGCTTGGAAATAACATAGAAGAAAATCAGATAGAGAAATTAATGACATCAGTAAAAGAACTTCTCAAGTAGCTGATTGTGTTGTTCTTCTAATCAACATTTTTAACCTTTCAGTTGGACTCTCATTTTTTTTAATAACTGCACTCACTGTGCATTTTCTACGTCCTCCCACAGTCTAAAATCATGCCTCAGAGGCGTGCGTATCTGTGAAAAAACTGTCCAGAGTGCACCTCACTTTTATCTTGAAGTGTAGCTGGGATAGTCTTCTGCAACCCCGATCAGTGCAACAGTGATGAATGGGAACAGAAGATGGACGGATGGATGATTTCCCATGGCTTCAAGAGTAACTTCTGACACCTCCTGTTGAGCGTGTTAGATTTTCTTTTTTTATATATACACTGCTTACATAGTCTTAGACAAGATGTTAGTGAGAGAAGCAGCATCTCAGTAAAGATCTGATGTATTGCATTTGTCATGACAGATATATCACTACAGTAATTCTCCTTCTTTTAATTAAAGAACCCCTCCAAAGACAAAGGGGTTTTTAGTGTTTTTAACATGTTTATGTGGTATTTATCTAACAATATAGGGCGTATACAAAAAAATAAGATTAAAATGTTGTTTTTGAGTATCTTTTTTTATTCAAATTGTAGTAAATCAGGAGCAGATGAAAAAATAAGGTTTGAAAAGCTTGTAGCAATGACATAAGTGGGCCGCAAGCTTCCAACTCGGCTCCATTTAAATACATCCACCTGTAGATCCAGATCCATGTGTCTTTTTTTTTTTTGCTCGTTTGAGCTGGTATCTGGCTATGAAAACACATTCTCACTCCCAACTCGTCACATATTGATGTTTGTTAAAGGACCCTTCCACATCAAAAATTGACGTTTTGGGTGTCCCAAATCGTTGCTTTTTGACGTGCTAGTTATTTGTAAAATCAAGGGTCTGTAACTCTCAGAATGCAGTACCAGACGTGGAGTGGTCCTGGGGATCCGTCCCGTACCGCTACCCAAACACAGTAATCTAACCCGGTACCGGATGCGGTACAAGACGTGGACGCATCCAGTACCGGTACCCAGTACCGGCTTGTTCCCGGTACCGCACCTGGTATCAGTTCAGGTCTAGTACTGTTTCCCGATTCTGGACCAGTTTCAGTTTGCGGCTCGGAGGACCCGTGATTTAATGGGAACAGCCAGCATGTCTAAAAATGACAAGTTGGGGACACCCCAAACATACTTTTTTTGATGGTTTCATAACCAAACGTCAATTTTTGACGAGTAGGGAGTGAGAAGGTGTTAGCCATAAATCGTGCAGCTGGATATCTCCAACAATGTTTGCCACTTTTTTTGCACCGGTAGTATTAGGTTGGGGTTGTGAGGGGCTCTAAGCTAGTGGGAGAGAGGGTAAACCAATGGATGATGGGAAGAGAGGGCAGGGTTACTCTGCGCTAACAGTTTCCTGACAACCCAGAGGTTAATTTATATAGAAAAGTCTTCCTCAGTTTGTGTCTTCTGTTGGACAAAAAAGAACTATATATATATAATGTGTGATTTTTAATAAAAGGAAATCAAATCATTCTTTTTTCTTTACTATGTCTGGTTGTTTTACTCTGTTTTGCCCATAAGTGTTGCTTCAATATGTTACCAGCGCAAAAATAACATTGGGCTGTTAATAACAACAAAATAAAATGATCTAATGAAATATAACTACCCGAAGGGCCGGATTGACACATGTGCTTACTGATATAGCTAAGCTTCATCCTGCTTCCCATCTTGAGACAGCTGCTACAAGTTCATGTCCATCAAGGAAAAATAAAGAGACAAACAAAACCATCAAATGAGAAAAAGATAACTGCTCCCACCATGGCCACATTCCAGCTCTGAAAAAATTGAAGAAGGACCAGAAAATGGATGAAGTGATGGATTGGGCATTTATCACCGCTGTGAATGCTCTAGGTATATAACGTATAAAGGCCCCATAAATCATTATTCATTTGAGTGTCAGGAAGGCCTGGTGATTAAAGTGATGTTACTTCAACCAATAGATTTGGGTTCAAGCCCTTCTGACAGGAGCTTGATGAAGAGTCCTTCAGCAAAAAAAAAAAATCAGGCCTGGAGTTTGATCTCCAAATAACAACCAACCTTTGTTAGAATGTTTTAAAATGTCCCTTCGGTGTTGATCTAAAATGGAAGGTCATTCATTTTTGCGGTGAGCATCAGTATTATATGTATTTTAGAAATGCAACAAAACTAATGTACTGTGGAAATATAGGATGCTTATTTAGCTTTGAAAAATATTTTACTTTGTTTAATCAGCCTTAGATCATCATGCCTGTGGAAATATTTATTCTATCTGTTTTTAATGAAAACATTGAGCTCTATATTGTTAATTAAATTACTTCACACTATAATAATCTGTTCTGTCCTCTCCTAGTATTCCAGCCTTTCCTGGCAGCTTTTTTTTTTTTTTTTTACTTAAATTTCCCTTATTTGGTGGTTTTGTGTTCTTGTTTTCTGCAGATATCCTTGATAGGCTGCTTAAAGGAAAAATAAAAAAAAAACTTTGATAAAATTCTAGAGCGGTTGTTGAAGCTAAAACCAATTGAGACTGAGAGATGAGCTCTGCTGTCTCCACGTAGAAACTTTAGGGCTATCAAAGGCAATTGCCTGTCAAGAAAAGGATTCATGAAGATGAGGGAGAAATGGCTGAATGGAACGGATAGTTTATCCTGACAAAGAGAGCAAATACATGTTTTTATATATATATATTAAATAATTTCCCTTTTTATTTACATAGCCCTCCCGTCCCTGTTTTACCTTTCCTCACTGTAAACGGTGAGATATAAAACAACACAGTTCTCCGTTATTCCATTCAAACCTTGCCAACATGATGTTCACAGTTTTGAACTCGAGCTACAGGTAAGGCTACCTGAATGCAGATACAACTCATTGGTTTGTCTCACAGTTGTGTCTTGGAAAATTAGTACAAATTTTTTAGATTGCGCCTAGAAAAGTAGTTTAAAAAAGGGCCATCTAAAATATACTGACACTATTTCCCTATCAAATTATTTTAGTTTTTAGTGTGTGAACAAGATTTTACTTGGCAGCTTTGGAGCAGCCAGTTGTTGTTCTTTCAAAATGTTTGATTTATGACCTGGATTTGGTATCAGATGAACTCTGGACCTGACAGTGAGTGAGTACATGCAGCATGCTTTGCATTGTTCTCATAGTAACCAGATACATATTTAGTAAGGACTGAGCAGAAGGCACATACTGAGTTATTGCAGATTTTCAGTAGTGTTCCTTCATTTATCTCTAAAAATAACCAGCAAAGTAAGAATACAGATGTTTCATGCTACATACACACCAGGCATGTGTTGACCTTTAACATACGGTGTTTACACTGAACTGTCACTACCTGATGCTACTCCATGTTGGAAGAAGCTTGGTGTGTAATGTCAAAGTGATGCAAATCTCGCCATTATTAGGTTGTATGAACTGGACGTAATAAGTATAAAGTCACCCAAAGGAAATACCTCTAGTCCTCGTGAAATCAGGCCAGAGCCTTCGCCGTCACTTCCTGATACGTCTACCGTCATATGGAAACTCGTCGACAGCGATTAATCCGAGTCGAGTCCCCTTTTTAGAGGAACTACTGTCACCCAATCATGAGTGAGCTTGTTCGGCTTGTTCCAAGTCCACACCCCTCCCACTGAAAGTGTGCTTAGGGGAATCTGTCAATCAGATGTGCGAGGTGAGGCCAGCAGGAGCTACATGCTTTTACTGAGGTATCTGATTGGCCAGTTTATAACTTGAATAATGTGCGATAAAGAAAAAACATTAAAATTAGAAAGAACGTGTTAAAAAGGATATATCACAGGGAAAATGGTTATTCTGACAAATGAAGAGACAGAGAAATAATTGTCTATTTCTCAATGGAAGTCTATGGGACTTTGGGCTTCTTACAACCCGTGGATACTTCCTGTTTGGAGCACGAGAAAGGAGGGGTTGAGCTGTCCATCTTCATACAGTCTATGGTTCTTCTTCCTAATCTATTTTCAAGCAATTGGTACCTCTGTAACTAGAAATACAGCCCATGCAGACATCACCACCAAATCCAACACTTTGGCCAATGTTTGACCTGGTTTACCTTTCAATGCACGTCCAGTGGCGTCTCATTTTGTACATAGATCCCAAAAACAGACTTATAAATTTGCGTGCCGACACATGAAGTACAAAACGCACATATATGCATATTTACATAGATTTTTTTGTTAAAAGATGTTGCGTTACCGAGGCCAGAATGAACGAAATATTAAGACTAAAAAACTCTTCACACACACATTTATCAGACAAACATGAACATTTTCCTACTTTTCTCTCTTGTTTACACTCTCAACGTTCAAATATTTGCAGGGGAAAAAAAATCAGTTTTATGGAACAAAAACAATGAACTCTGTGCAGGAGATTTTGCGTAGAGAAGATTTATTGACAAGATCAACATCTGATAAGATCGTAGAACAATGTGCTGGATTAAAAAAAAACTGCATGCAAATTTATTCTTAAAGAAAATCTGTGAGACCGCAAAAGGTGAACTGCAATATCACAAATGATTACTTACTGTATGTGAAAATTTTTAAAAAGGGCTAATATCAACTAGAAAACTGTGCATTATCTGCAATAATGCTAGTGTGAATGCTTTTATTCTGAAAATAGATGCTGAAGAGGCTGAAGCTTTTTGCTGAAAATGGTGACACAATTTACTTTATTTGCTGAAAGGATTTCCTGAAATGCAAAAGATATTTTCAAATTGATACATTTTCTAATGCCTGGAAATTTTGTTAAAGAACTATGAAAGAGTGCTGAAGCTGACCTACATTTCTAAAAAATTTGTAGTAAAATAGCTTTAAAATACCTAATACATGCCAATTTGGCAAAACCATTTGGTGTGTTGCTTAATTAGGAGCTGAATTCCAAATTAGCCCCAAAAAATGTAGTAGATTTCAAATAAGCCAAAGAAGCTAGTACATTGCTAAATTACTAGCTAAACTCCAAATTAGCCTGAAATTCCTCAGTAAACTAAATTGGCCAAAAACATTAGCCTGTTGCTAAAATGGTGGCTAAACTTTAAATTAACCTAAAAAACCTCAATACATAATAAATATTCCAAAACCATTAGCCTGTTGCTAAAATAAAAGCTAAACTCGAAATTAGCTCATGAAAACCTCAGTAGATAATAATTAGCAAAAATCGTTAGCATGTTGCTAAAATATTGGCTAAGCTCCAAAACAGCATAAAGAACCCAAATGACTTAGCGCAATGCTAATATATTAGCTAAATGCCAATTTTATTTTAAATTACTGTACAATATGAAAATAAAGCCCATGAATGCATTGAAAGGCTTGTTGCTAACCTGTTTAATATGTGAAAACTTTCTCATTATTTTCCTATTTTGCTCAATACTTCAGGAGTTAATGAATACCAAATGTTCAAGCAGTTTTGACCTGAACAAGCTTAATGGTTTGACTAAAATTGCTGAAAGTGTGATAGAGTTTTTATGCGCCAAAAAACGTGATCACTATTAACAAATGTTTGATTTTACACAAATATGGACATAAAAAGTTTGCAAAACCACCAGAAAACCAACCTAGAGTTCTACAGAGGATCTCACTGCAACAGGAAAGAGTTTGCACTTTGACTGTTTTTTTTATCCTCTCAGCAATTTTCAGTAATCATTTTCCTCTTCTGCTTCAGACTTTCATTCATCCAAATAGATAATAACATGCAGTTGACTGTGTTGTTGTTTTATTGCTGTTCTCTTACCACAGTATGCAATTAGTGCTGCAGTAAAACGATCCTATAAGGGCAATGCAGAAATTCTGCTCTTTTTTCCGGCATTGATACTTCAGAAAGAAAGCTTTGCAGAAGTTTATGATCCAACAGACTGAAGGGAGTCGTAACGGCTCTGTTATGACTGCTTTATCACTTTATTTTTTCTCAATGAGGTCAAAAATATAAAAATAAAAGAAAGGCGAGCTGGCTTGGCTATATAGACAAAACAAGAGTGCATACAAATGAATCAGCAATATCACAATTAAAAAATGATATCAAACATCTTTAGTAAATTACTTTACAAGAAAAACAAGAGTTCAGATTAAAGTAAAAAAAAAAAAAACCAACATGAATCAAAAAAACAAATAGAGGCTCGAAAAGTGCTTTATTATGTTTGATTAGGTTTTTCAGAAGATACTTTGGTGTTGTTTTACTCTAGTTTAGTTTGTGTTTATGATGTATTGTTGTGGTATTTAGCTTTCTCTTCTGCTGCCCTTTGTTTCATGGCAACCCCTGGGTTTAGGTCCTAATCATCCACAGCTGTTCCTGTTTCAGCTAATGAGTCCTCCGTGTATACGAGTCCTTGGTTTTAGCTGTTTCATGTCAGTTCTCTCTGCGTGTTGCTTTGTCCCACAGTGATGATTCTTTTTGTATGTTTTTAACCATGTTAAAGTTTTCAACTTGTGTTTTATTTGGTCTCTCACACCATGAGAGACACAATGATGTCTACTCTTTTTAATATATACTGTTCACAAAAATCAAAGGAACACTTTTTTTATTGGGCCTGGCATGAATTGAATTAAACTTGTCTGATAATTTTCTTGTTGGTACAGCAGCTGAGGGCCTCATTAATCAATTACAGCTGTATTGGTGTTGATGGAATTAACAACAGGTGCACTTCAGTGGCAACAATTAGAAAACCCTCCAAACAGGACTGGTGTTACATGTGGAGGTCATTTCAAGTTTCTCCCTCTTGATCTTTTTTGGCTGGTTTTCCACTCGTGCTGATTTTGTCTTGTGTAATTCTCTCTACTGGCAGTATGAGGAGATTCCTTAACCCTACAGAAGTTGCACAGGTTGTCCAACTTCTCCAGGATGACACATCCACACGTGCTGCAGCAAGAAGGTTTAATGTGTCTCCCAGCACAATCTCCAGAACATGGAGGAGATTTCAGGAGACTGGTGGTTATTCTGGGAGAGCTGGACAGGGTCGTAGAAGGTCCTCAACCCCTCAGCAGGACCCATACCTGCTCCTTTGTGCAAGGAGGAACAGGCTGAGCACTGCTCGTGCCCTACAGAATGACCTCCAGAGGGCCACTGGTGTGAATGTCTCTACCCAAACAATCAGGAACAGACTTCATGAAGGTGGCCTGAGGGTCCCATGTCCTCTAGTGGGCCCTGTGCTCACTGCCCAGCACCGTGGAGCTCCACTGGCATTTGCTCAAGAACACCAGAATTAGCAAGTCCTCCACTGGCGCCCTGTACTTTTCACAGACCAGAGCAGGTTCACCCTGAGCACCTGTGATAGACGTGAAAGAGTCTGGAGAAGACAAGGAGAACGTTCTGCTGCCTGCAACGTGGTTCAACATGACAGGTTTGGTGGTGGGTCAGTGATGGTCTGGGGAGGCATATCTATGGAGGGACACACAGACCTCTACTGCCTAGGAAATGGTGCTCTGACTGCCATAAGGTATCCAGATGAAATCCTTCAACCCATTGTCAGACCCTACGCTGGTGCAGTAGGTCCTGGATTCCTCCTAATGCACCACAATGCCCGGCCTCACGTGGCAAGAATCTGCAGGCAGTACCTGGAGGATGAAGGAATTGAAACAATTGAATGGCCTTCACCATCCCCTGACTTAAACCCAATAGAACATCTCTGGGACATTATGTTTGGGTCCATTAGGCGGCGCCAGGTTGCTCCTCAGACTGTACAACAGCTCAGGGATGTCCTCACACAGATCTGGGAGGAAATGCCACAAGTCACCATTCATTGTTTCATTTGGAGCAGGCCGCGACGTTGTCAAGCATGCATACAAGCTCGTGGGGGTCACACAAGATACTGAAAAGCATTTTGAGCTGAGTCATCTGATGCCATTTCTCCATGCAGGCACTCTCAATTCAGGTGGTAGCGATTCAGGAACTGGTGAGACCAGCCTTTGGCTTAATCTGTGTGTGTATGTGGAGCTGACAGGCCAGCCTGCACTTCATATCCCCGCAACACTTTTGGATACAAACGTTTCATACTTAATGTAGGCCTATTGCAGTGGAGACCGGGGTTGGTTGTCACAATGACGTAATGTTTACAACACGCTAAAAATGGCGTGTTCAGTAGAAAATAGGTTTTATTTTAAAAATGTGCAGGATGCACTTTAAATTTGCTCACATAATTTCAGGTTTAGGTCGTTAATAGCCCCAATTTTACAAAAAGGTCTCAGACTCGACTCAGCAACAATTTGAACCCAACAAAATGGATTCAGAGCACTGAAGGTGGCCAGATCACATTGGTCACACTTGATTGGATGCAGTGGGATTTCCACTTATCAAGTGGAAATAAAGAAATATAAATAATATTATTATTAGAGATATATTTCAGGTTACTTGTGAGCACTAGATACTAACTGGTGCCTACCTGATAATAACTCTTTTTTTCCCCCAAAATTAAAGTAATAGCAAAAGAAAAAATCTGTTTTTTAACTGGTGCACACCAGACAATAACTGATGCACACCAGATAGTAAATGTCTTTTTTTTTCTAAAACTTAAAGTAATAACATTTTTTTTTCCTGGTTTCAAACTGGTGCGCACCAGATAGTAACAGATTCTTTTTTTAAATGAAAATTAAAGTAATATTTTTTTTATGGTTTCTAACTGGTGAGCACCAAATAGAAAGGGATTTTCTTTTCTTCCAAAAATGTAAGTAATAAGCAAAAAAAAAGAAAAAAATCTGGTTTCTAACTGGCATACACCAGTTGGTAACTGATGCACACCAGATGGTAAATGTTTTTGGGTTTTTTCTAAAAAAATGAAGTTATAAGAATTTTTTTCCTGGTTTTTAAATGGTACCACGGAGTAACTGATACTCAACAGATATTAACTTTTCAGATATGAACCACTTTCTAGATTTAATTTTAGGCGAGTGAAACGGACCGAAACGGATTGCTCGAAACAAATCAACAAATCCTACTGTCAATCACTAATTATAATGTGAATTGAATCGTTGTTGTAAATGAATCATACACCCTCACTGGAGACTAGCAGAGTTACAGACGTCCGCTCTATCCAGTGAGCTTCAACCTTCAAACCTGCTAATCCTCATATACCCATTTGTTATTTTGTGCATAGAGCATTGCTGATCTGATGCTTCCTTTCAGTCACTCTGAGTTACAATTTTCAACTTCCACATACAATTTCACACTCAGAGGACCCCGCCGCCACCACCACCACCTCCATCTGCCAAACTGATGAAGAAGGGAATCAGGAGTAGTCAGCCCTGGTCTAAAAAGTAGCTTTGAATTATAATAATCCAGAAAGTGCACGGTTTTTGGAACGGGCAAAAGTAGAAGGGCTACAACAGTGACAGTTCTTGTAAATAAATAGAAGGCATTGTGTAGCTGAAACCACTGCAGATCTCATTATCTGATGCTTTGATGTGGAAACAAATGTGTGGCTGTACGACTGATTATTGCAAAAAGCAAAGGAAAAAAGTACTTTTAATTCATCCAGAGGTATTTGTCAATTCTTTTGGTCTTCTAGGTTCAACACCTTAATTTGACACCTACTAATTCAATGTAGGAGATTTAAATGTTATCAACTCCAACAAGTCATAAACATTCTCGAGTTGAGAGAAACTGTTTGACCACAGAAAACAATGTAATGATATAAAATCCATAGGAATAAAGCCAACTTATAATTAAAGCGTATTGTGAGTAGCATGGTGTTTTGTGAGATATGAGGCACATGACTGTTGGCGCGGTAATAAACATCGCTTGGGTGCATCCCATTAATTATTTTCCAGAATGCTCATTAGCTTAGAAAGAGACTTGTGGGTATGGCTGTCCTCTCTACCTACTTTTCAGTTGTCTCGCAGGAGCGTAGCTCATCCAAAATCAGAGTAGTTCTGGCCTCTGCCCAAGACTGCTACACAGCAGATAGAGGCAGGGTGAAGTGAGACTGTGGAGACGTCTTTACTGGTGCCTGTGAGTGGTTGAGGACTGCTGTTGTGTCATGGTTAATCACTGGCTTTTCATGCAGCGTTTGATGGGAAAGAGGGCAGGTGCTCCTCTAGACCCCGTAACGGGGCCGCACCGCAGGGTCTGTCACGAACCTGAGGAGACAAATCCAGAATCCAATTGATTTCAAAAGCCAAGAGACCAATCTGTTTACCTCATCAGACACGCAACCGAGTGGAGAGCATAAACAAAAGGAAAGAAATAAGGGTGAGACGGGTTATCCTGCGTGCACCAGCCCCTCTGTAATGACACCTCCAGCTTCCCCGCTGGCTTCTTGCCAGTTTTCATATCCCACCCTATCAGCAGGGGAGGAAAGAGGTTCGCTGATAAAATTCAGTATTCCCGTGGCTGGATTTTCTCCAGACACAATTATCTTCCCAAAACAGTCATCCCACCTCCTGTTGGGTGAGTGTGAATGGCCTTAAAAAAGAGGGGTGCCCCTTTTTTCTTATTCTTTTGCCATCCTGGCATCCTGTCCGTTGATCTCCCCAGTATCTGAGGCAGCGGTCTGTTAGAAAATCACCCTCAATCTTAACTTGCGTTATTGGCCAGGTTGATGCAATCTCTTTCTCCACATTGCCACAAAATAGCTGGTGGATGATTTCTGAGCTCAGGCAGTGCCTTTGTACTTTAAAATTTGACTTCAAATGTTAAGAATAGGAAAGAAATTTTCAAGAAGGTTTTGAACACTGATAATGTTTTTTTTTTTTTTTCAGCTCTTACAATTTCAAATGACTTGTGATTGCCACGCATGACTGGCCATTTACAGAGAACCATATATTGGGATTTAAAGAGTAAAATGTCTTCAATCATACAAAAATAAAAAATGTTCTGGACTTCATGTGGTCAAACAAAGCAAGCTAAAATCTCTCTGTGAATGATTTTGTATGGAGCTGCACACATTACAGACAAAGCACGATTTTCCTTTTCAGAAAGAACCGGGTGGGTGTCAGTTCACCAGAATTTGCTCTGTCTCCCTGCGGTTTCTGTTTCCATGCCGAAGCTCATTTCTGCCCGGCTCTCCTGCAGGACGTCAGTATTTGCACCTTTTGTTCAGCAAGCCTCTGTGCACATGACAGTTCATTTCCTGCATGATCTCCCAAAAGTCGATGCGATCTTGTACAGACAAATAGAAGATACCAGCAGCTAACTGATGTAATTTGAGGTGAGCGCCATTAATCATTCACTCCTGAAGGAGCGGGGAGTGAGGGGTGGGCCTAACAAGTAATTCTTCATGCATTAGTAAAATCACCAGATGATGTATGAATGAATTCACCGCTGACAGTGCCTTCATCACCCATGGTTCCGCAGGGTGGGGAGCACAAGTCTGTATCAAACAAGGTGGGAGGTAACTGGATGTCGCCTTTACTACAGAAGCTGAGGACAGGTCAGGCGTTTTTATGGTGTAATTAAAGGAGGATGCACTGTTACCACTGCAAAGCATTCAAATGTTTCATAGCTCATTCTGTAACTCTGAGGGTCTGTGGCTCTTCTCAAAATCCATATATTGGGGGAAAAAAAATAAAAAACCCAGACTCCTGCTGTTGTGAAGTTTTTCAAACTAATTTTTTCAAAAGTGAGTTAAAGATAACTTTCAGTTTGGGAGCTTTACCACGTATCTCTCAGACTGTGTGTGTGTCATAACTCACTTTTCTCATTTTCTCCTGAAGTGCAAGAGAAGAGCTGAAGTGTAACTGGAGCATTCAAATGATTTTATCGCAAAGGCTTACCTTCCTTTGCAGCTGTTGACTCTTATTCACAGCACTTACACACCCTGCAGAAAATACCCAATGTTACTGCACTCCACGGCACCATGACTGTTGGAACACCCTTCAGCCTCCACAGTACAAAAAAAAACAAAAAACGGTATGATTGTAAATCTGTTGCAAAAAAAAAATAAAAACATTTATCTTTGACCGTTGCAAAATTGTGTGCAGTTGTAAAATTAAATCATTAGCTGTGTTTATAAGGACACAAGTACCATTTCGCACTTTTGTGATATCCCAGCGCAACTAAAAATTAAATAAAAACAAGAATACAATTTTTGACATGCATAAGTAAAATTTATAACTTTAAGAGGAATAAACAATCAGTTTGCTTTGGACAACAGTTATTCTTCCGCTTTCAGTAGCAAATACACTCAGAAGCAGTGCCATGGCATTACATTTCTGCCAAAAATCCCCCACGAGTGTATATTCAACTCCACCTGCGCAATGAACGGCACAAATTTTATCCTCCTATGCGCTCGTGGAGGCATTCCTGCGCATAGGACTAATGAGTTGTTTTACTACAGTAGTTTAGAAATTGATAAATAAAATGGTCATTTTTTCCCCGTTTCATTTTTAGTTTTAATTTGAAAAACAAATGATGCGCAGGTATTTTCGTTTCTTTTTTTTTTTTTTTCCTTCAATATTGACTTTCACATGAGCGCACTGTCCTCCACAAGGGGGCGAAACTAGATTTAGGGACGTAAGAATACTTTCACAGGGGAGCAGGAGAGGTCACAGGAGCATAAAAATACTCCCACGATGCGGAGAAGAGGAGCTGAAGTAGAGGAGCGGGCGTGGAGACTGTCCTGCGAGTGTGGAACGCCCCTTGCGTTCTTGGAGTACTTTCATTACGGGTGTGGAGTTTGATAAACGCTCGTGAGGGGCTCTTGGCAGAAATTTAGCGCCATACAGCGCCCTCTAGCAGTTGTTAGAGGAGACGACCGAAAAAAGACAACTGATGTTTACTGGGAAAATACCAAATATATGAGGCTATTTATGTCTAAAAACACACACAGTAAGTCGCTTCTGAGTATTAGTCTTACCTCTGGCTAAACTATGAAAAATACGGAAAATACGGTATAAACCCCTGATCAGAATAAAAATGTATCATGTAAACATCCCAATCATCCCAACTGAAATACTCTGACTGGATCACCGGATCCTTTGGATCAAAATTTCCTTCCGATTGAAGTGGGTGGATGATACTGATTGTTAATCTGATCGTGGTGCAACAATTCCATTGGTCAGTTGAGTCTTTAATATTTTCAATTGGTCGGCCAAAGGAAGTGGAGGCGGGATTTAGCAAATGTAGTGAGGTGGCAGCCCTGATGAGCGTCTGACAGTTTGCATATCAATTAAAATTTTTGGCATAGATTTTTCCATGCTAAGCAAATGAACACATCTCACTTGATTTTGTTTTTATTCATTATTTTATTTTCAAAATTGTAATATTGAATTGTAAATGTTAATATTGAATTCTAGATAGTAAAATGTATTTTTTTATATTAAAGGCCTAAATTGAACATTGAATTGTCAATTAAAAAAAATGCATTTTCAAGTTGCATGATGAATTTGCAAATTGAATTGTCTATTCAGAAATGCATAATACTCTGAATTATGGTTACGGGTTGTTTCCTGATGTCAAAGTGGTTTAGAGAAAATGTCAAGCTCAGTCAAAATATCAGTCCATTTTTTTCCAGTTGCAAACAAGGTTGGGTGTTACAGTATATATTATTATTTTATATAATATTATTAATGCACTAATGTTTTTTTATTTATTTTTTTATGTGTTACTAACAAGGTTGGGAGTTTGTGTAGTCACGGTAACATTTGTTTTAGTCACAGTCCCATTCACACACTGATGACAACTCTGATGGAGAACACTGTTGCCAACCTATAACCACCAGGAGCTGTGGGGGGGTTCTGTGTCTCACCCAAAGACACTTTGACACATGTGCAGGCAAGGTGAGAACTGAACCTGCTATCTCCTGATCAGGGGTCAACTGCTTTACATTTGCACCATGACCAGTGGTGCTCAGTTTGAACTGGAGTACCGGTAGATTGTTTTGACTGTGTCTACATACCTAAATGCATTGAGTTGCTGCCGTGCGATTGGCTGATTAGGAATTTGCATTAACGAGAAGTTGGAGAGGTGTGCCTAATAAAGTGCTCGTGAGTATACATACATCCATACATACACTTATGTAATCGATGCCATTATAATTACTCTTAATAGACAAATGTATGCTTGTGAATACGACACATGAGAATCCATTATTGTGAAGTTTGTCAAATATAGTTTAATTAATTGCTTGAAAGGAGCAGAAGGAAACCAATTTATAATCTCACACCTATTATTCTTTTATTTGACTATTTACCCTATTTGTCTATTTTTTTTATTTATTTATTTTTTAAAGACAGGATATTCTCCTAGAAATCATTGTACATATTTATATTTACCAAAGACGTTTACAATATTCCATATATTGACTCCAGTTATCACAGTTCCAGTATCAAAACTGAGTGCTTATGCATACAGGTAGATTTTTTGGATCTCAAAAGTAGCTTGCGTGTTCTGGACAGTTCCCCAGCCGTCATCCACTCGTTGTTTTGCCATAGTCTGGCCCTTAACCACCATTACCGTCTGGTTCTGGGGTTTATTCATTGATGCCCTAAGATTATCCTAGATGTGGCCCAAAGCATTACCCCCAAAGATTCATGAACTTATTTGTTTCTGAACACCTTTTGGTTTTACAAATTAACCTTTACTGATAATCCTAAAATCTCCCATTATTGAAACAGCAAATCTTCCCTCAACAAGTTCAAAAGTGTTATATAGTTATAATGGGAATCTTCTGTTTGTGACACAGAGTTCCTAGAGGCATGTTGTCCATGTCAAGTATCATCACACTGTCCAAAAGTTGTGACTGCCGGGAGTCTGCCTGCTGCCATTCTATGACACCATGTGTGCTGGTATTACTCATGGCCCAGTGACGGGGGAAAAAATTGGGCACAACATTTTTGTTCAAAGAACATTTTGACAGCTTCATATTTCTCCAATAAAGTTCCAATGAATGTGGTAAGAGTGCATGAAAGCTCCAACTTTTCACCACTAGTTTCTGAGTCTGACACAGTCTGACAAGAACTGCTTTCTTCCTATAGATACACAATCCATAACAGAGCATCAACAACCGCAACCAACAGAGTTTCTGTCCTCAAAGAAAATCAGCTTAGTGAAGCATAAAAACACAACATTCAACTAAATTGTTGAAAACCTTCAATACCAAGATAAGAATAGCAACAAAGCAGAGGAAATAAAACACAAAGAAACAAACTGGAATAACAAAAGAAGCAAACCCTTTGATAGAAAAACACAATTAGAAAATGTTGTTAGAGCTTGAGCTGTCTATTGGTAACAATATACTTTCCAAAAGAGCAAAAAAGAACTTTGTGATGCTTATATGCATTAGATGGAGAGAAAAAAACACTGAGTCATCTCAAAGCTTGAAGATAAGAGTTTATTGATGTTGTAATTAAGCAACACAAGAGTAATTAATCCAGAACGGCTTATCATCTGGGCATTTACATGACACACAGAATTACATGCGATCAGCTTTGTCAACTGTAAGCACAGACGAAGCGTGTTCTCTTGCTCAAAAGATACAGGGCATGTGTGATTGAACACCAGCATGACTTGAGAAGGTCTTAAAACCACACAGTTTGATGGTTTCATCCCAGAATGTTTTTTTTTTTTTTTTGTTCCATCATCATTGATTTAGTTTGCCATTTGTATCGTTTATATAATACACAGATTAAACAAACGACCAATAAAAAGAGAATAGGCTGAAGCATGTCCATGCTGATCAGTTTGACAAACCAAATAGATACAATCAAATAAAAAACAAGCTGTATACAAATAGAGACCAGTAAATCACTTACTTCTGTTGATTCTGTTCAACATTACAAGAAATATTATATTCATACAATAAATGGGGAAAACCAACAAAAACCTTGAAAATCATAAAGTATTTATATTTATTATCTATTTATAAAATAGAAAAGTTACATGTTGAAAAAAATCAGAATTTTTTTTTTGTCTGAAACTGACTGATCTAAAACAGTAAGTAATATGTTTATCTAGTGCAGAATGAATCAGTTACATATTTGCTTTTGGATTATGAGATGTTAGTAAATAACATTATCATTAGGGCTGGGTATTAGTTATAATTTCCAGAAACGATTTGATTCACAAGAGCCTGAATTGATTCGATTCTGATTTTTTTTAGATTATTTCGATTCTTCACTTCAATTCAATTTTAAATTTACATAATTAGACACATTTTTTTGAAATACATAAAAAATCTACAATATAGTTTGAATCTATTTATATCAATCTGATACAGTTCATATATTATAAAATCTATTATTAAAATACTTAGAATGTTAATAGCATACAGTGTTACATGGATTCTCAAAAGGAGAAGTTCTAACAAAAATGTTCAGATCATTAACATTGTAAACATTGTTCTTCCTCTCCAGGATGGCATTTCAATTCCGCCACTAGGTGGCGACATTATTCAAGAAGGAGACGACAGTATGAGGGAAAAAAAATAGTTACTTTAAAAATTATTTCCTCGCAAGAGTTTGGAAAATTAATGCCTGTGAGTAAATAAAGATGTACATTTAGTCAGCAATGTCACTTTTTGGTCAACCGAGCGTTAGCATTAGCCGTCCTATGGAAAAATCTATTGAACGTTAGCATCAAGCTAGCGGACTTAAGCTTTATGTGCTAAATTGATGTATATCTTTTGTGAATCAATTCTTGATCTATTGAGCTTAAATCGATTCAAATCGATTAATCGATTTTTTTTCAACCCAGTCCTAATTATCATGACAATAGGTGGAGTACGTAATGTCAAGTTTGAGCTTTTATCTCTCTCTCTCTTTTTTTTTTTTAATCTCAGAGTATTTGTTTATTGAATTTAGACCTGTACAATAAATCGCAATATGAGCCATCATGAATGACACAGTGATAACGGTGTAAGCTACAGTAAATGGATATCTTAGATTTTTTTTTTTTTCTGACTTGTCCTGTCCAACAGCTGAGCAAACACTCATTTTCACACAACGATAATCAACTAAATCTTTTATTTTTAACCAACAAACTGATTTTTGGGGTGGAGACAATTTCTTTGAGTATTGAACATAATGAAAGAGAGGAACCTCTTTGCTCTACTTTAACAACTGGCCTTAAATTTTATGGATGGATGGATGGAGCGAGCCACGAGAAAGAGTAGAGTTGTAACACAGACTGTATTTTTAAGCAATTAAATATAATAGCAACATATAACATAAAATGTGAGAAATGTTACATAAATGTAATACATTTTAAGTATTTCTCTAAAGGTGCTTTCACACCGAACGTGATTTGGGAGGCAAATTTTCATACCCTGCCACTCTTTCACCGCGTGACAAATTTGCTGGTCGTCACCTGTCAAAAAATGTGTTACTGAGCTTGACACCGTGGCCGCATGTGGGAGGAGCTAACAGCTACTGCATTTAGCATGATGAGGAACGGTGTCTGTGGATATCTCAATAAGAATGAAAAAAGAATGTTGTTTAGCCAAAACATATTGATTGATAGCGCAGACACTTTTCTACTTAATGTAATACCTAAAATATACTTAACATACAATAACACCATGCTTGGAAAGTGCAAGGTGCCTTTGTGCTCCAAGCTCCGTCAGAATACAGACGTTAGCTGGGGGAGATACTAACACTCAAGGCATCAGTGACTTTCTGTACAAGGACATGAAAAGCTGTAGCTAAAGCAGACTGTGTCCTGAACTAAACACGTATAAATCCATTTGGTTCAATTTAACTAGCTGTTTTTATTTACGTGTTTATTTATTATGGAAATGTTAAAATTATAAATATTTTATGTACATCTGACTTTTACAATGTAAAATAAACAAAATAAAAACAGGGCAGTACTACAAATGAAATAAAATGTTTGCCACCCAATGGCAGATTTATAACGTCAGCTTCTTATATAATTGATTCATTTCTGCCTGTGCTTTGATACTTTATACAATAATTTTGGATTTGCAGTAATATGAAGCTGTTAGACTATGGAAGTAGAGTTCATTAAGTTTTTCTATTTTATCTTTAAATTTCAAAGGCTGATAAACAATATTTGCTGAAGAACCCACTTCTGGAAAGATTTGAAGTATTTCCTTAATGCTTGCTGTAGAAGGATGGAATCTGCTGAATGTAGTCTGCATTGGTTTCCAGAATGATGAGCAGCATTTGCTCCTATTATTGATTTACACTGTTGGTTTTTCCTTCTAAAGACCCACTCCAATGAAAATCGCTGTTTTAGAAAATTAGGCTTAGAATTCAATTTCTAATCATTTTTTTATTCAAATTGTGATGAATAAGAATCAGATTTAGAAATGCTGTTTGTAAAAGTTTATAGTTGTGACATCGAACCTATAATTTGAAGCTACAAGCTCCATTTGGATTCAAATAGATCCGTGAACGTCTTTGTTTTCCTCGTCTGAGCTGGAATCTGGATCAAACGTTTTTATATCACCACTAATGTTAGATGCTAATCGCCATCGGTCCCGCCCACAACTCAGAGGTGAATTTCTAATGAACTCCACAGAAACTGTGTTCTAGAATACACTTCCTCGGAGTGTCAAACTATCTCAGCTTTAAAAAGGTCTGCACATCTGCCAGTAAACATGTTTTCAAAAACTCCTAATTCTCATTTATTTGTCCTGTGGGAGCGCTGTCATGTGGTCATTGTTTTCTGATGTCTCTCTTCTGTGATTCTTCCCAGTTTGGTTCTTCCCAACAGCGCAGCGGTGCACAGCTGTTCTCACTCGTGTTGATTATCTTCTCCGCGTGTAAGGACCCTCCATTGTGCTTTGTGTGTTGAGGCTTCTTGCTTTGTTTTCCTTCTCTTGAGTATTTATTCTGACCTTTTTAGAGTTCTGTTTTGATTACTTCGGTTGGATTAATACCGTCTCCTCTTCATTGTGCGACTGGCTCCTGTTTAAGTGCACTGTGATACTCGGCTGTTACTTCTCCTAGCTGGTTATCAATGAAAAGATAACATATGATGTTAGAAAAACTAAGTTTCTTGGCTGAAAGCATCGACTTAGTGAGAACTTTTAGAGTTACCAGCAAACATCCAAGAAGCAAGAAAACAAAATGGAAAACAACAAAAAAAATACATAGTTGATAACAATTCCATTAGCATTGTCAGAACCCAGAATCAAAGAACAGGGTTGTTGACACTGAACAGCCAGTCACCTTTCAGACAAAAAGAGCCTTTCATGTACAGCGAACTTTATTTGCCCTCGGAGGAGGCAGGTAATTACAGCATCAAAGAGCGCTAACTGACGCCAACAATAACAACAACAAAGGGTACAGATCTGAAACCGCCATCACAACACAAAGACTCTCCAATGTCTTTTGATGGAAAATGTATAAATCACATCAAATTAAAGACGGGAAACATGATTTGTACGCTTTTAAAGAGCGTCTGTTTCTTGGGGTTTGACAGGAACATGTGATGTAGCGGCGAGAATCATCACAGCTTAGAAACAAATCTATATGTAAAAGAACACTTTGTGGATTCAGTCTGCCATATACTTCAGTCACATTATACTTATTTGGATTTTCATCCATTTCTATATTTGAAATAGATTCACTGTCAGAGGTTTTTTTTCTTCCCCACCATATAAAATTATTAAGATTAGAATTAAGATAAACTTAATTTTGTTCACTTTATGCATAGCGTTCATATTAGATCTTTGTGAGGAAAACAAATCATTGGAAATGGCGAAACAGTTATTGATAACACAATTGGTTTAAGAATAGATATTAAAAAATGTTTTGATTAAATTGATTTAGTAGGTTTACTGCTGCATTCACATGTTGATGCAATAAGTTTTATTTATATATACTTGTAAAGGTTATCAATATGTTTTACAATGTTTAAAATAAATTTTTATTTCTTTAATATTAGAAAAATAACATAAGCTTTTATTTTGACATTAACAAAAGACCAGATGTATTTTATTTTGAAGGGAAATGATATTGTGAGAAACTGAAGCTTAACCGCTAAAGTTACAAAGAAATCATGTATTGCAAGGTGTATAAAGCTAACGATCAAAAGCCAATTATGAACTTTAGCGCCAGTCGAAATTGGTGGCGAGGTTACAACGGGTTGATTTGATTTGAAGTATATTTATTGCAAATTTGAGCTAATTATAATTTTAATTAATTGTAACTTCTGTCTACTCCGTAAAGCACTTACATTGGTTTATAATGATGTCAAAGAATTCACGGAATAAACCACTTCAGACCACCAGTAAAAACTAATCTTCATTCGACCTAAAACGTAAAATCAGTCATAAAGCATTAACAATAGCTTGATTGCTAAACTAAACTAAGCAGACTAAACTAAACTAGACCCTCCTTCTCGCTAAAGAAAAACTCCTAATTAAAAATAAAACAGAATCTGGGAAGAAAAATAGAAGAAACCTCAGGGAAGTCCACATGAAGGAGGGATCTTCTTCCAGGACGGACAGGTAATGCACCGAGACTATTAAAGAAGAATTAGCTTATCTAACTCTACAACTACATGTTTGAATAGTGTAGCAGATACATCCAGATGAAGCTGGGGGACAGCTGGGGGTGCAAGATGAGCCAGAGGCGAGGTCCACTGCCAACACGTAAGTCACACTGCACCAAACAGAGGCAAAGAGAATTAAATGAAAAATAAATGATAAATAATAGTGGAGAAGATAGAAATAGACAGAACCCCAGTCCACCATACTTTCCACAGCTTCTAACTAGCAGCTCACAAGCAATTACTTGGTTTTGACATGGAAATTTAATTCACCCATGACAATAGTAAGTGTTACAGTAAAAATAAAAATTACACTAAAATTCATTTTAGTTTTACTGTAAATGTAAATAACCTAGTGTGAGTAACTTTGAAGTTGGGAAAGTCACTGGAAACACCATGTACCCAAAGCTGAGTTCCTGATTGGCTGATGCGACGCAGCGATTTGTCAAACTTCAGATATTTAAATTTCGGCTGCACCACCTGATTCTTCGCTCAAATCGAACTGCCGTGCCGGTCGCTCATGTCACGCCACATGACTCCACATTGCCTCAGAGCGCACCTGTACCATTGACTTAATATTGAAACTGGCCACGTGATTCGTGTGCAGTGCGAATGCACCTTTACACTGTAGATATATACCTCCAGTGTTTACATTCTTTTGACGACCGTAACTCTTCAACCGGTTATGCAATTTATGTAAATCCAGCGGATTCTAAAGTGAATAAAAGCAGCCTGGCACAGTAGTGAAGTGTTTGCACAATAAATGTAAGAAGGCTGTTTCTGATGGAGAAAAAAAGCCTCTTTGAATCAAATTTTTACGATATATCAATAAGAGAGTCTGTTATTTAGGCGTCGCCTGCGACATCTCTGATGTTAAATCACCAAAGTTCACCTCTCCCCAAGGATATCACTCACATAGTCTATAGATAACAAATTTTACCCACTAAACTGTGTGACTTTGACTTTGCTAAAACTGGCTCTCTTTCTGTTGTTTCATGTTTCATCAAAAGCCCATCCACTTTAGTGTTTTTTCTGCATGAGAACTCTTCATTTCCCCTCAGGAAAGACAGAGACTTCAGCATTAATTCATAAAAGACTACATATGTTCACTAGAAAATATATGTACATGTATTTGCTGGACTCAAGCATAAATTTAGACACAAAGGGGAGCTTTTACTCTCCAGACCTTGTTTTTCTCATTAATACGTCCTTTAAAACAGCAGGTTGACCGGCTGCATTTCTGATTAATTAATTATTTGTTCAATCTTTGCTCAAATGGAACAATGTGTTGGGAGGAATCCCCCCCCCCTTCAACTGTAAAATTCAACATCCAACCTTTTAACACGTGCTTTCTCTTGCATTTATTCCCCCGTTTCTTCACTTCCCACTTTCTGTCCCTGGCTTTCACAAGTGGGTGATAAGTATAATCTGAAGTGACTGCTTCAGCTGCTCGCCATGCCAGAGCAACAGAAACCAGTGTATCCCCATGATATCCCCGCACAGCTGTAAATGCCAGCAAATAATCTGAGATGCTCTCATATACATGCGCACAGATTTACACGCCCACGCTTCAAGTATTGCACTTTGCATATCATTGTTGTTGAATTGTGGTAATCATGAGCTTATTTACAACATGAAGCAGTTAGAAGTCGCTCCTGCAATGCCACACACTCCTCTGGGGAGAAGCCGTCTGCCAAACGCTCTCTGCAGACTTAGTGGGGTAGTTAGCATCTTTGTTTTTACACAATGAACATACCCTCTGTGCAAGTGTCTGCACATTTACATGCTTAGATCTGCCTGACAAACCGGAGGTGTATGCATGCAAAGTGCATTTCACCATGCTTGGCTGCATGCCTCCCACCACACATCATCAAACATGGTTAGAAATCAGCAGCTTGAGATGTGGAGGAAAATCATGACTTGTTTACCAAACGCAAGAACTTGCTTGTAGACGGAGAATTAAAATTGACTGCACGTCTTTTCGACCGTCGCCATGGTTTTAGCTTGCTTCCCTTTCAGACTGCTCTCTACTGAGCAGGAAAACAGGAATTTACGATCAGTCCAAAAGGAATACATTTTTACTGAAATAGAATTTTAATTAAATCCTTTAATAAGTGTCTAATAAGTGACAAGATATCAATTGCAGGGAGATGTTTTCATGTAGGGGAGCTGGGTCGAAATGTTGTTTATCTGCTTCGCAGTGTTCTTCAAGGGAGGGGTTTCACTCTAATTTCTCAGCACTAGGGGAGTCAGTCGAAAGATAGAGGGCTCTTTACCTCAATTTGGCACCTGCACTTAGTATCTGTCATCGGCTGGGCTGCCTGTCCTTAGGCTCAATTATTCATACGCCTAGCTCAGGAGAATATGGTGGCCTGGTCTTCGCTTAAAGGTGCCTGCTGCCGTCTGTGCCAGTTTTACTGTAACCCAGACGCGGCACACGTGGCGCATGTTGGCCTTACCTGGCAGGGGGGGCAAGATGGTGTTAATACAGACTTCAGGAGATGATTTCCTTTGAGGGGGATCCAATCCAGCATCACAGCGTAACGCTCAGGAAGTGGCAGAGCCTCCAACTGATGGAGTTTCTAATTCAATCTGTTCCAGATCAGCAGAGTGTCAGTGCTGGTGCCAGACGGCGGCCCTTTCCCGCACTTTCTGGTCAGTCAGGAAGTGTTACCTAATGTCAGAAACGTTAATATGTGATCAAAGAAGGGTATTAAAGATAAAGACATTCCCTTTTTTACCTTTAGTGTTAGTCTGTCTGCGTGCAGTGCACCACCTGCAAGATGCACCCTCATTCTATGCAGTGAATTATGTAACGAAACTGCGGGAGTGACCCTGGATGATGCAAAACTGAATTTCTTATTAGAGTAAACATGCTTGAGCAGTCTGTTTCAGATTTCCACACATAGTTTGATACATTGCTGCCATCTGGTGTTGGTAACCAAGCGCTTAATCTTTGAATTTGATCAGAGCAGGTCTAATAAAAAAAAAAAAAAAAAAAAAAAAAAAAGCTGTCAATTTTTTTTTTTAAGTTGTTTTGATCCAACCTAATTGAAACATCTCTGTTAAAAGTGAATGTAATGTCTGCTCTTCTCTAAAGTATTTTTGATAGAATCCAAAGCTCTGTGAGCTTCTGTGGACATACTTTAACATCTCTCTGTACAGAGAGGTTGCACAGAGGCTATAGAGACTTCAGTGGCAAAGATGAAAAGGTCTGTAGCAAAAGCTCTGGAGAAACTGTTTTTCTTCTCATTCTGCAAACTCATTTTTTTTCCCCCCTTTTGCGTGTGTTTTCTTGACTGCAGTAATACAAATGGCCGTCCAGGCGCATAAATCTGTCCCTGGTGGTGCACCTAAAAGCACCTCCTTTTGTTCGTGTGAACCTGCCAAATTCACAAAAAAATAGTGATGCAGGTTTTTACGCTTGATATGCTTCATAGAAAATTCTTTCCAGAAGCATGAATGCATCAAGAAGAATAAAAAGTCTGCGTTGCAATAACTTGTGCATCAAAAGCTGAGACCTCTAGGTATTTTGTTATATGATACTGTTACAGCTTTAGAGTTGAATTCAGAATAACTTTAAGCAGCTGAACAAAAAACATTTTTAAAAATGTCCGATTGTTCTCCTCCTCGGAGTCCTTTATCCTCCCTGTAGTTTTCTGCATTTGTCTTTGAGACTGTTTAGAGGGGAATCCCATCTATCTAAGCTTCATTTCCTTTGACCTTTCCTTCACTTGCTTCCTTTCTCTGTCGGCGAGTCTCCTCACTTTCTTTTTCCTCAGAGCTTCTAAGCTTCTTCCTATCTCCTCCTCTTTCTCGGCAGCGTTTTTAGGTCCACTTTTAGCTCCATTTTATTATTCTTTTTATCCCTCCCTCTTTCATCTCCCTCTCCACTTGTCTGCTTGCAAAGACTTTTGAAGTGTTGAGGTCATCAAGAAAACTTCTTTCCTTCAGCCATCCCTCCCTCCCTCCTTCTCTGTCTCCCACTGAATACTGTCCTCTTCCTCAGAAGCCCTTTGTCCTTACCTGTTGAGGTCAAAGAGAACTCGCCTGGATTTTTACGCTGCTCAGTTTTTATTATGTCTCCTTTCAGTTTGTCTTTTGTTGACTTGCTCTGATTTATGATGTTTATTTTTTTCAGTAATCACGTTTTTTGCTTTTAGGAGTCAGGACACAGACACATGATTACACCAAATTATTTTTTTTTACTTCGCAAAGATGCATCGGAAACATATTAAACACTTTTTTTTTTTTTTTGCATTGTGTGGCCCAAAAGTAGTTCATGGGCAAAATCATCATTAAATTGGCAAACTCATGAAATTGCCCAATAAGGCAATTTTTTTTATTAATTAATTTATTTTTGTAATATTGGGCTATATAAATAAAATTGAATTAAATTGCCCTTGTGTCATAAATAACGCTCACCAAACTAAAAGTTACGAAACAAAAAAGTCAGTGATATGTACTTGCACTTTCCAGCTTTAAAAACAAAAAAAATTACACATCATCTTTTAAACTCCTTCTTCATGACTGAAATACCTTTAAACTTTAAATGTGAACCCTGTGTTGGGTTTAGTTGTCACATTGTATGAGAATGTCTTTGATGGTTTATTGCTTCTTGCTACAATGACTTCTAGAAGCAAAAAGGAAAAAAAAGAAATAAAGACAAAAGTTTTTTGAATGTGAGCAATTAATTGGTAAGTAAAAATTGAGACAACCAACCCAACCTTTAAAAAAGACTGTTACTGTTAAAACATACATTTATGTGACTTTATTCCAACCTTTTTAGTAATATGTTAGTGAAAAACTTACACTGCTACATGTTAGCCACGTTAGCATACACACAACAACACTCAAGGTTGTTTGCAACCCCTCAAAAAAAGTCATTTTGAAAGGGCGTTGTGTACTTCTCAAAATCCCTTCAACATCAGTTAACACAAGCAGAATTAATCCATATACAAGGCATACATCCGTATGTAATCAGAACACGTTGACTCACTGCCATGTGTGGATTACAGCTTTGTGACTGTTTTAGTCGAGTGCAGTTCTACTGACGGCACAATGTTGTTTTTTATGTTTGATTATAATCATTCCTGGTCTGTGCTACAGTGACGATGCACAGGATTTGTAATCAGCACTTTGCAAGTTGGAGCCCGAGTTCAAACAGCAAGGGCATTTGGTGCAAAATCTCTGCCAAATCACTGTGAAAATTGCATCTCTGTGTCAACTTCTGTAATGAGGAGCAGCTGGAGGATCTGAAAAGTAAAATACATCTTTGTTTTCTCTGAATTCGGGTACAAGAAATAGCAATACCAAATAGTGGGCTGATCACTGTGGTGATGGTCACTACTCCTGTTTCTGACATTTATTCTTCTAAATTTGTTTTTTCTTATTAGGCAAAGTTTTTTGACAAAACCGACAGACACACACGGATAGCCTAAAAAACAAAACCTGCTGGTGGTCAATACCCCTGTTTCTCTGGGTGACATTTATTCTTCCTAATTTGTTTATTCAGTGTTTGGTAATGCCCTTGGGCTAGACACTGAACCCCACATTCCTCCTGGTGGTTATAGGTTGGCGCCAGTGTTCGGCAGCAGAGCAGCCAAAAGTGTGTGAATGGAACTGTAAATGTAAAGCGCTTTGAGCATTCAAGGAAGAAGGAAAAGTGCTATTTTAGTATATGAATGTATCACTTTCTTTTTTGACAAACATGTTTGACAAATCTGAGTGACACATGGATAGTATATGGAACGAAACTTCCCAGTTTGAAAACATTTGGGATTTTATCAGTGTTAGCTTCTATTAATCACAGCCAATGAAAATATAAACATCAAATTAGTTTTTACATTTTTATTTCCCCTTGAAAAAGAGTCCCACCTCCTAACTGCCCTTACAGGTGGATATGGGTTATCTACAGGTGGAAACTGGTCAAACCTGTATGGGGCACACACACAATTTTAGGATTATAGATTGCTCAGTATGCCTGTAGATCTACAGTATTTATGGAGTTTTTTTTTTTTTTTTGACTTGCTGCAGATGACAGGTCAGCATGTACACCATTCTGAGCCCTCTCTCCCCTCTGTGGGACCGTTGGGACTGGTGCGACTGTCGATCGGACTGCACTGTTCTCAGTCGGCTCTGATCACGCCGTGCTACTGCGGGCGGGGACCGGCCCATTTACAATGGGCGCCAGCAGTCTACGGCTACCCACGACACGTTTGTAAACACGGATCGAGGAGTATAACATTTTATGTAATTCTTAGTTTTTTTGCGTGTAGATCTGAATAAAATCACAACCGGTATGCATTACGTTTCCTATATAACGACATATTAAAAGTTTGAAATGTCGTTCATTTGTACAAAAACATTAATACAAGTGCCTGTGTCTTATTTTTGTGATTAAAAGGGGTTTTTACATTTTAAAATTGGACCAAAATTAAGCTTTTTAAAAAAGAAATGTGTCATTGTTTTAATAACTTTCAAAACGGCGTAGCTCTTTACGTATCGTGAACAGCATAAAAAAGCCTGCACGCGATCTCTAACCATACATCTCATTGATGTGGCTCTTAAGTATCACTCACACACCCTGTGCATGCAGAATTTCTGGTTAGAATTAGCCAATCCAGCTACTAGACAACTACGGCGTAAGGACAACTATATGAACTGCAGCTGTCACAAATGAGCAGACAGGTAACAGGCAGGTTTATTAGTTCAGGCAGGAACCAAGCACAACTAAAAGTCCATAAAGCTAAATCAGGTTCAGACAAACAGAGGTCAATCACGAGAATCCAAGAAGAAACTTCTTCAGGCGAAGGTCAGGGCAGGCAGCAGGCAGTTAGAGAATAAGTAGGGTTAGAAACAAAAGATCAGACCAAATAGAAACACTCGGTAATGCAGGGAGGGTGGCACAAACAATTCTTGGCATTGAGTGAGGCTCTGTGCTGTGTGACATCTGGGTGTGTGTGCTAAGGTTGCTGGGAGATGTAGTGATCTGTACTCTGGAGACTGCTCTCGTTGGTGACTAGAGGGGGGAAAGAGCTCTGACTCCAGACAACGGCATCACCCCTACATCATAAGTAAGTCCAATAAAAAATACTTCACAAAAAAACTTACCACATACACAACAATGGTACATTCCATTTTCATGACGTCCCTTAAGTTAAGCCTCAAGAGAATTGCAAGACACAAGTGCGCTCCATTTCAGATGCAGCCGCTCCTCTCTACAACCCTCCATGGACCCAGACAACTCAAAAACCTGCAGCTGTCGTTCACCTGTATGAGTGCTGTAGGTGCATCTGACCGAGGCATAACCTCATTACCCTCGCCAATTCTACTCAATCCAACTAAAAGTAAGAAAACTTGGAATATCCCTTTAAAATAAAATGATTTTGAACAAGTGCAGTGCTTCTCGTTGCTTTTTTTCCAGTTTAAAGTTGAGCTCCTCTTCCTTACATCTTGAGATACTTCTTGAATTATTGATTAAACAGCTTTAACTCATTATTTGATCATTAATAATATATTAAAGTTGAAATCCAGCACATTGAATTCATAAATATGAAATGTAGAAATAAACTCATCCAACTGAACTCCTGATTTACATGATGAAACTCGGTGGTCCTTCGACTATAAATAAAATGCAAATTTCAAAAGCATCTGAGCATTAGATGTAGAACTCATCAGCATCACCAAAGTGTCTGTTTTCTGCAGTAAATCATGCTGGAAAAGATCCATACATGCATATGTACACAGGTTTTTTTTCCAAGAAAACATATTTTTAGGTTCACTGCTATCAAATGGAGATTAGATAAAATGGAGATTTGGTCATTTGCTGTCTGAATCCATTACTTATGGAGGGGGGGGGGGGGGGGGGGGGGGCTCTTGGGGTCACAGACTCATAACAAACAGTGAAGAAGTCGGCCATGTTTGTAATTCCTGTAGGTTTTTTTCTCAGCGAATTCAGTTCCAGACATGCACAAACATAAACTTCTTAAAAAATTCATTAACCTCTTCATCTGTTTTGCATTCACAGTCATGTAAGATAAGATGAAACAAGAGCGTCTTACACAGCAAAGCAAAGGCAAACAGGAATTTCCAGCGACCACCGTTTCAGATCTCATTGCCTCTTGTTTCCAAAGTCAAGCTGAAAGATGTTTGTATTCTGTTTCCAGGAATTGTTCCATCTCTTTGTACAGACTCTGTCCTCTCCTTGACCGCCCCGACACTCCCTGACAGATAGGTGTGAACAGCATCTGCTGTGGTTGCTATGGTGTCTGCAGCGACATGTTATTGAAGGACAGCGTTGCCGTGAAGAAGATTAAACACAGAGCTGGCTGTGACGAGTTCAAAGCCTCATTTTCAGTGAGAAAACTTTCAGAGCTGAATAATTATAATAGGAACACCAAGGCTGACCTCTGGCAACATTTCCTCCACAAACCTCTTTACAAGTACTATATATAGGGATTATGTACTGTCAGTAAAGACGGATTCAAGAAAAAATGTATTAAAGTCTGTGACTTTTAAACTTTTACAGGTTGGATATGTTGCCTTCTTTTAAAAAAAAAAACGATAGGATTAATTCAACACGTGTAAAGAAAATGGGTGGTTAGTGCTGCTCTGGCTGGGGTCATAGTAATGAATACATTCATGTTACAGGGAACAACATCAGAGCCTGTCACTTAAAGAGGCTGAACTGCAGAAAATCTTTATTATTAAATGTTGCAATTGTAGTCCACATTGGTAAACCTTTGACTTCTACTTTGTAGAATGACACCAATAATTGAGATTTGCCAATTTTATTTTTCAGGACAAAAACCTTTGTTCTTTAATCAAGGGGGAAAAAAGCAGAGAAAATTTTGTTTTTAAAATAATAAAAAAAAAATTCAATCAGTTGAAAATAAATACTCTATTTCCCCACCCCTTCACATTTGACATTGTTGGAAAACCCTTAATGACCTCCATATATACCAGAAGGTGGTACTACAATAGTATGCAAATATTGGTAGATATTCAGGTTTAGAAATGTCCTCTACAGAAGACAAATTTGTGTTGTTGGTGGTCAGGAAGATATTTGTATTCGATATTCTTCTAATCTCTGGTGGAAAACCCTCTCAGATTAACATAAGGCTCTATTTAAGACTGAATATTTAATTACATTTGACTGAAATCTAAAATTTTTGACGATAATCCATCCATTTTCCTTCACTTAAGATGCTTTTTCTCATTCCATCGCCTACAGGTACAGGATTGGCAGGCACAATTTTTGTGGTGTTGCTTCGTCACTAGAGTTGGGCAGATTAGGTTTCTTTCACATTTTCATTCCTAAATCGTCACATATTAACAGGTGGCTAAGACCTCCACTTTAAAAAATATAAGTTTTGGGTTTCGTCTTTGTTACATCTTTGTTACAAAAAAAAAAAGCCTGGCAGCAGCAGCAGGACGTAACAGTCTTTTTTTTCTGTTTTTTTTGTCATGTTCACATTAAATCAAGGCTCCCCTACCTCCGAACCACAAACTGGTGACCCTTCCCTCTTTTGTCGCGTGGAAAATTAGCTTCTCGCCACCTGTCAAACGTGTAATCCTGAGCTAGAGATCGCGTCAGCGTGCGGGTGTCTGTGATACTTCCAATGAATGGAAGACACAGATACTGTTGATCAGGCAACGTGTATTTGACATAAAAATTTCCTTCCTTTTGTTTCAAAGTACTTTTTTTTAATACTATTGATATTTCTAGCCTGAAAAGTCCTCATGAACTTACATCATATAGATTGAGGACAGCCCCTTTCAGGAAGAGTCTGCACTGCTAGCTCCGCCCCCAGACTAACATAAACACACACTCACTTTTTCTGCTGAGTTTACGGTGATCATCAGCAAAGTATTGTTGTTTTAGCATCGACTTTGAGGAAAAGTGGCTTTTCTGGTATCTAATCTGCAGAGAAAACAACAGCTTGTAAAACAATGTATTTTAAGCGGAGAAAATGATTTTTAAACTGCAAGAGATTTAAGAGTTTCTTTAAACTTCTAAAAGAAGAGCCTGCTCATCAGATATGATTGGGGTTCATCTTTAGGAGGTAATATGTGATCATATGTATGGAGGTAGTTTACTGTGAAATTACTTAACTTATGATGTTTTGATTGTATGTTTAGATACATAAACATGATCGCATTGGTCAATCGCTCTATTTTACTGTGAAAAAGTGGTTGTGTTTTAAAAATAAACCATGTATCTTGATGTAACTTCCTGCCAGGATTGATGCAGAACGCTCGCGGCTCCCGCACAAAGTAGACCAGACGCCCAATTGATCCGCTGCATACGCGAGCCTCCAGTGGAACACCATGCCTGGTGTAAACCACACCATAGGTTAACAAGAATGGAAGCGGTCTCCATTCCGCATCCATTCTGAACCAGGCGTTACTCCCAACACTGCTCCAGACCACATAACAAACCTTTTTTTGAATGTTTTTATGATGTCTTTTTGAACTGCTATACTTAACCTCGTTCTGCCATAAGAAACCCCACTGGGGGCAAATTCCCTCACAGCATGGCCCACAGGATTACACAAGCTCTCAACCCCCTCACCATGATAAGGCGACGATTCATGAAAGGGATTTTGGATTATAATCCAAACCCGAAGTGGATTATGACCCTAAAACCTTGTTTTCTAATCGGTTTTGAAGTGTTTGAAATATTGAACCAAAAAAACTCGTCTTCTCATTTCAATTGGTATATCTTATATCTTTATTAAATTAATGAATAGGTTTATTTTTCTAATGTTACTCCAACTACAACCCTAAAACAATGCGGGGAGTAGACACAAATCTATTTTTAGCACTCAGTTGATGTGTTTTTCTTCTATTGTGAAACCTATTGTTTTATGTTTAGTCTCTACAGACAAATTTTACTTGTAGATTTTTTTTTTTTTCATGCATTTATGCAGTAACAATTTCAAAAAGGATTTTTGTTATGTTCCTTTCCCTTCATTGAACATTAAAGTATGTTTTGGCCTAAAGGAAACAAAAATATTAAAGCATTTTCTATGTCCTGTCTTGTTGCATTTCTTCTGAAAACATCCCTTAAATTGTGCAATTACACTTCACTGTTGTTGTCGCAACATTTTTCTCTTTCACCACAAGCTCTCTACGGGGAATTTCCTCTAACTCTATTTTATTGTGGTTCATTTCAGCAGTGTGGTGCTGCATGTATGTGATTATATATATATATATATATATATATATTGTTTGGATATGTTTATATTGAAAGTATTACACACGTGTGTTGTGCGAAATCCATTGTTTAATATGGTTTGCTCCCTTATTTTTCTTTACCTTTCAGGATGAGGGTCAAGCAAGCCATCCAAAATTCACACGTCCATTGCTTTGGGTCTTGTACATGTATTCATTAACGCGATTTAATTCACGTGTGCACAGATGTGTAATCTAATTTGATGCTTCCGTAATATCAGAACAGTGCTCTCATTTCTGTAGCCTCGAGTGCGAATTGTCTCCTCTCAGCGTGTGAAGATGACATGAGCTGACTTTCAGCAGCAACGTAAAATACCAAAAATGGATGTGTTAACTTGCATGTAGCCTCCAGTCCTGCTGTTATAAAAAAAAGCACAACCAGCACACTGGGTTTAATAGCTTCAGTCACATGCTTACATGGAGATGCAGTATTTATTAGAACATCAGTGACACAGCACTGCAGCTGAAGATAGTGGCAGAGAGAAGCAATAGTTATTATAAATAATATTTCACTGGACATTTTATATTTTTATTATATTTTTTACAAGATTTTTATTTAGATTTGAAGAAATTTGTTTAAACATTTATACGAAGTTTCAAAAAAATGTGAGAAAATAAAGTTCTTTTTTATCTGTAATCCATGTAGATGGTGACAAACTAAAATCTATTATGAATAATCAGACTCTACATCCTGTTTCTTTGTCTTCCCTTAACTGGATTTCACACCCAAAATTCGTTTGTACTTGTCAATGAATACTGTCTCCATTGTCCAGAGCCGTGGAGGTGAGGCACGTTTGGTTCAGCCCTTTCTCTGTGTGCTCTTTCGAGCTGTCTCCTCTCCCTCGTGGCTTCATTCTTCTGCATCCTCTGCATAACCTGCTTTGATTTCCCTGGGGATGCACCGATTGTTATGGCGGTCACCATGCGATAGCACGGTCGGATGAGAAAGGCGAAAGGCAGAAGTCTACCGAGCAGCTGCTCTTAAAGAGGCAACGGGTCAAAAAAAGCAAAGTTTGCAAAACATACTGAAGTAGACTGTTTTCTAAATGAAAAAAAATATGAATGAATTAAGAAAAGATAATTTTCGGTATCCGGCTCTTTCTATCCACAGCCGTGCACCACTCTCAGGTTTATGAACTATGGCAGGAACTTCCAGCAAACTCACAGATTTATGAAAACGCTGCAACTTTCCACTGGAAGGCCTCAGGATGTATTTTAATCAGGACTTTAGTGACAGTCTGAACCACCGCATCGTAACAAATTAAGAAGATGTCAATCACAGGGAAAACTCTGAAAACAAGTGTTTTTTTGAATTTTGCTTTGAAGAGAAATAACACTACCACTCTCATTTATTTGACGTCTCCAAAAGGTTTGCAATTTATTTTTTAAGAAAATACGATTTACTTTAGCAGACAAGGGAAAGGAAAGGAAGAGGATATTTTTTTAGTGTAGCTTTTGAGGAGGCACAGCAGATGACCCAGCTTCTGGATTTCTGAGCTAAATTAAAATCCTGAGTTTCCTGTTCAGAGTCTAGAGTGTTCATGCCCGCAGGATCCTCCCTCAGTTAACCCTTTAACACTGGAGCTTTCACTGTTTACGTTCTTTTGACTATACCACAACCCTTCAACCGTTTATGCAAATAATGTAATTCCAGTTGATTCTGAAGTCAGTTTTACACCATTATGCATTACATTAAAGTGTTTTTAACATGTTCTCGTGGCATTTTTCTCACGATGGAGGACATTTATAAAGAAAATTAGGATTAGAACTGCAGTACTGAGTATTTCTTTATTCAAATTGTTGAAAAGAAAGCAGAAAAAAAGAAGTTTGAAAAAGTTTGTAGTTATTACATACATCAGCTCCCTGCTTTGCTCCATTTTGATGCATCCATTTGCAGATGAGTAGATCCATGAGCGTCTTTGTTTTCCTCATATGAGCTGCCATCTGGCTCAAAACTGCACAGCTGGATAGCTCCAGTATTGCTCACCATTGTGGTGCAACGCTAATGTTAGCTTGGGGTTGTGAGGGGCTGTAAGCTTGTGGGAGAGAGTGTAGACAAAGGGATGATGGGATATCAGCAGAGGCTTACTTCCATGCCAACAGTTTTGCCCACAACTCAGAGGCAAATTTCTAATGAACTCCTGCCACTCTGCAGAAATTTTTTTATTTCCCTAAAAGCTACAGGGGATATTTTTTATGATAGCTCAAAGATAATTGGAGTGGCACTTTAATGTGAGGCATATCGGCACAAAGCCGATATGAAAGGCTGCTTTTATCAGAATCGTAGACGATTTACATTGATCATGTGAGCAGTCAAAAGGTTACAATATGTCGCATTATTTTTC
This sequence comes from Oryzias javanicus, assembly GCA_003999625.1. NCBI lineage: Eukaryota > Metazoa > Chordata > Actinopteri > Beloniformes > Adrianichthyidae > Oryzias > Oryzias javanicus. Next base: position 25,356,592 of record CM012446.1, on the reverse strand, counting down.
ATATTTTGCTTAAGACTCAGGTGTTTTGACAAATTAAAATAAACTTGTTTAATTCTTGAAAATATATTAGAAAAACCTCCATATGCTACCTCCAACAGGTTGAATTGAGGTATTACATTTAAATTTTGTGACTGCTCAAATAATGTAGGTCCCGCGTCATGATCTGCAGCTCCAGTAATGGTAGCAGTCCTGTTACCAAGCCCCACCCCTCTGACTGGCATTTCAAATTTACCTGTGGGCGGGGTCAGCCTCCAACTGACCTGTTTGGTTACCCTGTAAAGTCCCCCTCTGATGAAAATCCTGTTTTTTGAGTATTGATCACAGCACCGTCAATAAACATTGGAGAATGAGCTGAAAGAGTTTTTATGAACTGGAAGGAGAAAGAATCAGGATTTTGGAGGAAGTTCTGTCCATGAAGATCTGAGCTGACATCCGGATCAGAACCATACAGCTGGACGTTACAGATACCGCTTGAGGTTTTTAAGTAGCAGCGGCGAAGATTTACACTAGCGATACACAGAGCTATCATAATCAGACAGAGGGGGGATCAGGGGCGGGGCTACTCAGCTCAGCTCCAAAAGCCACGCCCCCTTAGAGGAGACTTTGGAAACAGAGGCTTCAAACCAACATGAAAAATGGCTTTTAAGGCATTTAGGTTGTGGAGTTTTTAGTTAAAAACTTCATAATCTGAATTAAAACACTACCATGAAGGGTTTTTTTTATTAAAAAATGTCCTGGGGGACTTTAACAAGTAACTAAAACAATAGCAGAGTTTTAGGTTATTCCTAAAAAGTCAATTTAATGTCTCTTTGGCCACTATGGAAAAATAAACCTCAAAATGTAGTTTTCTTTTTTATTTATTTGGCCATATCTACCAAGTTAAGGCAGCTTTTCTGTCTTAAAACAGTTAATTCTTCTTTTAGTGAAAAGATATTTGTTGCAACACCAAGACCTGGAAAAAAGTTTGATTGAAATAACAGGTATGGCAGATGTAACAATGAGAAATAGAAAAGTATTTTGAAGTAAAAGAGAAACAGGAACCAGGGAAAGGGATTTCTGGATTGCTTTTGCTTATCAGAGTGTGTTATCTTCAGGTCTTTGTCTGAGACAATTCCTACATCATTTTAATAGCTGCATCCTTTTATCTCACAATTACGTGTCAGGGTTATCTCATGTCTCTAATTTGCCCCCATTCCAGTCCTCCTGGCTCTAATCTGGAAATCAGTCTCAGCCAAATTTCTCAACATGTCTCAATTACTGGAGGAGAGTTCAATGATCCAAACAGTTGTTTGTTCGTTTTGTACTGATCCGCTATTTGAATAACAGGCTCATCTGCTATTTACACATTAAGACATGAAGCATCATTAACCTTCATCTGCTCCTGGATATTCATTCATCGGTGTATTCAACAGCTGCTGGCTCACCTTGGCTTTTGGTCTGGTAGGAGGCACGTAGCTTGAAGTGTGATCTTCATCAATTTCGATTACAAATTAAGCTAATGGTTGTGTTGATCCGGAGGGAAAGGCCAGTTACTGAACATGGAAAAGGAGAAGGAGCAAAAGAATATTTCTGTGAGTTCAATCCATCATCCTTGACAAAAATTTAGCTTGTGTGGAAAAATAAAGGTAACACACAAAAAAAGAAATGCTTTTCTACTAATATTTTTTCATATATCTTATGCAAGATGGCAACAGAATCAATCTCTAGCTGGAAGCGTAAATTTAGCAACTTTAGCCGGTTGCATAAGCAGAAATTTCCTAAACTTCAGGAAACCCTTTCAAAAATGATATTTTAAAAACTTTTAGGAACTATCAGATTTTAAGCTTTTAAATGTGAATAAACTGTAACTGTCAAGCAGCTTACTGTGCAAAATGAGCTTCAAATGGGACAGAGAACATTAATCGTTTTATTTCTGTCAAGTCAATATTAACAAGTGTTCAAATTTGAATAACTACACCCACTTACCTCAGAATCTGGCCAAATGCTGTTTTTTTTCTCTGTGAATCAGCTGATCAAGCAGTTACGGCACGTCAAAGGGAAAACGTCGAAAGCCTTAAATGGAGGTTCCAGTTGACTTCTTGATTTCGTGCGCAAATTATGTTTTTTTTTAGCGGCCGGCTCCGGTAGGGGAGGGACTTCCGGGACTTTGAGCGCCATGTTTTTTTCTCTGTGGCCAGATTCGCTTGAATACTTTTGCAAAATGTAACTTTTCAAATAAAAAAAATTATCTTTTTTTCTCACTGAATATTTAAAAATAATGCAAAGTTTACATTCCGTATTTCAGCCAGTTGTGACCCGGCTTTTAAAGATGTTTGGCCACGCCAGTCTCCAAAAGTGGTCAGCTCCTTTCAGATGTGCTCATCTTTCCCAGGTTGTGCACAGTTGTGAATAGACCAGCCATCTGTGTTATTTGTGTTGTGAGCCAGAGTAATGGCGGCCAAGAAACACTCATTTGATTTAGCATTTATATACCATGCAGTGACATGTGCCAAAGAACATTTTGTGTGTTAATTGCTGTCACCGGTGACAGCTCCGGTGTTAAATGGTTGAGGTAAAACTTAACAGTCATGCATTTTTATGCTGACTTTTTTATTTACATATCAGTGCTGCAATACTTCCCTTGTGTTTCTTTGTTTTATTTTGTTTATTTATGATCATACTTTCCCTTGAGGTTTATTTGTTTGTTGTTTTAACATAGATTTTTTTGTGTAAAGCACTAAACAATAAAGTTAATGGATTGGTTAATAGTACCTTGTCATTGGAAAACAAAAACAACTATTCAAGATCAACTGCTTTATGTTCAACTAACTGTTTATCGTCTTTAGAGATCTAGATGAAAACAGAAAATTCTCCTTTCAGTTGTTGCTAGCTGCACCGTTTGGCCGAAGAACCCAAATCTCATGCTGACATTGGGAGGATTACTATATTTGTGGATTCTGCAATTTGGCATTAGTTTATACTTCATTCCAGCCTCCAATTTAAGCCAAAGTTCTAGTTGCCGACCATTGTCTTGCTTTTGACCACTGCAATTTTCTTACTGCAAACATGTCTAGCACAGCACAAGAGTTAAGCACAAGCTTGTCCTTAAGGATTTCTGCACTTCTTCCTCTTTCTTACCTACTTCTGGTCCACAAACTCTTCCTGACATTCCTGAAGTTCTCAGACTCATCAGCGTCTCATGCTGGTCTTCCTTCAGGAAAATCTCTCAGTACACAGACCTTCTCGTCCAGTGACATCAAAGATAGTTCATCTTAATAAATAACAATGAGCTATAAAGATCATTAAACAATTCATGTCTCAAAAATAAAGTGCATAGTTTGAATACACAATAATAATTAAACACTAGCAGCACAAGAGGAATAACTTTAAAGTGCTTAGCAGTGCATCAAATAAGAACTCACTAGATCCAAACAACCTTTAAGTTTGGTCACTAAAGTGCATTAAAACGTAAACACAGTGAAAGGGTCTTAAAGATAATAATACAATACAGACTCGGTAGAAGTTTCATCCCAACAACTTAAATACATTTGGAGAAAATCGGCTTTAAACACAATGCTAACCGCTCCATATAAAACCAATGGAGGCTAGGCTAGGCTAACCCATTCATTTCAATGGGGGCTAAGCTAAGTGCTAGTCCGACTCACCAGTTCGTGGTCTAACTCAGCTCGTAGTCGAACGCTCTTTCGCCACGGGTCGGCACCGGTAGTTGGCCCCTATAGTTCGACATCAGTTGCCGTAATGTCAGACATTTCAATAGCGAACCAACGATGGAAATGTGCCAAACATACCTCCAGCAGAATCTCCCCGAGCATGCCCGAGCTACTGCCGGCAGCTTGTTAGGGAAAAAGTTTTATCACCTCCGATTGGGCGTGCTCGGCCACGTGACCTCATTACGCAGCTGCATCAGACGCACAAACGTAAGGACTGCCGGTGCGTTAAAACCGAGATGTTATTATTTATCTATATTTATATTGTATATTATATTTACTTTAGTGAGAGTTTCCACCCGGGCTACACTATTCATTTATTTTATCTCTGTCTCGCCCACTTGTTCTCGCTGCACAGCAACTGTTTTGAACCTTGCATCTTGTACCTTTCGAGAATTTAGTGTAATATGCTAATTAAGACGGCCATCGCCGAAATTTCATTTTTAGGGCACAGCTTGCTAATTTGTCCACATTTGAGAGAAACTTTCGTGTGTACCCCTAGGTTTTAAGGGTCTCTGATTCTTCAGGGTCACTGGGCTTCTGGGGTCAACTCAGCTACTGTTTGGGAAAGACAGAGTACACCCTGAACAGCTCACCGTCTGTTGCTGAACCACGCACTCACATCTTCTCATAACTAAATTCTAGTTTTCCCTTATCTGTGCTTCAACAAGATTTTTTTGGCTTTTGCATGAGAAGCAATCATTGTACTGATTTTTAGAGAAGCACCGATACTCCACAAGCAATGAGGATGTCAAATCTGCAAAGCCTGACAGATTTCCAATCAATTTCTAAAGGTATTCACCACCTGTGCCAAATCCTCAGGTGTAAAACTAGAGCGAGAAACACTTTGCTTTAAGCAACAATATTTGTTTTCCTCTTCTTTTTAGGATTAGTGAAGTGACAGGGGATGGGCAGGTTGATCACAGACTTTATCACTGAAGCTTCTGTTTTCAATCTTTCAATCTTCTGAAATTACACGTGTATTTTTCTTCACCATATAACACTTGGTAAATACATTTTAAAATTGTTTGCTGGTTTTATTGTCCATATTTTATTTGCTCATGTATGAATAAACAGTATTAGTCAGATTGGTCTATGTCTCCTATGTTTCCTAAGAACATTTTCCAGTCCATGAGGTGACTTGACATATTTTGATTTTCTTTGTAGCATCAGAGTAAAATTAGGCATGGATTTTTTTTTTTTTTTTCTATTTCGTTGGCTCAACCTCACAATTATGTTTGCATTATCCCATTAATCATTACAAACACATTCTTCTTCTTCTAGAAGTCTTTTGTGTTTATTGAAGGTTAAGCTGCTGTCTCTGAAACCAACATCTTGTAGGCGTACAAACTGATTCCAATAATGAAAAACAGACCTTGTTTTTTATTGCCTTGTGTCTGATCGGCTACAGGCTGTGTAGTCCTGTGTGCTACAAGATAATGCCTGAAAGTGAATTGTTAAACATGAGCTCCATGTCACACAGCAACACTTCACCTACCATTCAAAGTGTGATGTCGAAACAACTAATTTTTTAACATAGACTCTTGATAGTTAAATAATAATGAAAAAGGTTAAATAAACATTGCAGACCATTTCTAGACTTAAGAAACGATTTTTTTTGCCCAACCACAAAACACTGACTTTAACGATTAGAATTCTTAATAAACTGAAAGCGGTAAAATGACATTGAGATCTACACTTTTACATAAACTTCCCATACCCCTCTGGCTTCTCCATACTCCTCCAATCTCAGATATTAATGCTAAAAAGAAATATTTCTGACAATCCTTCTGCTGTGAATTGCACAGAGAAACACATTTCTTCACATGGATGCGCTGAAGCACAGAACAATACATTTAAATGTAAGTAATGACTTTTTTAGCATGACCTTTTTAAAGTTATAAAACCAATGTTACGTATTTCTGAGTGCTAGCAGCTATGCGCTAATGTAGCTAATGTAGATGAGATCACTGATGAGTGGGAGTGGTGTCCAAATTTGAAGACACTCTTTTTCCATTTGGAGGCATAAATATGGGGATGGGGAAAAGGATAGGAGAAGAATTTGGATTCCGCCTTAAAGGGTAACCAAACAGGTAAGTTGGAGGCGGACTCCACCCACCAGTTGCCAAAATTTTGGGGCTGGGGAACCAGACTGTTATCATCATTGGAGCGACAGAACGATGTGGTACTTACAGGGTTTGACCAATCACAAAATTCAACAGTAAATACCTCATTTCATCCTGTAGGGGGAGCACACAGAGAGTTTTTTTTATATATATTTAAGCATTAAATTTTAATTTGTCAAAAGTTTGGCAATAACCAACAGACATCACATTTAAAGCCCCATTTATAGAGGTCAACAACCAAAAAAAGTTGATTTAGGGTTTGGTTACCCTTTAAAGTAATGCCTCTGATAGGTGATTTCTTTTAGCAGCCATCTCGACTTCCCAAAGCCTCATGTCCTTTTTGACGTAACATATGTAAAAGCTTCAAGACATTCAGTGCTATGTTCACGCACAACTCTCTTTTTTCCAAATGAACATTTTCCAGATTTCTGTATGCAGTCAAGTTTGTAGCATATGTGCTAATTATGGTAGATGTATTTTTAACATCGGTTTGTTGTACTTAAAGTTGGTTTAATTAAACCTATTAGTTTGCTCACAAAGGCAGTAATGTTTGAGAAACTATGGCAACAAACCATTGAAATGATAAAAATGTACTTCAACTGCTGGTTTCTCCTTAAACAGAAAATGTTTTTGAAGGTTTTCCAGATATATCCAATTTTGTATTTACTTTGTATTTTTATATATTTTTATCATTTGTAATAACTTGTGACTCATCTTTGTTGTCTTTATAATTTTGCTTCACATATTTTTTTTCACAGATCAAATTAATCCAACAATTCTCTGGTTGTTTGCGTAATCCCTGCAGATCACCCCACTCCAAGTGCCTCTGGTCATTCTCAACAACCTTAGGAGTTAACCGAGCCAAGTATCAAAGTCTAACTCAACATGAGCTTTAGGCCTCCTTGCTGGGTGAAATGTTAGTGCCAACGTGATCATAACTGCTTGATGTGGTTAGAAACAGCCGTGTCTGTTCATGCTGAATCTAGAATAGTGTCAAAAAACACTTTGATTACACTTTTAATCTTAAAACTGTTCTGGGACATTACTTTTATTCTTGATACAAACACAATAATGTAACCTTTTAATGAATGTTTACTTTCACGCAATTTTAATAATAACAAATATAAAAACAGTCTTTAATCTGAAATACTTAATCTAAAGAAAGTTTAGACTGTATGCTAGACGCAAGGAAGGAGGTCGAGGAGCAGTGAGCATAGAAGCCACTATCCAGGATGAAAGATCCGAGATGCATGAATATGTCAAGCTCAAGGCCCCACTGACAGCGTGCTCAGTGAATGTCTCAGGCAATGGAAAGCAGAGGGTTTGATGCTGGAGGACAGAGCCTCATGGGAGGACAAGCCCCTACATGGGATGTACCACCGGACAATAACTGAAGTAGCTGATATCAAGAACTCCTACCAACGGCTACAGAGAGCTGGCCTGCAGGACAGCATGGAAGCTCTGATCCTGGCAGCACAGGAACCAGCCCTGAACACCAGAGCAATAGAGGCTCAGATCTACCACACCAGACAAGACCCAAGGTGTAGGCTGTGCAAAGAGGAAACAATCCAGCACATTACTGCAGGGTGGAAGATGCTCCCTGGGAAAGCATACATGGAACACCACAACCAAGTGGCTGGATTAATATACAGAAACGTGTACAAAACACGAATTGGAAACCCCAAAGTCAAAATGGGAAACACCTCAGAAAGTGGAAGAAATGAGAGAGCAAAGATCCTGTGGGTCTTCCAGATCCAGACAGACAGGATGGTAATAGAGAACCAACCAGACATTGTAGTGGTGGATAAAGAACAGAAGAAAGCCGTTGTGGTGGATGTGGAAGTACCAAGAGATGGTAACATCAAGAAGAAGGAACATGAAAAACTGGAGTAATACCAGGGACTCAGAGAGTAACTGGAGAAAACTTGGAAGGTGAAAGTGACAGTGGTGCCCGTGATAATCGGAGCATTCGGGGCTGTAACCTCCAAACTGGAGGAGTGGCTACAGCAGATCCTGGAAAGACCTCAAACATCTCAGTCCAGAAAAGAGCCGGGCTAGGAACAGCTAAGACACTGCAGGACCCTCAAGCTCCCAGGTCTCTGGTAGAGGACCCGAGCTGAGAGGAGAAACCACCCGCGGAGGGTGAGAGGGGTGTTTTATATAAAATAATCATCCTAACTAAATTGTAATGGATGATTGATAAACAGTCGTCTATTGATACGTTTTTCTTAAACAAGAAGAGTGGTGTTCATTTGCAACAAATTATAGATGATAAACATTGCCTGTATATGAAAACTGGACAGAGTGACACCACCCCCTCACAATCCAAATAGGATGTACAAATGTAAAAAAAAATCCCAAAACTTCTATATAGAAATAAACAGCCATTACTTAATCTTATACTTATTAAATTGACTATTCTTGCTTTGATTCCTTTTTTAACATGTTTTTGATAATATCACTCTTTTCACTATTTCTTCTGTAGTTAATTTATTCATAAACTGACCAATGAGATGCCTCAATAAAAGTATGTGGTCCTACCTTGAACCTTCGAAGCACTTGATTAACAGAGCCTGCTTTGAGTGGAAGGGGTGTGGTCTTCCAACAAGCTCACTCCTGATAGGAGACAGTTGTTTCCTTAGAAATGTAGGCTCAGACCAACTCGGACCAATCACTGCCTACTGACAACGTATGGTTCAGTTCAGTTCAGTTCAGTTCAAAGCATTTATTTCAGACATTGAAGAAAAGTAAGTAAGTAAATAAATAAATATGAAAATCATTGAAACAACAAAAGTCTGAAAAGGAGTGAGAAGAAGAAGAACATTTTTTTTTTATAAATTCTCACCCCTGTACATTATAGCAATATAGTCCTAATCCCTGTGCACCCAAAGTTAAAGTTCAGTGCCCTATAGCTAAAAGTACATAATATTACATTTATACACATAAACACATGCAAGTCATTTTTCCACAAACACCCACATGAATAACAATCTCATTTTATAGTCATACATATTTACAAACGCTAATAGTTTGTTTTGTTTTGTATTTGTACATATTTATCAATAATCATATTTCTGTATTTATACTTAAACTCTTTTCTGTTTGGACATCGTTTCAAGCATTTACTGGTCCTGATCCACAGTTTCACTCCACATATTGAAACACAAAACCTTTTTTTATTTGTTTCTACTTTATGCATGAAAAATTTAATTTTTTCCCCTCAGATTGTATTTTTCCTCCTTTTTAATGAATAATCTTTGGATATTGGTTGGTAATAAATGGTTTTCTGCCTTAAACATTATGTACAATACTCTACTAGATCATAAAATTTGAGTAATTTTGATTGAATAAATTGTTTGTGTGCTCCAGTTAACCTGCTTTGTGAATGATTCTTATTGCTCTCTCCTGAAGAATTGAAAGTGAATGTAACGTTGTTTTATAGTTATTTCCCCAAACCTCTACACAGTAAGAAAAATATGGTAAGACCAGTGAGCAGTACAACATGTGGAGAAATTTGTGGTCCAGAACCAGTTTTGCTTTATTTAACACAGAGAAACTTCTGGAGAGTTTAATATGTGCTTTCCAGGTCAGTTTTTTATCTATTATAACTCCAAGAAATTTATTTTCATAAATTCTTTCAAGTTTCACCCCATTTATGTGCATGTCAATGTTTATATTTTTACCATTATAATTACCAAATAACATTAGTGAAAGTTTATTTACATCAAACCACATCTTCAGTTTTTTCATCTCCGTCTTTACAACTTCTATGAGTTACTGCAAATCACCACATCACAAAAAACATTTGTGGCATTAGCAAATAAAAGTAATTCTAATATTCTAAAAACCTTAAATAAATCATTAATACAGTATACATTATAAATAATATTGGTCCCAAAACCGACCCCTGAGGGAAAAATGTCCAAACATTGGGAAGCAGCACTTCCAACCCTCACAAACTGTTTTCTGTTGCTTAAATAGCTTTTAATCCAGTCTAACACTATCCCCCTAATGCCATATCGTTCCAATTTATTTATTAATATGCAGTGATTAATTGTATCAAAAGCTTTTTTTAGATTGATAAATATTCCAATTACATGTTTTTTGTTATCAATTGCATTGGTTATATTTTCTTTCAAACTTGGGGACTGATTTGACCTCAGTTGTTGGAGCCAGAAGTAAGTCATTTACTATGGGTGACGTTACACTCAGTCCAGTACTCATAAACAGTCAAAGGTCATTGTTAATATATTTGTCAAAATTAATTCTCAATTTGATGACATTGAGCACTTCAGTCGTGAGACAAAAGAAGTGTTGTTTTTTTTTATGCATCGTAATCTTCAGACTAAGAGCCGCTGGTTCACTTTTGACGCGGAAGCACTGCGAAGCGGCGCGGAACGGAGGTCACTTCCATTCAGCACCTTTGTTGACCTATGGTGTAGTTCAGTCTTCCATGCAGGAGATCAGCGGCGTCTGGTCTGGATTCATGAAATTACTCAGTCTTTGTTTTGAAGTGTAATCTTTACCATTTACTAGAGGAGCTGTGTCTAAATGATGGCGCTTTCAGCGATACTTCTTTCTTTCTGTAACTCAGTCTGATGATTTGCTGTCCCACATTTGTGCCAGGATTAAAAAAATAAAAACAACTATGTCTTGTTTCAAACAAGTAAATACCATGAAGTTCAGAAGGAGAAATATAAGACTGTCCTCCGTGTTTGTTTCGGACGGCGCTTCTTCTTCTGCGTTGCTGACAGCAGCAAATACACACATACACACACTTACAGTGCCCTCTAGCTGTTGTTAGAGGGAAAATAACGAATATATGAGCCTACATTCATTTTTTAGAAATCCTATATTAGTCGCTCCTGAGTATAAGACACACAACCTTGACCAACATATGCAAGAAAACGCAACTTATACTCCAAAAAATATGGTATTGTTTATATAATTTTCTTTACTTGCAAACTTTCCTCATGTCTTCAATTCCAGTTTACCAGTGAGAGAAAAACACAGCTGAGCCTCATCTTTTTAGGAGCAAATCTCACGTGCTCCCTTAAGTTTTCCCAGTTTAATCACTTGTTGGTGATTCAGTGGAAGCTTCTGTGCAGCAATGCAATCTTCTCCCTGGGATTAAACGCAGTTTTCCAGAGAATGTGTTTGTTTACTGCCACAATGTGCTTAAAGTGTTTCCTGAGATGATCTCCTCTGATCTGCTCAAGCTAACTCTAAGCAAAATTTTAAAAAATCCCATAAGGAAGCCAACATTCTCCTGTTGTAAACCGAAAATGGACTATGTTATGCAAAAAGCAAATCTTATATCTGCTTTAGGTTTGCAGCTGTATGAATGCTGTGGATATGCAAACCGTTCCTACCAAGGTCACCGCTGACATAACTGACAACATAGATTGAGTTTTAATAAATATAAAAAAGGCACAGGACAGAAAATGGAGCCACTAAATTTTTTATTTGACAAAGACGAAGGGTTAACAACATGTACCTGAATAAAAGAGGGGCTGTTATTTTTCATTCTGTGGCAGGAACACAGAAATATAGAGACCGAATGACAGTCAGAGAGAAATAATGAATGTTTATGTGTAGAGATAGGCTGCATCTCCTGTGCTGTTAAAAAGAAGATGAATTTGTGCAGCTTAGGTAAGATTGATATGGTTCTGAGGTAATGCATGGTTTCCCTCTGCTGGCCGAAACAGAGACGTGGCGCTGAGTGCCGCAGATTCCTTTGCTGCCCAACTGCTTTTGCACGATTCATCCTTCTTATTTGAGCATTTTAATTGTTTTGATAAATGTTTATCTGCACAACAGAGGTGCATAAAGGATCAAATTGCAAAAGTAAGAATGGAAATGGTATTTCTGGATTCCAGCTGGATTAATCATTTTGCCAAGAACAGAAGAAGACTGTGACCAGGCTTGTTAAATGAGAATTTAGTGCCTATTTTTTGTTCCAACATACAAACCTCTGAGCCCCTATCCCAATTTATTACCTCTTGCAGCTGTGCACCCATAGGCTAAAATTATTATTTAAAATCTAAGCATCCTGGGTTACATTTCTAGCAATAAAGATGGACTTTGATGAAGATTTCTATCATTTTTTAACTTGTGCTTGGTAAGGATTCACACAATAGTGACTCTCATGCTCCTTTCTGTACATTTTTCAGGACGTAAAAACTCAATCACACTTTTGAGAGTTTAAACAATCTTGGTATCAAAACGTTTAGCTTGTTCAGAACATTACTGCTGGAATTTTTGGTATTCATAAACTTTAGAGTTTTTGAAATATTGAGTAAAATGTGGCCTATAGGAAATGAATGAGAAAGTTTTCTAATTTTGTAATTTTAAATAGATTGGCAACAAGCCTTTAAATATATTCATGGGGCTGGGCTGTGTTTATCGTAATTTTCAAAAAAAAAAATAAGGATCTAATATTATAGCACCATGCTAACATTTTGGCTAATTTGTTATCTATTCTGGGTTTTTTTTTTCGTGTTTAACTTCTATTTTAACAATAGGCTAACAGTTTTGAATATTTTAGTTTACTGATGAATTTAAGGCTATTTTGGAGATTAGCAAGTATTTTAGAAACGTGCTAGCTTTTTTAGCTAATTTGGCATCTACTGAGGTTTTTTTATGGAGTTTAGCTGATATTTTAGCAACATATTAATGTTTTTGGCAAATTTGTTATTTCCTGAGATTTTTATAGGTTAATTTGCAGTTTTGGCACTATTTTAGCAACAGGCTAATGTTTTTGAGGAATGTCAGGCTTTTTTTTTAGTTTAGCTAATATTTAAGCAATTGGCTAGCTTTTTTGGATAATTTCTTTGGCATCTACTAAGGTTTTTTGGGCTAATTTGGAGTTCAGCTCATATTTAAGCAACACACTAAATATTTTTGCAAAATTAGCATGTATTAGGCATTTTTAAGCAATTTTATAACAAATTTTTCAGAAATTTTGGTCAACTTCAACACTCTTATAGTTTTTCATCAAAATTTCCTATGTTTTAGCAAATTTAACATTTTACAAATATCTTTTGAATTTTCAGCAAATCCCTCCAGCAATTAGAGTAAATTGCATTACTATTTTAAGCAAAAAGCTTCAGCAAATTCAGCCTACCTTAAATAAAAAGCATATACATTTGCATTATCGCAGGTAATGCGACTTTTCTAGTTACTTTTTATTCTTACAAATTAAACATTTCAGATTTATTGATCCTTAAAAAAAGAGAAAGAAAAAATGGTGGTAACTTTTTCAAATCTTAAATTACTTTAGCTGAGCCTTTAATCTCCATGATCATTTTTTATTAAATGTTATTTTTCTTTAAAAAAAAAATTAAAGTAGTGTGAGCATTTATTTTCCCCGAAACTTATCTTGTGGCACAAATTTCCCTAAATGTTTTTGTAAGTTTGCTGACTTTTTCATACAAAACAATGATCAAATAGATGCATCAAAGACAAAGTCAAACAGACAATATCCCATCTCGAAAGCTTGAACAGCAGTGGATCTTAAACTGATCTGAATGAAGATGAACCAAGCACACAGATGATCCTTGAACTGATTTGCTGTGAGAGGAAGATGGTGCGAGTAAGAACAGATGCTGGAGCGTGCCTGGCGTTGTGTCTTGACAGGTGGCAAAGCATGATGGACAGCGTGTGAAGCATCTCCCTGCACACAGCTGGTAATGGTTACCAGGTGAGCCGACAGGAGCAGATGGTGAGCGCTTGGGGTCTGGATGAAACCCACAGGCCTACATAATAATCTGAAGTTAAATTTAACCCTGTAAAGCCCACTGCATTAAAGAATTGACAGAAAAGTTGACTGTTTTGGAATTAAGAGGTTTTTTAAAGCTTTTGATGAAATCCACAAAGAAAAAAACTGCTGTCAGTTTTTCATATGATGCGATGGGGGATTTTGTACGTTTTTGCAATCTTAGCTTAAAGGGTAACCAATCAAAACATTTGGAAGCTGACTCCGCTCTAAACTCAGATTTGAAAAACGCATAAAAGGGGGTGGAGCTTGGGGAGGCAGGCTGAGCAGAGGAGGTGTGGCCTGAATATGTGATTGACAGTAATTTTAACTTGAAATAACTAAAGGATTATTATTGTAATGATGAAGACAAACAAAAAAAAATCATTTAAGTTCAAACAGACTGCCTCCCCATCCCACGGCGGCTCTTTGTCTGCCGGTCAGCCAGCTTTCCAAGAGCCGGTTTAGCGAGCAAGCAAGCTCTGCTGCTCTCTGCGTCACGGGGCGACCTCCGGCACTCTCTGCATTACGGGCGACTTTTCTCTGCGTCATGGGACAACTCCCGCTGCCCTCGGGGTCAGTATGGCGGTGTGAGCTCCGCCTTTTTCTGCGTTGTGGAGAGCTCCAACTCTCTCGACATTAGCTCCGCCTCTCCGTCGCAGGGAGATCTCAAATGGTCACGTGATGAGCTCCAACACTAGTTTACTGATCACAAAATAAAATTGCATACCTCGTTTTAACCTGTAGGGGGCAGAACACAGACGTTTTTTAACCATATTTTCAGGAATTAATCAACTTTACTTAAATTGTAAAAAATGTGGCAAGGACCAAAAGACAGCACTTTCAAAGCCTCATTTATAGAAGTCAAGAGCCAAAACAGTTGATTTAGGGTTTGGTTACTCTTTAAGATGCAAAAATATCAGCACGTATGTTTGAGGAAAAAGTGCCTCATTTACCCACTGTCTAAAATTAGATCCACACATATTAACACGGTGTAATTGCATTATAAAGAATTCGTTTTGGGAAATTAGCAAAACTCGAAATTTCATGATGGCGACCAATGTGAAATGAGCCGGAAAAGCGGTTCTACTGCCTTTAGTGGAATAAAGAAGAACTACAGAGTAAAACACATGGATTGGGTTTTTAAGGGACATTTGGATCATGCTCAGAAATGTTTAGAACTTGAGTCTCAAACTCAATTATGTTGGGGCCACTGAAGGCAGAGTCTGGCTGAGGCTGGGCCGTATGGGGTGTCCTGTGAAACGACAGGAGCTAACAACGGTAGAACGTACTGGTAAGAGCTTTTCTGATGACCAGATCCAACAACAAACGCAAAGTTTTAAACATAAAGCTGAAACATCACAAACAAACACAAAGCTATCAACAAAGAAGTGTGGACATGCAGAAGATATTACTTAGTAGACATTGAACCTTCATATTAAGGCGGGAGCCGCTAAATTTTTAACTCGGGGGGGCTGCAAATGGCCCGTGGTCTGCCAGTTTGAGGCCCTTGCTATGGATAAAGCAAATTTCTATTTTTAGTTTTCTATTTTACATTTATTAATGTATATGTTTCGGTTTTTGTTCCAGTAAAAATAAAGGAAAAACCCAACTTGTTTCATAATGTAGAAGAAAGCATTAACAAAAACACATTTTACGCTAATATCAGGCATCTATGTTACTTTGACTGAAGTAAAAAAAATGAGTTGGTGGTGATTTTGATATCCAAACAAATCACTGCTTATCTGTAAACAAATTCTATACTGGTATTTATATTTCTATTTTTATGTCAACAATCCTACTTACTATTAATTAAACCCTATTAAACCCTTATCTGAACCACACAAAGACAGTCCCTACTTTGTGTCATTTCAGAAGCAAACATTCATGTCATGTACAAGCAAAGGTTCACAAAATATAACATTTAATGAAAAAACCATATTTATCACAACAGTTGGCAGACAGGCTGTCTGGTCTAAAGCTGATCTTCAATATATTTGCTCTTTTATTTGATTTGTACATAGAACAAATCTATTCTGAAGCTAATTTCTCATTTTACGTGGCTGTATAAATAACAGCTGGTTGGTTGGGGGGATTACAAGTAAATAGACTACAATAAAATAAATATGTATCTTATTATGTTGTACATTTTTAGTAAAAGTTTCTAACAAAAACGTATATGTTGTTCAAACAGATCTTAACCTACATTATTAATATTTTAAAACTGTGTTGCATGACTCCTGTATTACTTACAGCTTAATGTCTTCATCATGTTGAATTTTACTGAAGTAAATATAAAAAAACAAAGTCAGTTGGAGAGAAAACCATCTTTAGACAGTTTGGTCCATAAAACAGAATTATAGGCCACCTTAGCAGACCCAGCAAAGAACCTGAGGCCTGTGTGCCTTCAAAAGACTAAAGCAATAACAGGATAGGAAAAAAAGATCTGTTTAAAATGACTCCAACCTGTCAACAAAAACACTGATAGATATTGGTTCTGTCAAAACTAAAAGTGGATTTTTAGAGCCTGACAGGAAATTCAGCTCAGTAATTTCAACAACATGCAGTGGAGGGAATAAATATTTGATCTCTTGTTGATTTTGTAAGTTTCCCATTAAAAAAAAAATCTGTCACCTTAATGATATGTTCATTTGAATAATGCAAAAGGAAATCACAGAGAAAATCTATAATTAAACTTAATGGTTTAACATCTTGCCTCTGTCATTTTACTGTAGATGTGTTACAAAACTGGAGGTACAGAACAAATAATAAGTAAGTAATAGGTTGTAAAGAGTAACTCTGAGTAAGTACACATTTCATGTTGAAATAAAATGCATTCATCCCCCCATGCAGAACGTTGATTTCACAGGACAAAGTTCTACCACTAATAACTACAGTAGCAGATGTGAGTATCTGTATTTTGTCTTTGTACACTTATCCGGTTGAATTTCCTCACTTGTGAACCACTAATTTAAGTTTTGGAAACTTTTCTCTATTCTTTTACTGCATGTAGTCATTAATTTATTGACTAAAAAACCATCACAGATAAAAATATGTTTTTTTGGTATCTCTACTCTTTTTTAAAAGTCATTGTTTTAGTAAAATCTTTAAACTTAAACACAGCAGGAAGTGCTTAGAAAACTCAACACATCAGCTAGTGTCAAAGGTTATTGTGGTAATATTTTGGGGTGGGGGCGGTTGGAAACTTGAGAGGACGAAGCACCACAGCTGAGCCTGTGCCAATTGATTTGGCCAAAAGCACAAGGTCAGACCTAGAGGAGGAACTCAGAGAGACAGCAAAGGAACACAAAACACATTTATTTAAATAATCAAAGTTGTTTGACTGTGGCTTCTCGTGTATATGCTGTTTAACAGCTAAAGGTCATTTTCTTGGCACACTGTTGCATGACTGCTTTTTGTAGCTCCAGTAAATATTAATAATAAAGTGCCAAGTAATCCAAAATTTTTAAACGAATATAGCTAAATTTGATAAGACAGAGTTTTTATGTTGCATCGGTGAAGATTAACAAAAAGCCACGCCCCCTCAGAGGAGTTTTTGGAAACAGAGGCTTCAGAGCAACGTGAAAAAATGATTTTTAAGATGTTTAGCTTGTGAGATTTTGGTTTTAAACGTCATAATCATAATTAAAACACTACTGGGAACTTTTTTTTAATTTAAAATTTGTCAAACAGTGACTTTTTATCAGTTAAAAAAACACCTCATAATGTGGAGCACCTCACCCCACCTATGTTTTCATTCTGGTCGAGGTTTTTGATGCGACAACCCCAAAACCTATAACTTCCCTTGTCTAGAGGAGATCTGCATGGAGGAATGGACCAAAATACCAGAAATATTTGTGTGAAGACATTGTGGAAACGTTTGACTGCTCTAATCGCCAACAAAGGGTATAAACTTTTGTTAATTTCTGACAAAATTTATTAATAAATTCCTTAAAAATCAGACAATGTGATTTTCAGGAATTTTTTTCTTCATTTTGTCTCTCATAGTGGAGGTATATCTATGATGAAATCTACAGGTCTCTTTCATCTTTTTTTTTTCCGGTTCCGGGTCACAACGAGCAGACGTGTGCCTTCAGCTCTCCGTAACTTTCTAACTTTTCAAGTCTTTTAAAGTCGTCTGCAAGCGACTTTAATCACCGGGCTGCTGCAACACAGCTACCACAACGAGGAGAGCTGATCATGGCACCGAAGAAAAATATTGAAGCCGATCTGGCTGAGCTGAAGACCGCATTGGCTAGCATTCAAGAGCAATTAGCTCCTGCTTTGCTACAGGAAGCTATGATAACAGCTGTGCTCCAGCTGGAGGCTAAACTAACGCCGCTGCTGCATCTTGTGGAAGAATTCCGCCAAGAAAAGACACGCAACGAACAACGAGGCAATCGCCAAGATCTGATGGAAAGAAGGATGCATGACTTGGACCAACAAGCACGGATGAATAATGTGATTCTCACGGGACTCCAACTACAGCCCAGGGCGCGGCCTGGTGCTACCAGCGCTAGCATGGATGCTAACGGAGCTGCTGATGCGACCGTGGAGGATCAGGTTAAAATGTTTTTATCGTCTAAAGGAATCTCCTTGGACCTGGAAACGATCGAAGTCTGCCATCCGCTTCCCCGGAGAAAGACCACGGATAAACCAGCGATCCTGATCAGGTTCGTGAATCGAAAGCATAAGACTGCCCTGATGAAACAACGTAAACAACTTAAGGACACTAAAGTGTACCTTAACGAGCATTTATGCAAATATAACGCTGATCTGGCAAAGCACGCAAGGATCTTACGATCCAAACGACAGATCCAGTCAACTTGGATTATGAACGCCAGAATCTTTATCAAACCACTCGGACCACCGGACCTGACGAAGCCTCTGGAAATAAGATCCATGAAAGACTTTGAGAACTGTGGGATTACGCATGTTTGAACCTCTAATTCAAGCAAAATGTGAATTGTGGACTCATGAAACCGTCGGAACCGTTGAATACGAACTCTGGACCGATTCTGAAGAACTCGAGCTCAATTCCCTTGAAAGAAGACCTTCACAGTCTCTCAGTCAAAACAAAGAAGATGGTTTACGTGGCCTTAAACCTGTTCCTTAACAAAGATGTAGCTCTGATCTGAATACAATCTGCTCAAACTGTATTTTAAAGAGAATATTTTGAAGTTTTCCATTAATAAATCATGATTTTTTTTTACTTAGCACTTTTTCATAATAATAATCGTTCTTTGATAAATGCAATCTGCTCAAATTGTCTTTTTTAATAAGAATATTTTGATATATTTTCCTGCAGTAACAAATGAAGTTGATTACTACTGATATTTTTTGAATTTTTAATGAGAATGTTTAGATTACTGTTGATGAATATTATAAATGATTTGTCTATGGATGTTTTTGAAATTCTGTTACATCACTGACATTATTGATCTTTTATCACCTGAAACTATATTGATATTTGATTTTAAGTCCTGAACCGGATATTGATTATTCAAGTAGAGAAAATGGTCGAGCCGGGGTGGGATTATATAAGTTCGCTTCCTTCCACCCCCTTTCAAGCGATCTATTTGTGATTTATTATGTGATGTTATTCCATGTATTATAACCTGATTGCTTGAAATAAACCATTTCATTCATTCATTCATTCATCTTTTTAAGTGGGAGAACTTGCACAACTGGCGGCTGACTAAATACTTTCTTGCCCTACTGTATGTAGAAATACAACGAAATGATACAGTTTATAAATGAAAAAGACAAAAATAAATATACTATGCATCTAGAAACATTTATTATCAACATTTTGGCAAAGCTCTGAAACATTACTGAGAAATCTCACGTTTCAGAATCCGCATTTCACACTTCCAAAAGGGTTTTTTCTGCTCATTTCCTCCACATACCTCGCAAACATTTTCACCTGTTCAGTCTCTAAAAAGTTTTAAGCTGTGACTTTCTTTGCAGCCTCTCGTGCTCTCCAAGCTGCCATCTGTTCTCACCAGTCACGGATTCCTGGCAGCCCCGAGGACTGGCATGCCATCAATGACTCCCCGTCTCTAACTAGGATTTCATTACATTCCTTCACATCATGAACTGACCAACCGGTCGACTGATCGTGTTCCCTGAGATAAAACCCAGAAACTCACCGCGCTGACCTCATTTCATGAAAATTAGAAACTTTCAACAGCTTAACAAGGAAAGTTGAAAAAGGAGAGAATTTATTGTACAGATGAAGGCTTTCATTTGTGGTGTGAGACAAAGTTATATTATGTTTATATGGTACCAAATGCAACTCTAAACAACGGGTTTTTGAGAAAAAACATTGTGTTATTTTCTGTTGTTTTTTCTTTTTTTGTTGCTAAGAAAAGATGGGAACTCACCTTGGCAGAATCCATCACAAATAATGTTTCTATATATTATTTTGCAGATGTGTTTTTTTCTCCCAGCTACAGAGACAGACCTCAAAGCACCACATACCTTTCTGGTCCAGATTCAGGCTCACAGCCTTTGACAGATGACCTCACAGCTGAGCATCTCTGGGAACATGCCACGGCCTGACCTCCACATGCCTCAGTGACCTAAATAACATCATTTTCTTTGGTTTTCTTTTCCTAACCTCACTCTATTGTTCAGCTCACGACCCTGTCTTCTTCTTTTCCTACACTCATTTTATCAGCTCTGTCCTAGAAACCAAAAGAGTGCTTCTTTACGTCTCTGCTTGATATAAAAGTCCTTGACATGAAAGGGAAAGCCACATCAGTCCATAAAATGTGTGTTCCCACAGCATAAATCCCCTTTGCCAATGGGAGACATGGATTTTTTGCATGATGCTGGCACACTATTGAGAAGTCCTCAGACGAAGGGTCAGCTATTCATCTGCAGCTGTTCTGCTGCATCTGGATAAATGGCTTTGACAGCAAAAAACAGATGTTTTGAACATTTCCTTAAACTCCTCGTCGTCCCATTTACTGTTCTTATATTGGCCATTTATAAGAACTGGACAAGATGTCCCCCTCCCCCAACTGGACTGAGAATCCCTTCACCCCTCATGTTCAAAATAGAAATTACCTGCTAGTTGTAAGAAGGCCAAAGTCCCATAGACTTCCATAGAGAAATAGTTATTTCTCAGTCATTTCATTTGTCAGAATAACCATTCTTGCTCTGATACATTCTTCTTAGCACATTCTTTCTAATCCTAATTTTTAAAAAAGATATTTTCTCTTTATTAACAGTTATTCAAGTTTTAAATGACCAATCAGATGCCTCAGTAAAAGCATATGGTTTCACGTTAGATGTCCGATTCTCTATCATCCTTTCAAGTATCTGCATTATATCAGCTAACCCTAACCCAGCTTTAGTTTCTCGATAGCGAGCTGTACACGACCTTAAATAAGAAGATTAAAGAAAGAGAAGTTAAAATCTCTCAAAGCAAATATTTGATAAATGTCCAACCCTATCAGTAAGGCTTTTCCTATGGAGGACCTCAACTGTCCAGTTCTTAATCGTACAGTCAATGGAAGTACCTAAGAGGGTCCAAGAAGCCAAAACGATGACTCAGACTGACTCAAACCAATCACTGCTCACTGACATCATCTGGCTCAAAATGGCGGCTTCCATATACCAAAAAGTTTCTACAGGTGACGTCACACTCAATTCTCCAAAACAGTCGATGGTTGAGATTCTCCGCAGTTGTGTAGAGTTTTATAAACGTTTAAATGTTATGCCCGGTAAAAGTCCTCTGAATCTGTTTAAACTTTGACTACCAAGCCCCGACCTTCCACTACACCACTGACTGTTGTGGTTCCTCCAAAGGCCATCTGAAAAATCCTAAATCTACACCCACAAAGACCTGTGTACCAGCTGTTTTTTGATTCATTTTTGATGTACATTGCTATTTTTATCATCCATGACAACTCTGAGGATTATGAATTATTTTTAATCAGCCATTTTGAGATCATTAAAGGGACAAATTTGCTATTTTCTGTGGCAAGTTGTCTTTTGGGTGAATCTAAAGGAGCCTAAACTTTTTTTTGAGCAAACCCTAGTCCTAGGTTGGCCCTTTCCACTATGGTTTACTTAACATCTAGAATCTAATAGAGGAAGTCAGAGATCACTTATGCTTGTCTACTGGTCCTATACAAATAAATACATTGATTTGCCCAAAAGAAGTTCTGAAAGTATTAAAACCAAGTATAGTGACCTTCATAGAGATGATTCTGCCTCTCAACCATAAATTTGCAACTCTGCAATCAATCAGGAAAACAGACATTTTTAATAGCAGCCAAATGACCAGACATCAGTAAAAAAATCCTGGCCTTATAAATTCCCGACCCCGACAGGCTGCCTGGGGTTGGACCTCCACCTCGTCAAACGCTGAAAACCTCCCAGATCTAAGCCATCGTCTACAATGACCTCATTAATTTCCCATCTGCCTTGTGTAAACTGCATGTCTCACTCACACTCTCTGCTTCACAGCAGTCCTGAAGGCTGTTGGATGGATAAGGGCATGCATACTGATAAATACTCATGATCTTTTTTTTTTCTTTCTGGCATAACACATAGTTGAGCTGGTGTTCACAGTGTGCATGAATTGACACTTTGTGTTGCTTAGCAACAGCAAAGGCACACTCTGAAAGCTATTTATGCAATTCATAGTTAAATAATTGACTGATTAAATAAACAAAAAATAGCTTTGATTATTAGTGAATAACAAAGAGCTTTTTTATCCTTTCTGCATAATTAACATTACAAGGAGGGAGATATTTTTAGCTTTAGGCGACAACTATGCAAAAGAAAATGCATAAATAAAACTGTACTTAGTTCTCAATTTATATCGTTTGAGTTAAGTGTATTGTGAAAGTATTTTTTACTAATAAAATTTAAATAATGTAGTGCTAATAGTGATCACTCCAGGCCTAAAATAACGACCATTTTGTTCCTGGTAAGTCATTATGATTTATATTATGTTTTGGGAACAGGAAATTGGCCCTGATATTGCCTGTGTCTAATTTACATTAGACAAAAAAATAGTAGCCATTAGCCAATGGGAGTCATCTGCTGTAGCTAGACCACTCCCACATCGCACTTGAGCTGTATCGCTTGTTGTGGGAGCCTTGCGGCTTTGACATGGTTAGGGGAGAGTTTTTAAACATCAAGTAAAGAAAGACTTCAGACTTGGTCTGGAGAAAACTTAAGAGAGAAACTTGTGCTTCCCTCAGCGACTCCTACAAGCAAATTTGTAGTTGTCCCACTCCAGAACATCAATGTTGTAAAAGATGAAAGTCACCCTTTGATGTGTGCTGGTTCTTTAAGAAGTCGTCTTTTGAAAAAACATAACTTTTGCCTTAAGCTTTCTTTTTTCTTTTTAGTCACACTTTCAAACACACCAAATTCCAAGTTTGATCTTGGGGCCATATTTGTTTTAATGAAAAAATTATAAAACATTTTCTTTTAATGTTTAATTTAAAAAAACAATTTTCAAAAATGTAATTACTGTTACAAGCATCTTATAACTAAAAGTAAAATTGTAATTTTTAAAAATGAGGGTATCATTGACTTCACACTTCATTTGTGGGCCTGAGGATTTCCCACATTACCGCAGAAATCTTATCCAATTATCTTGGTTTATCTTTGTTTTATCTTTTGAAAAGTACTCAGTTTTTTCCCTCATTCCCTTCATCCATTTTCTTTATGGCAGTAATCATGTATAGGTTTCCTTTTCTCTCGTCTGTGGTGTTTGTGTTTATTTTTTCCCCTCCCGCCTCCCCCATGGCCCCTTCCCTTTTGAATGGTACCTCATCTACCTCTTCTATTTCTGTACCATTGTCCTCATGCTTATTCTCCCTTTGTGTTTCTGTAATCCTCTTTCTGCTCTAATCTCTACTTTTAAGAACAAAGTGGCTGCAGGCTTTGTGATTGCGGTTCAGATAACTTTTTTTTTTATAATTCCATTTGTGAGATTTCATGCGTGACATCGCACACATGAAGTTTGCACTGCTCACTCATCTTATCCTGATAAGAAATATTATCAATATGTGTAAACTAACAAGGTTGGGAGTTAGCATAGTCACAGTAATGTTTGTTGTAGGGTTTATTAAGATTGGAAAAGTCCGTTGGTCTGGACCGAGTCAGCTTTATTTGGTCCATATTGAGTCCTAAAACCTGGGTTTGGTCTATATTCAGCCTTTCAACCGGACACTTTAGTTTAGAACCAAATCCTATAAACAAAACCATGTGACTAAAAATCTTGTCACTCATTGGCCAGGAAAATAAGGATGGGTTTGAAAGCATCTAGAGAAAGAATATTGGAAGTCCTGGCCTTTGCAATCCTCATCGGATAGTTCAAACTTTATATTTAACTGATCAACTTTGATTCCTTATCAACGTTAGGTACAACACTTTTTACCTAATGCTCTGTTACAGCGGAGGCATTCTGCAAGGCAGTTATAGAAAAGATTCAAAGATTCAAAATTCAAGGCCCGGGGGCCGGATCCGGCCCACAGGGTAATTATATTCATCCCTCAGATAATTTTATATTATTATAATTAACGGCCCGATGTCACCTGGTAACATCACAATTTTGACAGATGATATTTTTAATAAGGAACAAAATATTTCAAGTTATTTAAGATTTAGGTTTATTTATTCTAGAATAATATTGCTGTCTGTTTTTATTCATATTTATGTTAAAAAAGTTACGTTTAAAAAGTTTTAACAATTTTTTTTCTGTATGTATTTAATAAATGTTTGTCCTGTTTGATTCGGTTTGACATCCCTGATTTCATACAATGTTACGGCTCTTTTTGTCGGGGATCTGGTGGAGCATAACATAAAGGTAAACTAAGAAAAATGTATACTAAAAACACCAAACAATGTCTCCACAAAAAAGATAATAGATTTAATTACAAGAAAAACAATAAAGGACAAAGAACCATAACTTAAAAGTGAAGATAAAGGCTAAACGGTAAACTAAGGCCAAAATAACAAACTAAACCCCACCTTACTGAACCCAGGGAACTTTCCTGCGAGAGAAAAAGAAACCATATACTAAAGAAAATGCTAGTTCACCCCTACAGCTTTACTTAAAACATAACTAATACCAAACACTAAACAACTCAAAGTGAGACCAAAAACAGAACTCCATCAACTAGAAAGTGCTGCATAACAGGTGGAGCAGAACACTAAACTGCAGTAGGGACTGGTGCAGGCGAGTTCCCTTCTCCCTGTTTATTCTGACATGTAGATTGTCAGGAAAAAGCATTGTGTATCGCGTTGAAAGTTGTTTTACTGAGTCTGCATTCATCCGACCATAATTCAGTAAGTAGCGGCGTCTCATCAAACTCCACTTCTGTCATGGTAACAGGGCGAGGCGTAGCAGACCCAGAAGCTGCAACCCGGAAGGATCACGGAAATCCTGGAGACAGGAGTAGTAGTAGTGAGTGGAAGGGCAGACAAGAGACAGGAACTTCATGAACTAGAAACAACAGGGTAAGAGGTCAAAGTACTGCTCTGGAGAAGGTAACAAACTGATGGTGAATCCTGGAGAGGGCGGATCCCAAAAAGTGATGGGATGATTACAGTAAGATGGGTCCAATCAGGATGGGGACACAAGAACCCTGGAGCACCATGACAGCAACTCTTGTTTACATCCCATAATGACAGGCTTCAGTGGTCCAGTTGTTCCGCTCTGAGCACAGAGCTTTTACAGACTGAGAAGAATCAGAGGGAACCAGAGCTCAGGCATGATTGGAAACAAACTAAGAGCGGTTCCTGGTCCTGGATCAAGGTCCTCTTGGGTGTATACAGACTGGAAATTTGTTCTACATTATCAGGGGAAACAAACTCTGGTTCACTTTAAGCGAAACATAAGTGTCCTTTCTGAAAATACCTTACGTGTTGCAAACAATGTTGGTAGTTATAGATATTGTGAATGTGCTAACATGGCTAATGTGTAGCGTGTTAAGAAGAAGTTATAGTGTTATTGAGAACCCAGTCACTGACTGACAGACTTGTCTCTGACTCTGTTGTCTCGCTTAATGCGCCGTATTGTTCAGTGCACCATATTTGTTAAGTTAATTTTATAATCCAACACATTCTCATCCCCAAGTCGTCACATATTGACGTTTGGCAATGGACCTTTTCGCATCAGTTTTTGATGTTTTGGGTTTCCCCAACTCATTGTTTTTTGGCTGTTCGTAAAATCAACGGTCTACAACCCTTATGACTTACTAGATGTGCACCGATCCTCAGGACCCTAATCTTAACCCGTACTGGTTCCTGTCTAATACTGGTTTGGGTCCGGTAGAGCATCTGGTCCGGTTAGGGTACCGAGACCGGTGCACTACGCATCGCCGTACTAAACTGGTTCTGGTTTGCAGCTCTGAGGTTGGGAACCAATGGTTTAACGGGAACAGCCAGTACATTGAAAAACGGTTACTTGGGGATGCCCGAAATATAAAAAGTGATGAAGAGAGGTCCTTAGCCAAACGTCAGTGTGTGACAATTTGGGAGTGAGAATGTGTTACATAATCTAGTGCCCCCCAGGGCATAAAATATAAAAAAAAAAAAATCAAAGAAGTGATGTGAGGTGGATTTTGTCTATTGTTTTTCATATATTTTCACGTTGAATTTTTAGTGAATCAACATCACAATCCCTAAAAAAAAAAAAAAAAATTATGACATTTTTTTTGTTGATTCTCAAAAACAGTTTATTTCATCTTATTGTTTTCTCTTCTTTTATTCTTGCCTTATCAATCAAAGTGAATCATTTTCACCAATCCTGTAGCCATTTAAAAAAATAAAAAAGCAGCCATAACCAGCAGGTGCAGATGACAGGAGCGTTGCTCACAAGGTGGCACTGTCAGCCTGAACTGCAAACCTGGGTTTCTTTATTCTACATTTACGGATGATAGCTGTTGGAATGTGCTGGATTCTGTTAGTTTGCTGCTTGTTGGAAGGCAACACACACCTTTAGTGTGTTTTCTTGCTTACAGAAACAAAACTGATTATCAGACAAGGGGGGAAAATCTGTTCAAAGACAGAGAAGTTGATCCGTTGCTTCACAACTTTTGTTGTAGTCTGTTGTTTGTATTGTTTGAGCATCTGATCTAGACATGGACAACCTCTAACCCTGTCCTTCCTATCTCAAGGCCGCATCACTCTCTTCATGTGTGCTGCACACAAGCTCACGCGCAGCAGTGACCAGGCTGGGTTTCTGTACCTCATTAGTTTTCCAATTAACTGCTGTTATCAGTCGCATGTCCTCCTGGTTTCTGTGAGCAGCCATGACACAGTCTCTGCTCTGATTCGCCTCACTTGGAAAAGGTGGAAAGTGAAAAAGGAAGTTCACTTTGAAACTTTTCTGCTTTTTCTACAGTTGTAGATAAAAAAGTACATCTCCACTCAATGGATCAAGCATAAAGATTGATCATAAAAAATGTTACGTTTCTGTTAGTGGTAAATCCATAAACATGTCAGAGTTGGGTCTTGAAGTCGGCTTCAACACGTTAAGTGAAGAAAACTCCAGATTCAGGATTCAAACAGCTTTGCAGAAACACAGAAACCTCACTAATGAATCGAGTTTATTTCACTGATGAGGAAAAAGATCAGGTCCAGATTTATTCTGCTGGACGGAAAGCACATTTGGATAACATCATATTTGAATCATTGTCCATCCTGTGTTAATATAATAAGTTATTGCTAGTTCTTTGGACGTTCACATAGGATTGGTGGAAGAAAAAAACCTCAAAGCAGCAGTAAAGGAAAAAGGACGAAGCCGATTTTCTACATACACTTAAAATACTTACTAGGACATCAGAATTCAAAATAAGTTAAAATTTTTAAAAAAACTATAAAAAGTAGTCCTACAATAATGACAGATTTCCAGTGTTTCAGACTGAAAGTTGATGTCAATCTAAACATCAATTGTATTAAAACTGGACAACTATGAACTCTCTTTTAGATATGAAGGTTTCTTACAAACATACATATTCACTTTTTTGAAAAATAGTAATAATAATATAAAATACAACAATAGACACATTAAAAAATGTGGAAGGACTCTGCATGGAGTTGTGTAATTTATTTCTGGCTGAAATCAAGACCGCACTTTTATTTCCGGTTGTGGCTAACTGTATTCATCAACATTGCAAATCTGTGTCCTATTGCTGTTATTGTCTAATATTCACTATTTCTTACATTGTATGTTAGTTTGTCAGTGTGTGTATACACAATGACATGAAAAAAGCAACGTTTCCTTCCTGGAACACCCAGTACTCATAAAGCGCTACCATGTCCTATATGATCATATGACTTTTTGAAATGAAACAGCAACGTTAAAACATTTTAAGCCTGTTCAGCAGAACTTTGAAGTGACCGTCAGACTGCTGGTCCTACTTTCCAACTCATTCTCATTCCCAAGTTGTTGCATTTTGACGGATGGTGAAGGACCCGTCCGTGTCAAAACTTGATGTTTTATGTGTCCCCAGCTCGTTGTTTCTTGACTTGTAGGCTGTACCAATTAAATCAGGAGTCCTCAACCTCCGGACCACAAACCGATACCGGGACATGGTATGAACCAGTGTGGTACTGGTCACGGGTACCGAGTTAGGGTACTGCAACTGGATGTAGCGAACCTCAGGACAAGCCAGAGACCAGCTTGGTCAAGGAAAATGAATACACAAATACACAATACTCAAAAGCAAAGTTTTGATTGTAAATTATTTTATAAAGTTCCTCTATTATGAGGAAAGTTCTACAAGAACATCTTACAAAAACAAAAAGATTATTTTCATCGGAGTGGGTCTTTAAGAAAGAATGCTTTACCCAGTGCTGCTTACTTGGCTAGATTAGTGATGGTACAAGTTTACCGAAATATTACACAATGTTCACTAAGCAACACTACAGTAGACCTTAACCAAAAACCAACAACAAATGGCTTCTTTCCGTCTTTGACTCCATTTAGGGGTCAACACAGCAAATTAACCACTTACATCTAACCTTCTGCTTAACACAGGGGTGGGGACTCCAAGCCCAAAGGTACAACGTGTCTTCATGTTTTCCAGATATCACATTTGATTACCTGGACTAGGTGTGTCCAGTCTATTAGAACATGTCAGAGCAAGGTAGGTTGGAAAAACAAGCAGGAATGTGGCACTCCACATCTTCCACATACAAACCTTAATGTCATTTTTTTGTACATCTTCACCTCTAGACTAGGTGACCAGCACCCAAGACATAAGACCACCACGCCGGGGGTCCCCCCCACCAGGGATGGGGTAGGGAACAGAAGGTCGAAGGTCCCACATTCCTTTTATGATGCATGCGTGTTTGTTTGTTAGAGTGTATATTTTGAAGTGTTAGAGGTGTTTGTACTACAGGGTGAAGTTAAAATTGGTGAGTAGGGCCTTGACAGGACATCCCCTGATTGCTCACAGTGATGCCCCGTCACCCTCTCACCAACACCCTACATGTCTATGGTGTGGTTAAACTTGGCGGGAAGGGCACTGAGAGGACATCTACTGTTTGCTGGCAGTGATGTCCAAGCATCAGGCCACCAAGGTCCACCAAGGGTCCTACATGTCTATGGTTCAAATAAAACCAAGGGGAAGGGCAAATCCATGCAGCGACTACAGGAGGGGGGCCACTGCAAGTCGTCCACCCCCTGCAGTGCACTGCAATACAACCACCCTCCCTTTCACCCAAATGAACGTTTGTATGAGGAAGGGGATAGGTTGGGGGCAGTTGGCAGACTGACCCCCGATGGTGGACCGCCGTCCACCGGCCCCCCCCAGCATTGGGCACAAGTCCCCTAGCCCAACCCCAGCCTAACAGCCCCGGCAGAGACCCAAGCACTCTTCCCCCTAAATCATGGATTCAGCTATGGGAGACCAGAGAGACTGAATTCTTTCCAAGTTACTTGAACTTTTAGCTGATGCTTTTTCCAAGCTGAAAGGATCTAAGAGCAGATTCCTTTTTTTTTTTTCTTGCTTTTCCAATTAAACAAAATGTTTTGGCTTTTTTTTTTTTTTTTGCTATACAAAGACTTATGAAGATTACAGATACTAATCCTCCCTCTATATCAGGGGTATTCAACTCCAGGCCTCGAGGGCCACAGTGTCTGCATAATTTCCAGATATCCAAACTCTACTCATGACTGATTACCTGGTTCAGGTGTGTCCAACCAATTGGAGCATGCCAGATCCGGGTATGTTGGAAAACCTGCAGGAATGCGGCCCTCGAGGCCTGGAGTTGAATACCCCTGCTCTATATCGATGGCACTCATGTCACCAAGCACACAAAGTGACGGTGAAGCTGTGATTGAAACATTTAGCCAGACTGATAGATCAGCACAGACCTGCTGCCAGAGAGCCTGGACAGGTGTGCAGAACCACAGTGCATGCATGAAGCTGTCAGTGAGTTTACTATCGCAGTGCTCACAAATGTCTGAGCTTCTGAGACCCATCTTGAACATCCTCTGTCCAGTATAATAAATTCTATGGAGAGTTTTGAATTGGATTAGTTGTAAGTTTGGACTTTTAGTCAGTTTAAAGGTGTTAAGACACATTTCTGTCCTCCTTTTAAACCGCTGTCAATCAAACTGTCACAGACAGATCCTGTTTTAATCAATGAGTCTTTTTTACATCACAACAGCTCTGCTACACGTGCTAAACCCTCATCTGGTCTGGCTAACGTGTCTAGTTCAGGTTATGGAGAAGAGAAGATGGGATCTTCACATTGACTGCAGTCAAATGAGCCGCCGTTGACATTTTTTGTGTGAGTTTCATCCAATACTTACGGTGGCAGGACTGAGAACGCTGGAAGAATCTACACCAGTCAAAAATGCAAACGCCGGCTTATTTGACTGCAGTCTTATGAAGGAAGTTCGGTCCATGAAGTTCTTCAGTTCCTCGTCCAAGCTGACATCCGACTCAAAACCATACGGCTGGACATTCCCGATACTGATGGACATTTTTATGCAGTATCTGTGAAGATTTAGGATAGCGAGACTGTTAGGTTTAAACAACCTGAAAAATTTCTCTTTCTTCAGATCACACAGAGCAAATATGAGAGAAATGTATGCACAACTCTATCAGAGACACAGAGCTATCATAATAAGACAGGAGGGGATCAGGGGCGGAGCTACTCAGCTCAGCTCCAAAAGCCACGCCCCTACAGAGGAGATTTTGGAAACAAAAGCTTCAAATCAACATGAAAAATGTCTTTTTAGATTGAGGGATTTTGGTTAAAATATAAGAATCATAATAAAAACACTACTGGGGACTTTTTTTTTTTTTATAAAAGAAATTATCAAAGGAGGACTTTAAACAATGTTAGAAAAATCATTTAAATAACTTGTTTCCAGCTTCCACTGATGCCTAACTTAAAAACAAGAATAAAAGATGCTGGGGATCCTCACTTCTCTTCTAATCGACAAGTGTGAAGGTCATCAGTTTCTTTTCTATCCACAAAGCCGAGATTTACATTGAAAAGCAAAACACAGCACACAATCCATATTGTTTTTATTCATTCAGCGGGGACCCGGGCACTGGCTGTGTGCTTGTGAAGCCACTGGGACACATTATTACAAAATATTACAATGGTTCCGATGGGTTCGTGCTGCAGCCACAAAGCACCATAATTAGGTGTGTTTTGTGCTGATACACACAGAAACAATGTAATGATGCACATGCAGGCCTCTGGGATTTCAAACTGTAAAGACAAAAACAGCAGAGAACGTGTGAGAATACCACATAGTTAGATTTTTTTGCATTATTACTTCAAAACAATGTTTGTCATTTTGAAAGACACAATACTGGGTTTAAAAGAAAAGCTTTTGGAGAAACAACAAAGCCTTATAATACATTACTCTTTTTATTCTACAGTTCCCATTTACATGATTAATGACTCCAGGTTAATCAGTGTCTTTTAGCAGAAAGTGGGGAGATGGATGCTTGAAGCAAACTGGATGATGCTCCACAGTTCTGTTCAGGAAAATTAGCAAAATTAGCAATGCAGTCAGGGGTCCCAAAACCCTTTTATGCGGAGCCAAGCCTTTAAAATAAAAAGTATGATGTTACATTTATCTTTACCCACAGCGATTTATGAACAAGTGAGCGAACAGGCCTGTGAGTCTGGGTCCTTCAACCGGCAAAAGTTCATAGCGATGCGCTAATGTTTACATGTTCAGACGTAAAGTTATCGAGTAATTAATTGAATAATGGCGCTGTCTAAGATGAGAAAAGTGAACTCTTAAAATCGTGTCTTCTGAGATGAGTAGACTGAAGTTTACGCTTTATTTTACCAGCAGTAAACAGCACAACAACGGCTCACAAATGCTCACTACGAGTGGAATAGATTTTTGGCAAGCCCAAAAAGTGACTCCGAAATGATCAAAGATTGTATGGAGGGGATGGCAGAAACTATATTGGTGGGGAAAAGAGGGACAGCAGCTTTAAGAAAAGGTCAGACAGGTACGTTCCCCCTCCCAGAATGTGTATCCCTGCTCTCAGGGATTGCTGATTTGTTTTGTAGCACTCATATTTTGTCCCAAACAGCACAAAAAGAAGATGGATGAAGGAAAAGACAATTCTGACAATGCAGATAGATCTGGAAGACATTTTCCTTTATTGAAGGAAATTACATGGATCATTCTGACTTTTATCAAAAAGTTGAAAACTTCAAGACTCGCTTTGATGGCTTTACTTTGGGAGACCAGATTGGCCCAATCTGTTAACATCATTAAGAACAAGTACCGCTCCCAGCTCACCGATGAGGATGTGCACGTATGAATCAGAATTGCTTTGACTCCTTTCCTTCCCAGATTTAAGAGCTTAGCTGCCAGTGCTCATGCAAATTTCTAACACAGATAAGTCTATTTTGAAGTTTACCTTTATGTTCATAAAGGTTTTTGCACTTATCAAAATTATAACTTGAATTTTTAATATGTAGTCTTATTTGCAAACTACTGTTAAGGGGTTGTAAAACAGAATGTTAATATTCACACGCTTATGAATCATAATTATGAATCCTTTTTGAGGTACATTCATGAAACCTGTTGCACTTTGAGTGAAATACAGCAGAATATTAGTTTATGAAAGAGAATCCATATTACACTACAAGGAAGCCAGTTTATGTGCAATATATATATTTTTTTTACTCTTCAATGTAGTTTGTATATTTTGTACAAGAATGAATGAATGGAATACTTGTTGAGACAATAATCTAAAAAAAAAGTTACTTGCCAATTTAACTAGACATTGCAGTTAAATAAAAGACCAGAAAAGTGAATTATTGTCTGAATGTTTTTGCATGTTTGGACCACGATCTATCAAGCCAACAGAGTTACTGGACCTCTTGCCACATTAGTTGGGGACCCTTAATCCTTTGGGATTAAATTTACCTGGATTTTAAAACCTCGTGATCAACCACAAAGTGACTAAAATGTAATCTGATCAGTAATACTGGGACAGGATGCATCAACCCTGTTTAATGACATTATAATATGACTAGTTTTTTTTTTTTTTATCATTTTGAAAGTATAGTATAATGACAAACATACTTGTGTGTATTTGTGGGTGTGACTGTTAACTGAATTAATCAATTTTCTAAACCTGCTTATTCCCTTTCAGGGTAATGGAGTTGCTGGAGCCTATCCCTGCTACTTTTGGGCGAGGGCAGAATCCACCCTGTACGGGTCTCCAGTCTGTTGCATGGCATCACGCATTCACACCTTGGAACAGTTTAATCACAACATTAAAGTATGTTTTAGAACTTTGGGATGAAGCCAGAGTGCCTAGAGAAAACCAAAGGAGAACATCTTAAATCCACACAGAATGGATCCGATTCTAACAGGACATTCTCGCTGTGAGGAGGCACTTCTGTTATTCACCTTTCGGTACATCACATCAGGAGTCACCACAACTTATAAGCTGTGTTTGGCCCATACATTTAGTTTGGCAGAGAGCTTTATGCTGGATGTCCTTCCTGACACAACCTTGTGTTTTATCCAGACTGGAGGACCGGCACAGGACTATGTCTCCCCTGTGGCTATATAGTTAGGCAATGGCATGAATAGTCTTGCCTAAGGACCCACACTGGAATAAGCTCCTCACACTCCTTTGGAATCGAATGCTGGTTTCCCCTGTGCCAATCCTGCCGGCCAACTGAGCCATCCAGCCATTAACCCCTCCATCATGGTGCAGACACACAATATTAACCCTACATCACAGCTTAGGGTAGTGGTGGAATCATATAACTTTACTTCTTACTACTTAATACTTTTCAAGCTATAAATCAAACTCTACTTAGTTACTAATTACTATATTTAATAAATCAAATTTGTCATAAGAGTGCATTTCATTATTTCTATTGAGTTTAAAAATTCTGTGTGATTTTTTGTCATGTATTGTCTTCAGTTTAATGTTTGAAATAAACCAGATCAATCAGTCACAGACCCATTCACACACAAATTCACACACTGCTGGCGGCTCCGCTGCCGAACACTGGCGTCACCCTTCCACCAGGGGCAATTTGGGGTTCATTGTCTTTGACACATGGGTTGGCACGGTGGGGATTGTACCTGCAATCTTCCAATCAGAGGTCGACCACCCTGCTGCTACACCACAGCCGCCCCCGTGGTGCAAACGTTGCTCAAGGCTCTTTTCTTTCACAGCAGTATTCCAATACATGAAAGCTTTGGTATAATATATTTCCTTCAGGTCACAGACTGTAACTAGAAAAATTGCATTACCTGCGATAATGCTAGTTTAAATGCTTTTTTCTGAAATGCTGGTTGCTGAAAATGCTGAAGCAATTTACTGTAACTGTTAAAAGGGGTTTGCTGAAAATGCAACATTTGATAAAAGACTTGAAATTTTGTTAAAGCACTATGAGAGACCACTGACGTTGGCCTAAATTTCAGAAATTTTCTTTGTAAGTTTGCTTAAAAATCCTCAATACATGCCAATTTTGTAAAAAATGTGTTGCTTAAGTATGAGCTAAACTCTAAATTTGCCAAAAAAAAAATAGCACATTCCCAAAATACTAGCAAAACTCCAAAAATAGCTTAAAAATCCTGAGTAAAATGAGTTAAAAACATTATCCTGTTGCTAAAATTTAAGCTAAATTCAAAAGCAGCCTAACAAACCTAACAAACCTCAGAAGATTATAAATTAGCCAAAGCCATTAGCCTCTTCCTAGCTAAACTCAAAAATAGCTTAACATTCTTAGTAGATAACAAATTAGCCAAAAAGCGTCAGCATATTGCTAAAATGTTAGATAAAATTAGCATTAAAAAACACTCAGTAGATGCCAAATTACCAAAATGAGCTATCATAATGCTAATGTAACAGCTCTTTGCCAGATTATTTAAAATGACTGAAAACAATAGTTTCAATTTCTCATTTGCTTCTTGTGAGGCATATTTCACTCAATATTTCAAAAACTATAACATTTATGGATACCAAAAGTACTAGCAGTAATGTCCTGAACAAACTGAATGTTTTGATACCGAGATTGATGAAGTCGCTGAAAGTGTGATTGAGTTTTTACGTGTCGAAAATGTATGGAAAGGAGTTGGAGAATCCTACAATTATTAATTTCTCCTCCAAGATCAATTTTCAAATGGTTATGTGAATTATAAGAGACAGCATTCGTACTTCAATGCTAAATCCAAGTTCCTGATTGGTCAAAGTTCAAGTGGTGTAAGTTGCAATGCATGTGGTCATATGTTTTGAACTTAAAGCCCAAAAAAGTTCATAGACACTCGGGTAGCGGCACGTGAATGCACGAGATTTTGAACATGGAACTCCAAAACACGCATTTATTTGCATTTACGTAGACTTTTCATTAAAAGTGGTCAGCTGAACATGGGTTGCAGAGGGCATTTTTATTTCATCAATACATCTTTGAAAGTTTGTATTTATTCAGATGACTTCATTGAACTTGAGTCATATTATCCAGACTTAAAATCTTCTTTCTTAAAACATGTCATCCAAGTCAAGCTGTTCATCAAATCAAGTGGATTCCATGAGAAAATCATAATAAAAATCCAAATTTTTATCAGGTTTTTTTTTTTTTTTTAAATCTGGTATTACCTTGTTCTTACCACGGTCTTTGAGATTCTTCTCAAGAAAGTCCATAAATTATCCAGGATTTGTAGGTGCAAAGCTGTAAAAGTCCAAAAATGCATGTGTTGCTGAGGTAATATTTGGGTAATTCTGCCGAAGTAAGTCATGACTGAAGTCTGTTTTGAAGCACAAATTTAGTGGAAGAACAAAACCAAATATCTGCTTCTGAATTTAGCAGGTAATTTCAGGACTCCACACAGTATTTCACTCATTAGAGACGCTGCAGATCCTGGAACCTCCACGCTTGCTATGTTTTGCCTTTGTGGTTGCTTATAGACAGTTTGTTAACAAGTAATAACTCAAGATGTTCTGCCAGTGGGATACTTTAACCACAGACAGTGTTTTTAAGAGAAAAAAGAGACTGTGCTGTGGGGTTTCTCTCGTGCGTGGCTCTCATTATCTTGCTTGCCAGAAGGACATGCCTTATTTTCACAGCCATTTGAAATTTCACAATTGGTGGAAAAATGCTGGCAGGCAGTTTTTAAGGATTTACAAGGTGTGTTACTACTCAACAGATAACATTTTTAGTTAGTTAAAAGTTAAAAGAGACCATATGCTGGTTTAATCCTAATCATATATACAGTTGAACTATCATTCATTTAATTGTATTCCTATTTATTTTTCAAACTGATTATTTTTGCTCAATCTCTTCCCTTTGTCACAGAAAACGTCTAGAACAGATGTGCCTTGAGGGTTGTTTTCCAACCAACCTGCCATTGAATCTCCTTATTGGCCAAACACACCTGATCCAGGTAGCAGATAAGGCGGAGTTTCTAGATAACCAGCAGGAGGTCAGCCCCTCTTTGGACACCCATGGTCTAGCCAGAGATCTGCAACCTGCAGCTCCAGATCGACATGTGGCTCTTTTATCTCTTCATTGTGGCTCCTTGGCCAAACATAAAATAAGTCAGGGAGACCGCTGACCCAGATATGTTGACCGTCTACAGCTCTCTGCTAATGGCTGCTTAACCAAAATCTACCTAAAGAAAAAAAATAAACAAAGCCTGTGAACTAAGACTACCAGGGTCCAACCCCAAACTGAAATAACAAAACCCAGCAGTGTAAGACTTCTGAGGACAAAGAGGGGAAAAAGAAAAAGAAAAGACAATGAAACCTTTTTTTTAAGGATTACTTTATTAGCATATATTACATTTAGATTAGTTACATTTATAAATTGATGGCTGAGGTGTACATAGATGATAAACTTTGTAGGTTTTTACATCCCTGTTGACCTGAAGACGTCTTGTTTGCTTAACTCTACCTCCAGAATGAACAGATTTTATATATATATATATAAATATTTTATTTATATATAAATAGTTTGATCTTGTATGAGTTAAAAGCACAGATATCTTATTGCCCTTGTATTTCACAAGAGCATCTTTATGTGAAAAAAAATTTATTTTGCTAGGTTCTTTCTGCTTGTGTCAAATGGTAAGAAAAGAATCCT
The DNA here is from genome assembly GCA_003999625.1 of Oryzias javanicus. Classification (NCBI taxonomy): domain Eukaryota; kingdom Metazoa; phylum Chordata; class Actinopteri; order Beloniformes; family Adrianichthyidae; genus Oryzias; species Oryzias javanicus. The sequence goes on along the minus strand of CM012446.1, from coordinate 25,319,420 downwards.
CTTTTTCTTTCTATATTTTTGCTGGTATTTGTGCCAAAAAAATTGACATAGACATTAATAGACATTAGGAAGAAAAAAATAAGAATGAATTAGAGGACATTTTTATTGTGTTCTCCCTCTAAATAAGAAAACTATCATAAAGTACAGGAGAAGAAAGAGTAGAATCTCTTTCATGTTGCTTTGGACTCCGCCCGCAGACTAGATCATCAACACGTCATGGCCCAAAACTGAGTCCGTGATTGATTGATTGACACAAACACAAAATTCCGATATTTAAACTCGCAGATCAGAATTTCAGCTGCCAGGCTGCTACGCTACTGGATCTCTAACCGCCTATTGACTTAACATTGAAACTGGCCGCATTTGGTATGAAGACAGCTTTACCTTGTCTGGACAGGGTTCCCAAACGTTTCTTCAAGTTAAGACTTTTTCAGACTTTTTTTAAGACCTTGCATGTGAAAAATGAAAACCAGTATCTCTGCCTAATTCTCAGCTCAATGGACAAATAAAAAAACAAAATCCTTGTCAGTAACGGAGAAAGGTAAGGAATTACATCTTAAATTTCATTAACTAATTTACAATTATGTGACTACAGAAAACCTTTGTTACTTCATTACTCACATTTTGGAGCAGTAAAACTATCGGAGAGTAATAAGCCAAATTTGTGTTAAGAATTGGCTGTGACATTGTCTTTTGGTTAAATGAAACAAAATGGACACCAATGGGGGGGGGGGGGGGGGGGGGGCAATCCAGAATTTGAGATTGGTCAAGGTAAGATTAAGAAAGTATAAACATGGACGAATACGAAGATATTAGAGTACTCCAATTAGTTGACAGCTAATATTTAATTGATTGCTGATTGTTGTACAAATTAACTTGATACATGCAGAGAATGCACCTCCTTTCTCATTTTCTTCTCCTCTAATTTTAGCGAGTACATCTTCATCCTCACTTGTAATTTTCCTCTTAAACAATCTTGGCTGCATTGATCTTTTTTTTGAGGACTTTTACTAATAAAAATGTATTTATTTGCTGGATATTTCACTTTTACTATTGCATTATTGTTTTATCTTGAACTATCAGTCACAATTGTGTTCAGGAACTGTATGAGTCATTTATTGCTTTTCTTTTTTTTCCCATTGCAAACTAACCAACAAACACAAACAAACTAGCCTCCAACTTGAATAGAAATATGCCTACTCAAATGTAAACAAATTGAGTGTCCAGGGAGAACAAATCAAATGTATCCTTCATGATTTTTTATCTTCACTGGTGTCCGTGGTTGACATAAAATCCTGTCCACATTTGTCTTGTGAGAGATCACACATCAGTATAAGGGTGGGGTCATCTGGACCCTATCAGAGAACACAAGGGTTAACAAATAAAGCTCTATCAGCATGAAATCATATTTTAGATGCATGTACTTATGTATATGCACCACAAAGGGGCTACAGATCTAAGCCAGCAGGTGTGGGCATGTCGGTGTTGGCCCGGCACCGCTCTCTGTAGCATTTCCAGAAGGTTTAACCTTGACAGAGGGGTGACTCGCTCCTACGAAAAGACTGCAGATGTCGCCCTGGCCGATACTGGTTCAGCTTGGCAACAACTGTTTGCCCTTCGTGTAGAGAAGATGCTTGCCTAGAAAGAAACTTGTTTAGCCTTCTCTACTCTGTCTTTAGCATTACTGTCTTTATGTTAGACCAGGGATCTTAAACTCTGACTTTTGTTTACCTTATGCACTCACTGCCACTTTTATCTTTGTGTTCTTGCCAGCTTTTTCTAATGAAGCTTTCCAGGTTTCTGGTTCTGTGTGTTAATAGCTTTTTTATCCATCCATTCAACCTGAAGATCCAGGGATACCCCATACCACTCTGGTTACGTAACTTTGATTCTCGACAGCCACAGTAAGGGTTTTAAGGTTATACTGGTTGTGTCTTATACCTCGTGGGCCGCATGAGAAGACCCTGAAACCTCAAAGGAACAATGTCCCAGCGTGCAGTTGTTCGGTATTAATGGTCTGTGGTCTACTCTCAAATGTTCTAATCCAAACCGCACACTCCAAACTTTCACACAGGTCAAACACTTCATTTTTGATCTGGGCGTAACGAGTTTTGGCCTCTGACTAATGGGCAGCAGTGACTGCTTTTCACTCTTTTCCATGGAGCTGAAAGATTACAATCCCTAACTTTTGACTGGTTGTATCTACTGATAAGATGGTTGGCTTTGTCCTTTTTTTCAAGGCAAGGCTATTGTTAACCCACCTATTACAATGAGGTCTTGTCCATGTCTACTTTGATGTAGTTCTCACAGGCAGTGAGTATGAGGTCTCAGTTTGCATCTACTTTATTTATGACTTGTTTTTTTAAAAAAACACACATAATATTGATTATTGGTTGATTGTTATTATGGAATCAGCAGGCACATAAGAATGTTTGCACAGATTCATAAACACATTTATGACTGTGAACTCTTGATGACTATCTTTTTCAACACGTGATCCTCACGTTGTTGCATGTAAGTCTTTGGTTTCACGTGGGTTTTTGACACTTAGAAAGAGAAGTCCCACAAATTCACAGAACTCCGCCTCCATCAGACCAATCGAGGACTGTCATTAAATCTGTTCCCTCGCAGACACGCTATGTCCTGAGAGGAAACTTTCCACCGTTCAGAGCACATCCCTCTTTCTGCAAAACAACAGCCTCTCACTGCATGTAAGGCTTGTATTTTCCTGCAACGTTCCCCTCCCAACATCACTTTACACAATTGTTTCCCAACAAGCATTTCAACTCCTGACTTTGAAAAATGGTTTCCTTTTGTTTGATTTCAGCTGAGTGTTATTTGCAGCTTTTCATCCTTTGTAGTTTAAAATCCACGCAGTAGAGCATTGATCCAAGTGAAAAGATTTGCTCAGTGAAACTCCCAGACCTCACCCACAGGTTTTTTATTCTTTAATTTTGACAGAAACACGTCAGAGCAAGCAAAGCCTGCAAAGCCAACATTATAAGCAGAAAGTAATATGGGTAATAAAAAGTAACATTAATTAAAAAAAAACTTTTTTTTTTTACCTCTTCCTTGGAAAAATTCATATGTTGACCATTTGCATAATACTTATCTTATATATCTTATTATTCTTGAACTCTAGTTTTAGAGGGACTTTTTCAATCACAATTTCTAAATAGCTAAAGATTACAACATTTTCAACACCTTTTACATGTAATACTTTAATCATTAAAGAACTAAACTGGAGAGGACTGTGGAGTTATTTTAAGTTTTCAAAAATATTAAAACTTTAAATCGTTCAACAAATGAGCATCTACAGAGCCCTGGACATCAGACATGAAAAATGAACAGGTTGTTCAGTCAAATCAATCATTTTTGACCACAAATTGATATTTTGTGCACACAAATTAGAATTTCTGGCCTCAAGTTAGCATTTCATTAGCATTTAGGGGGTGCAAATTAGCAGCTTGTGTACGAAAAATTGCAATATTTGTGAAAGAATTACTGTTTTGTCTGGGCAAATTAATGTTTTAGTTTTAATTAATATATATATTTTTTAACTCCTATTACTAATTCGCAGCCACAAAATAGTAATATGAGAATACAAAATGCTAATTGGTGTCTATAAAATGCTTACTTTTAACATTACCGGTCCAACAAAAATGATTAACAACATCAGAGCTAGTGTTTTTTCTATGTCACAACTAGATCTGGGTTGTAAAATTGATAAATTCATCTCAGCTTAATAGATCAATAGTCGATCCATAAAAATAGAAATCGATCAAGCACAAAAAGCTCAGCTAGCTTGATTTTAACGTTTAATGGGATTTCCCAAAGGACACTAATGCTAACGCTCAGTCGACGTAAACATACTTTGCTGACTAAATGAACATCTTTATAAACTCACAGGCATTTACTTCCAAACTCTTTAAAGTGTTTTTTTAAAGTAACAATTTGGGGTCTAAAGCACTTTCTTTTTTTTTTGCTGATTCTTTGTTCTTCTTGAAAAAAGGTGTACGGCTATAGTGCGAGCTCCACCTAGTGCCAAACTGAAACGACCTCCAGGAGAAGCAGAACAATGTTTACAATGTTAATAATCTGAAGATTTTTGTTAGAACTTCTTCTTTAGAGAATCCATGTAACACTGTATGATATTATGTCATTAATTCACTAATATGTTTTACAGTATGTGAACCTTATGAGATTAATTAACATAGATTCAAAACATATAGTGGACTATTAATGTATTTCTAAACAAATGTGTCTAAATGTAAAAACTCACAATTGAATTGAATTGAGTGAATCCAAAGAATAGAAAAGATCTGAATTGAATAGAATTAGGCTCTGGTGAATCCAGTTGAATCAATTTTGGAAATTTTAATCAATACCCTAATCACAACTATACACTTTTTTTCAACTGCATTTTTAGCTGCTCCTGATTCAAAATGATTTGAATTAGGAAACAGTCAGAAATTCAGATTTAAGATTAATTTTGTTCATATATGTCTGGGAAAAAAAAAAAAAACTAAAATATGTTAAAAACACCAAAAGCTTTTTATTTATTTATTTATTTTTTAAATCAAAGTGGGTCTTTAACTTGTTCAAAAATGGCTAAAAATCATTTCTCCCTCCACATGTTTGAGTATCATTCAGCTCCATCGTAAAATCAAACGTCATCTCCTAATACTTAAGTCTTTAAATCTTATGTTGCATTTTGGATGTAATTAATAAACAAGTGTCTCTACTGAGTGTGGCTAGCTCATTTAGTTATGCTAGCATGACTTCTGCTGTACACATGCAGCTGGAGTCAAAGGACGGCTTAACAAACATGCCTTGGCCTGCTCCTCCATGTCGTAAAGGTTTCTTTTTATATCATTTCTTTAGTTTTGACAGACGACGAAAACTCAAGAATGCCCGTGTTTTATCTGAAGTGCAGTGCTTTTATTCCACTTTCAGCAGATCCATTTTAAAAAGCCAGCCTGTAAGTGCTTTGATTAAACGTTATACATTTTAGTGCTTATCTGGAAAGCTGCTCCAGATCACAGGCTGTCAGGAACACATTGTTTGATGTGAACTTGTGCATGTATTTTCTCCGACTTTGTGTCAGGAAATGAAACCTCAGATCTCATCGCTAAGAGGATTACGTGGGAGACCAAAAAGACTATGCAGGAATCTCCAATGCATCCACAAATCCCTCAGTTGTTTCTCTCCCAACAACTTCAAAACTATGGTTGGCTTCTTTATGAGTGCTGGCATGAAAAACCCACATGGATCACATCAGTTTTCCATTTGAGAATGTTGTGTTTTTTCAGTTGTAGGCAGAGTATAGCTACCACTACCTGCATCCTATATAGAGGAATGTATGTTGGGGTGGTCTAAATGTCGAACATATCTGTATTATAAGTAAACTGGTCTCCATCAACCCTCATTTCACGGAACTGAAGGTCTGTGAGACTCAAGTAATGACTCAAAAACAAAAGGGTAATGTAAAGCAAAAAACCTTTGATACATTAGTTTTAATCCACAAATAAGTTCTAGAGTTACTGGGAATGCAGTTAATAAAGTCTGATTGACAGACTTATATCTGATCTAATCTTTTGTCTTACTTTTAGTTCAGTGTGCCTTATATAGCCTATGTGACATAAATTATTGACTACAATCTGGTACTCCTTATAGAGCGGAAAATATGCCATTCTCTATTTTAGACTCTTCTAAATACAACTTAAACCTGAATCAAGTTTAGCATATTAAAGAAAAAAACAAAGTCACTTATTTAGAAATGATCAGTTTGTCTAAAAGGATAAGTGTAATAAAGCAAAAGATGTCCCCTGTGGCTAAAGCAGCTTAGAATGGTTTTATTTAATCTCTGGAGCTGCATTAAAGTATTAATTAAATGATGGAATTTAGTGCTTTTTCAGGTAAAACTTCTTTTTAAGTAAATTATTTATTGTCTATAAATGACATTACTTGTCCAAACTTAAAATAATCAAAGCTTTATCCGACCTTGAATCCCAAAGCTTGTCTTCTTCTTGTTTACAAGCCCATCCATCCTTCCATCTTCTTCTGCTCATCTGGAGATGATCAGACTTCTCTCTCACCGGCCTCTTCCTCCAGCTTCTCTGGGGGGATCCTGAAGCTTTCCCAGGCCAGTTGAGAGTCCGAATGTCCAAATTCCTTCATTACTCACTAGTGCACTACATAGCACTTTTGCCATTTTTAGATCTGTCCGAATTAACTATTCCAAAATTAAGTGCACTAGAAATTTCACAGAGGTCTTTAAAAAACTTGATCAACAAATATAGACCACAATGCATTGCGGTCAAACATTTTTCAATGTTTCAAGAATGACCCATTACTACCCTTCAGACATCTGAACCATTTAAAAGTCCTGGTTCAGTTACTTTTTTTTTCCTTTTTTTTCACAAATATTTTGTTGCGAAAATCAGACAATATTGAGCATGGAAAAAATACATCTTAAATAACCAAAACAAACGCTCCATGAATTTGCTTAGTTAGATTTAGCTTGTGTATGAGACACACTAACTTAATGTTCTGATCATTAAATAAAATGTATTTTACTATTTTGTCAAAATGAAAAAATGTATTAATATTCAGATAGTCTTCCTATACATCATAATCTTGAAAAATAGTGAAATATTGTCTATGGAAGTATCTTGGGATATATCAGGATCATCGTTTCATGACACATGTATTGTGATCTATATACATAATCTATAGCTTAACTTTTTTCAGATGAAATTCAAGAACTTGAATTGAGTTTTGATGCAGAATCATTTGTGCCAACCTTAAACCATCCTCCGGGTCCATGCAGCCAAGAAAAAAAGCTCAGCGCTGGCTTTACGTATTTAGAAAATTACATGCTAATACCGTCGTCACTTTTCCTTTGGGCTAATGCTAACTAGCATAAAAGGAACATCTAATTATCATTATCGTTATGATCTGTTAGTTGTGTTTCAATTACTCCACAGTAGAGTGTTTTCTAAATTTTTATCAATGTCATTTCCTAAAACGTCTCAACACAGGTAAGGTGCCAGTTAGTGTCGTGGAGAGTGGACAGATCCCACAGCAGAGCCAGAGGAGATGGATTGCAGTGAAGGTTTATTGGCCTCACAATAAAAAGACAAACCAAGGGATGAACACTGGTAGTGGAGGCAGGGAGCTTGGCCAATGAAAACTTTACTGGGAACCAAGAAGGGGCCAAACCGAACGTAAATAACCTGGTAGGTTGGAGGGGCCAGGGAGAGGCTTTTATAGGTGCAGAAATTAAAGATGGGAAGCAGGTGTGCAGGGCCACCAGGTAGAGAAACCCACGCCTCCTACCCCACGCCACCCTGTAGAAGCACAGACAGACAGAAATACATAAGCAAAAAGCAACAACACACAAAGGGAAATAACACTGAATCATAACAGTTAGCCATGAGGAAGGCAGAGGAACCTCATCATCAGCTGAGAGGAGGATAAGTAGTCAGAAAGTCACTTAAAAGTTTGTTTACACATACAAAATTGTGTTGAACCGGTTTCAAATGTTCTAACATGTGGGGTGAAAGGAAGGCGGGACAGTCCGGAGCAATGTTCTGATAAAAGAATTGGAGGCGGAACGCCGCTCCGGCAGGAGAGATCAGCTGTGTGGCTGGTTTTCACTGTATAACACATGACAGAAGCAGCGGTCACGCTTACGGAAGAAAAAAACAAAGAAAATTGATACTCAAACTGGGAGCAGGCAGCGCTGTATTGGCTCCATTTTGCGCCCGGTACCGTGTCCGGAGGGCTGCAGACCCCTGACCAAGCAGACGCTCCAGGGGGTGACGAGCCAGAGACACCAAGGGGTTCAGGGGGGTGACGCGGAGGGATCCCGAACCAGGCGTCGGTGTACGATGACCCGAGAACGAGACCGCGCTGTCCGCAAACAAGTTCAATGCGGACGCGCGTGTAATGGGGTGCGTTTGAATTTTCATTCGGGAGCATTCAAGTCGTTCATAGTCTGATCATTAATGTGTATTTTACACGGAGGTGCAACACGACAAGAGCAACAATAAATGAATCATAAACTTCTCATCACTCTTGTAATTGGTCGGTTTAGATTGTATTTCAGTATTTCAAGATAGAAAAAGTAAATGGTGACATTGTGAAATAAAGCAGGAAATTATTTAAAAGAAAACATAAACAAAAAGCATGCAGAGAAAAATGAATCAGATTTTTAAGAGGAAGATCAAAGTGAGGATGAAGATGAGCAGACCAGATTGGGGGAGGGGGTAGTACCGGCATAACAAAAAATCTACTTTCACCCCTGTCTAACATGCTACGTTTTGTCTGAAGAAGTCATATGATCGCTGGGCACTGGGAATGAATGAATGAATGAATGAATGAATGAATAAAATGGTTTATTTCGAGCAATCAGTTCATAATACATGAAATAACATATTGCATAATACAATCACAAGTAGATCGCTTGAAAGGGAGTGGAAGGAAGCGAACTTTTATAACCCCACCTCGGCTTGACCATACTATTTTCTCTACATGAATTATCAATATCCGGTTCAGGACTTAATATCAGATATTTATACTCTTCAATCATAGAATCAGGTTATAAAGGATCATTAATATCAGTGACGTAATCAAATTTCAAAACATCCACAGACAAGTATAATTTATATAAATCAGTAACAATGATCTAAATATTCTCATTAAAAAAAGACCATTTGAGAAGATTGTATTCATCAAAGAATGATTGTAATAATACAAAAAGTAATAATTAGTTGAAAAGAAAAAAGATTTTGAATTTGAGCAGAATCAGTGCTACATGACAGTTAAGGAACAAGGGAATTGTGCTCGAGTTCCGCAGTTCAGAATCAGATCAAAGTTCACACTCAACGGTTTCATGAGTTCACATTTCACATTTTGCTTCAATTAAAGGTTCAAACATGCGTAATCCCACAGTTATCAAAGTCTTTCATTGACTTTATTTCCAGAAGCTTTGTCAGGTCCGGTGATCCGAGAGGTTTGATAAAAATTCTGGAGTTCTGGACCCATGTAATGTGGATGTGTTTTCTCTTGCGTAGGAGCCTCGCGTGCTTCGCCAGATCAGCATGATATTTCGAGAGATGATCATTAAAAAAAACAGGTGTACCTTTCAGGTGTTTGCGTTGTTTCATCAGAGCTATCTTGTGCTTTTGATTCACAAACCTGATCAGGATCGTTGGTTTATCCGTGTTCTTTCCTCGAGGAAGCGGATGACAGACCTCAACAGTATTTAGGTCCAAGAAAATTTCTTTAGACTCAAGAAATACTCCAACTTGATTCTCCACAGTCGCGTTAGCATCCACCACAGCTCTGTTAGCATCCATGCTATCTTTGGTAGCACCAGGCCGAGCCCGGGGTTGTAGTCGAAGTCTCGTGAGAATAACCTTATTCATCTGTACTTGTTGATCCATGTCACACATTCTCCTCTCCAGGAGACCTTGGCGATTATATTGTTTGTTACATGCCTTTTCCTGTTGGAAATCTTCCACAAGTTGTAGCAGTGGTGATAACTTAGCCTCAAGCTTCATCAGAGCCAATAGCTTAGCATCCATGAGGAGTACTGAGATAGCTGCCTGAATGTCAGCAAGCGGGATTTTGAGTTCGGCTTCAAAATTTTTCTTCGGTGCCATGTTCAACTCCCCTCGTTGCAGAAGCTGTTTTTGCAGTAGCTTGGGGATTAAAGTCGCTTATGAGCAACTTTAAAAGGCTTTAAAAGCCGAAGAGTTGAGGAGAGTTGGAGACACATGTCTGCTGCTCGTGACCTGGAACCGGAAACCCACTTGACAGACTAATATATAATGTAAGAAATAACTGAAATTAGACAATACCAAGAATAGTAAAGAGGGATTTTTATAAGTCCATAAATACAGTTAGCCATAACCGGAAGTAAACAAGTGGTCTTATTTAAAACTGGAAATACGTCACACACATCCGTGCATATCCTTTCTTGGAGATTTTTCACTGATTGAAGCTCCTCCTCCTTTTGACACTCACCAATCAGAGGCAATGCTGTATTATCCTTCGCTTTCTTTGGAGCTGATTTTCATAAACTGCTTCTGTTTTATTTATGGAATTCAGTGCACCTACTCTAATTTTAAAACAAGGACTTGGTTGCCATGAATCATTACTTGTTTTCATAAACATGACAGCATTAAAAGAAGGCTGCTTTTGATCTTTATGTTCAAAACAGGATGCCACAAAAAAATTTTAATATGCTCATTTACTTGTAAATAAGTATCGGAGACTCTTAGGAAACTCTTGTTGTCCTGGCCATCCTCCCAGTTTGGTAACTTTGATCATGGCAAGATATTTTTCTCACACTCAGCCTTGTGAACATTTGTCAGACTTGGTGGAAATCGTGCGCCTGTGTGGGCTAAATTCCTGCTTTCCCCTACCTCAATCAATTCCTTGAATATCTATGAAAATCCTGCAAAGATGACGGCAGAGATGAAAGGGTAAATAGCTGCACTGAGATAAAAAAGCCCCACTGAAAGAGCAGTTAAAAATGTTTCATGAAAGAGAAATGTGAGCAGAGAAGGCGTGGGACCATCCAGAAGTGCGTCTGTTGTTCTGCGCTGTTAGAGGAAGAAAAGACAGCTTTGTTTAGCTTAAGTTTTTTTCCCTTTAGGCCGAAAGTCACATCAAACATTCAGAGTGACTCAGATTTAATAAAGATGCATACAGTTGACGTGAAGGAGAAGAGAGAGCTGAATGAACAAAAGAGGCTGAGTCTTTTGTGCTTACTTATGATTCTTCAGAGCTTTTTGTGCTCTCTGCAGTTTCATGAGTCATAAGCAAACATGACAACAAATGCCAGCAGTAGCCAAAAATGCAGCATTTGTTTTTGTCACTCTTGTGTAACTAATGTGCGAGCCTTCGTCTCGCTCTTGGCTTTGCCGTCTCCACGTGCTTCTATGGTCCTTGACTCACTGTTATGGAGGGAACAAATAGTGAATTTATAGAACTAGAAGATTCTAATATATAACTGTACTCATCCCTGTATGGAAAACTGTTTTCATTGTAATGAAAGATCACATTTTTCCCCAGAATTTTACATGTGCAAATAGTATGTTTAAAGGAATTCATGTCTTGATATTTTTATTAGGATGTGAAGGACGATGAAGGGGATGACTTTCTAGGTTTTGTTTAGTGTAGTTTGGATAAATCCCCATTAAGCTACACTCAACATCCATTTTATTAGGTCCACCCTGCTAGTACCAGGTTGGACCCCCTTTTGCCTTCAGAACTGCCTTTAGATTCAACAAGGTACTGGAAACTTTCCTCAGATATTTTGGTCCATATAGACGTGACAGCATCCATGATGCAGATGTACCGTTCCACCACATCCCAAAGAATATCTATTGGGTTGAGATCTGGTGACTGTGGAGGTCATTAGAGTAGTAGTTGAACTTATGTTCAAGTATGAGAGTATTCCAGCTTTATGAAATGGAGCTTTATCCTGTTGGAAGTAGCATCAGAAGATGGTAAACTGTGGTCATAAAGGGATGGACATGGTCAGCAACAACTCAGGTAGGCTGTGGTGTTGTAACCATGATCAATTGGTAATAAGGGGCCAAAGTGTACCAAGAAAATCTTCCCCACACAATGACACTTCCACAAGCCTCAGTCATTGATACAAGGCAGGATGGATTTGTGCTTTCATGTTGTTGATGCCAAATCCTGACCATCTGAAGAGTCAGCAGAAATAGAGACTCATCAGACCAGACAACATGTTTCCATCTTCTATTGTCCAGTTTTGGTGAGTCTGTGTGAATTGTAGCCTCAGTTTCTTGTTCTTAGCTAACAGGAGTGATACCTGGTGTGTTCTTCTGCTGCTGTAGTCCATCTACCTCAAGGTTGGAAGTGTTGTGCATTCAGAGATGCTCTTCTGCAGACCTTTGTTGTAACCAGTGTATTTGAGTTACTGTAGCCTTTTAATCAGCTGGAAACAGTCCGGCCATTCTCCTCTGACCTCTGACGTCAACAATGCATTTCTGCCCACACAACTGGATGTTTTCTCTTTTTCAGACCATAGAGATGGTTGTGGGTGAAAATCCCAATAGATCATCAGTTTCTGAAATTCTCAGATCAGTCTGTCTGTCACCAACAACCATTCAAAGTCACTTCAATCACCTTTCTTTCCCTTCTGGTGCTTGCTTTGAACTGAAGCAGATCATCTTGACTACGTCCATATGACTAAATGCATTGAGTTGCTATCATGTGATTGGCTGATTAAAAGTTTACATTAATGATTAGTTAGTTGGACAGGTATGCCTAATGAAGTGGCCAGTGAGTGTATAATTGATAATGATCATACCTTTACTCTTGATTGTTTCTTTTAATGTTTTATGTAAAGCACTTTAAATTGTCTGTGTGCATGAAATGTTCTATACAAATAAACAGTAATTTAAAAAAAGGATAAATAAATAAATTAAAAAAAGAAATTACTTGAAGAGGAAAATGAACATAGCTGTACGAATCTAGGTCACATAAACATGTGTAGTACAAGCGATAAATAATATGTATGTGTTTATTTTAAATCAAATACTTCTGTGTTTCATTTTCAAGTGTGGCAATTTTGTTGGCATGAATAACCCAGAATATCTTTCGCGCTTTCCTTTAAGCATGTTTGCTTTACACAGTGCCCCACACACCACTGCCTTTGATCCAGCTAATGAAATCCAGTATAAAACACAATTTCAGGCAATTTTAAGCAGTGCTTCACACAGAGAGTGCTTTTAACATATTTCTAAGAGCATGCATTTGTCCATTTGTGCAGCTCTGAGCCAGTGCACTTCTGCATGGCCTGTGTTACATTGTTTGAGTCATAAGTATCATAAAGGTCCAAAAAGCTGGTCTCTCTTGATGTATAGAGTGTACTTGTAAGACAGTCTTAGAGTGTGTGAGCCAGAGTGTGTGTCATATCTATGTTCAACTTTTTTAATATGAAAAACCACCATAAGCTTAGATTTATCCAAAAACAAAAAATCAATAAATAGCAATTTCATTTCATTTAAGATAATTTAAAAAAAACAATACATTGAAAGACATATAGTGTAGGCCTATTGCAAGGGACACAATTGAGCATCATGGGGGAATGGTCATGTTAAGGTCAATAAATTGATCATGCGAATACCAAACATGACTTCATTCTGGATCTGCCTTTACTCAAGTTAACAAATACTGATATTGATGTAAATCCACATGATGATGGAAGATGGAAATTGTATTTGGTTATTATACTTATTATAGGAAATTGGTGGCAGAGTTAGAAAGAGACAGAAGGTATGTTAAAGACTATGGTTTTTAAATACAAATACCCCATAAGGTAAATCTACAGGATTGTTAAACAAATTTTGAGGAAAGTTGTCTTGTGTGTTCAGGACATGAGATGAGGAAAGATGTATTGATGAAGGGCCTGAGCTATGGAAAATTTGAAGGTAACACGTTAAATGCTTTTTGATTGTTTTCCCCAAGAAGTCAGTGGATAAAGTAAGAGGTCATCAGTGCAGACCTCAATGGATTTGTTGGTATAGTGACATCCATCCTTTTTTTTAGCCCCAAATACAATAACCTCTGTTTTATTTTTGTTTAATTCAAGTAAGCTGTGGCACGACCAGTCATTAATGTCCTCAATGCATTTACCAAGAGCTTGTACGGGGCTTCGGTCTCCTGGTGTCAATGTAATATATGTTTGTCATCTGCATAGCTATGGTAACTGATGTTGTTGTTCTTTATAACCTGGGCCAGTGGGGGCATGTAGATGTTAAATAGAAGTGGCCCCAGGATGGAGCCTTGGGGAACCCCACATCTAATTTCTGTTGGCTCAGATGTGAAGTTACTAATTGACACTAAAATATTTCCTGTTTTCCAAGTACGTTTCGAACCAGTTTAGTACTGGCTTAGTGAGACCCTCCCAGTTTTCCAGTCTTCTGAGTAGTATAGCGTGGCCGACTGGATCATAAGTGGCACTGAGATCCAATAAAACTAGCACTGACATATTTGCACTGTGTTCAAACCTATATCATTAGTCACTTTGGTCAGAGCCGTCTCAGTGTTGTGGTGCTGTCTGAAGCCTGACTGGAAGACATCATAGCAGGCTATTCCATAATAATTTCAGAACTTCCTTTGGACATCCCCAGGCATGTGTGTTTGTGTTTTGTCAGTGGCTTTTGAAATATTATTTAAGCCCCATGAATTATTTTGTCCCCATTTTTTTTTTAATTTTCAGCTGCTGTGATCCCATCATTTTTTGGGAAGGATCATTCACCATGATCCAAATTCATTTTCACAGGGTACTAGTGTACTAGGGCCTAATTGCTTCAATTAAAACAAAACTTTTATGTTTGAGATGGACAAATTGACCCCCTTTACTCTACAGCAGAAAAGGGTCATGTGACTCTTTGGACCATGTCACAACACAGCCTATAACAACCTCTTTAACAACAATTTCAGGCAAAAAATAATAAACTGAAAAATTGTTTTGCTTAACTGACACAAAGTAAAAGATGTGGCAAAAACTAAGATAAAAAGACTACAACATTGAAAACTCAGAGCAGCACTTTGCCTCCCAACGACCCTCAGCATTTCCATTTGCATTGAGAACATGCAGAATGTTCCTACTAAAAAGAGCAAATGAGTAAAAATGGCAAACAGACAAAATACATTTACACAAGAGGGATGGAAAAACTGATATCATGAAGACAAGATGAAAAAAACTCTTCTAGGTCAACTTTATTAGTCTCCAAGGGGGGATTCAGTTTGTCTCTCTGAAAGGTGCTATGAATCAGCAGCCTGAGGGCATCTGCAGGATCTCAGAGGACAGGATGTGGCCATGTTGGTATGTTGCACCCTGCACCTTTAGCTTTATGAAGCACCAGCCTTCAAAGAAATTTAAATCCTTTTGCTGGACCACAATTATTTTAAGAGTTTCATAGCTTTTGTTCTTTTTCAGACAGATTGCTAAACAAATGGACAAAGCAGAAAGCTCAAATCCTCTCAATAAAAGAATCATCAACAGAACCAAAACTCTGTTTCAGACTCAACAAAATCACTTGAACTGTCCCACTTCAACTGGAACTTGCATTAAAAAAATATAGAGAAGTTCAGGGAAGGATTTAAACATTGAACTCTGTTACCAGTGTTGGAGTTTCTTGCACACGAATAACTGTATTCATCATCATCATCATTGTGTCTCAGATCATCAAACAAAGACATTCACAGTATATCAAACTACAGATCTGTTAGTTTGTCAACTGTCAAAATTGTGTTCTTTGGTTTTGGTTAATTGTGTTGTTATGATTTTTGGTCATGTTCTGTTTTCAATTGTCAATCAGTCACACCAGTTTCAGGTCCATGATCCACAGCCGTTTTCATTTCTGTGAATTACCCTCCGTCTAAGTGTCTGGTTTTCAGTTGATCCTTGTCAGGTCATCTGCTCTGGTCTGTTCCCCTTTTTTTACTCATTTTTTTGTTGATTTATTACATTATTTAAGTTTTTGCCATCAAGCCTGGTCTCCTCCATCTGGGTCCACCACCACAACTTCTTAACAGAATGACCTGATCACCTTGGACCCAGCAGGAGAATTTTTCCACACTCTACCAGGCCATGTCCACCATATTCATGTCATGCCATCCCACGTCCAGTATCCATTCCTGAAGGGGATTACCGAGGCCACCCTTCAAGCTCCTTGTTGCTGTGGAGGGTCACCAGGGCCGCTCCACTTAAATCTGTTCCTGAGAAGGGTTACCAGGCTGTGCTTCCTGTTCCCTGTCTGCAAGGGTGGTCGTTGCTCTTTTCCATTCCAGAGGAGAATTACTGGGGCTGCTCGCCTTCATGTTTCCTGAATCGGGGGAAAGTCATTGGGACCGATCCTCTTCACATCTTTTCCTGAGGAAGGGTTCTAATAAACTTCATATCCGTCTGGCTGCAGGACCCCTAAATGTGATTTGGACTTGCTTTTCTTTTGTCCCTTCATCCTCCATTCTCTCTCTCTCTCTCTCTCTTTCTCTCTCTCTCTCTCTCTCTCTCTCTCTCTCTCTCTCTCTCTCTCTCTCTCTCTCTCTCTCTCTATATATATATATAATATATATATACTCATATATTTTTTGGGCGGGGGCATCTGGGATCTGCCCTTTTGGGGAGGGGCACTGTCAAAATTTCTGTTTTTTGGTTTTGGTTTTATCAATTTTTATGATTTTTGGTCTTGTTCTGCTTTGAATTGACCACATCAGTTTCAGGTTCATGATCCACATATGTCTTTCTTTCTGTTAATTGCCATCAGTCTAAGTGTCCGGTTCTCAGTTAATCTTTGTCAGGTCATCTGCTATGTTCTGTTCCCCTTTTTAGGTCTCTATAGTTTTTTCATGTTTTGATTGATTTATTAAATTAAGTTTTTGACAGCAGTCCTGGTCCACTGTGTTTGGGCCCACCACCACCTATTCCTGACGTCAGCAATGACTAGAATCTTTGAGAAATGAATACATGGGCAAATAAGTAATTAGTATGAAGGTAAGTGTCTTCAACTGAGACACATGAAGACACAACCGGCTGGAATTGACTCTTTTAAACAGAAAACGTGATTTTTTCACAAACATAAAACTCATTTTCTGATGCAAGTTTGTTTTTTTTAGGCTAACAAGCTTTTAAAGCTTTGTGGAAGAGCACCAGTCTAATGGTGTGGTGGAATCAATGCTGTATGTTTTTTCAAGTACATTCATGATCTACCTCTAAAATATCCAGATGTGTGAATTCAATTCACACTGATGACATTTGTATGTCAGGGCAAAACCTGCTCCTAGATGACCACCCAAACTGATCAATGTTACTGTAACTCCACACTGTCTGTAGCAGAATGTGTCTAAAACAATGGATATAAGCATTAAGTTTAACTTTTGTTAATATATTTGTAGCATGAATGGCTAGCAATTAATACTCATATGAAGGGTTGAATATGTGATATTCGCCTTCAGATCTGGTCAAAGTTATAAAGTTTATTAATCTGCAATTTTCAGATTCACCTGTAGGGGGGCACCACCTCCTCAAGGAGGAAATTATCACTTTAATTATTAGTTATTATCTCTAATTAATAAAGTAATACTCAAATTTATCAGTCTACTTATCCAAAAGGAAACGTGAGTGTCTTTACCTTTGAAGGGACGTTTTGTGAACCATGGAAATTATGAGACAGAACAACGACTTCTTATACACGTTCATTTATTGCATAAAACTGGATTAACAAGAAGGATTATTGAGTGTGAAAGCACAGCATTGATTATACTTTGCAGAGATGAAAAGAAGAAAGAAAACACTTTTCTAAAACTATTCAAAATGCATAAGTGAAGAGCAATAAAAAGAAGTTTAAACAAATTCAAGTTATGTAAATGGGCTGAAGGTGTATAACTGCAATGTCTGATGTGTCTGATCTAATGCAAAATTAATGTTTTAATAAAATCGAGATAAATGTCCTTCTGGTGGTTGAAACAATAGTTACTTAGCAGTTAGATTCTAAATCAAAGAAACCTATGCCTCTGACCATAGACAGTAGAACGCTGGAGCAAGTCTCCTCACCAAAGCGGTCTGGTTCTGGTTCAAAGACCAGAGGGTCCCTCGTTCTTTGCAGCTTTGAGAGACGGCTCTTCTCCCGAGAACCAGCCAAGTGTTGGAGTTAGAATCTCTTCCCACAGGAAGATTCAGGTCGGTGTCCAGAGTCTGAGTATCAAGTGGTCAAATCAGGCTTGGTTCCAAAAATTAGCGACTAAATTAAAAGTTTTCAAAGCTGGCCGGGCTACAAAAACTTAATAATTATCTTGTCACTTATAAAAATTAGAAAGAAAAAATGAAAAGTTAAAATTGCATAAAACGTAAAAAGGTGAAGGTTCGTTTGTTTAATCTAAAGATGGAAAAATCTCACAGAAGTTTTCATCTCGAAGCTATTAAAATCTTACAAGTTAATTCTTTGTTCTGAGCTTTCTCTGTTCTGAGTTCTCTTTGTTCTGAGTTTCCCTCCAAAAATCTTCTGTCCTCTGCTTGGAGCTACCTTCCCTGTTTTCTGTGAAGTCTTCTCTCCTTGACTTCTGAACTCCTTCTGACTAACTGACTGACTGTTTGAACTCGCGCTGGAACAAAGCCCTGAAACTGACCAATCAGAAACGAGTTGGCCGTCTTACGCCCTCATCTAATTAACATACTCCAATATTTTTTTTTTTACTAATTTGTGGGAGGGTTTGTGGGCGTGTGCGTGTGTATCAGAGAAGAACCCTGATAAGCCAACATCTCTTACAAACATTAAAGAAATAAAGAAACATTTAATTCTTTTTTAATCAGCTTGTCTCCTTATAAGTAGAAACCCCTTTTGGCTGGAAAGAAAACAAAATAATAATAAGCATCAACATTTAGAAAGTAATAAAAAGATAAAAAGAATTAAAACCAAAATCCAAAAAGAAAAACGAATGATAATGGCTAAAGATAAATAAGACCTCTGGTTCTTTTCTTATTTACCTGCCAGATCCTTCTTAGAAAAGATGCACAATTTTAGTTAACTTTTACCAGTAAAAAGATGTTGAAGTGAAAAACATTTTGATACCAGAGAACACAGAATACACTTAAAACGTCTGGGGAGTCTCAAGCCATGGGGGGTCAAGAGGTTTTTGTAAATCCAGTTTCGGTGATGTCTCCGGCCTGTTTTTCAGAGGATCTGTAGAACGTCATGTCAACAAATAATAACATTTTCTTGTGACTTCAAAAGCACCTTTATTCAATGGAATGCACTTTCTGGACGTCCTGTAAATCAAAATGGCTGGTCAGGCTCCAAAGTGGCTGGTCGTCATGGTAACCTGGGATTACCCACGTCTTCCTTTGCGGGGGAGTTAAGTGTTTCTGGGGTCTGTTGCCATCCAGTCTGACGAGGTGTTACTTTCAGGGGAGGCTGATGTGGAGTGAAGACACATGCCTGTTGAAAGGGGGGGAGGTGATCTTTTATGGCCTCCGGGTCAATTTCTGTTGGTTGGTCTGGAACAGGCTGAAGTACCTGGGTCTGTCATGCTACATATCCCCCCTTTGTTTCGACTTGTTCCTGTGGAATTAGTTGAAACACCAAATAAAAACGATGCATGGCATTCCTAGATGAACTTTCTGGAAGCTGCTGGAACGCCAGAGTAATCCGCTGAAAACAGTTGGATCAGAGTAATTCAGTGAAAGGGGGTCAAAACATCCGGGTAATCCTCACGAGAGCCACCAGGGTGCTGGGCGACTCTTCTGGGAGCGTTGGACGTTCAGCCGGGTCCTCAGGCAGGTGTGGGGGTACCTGCAACTTTACTGCTGTGGTCAGAGGCGTGACTCAAATCTTAAAATGAGTCTATATATTCACTTAATCTTAGTTACTAGAGTAGTGTAATAGTCTAGTGTCTAGATCTAAGTGTTCTATAGTGAAGAAAACAACATAGAGAGGAAGAGAAAAGAAGAAAGAGAAATAAGAGTAGCTGTTCAGGTTAGGCAGGAGTGCCTGCAACCTCACAGAGGATCGACGAGGTTGAGAAAGGCTGGAGAGAGAGGTTCTGCTCTAATGTTCTTCTCGAGGGCCCCCCCCCTGACCTGTTGCTATCATTGTTATCTCTTTCAGCAAATCTCCGTCGGGTACCTCTCGATGGTTTGTCACCCAAAAATGACCACTCGCGTCTGGTAAACTCTGGCTGCCTTTCAATGAAACGGATTACCTCACGGCTCGAAGTAAGATTGATAAGATCGATCTTATCTTGAATGATGGCATCTGGATAGTTCTTGAGATAGAACTCAATGTCATCCAGGTATGCTCGAGGATCATTAGGGCCACCAGGGGTTGGTTCGAATCTGGTAAGATTTCGAGAAATTTTGTCTAAATCTCGATCAGAAGGACCATGATGACGAGATTCATCTGCCCTAAAGTCATGGAATCGATTCGCCTGTGTCGACCTTGGAGTCCGTGCAGAAAAGGAGGCAGGTGCAGGTGCTAAAAGAGGTAATCCGCCAGAACCATCCTTTTTAGCCTGTGCACCCCCCTTTTCGTCTTTGAAAGTTGGATGAATCGGCTGACAGGTGTCAGATTCAAAAGATGGCTTGATGTCTGCTGTTGCAGACTTACGTTCCACCATCAAGTGTTCATCTTGTTCATCGGAGGCCTCTCGTTTGGTGGTGGTGTAGGCTAGTTGCTCTTGCATTAGCTCAACCTGTCCTTTTTGGTCATCTAACTGTCTGGTTAGATTAGCATTTTCTCGTTGCAATGTAATTATATCGTCTTCAGCTGCATGCAGTCCTATTTGAGAAGCTTCGTAAGCTTCTTTAACCTCCATGAGCTGCAGCTGTTTTGCTACCAGTTCATGCTGATAGGCTGGGGCCTGGGATTCGCAGTCTTTTATTTCTCTTTTAATTTGATCATTTTCAGTTTTTAGTTCTTCATTTTGAGTCGTCAGTGCAGTGACCTGACGCTCCAACTCATCTGTTTGTCTTTGAGCAACCTCGCGCTGATGCTGCAAAAGTTTATTCTCCTCCTGGGTTTGAGAAAGTTTCTGCGCGCGTGTGTCGAGTTTCCCTAGCGCATGGTTTAACAAACTATGAGCGTTTTTGAGTCGAGCTGTGAGCAGTATGGCTAGGCTACCAAGTGTTTTGGTCAACTCCTTATCCTTCGGTGGATCATTGGTAATTTCAGCCACTACCTCAGAGAGCTTAGTCTCCAGTTCAGATGCGGTTAAGTTCTGAACTTGATCTTCAAAACCTGGAATGTGATCTTCAGTGATTTCTGTCAAGGCAGCTTCGAGATCATCAAAAAGGTCCCTATGGCTAGAGGCCTCAGAAGAAACTGCGTCAGTCATTTCTAAATCTGTTGCTCAGCTGATGAGGAATGAAGCTGGAGGGTTTAGACAGCTTTGTTTAGCCTCAATTAGCAAGTACCGAAACTTTAGCTTTTAGCTTTCAAATCACTATATCATTGGCTTTTAGCCCCTTAGCATTAGCTTTTAGCATTAGCGTTAGCTTTAGCCTTTTAGCTTTTAGCATTTACACCTCACTGCCAGTAGGGGGAGATGACAAGTGTGATACCTATTTCAAGTCACAAGGGGGAGTCAATGAACCACTGACTTAGCAGACCTTCCACCTACTGCTGTCTACCTAGATTGCACAAACTTTCAAGTCTCTGAATGGATTAAATATAGGTCTCTATATCTATGTTTCCACAGTCAACCTGCTTTGGTTCAATGCAGTCCAAGTACACACACCTCCTCTAGGCCAGTACGTCTATGGATATTAATCCCAACCTGTAACTTGGTTCAACACACAACTTCTGATTATTATTAGAAGAGGGTAACACCTCTGGCTCAGAGGTCCACCTCCTATGACCCTGACTGCGTCACAGCTTTAGCCACACCCCTTGGGTGACCCAGAAGTTCCTCCTTCCTTTCTCCTCAGTTTTACTCAGCGCTCGTCGCGAACACACCTAAAGCAGGCAGTTTTTTAGCAGAGGCAGCTAAACGTCCTGAAGACAAAGCAGTTACTCACAGCAAACCCTAAAGCTGGAAAAACGGAGTGATTGCAACTTTTGGATTTAAGCTAGTTTGGTGTAACAACTTGCTATCTCTAAGGTGTCTTTTGCACTGATAAAGTAGGGACAAAGAGTCTGCAGACCGCGCCTGCGTGTGCTTTCAGCACAAGAAAAAGGGGGGTCAGGTCTGCCAACAGACTGACAATTGCTCCTTCAGAGAGCTTATCACACAGCCCAAAACGCGCAGTTATATCCTAAAATCCTTGTTAATTTTAGTAACCCGCTACGGCTGACAATAGTGCTTTCCTGCACTTTCATAAGACGTTTACGTCTTATAAACGTCCACTCATAGATAAATCTATGGGGTGAGGTCCGGCCGGAATCCTCAGCCACTGGGACGACGGAAGTCGGGCCTGTGTCCTGGAACACGCAGGTACACAGCCAGAACTTTCCGTGGAAAGAATTACACAAGACAGGAACACGCTGAACTTCTGTAATCTTTCCAAAGGCCTTTTAACTTATTAAAACGCATAAGCATAAATGCGCAAACGCATGCAAATTATCACGGTTCTGCTCCGTGCAGAAAAGTTCTGTTTCACAGAATCATCTGTTACGCTGATCGCACAGCGTCACAGGCTTCCAAAGACACACAAACAAGTTCTCAGTCTTAAATAAGGGAAAAGGCAACAGCTCAGAGTACTCAGGAATTTCATTCAGAACCGCAGTTACGTTTTAGATGCACAAACCTTTCTAATTAACCTGTTTATCTCAATATTTCCAAGTTCACAAAACGTTTTGCAAATGCCTCACACGGGGCACCATAAATTAAATGTAGCATGAATGGCTAGCAATTAATACTCATATGAAGGGTTGAATATGTGATATTCGCCTTCAGATCTGGTCAAAGTTATAAAGTTTATTAATCTGCAATTTTCAGATTCACCTGTAGGGGGCACCACTCCTCAAGGAGGAAATTATCACTACTTAATTTATTAGTTATTATCTCTAATTAATAAAGTAATACTCAAATTTATCAGTCTTACAAAATCCAAAAGGAAACGTGAGTGTCTTTACCTTTGAAGGGACGTTTTGTGAACCATGGAAATTATGAGACAGAACAACGACTTCTTATACACGTTCATTTATTGCATAAAACTGGATTAACAAGAAGGATTATGAGTGTGAAAGCACAGCATTGATTATACTTTGCAGAGATGAAAAGAAGAAAGAAAACACTTTTCTAAAACTATTCAAAATGCATAAGTGAAGAGCAATAAAAAGAAGTTTAAACAAATTCAAGTTATGTAAATGGGCTGAAGGTGTATAACTGCAATGTCTGATGTGTCTGATCTAATGCAAAATTAATGTTTTAATAAAATCGAGATAAATGTCCTTCTGGTGGTTGAAACAATAGTTACTTAGCAGTTAGATTCTAAATCAAAGAAACCTATGCCTCTGACCATAGACAGTAGAACGAACGGCTGGGATCACCAAGTCTCCATTGCTGTCTGAAATACCAGACCCCAGCTAGTCCCAAAATCTTTGCCGTTCTGAAAGACGTAAGTCGTTGGAGTGAAAGCCAAAGTGTTGAGTCTTGGTCGGTCGTCCCACGGTTTCAGGCGGTGTCCAGAGTTAGTATCACAAGTGGTCAAATCAGGCTTGGTTCCAAAAATTAGCGACTAAATTAAAAGTTTTCAAAGCTGGCCGGGCTACAAAAACTTAATAATTATCTTGTCACTTATAAAAATTAGAAAGAAAAATGAAAAGTTAAAATTGCATAAAACGTAAAAAGGTTGAAGGTTCGGTTTGTTTAATCTTAAAGATGGAAAAATCTCACAGAAGTTTTCATCTCGAAGCTATTAAAATCTTACAAGTTAATTCTTTGTTCTGAGCTTTCTCTGTTCTGAGTTCTCTTTGTTCTGAGTTTCCCTCCAAAAATCTTCTGTCCTCTGCTTGGAGCTACCTTCCCTGTTTTCTGTGAAGTCTTCTCTCCTTGACTTCTGAACTCCTTCTGACTAACTGACTGACTGTTTGAACGTCGCGCTGGAACAAAGGCCCTGAAACTGACCAATCAGAAACGAGTTGGGCCGGTCTTACGCCCTCATCTAATTAACATACTCCAATAGGCTGTTAATTACTAATTTGTGGGAGGGTTTGTGGGCGTGTGCGTGTGTATCAGAGAAGAACCCTGATAAGCCAACATCTCTTACAAACATTAAAGAAATAAAGAAACATTTAATTCTTTTTTAATCAGCTTGTCTCCTTATAAGTAGAAACCCCTTTTGGCTGGAAAGAAAACAAAATAATAATAAGCATCAACATTTAGAAAGTATAAAGATAAAAAAGAATTAAACCCAAATCCAAAAGAAAAACGAATGATAATGGCTAAAGATAATAAGACCTCTGGTTCTTTTATTTACCTGCCAGATCCTTCTTAGAAAAGATGCACAATTTTAGTTAACTTTTACCAGTAAAAAGATGTTGAAGTGAAAAACATTTTGATACCAGAGAACACAGAATACACTTAAAACGTCTGGGGAGTCTCAAGCCATGGGGGGTCAAGAGGTTTTTGTAAATCCAGTTTCGGTGATGTCTCCGGCCTGTTTTTCAGAGGATCTGTAGAACGTCATGTCAACAAATAATAACATTTTCTTGTGACTTCAAAAGCACCTTTATTCAATGGAATGCACTTTCTGGACGTCCTGTAAATCAAAATGGCTGGTCAGGCTCCAAAGTGGCTGGTCGTCATGGTAACCTGGATTACCCACGTCTTCCTTTGCGGGGGAGTTAAGTGTTTCTGGGGTCTGTTGCCATCCAGTCTGACGAGGTGTTACTTTCAGGGGAGGCTGATGTGGAGTGAAGACACATGCCTGTTGAAAGGGGGGGAGGTGATCTTTTATGGCCTCCGGGTCAATTTCTGTTGGTTGGTCTGGAACAGGCTGAAGTACCTGGGTCTGTCATGCTACATATTTTTAAATAAAACCCACTGCTCAACCCAATTTTTTTAGTATTAGAAAAAAACTTTAAAACGTTAAATAATTCACATACTTTGGCATTACTCCAGAGTACTATCTGCACTTTAAGTTACACCCAAAACATGTTGAAGTGCAACTTGCCAATTTTATTCCAATAAAAATATATTTTTACCATTTTAGTTGGTCAAAAGCCAGTCATACAACTATAAACCATTACAGTCAATGTAAACGCACAAATCTGTTCCATCACTTCAGCATTTCATCAGGGTTTTATTTGTTTAGCTGGGAAAACCTTATCAAGTTCTCTTTGGAGGTGGAGTGGCAATGTAACACTATATAGGTCAGCGAAACATCTGAGACGTTGCCAACATGGGATTAAAGTCTTAGGCAACCACAAGAGTAGCTTCCAGAGAAGCCTGTTTAAATCATGGAGCCTTTTCTGTCAGCTTCCTTGGAATTGAATTCAGTTCCAGTAACTGTTAGAAAAACAAACATTTAAACTTTATTCTGCCAAGGGCTCCCCCAAGAAATAAGCAGCAAACTTTGCCAACAAAACATTCATCTTCATTACATATTTCCTACCATTTAAGACCCATTTATCCTGATAATCACATTGGTTATCAGGAAAAAATGTTTCTCTCATCAAATGCTTTTTATTTCCTCTTGGTGGCCTAATTTTCTTTTATGTACTAGTATGCTGTAATAACGCTACATCTGTAGGTCGCTGAGAGAGTTCCTCATATGATGTGATCTCAGATGAAAAGTTGCAACCTTCATCCTCTAGTTTGCTGTACTCTTCACCTCTGTAGAGGCTGGAGAGGTGAAGAGACTCACCCATTGCATCAGTGCAGTAATCTGACCTGGCATCGTCCTTCAAAAGGTACTGGCCCATCAAACAGACGTCACTCTTGTGCTTCAAGAAGTGATGCCAGATGAAAAAATCTGGAACTACCTGTTGAAATGGATGTTCTTCCAGATGTGAATCCAACGCTTTTAGCAAGTTCTTCTTTGTGGCAATTTTAGCCATTTTTGACACCAACACATTGTTCAAAGAACCAAAACATCTGGAACATAGACTTTTTACAATGTCCAACTGCTAATAATTCAAAATCTGCAGCTTCCCAAGAACTTGAAAAAGATAAAACCTGAGTGAAAACAGACTTCAGAGAAGCACAAAGGTTGTGAAGCACTGACTTTTTGATGTGTGTCAGATGCTTTTTGTGTTTTTAAGAGTGCTCTCTAGGTTCTGAAGTTTACCCCTTAATATTTGCTTTAATGTTTGGTACTCCAGTGTTTTCTAAAAAAAAA
Organism: Oryzias javanicus; assembly: GCA_003999625.1. Classification (NCBI taxonomy): domain Eukaryota; kingdom Metazoa; phylum Chordata; class Actinopteri; order Beloniformes; family Adrianichthyidae; genus Oryzias; species Oryzias javanicus. The sequence goes on along the minus strand of CM012446.1, from coordinate 25,293,586 downwards.
CAAAAAAAAACAAAAACGCTAAATTGTGTTTACAAAGTTTAATTCCCATCAACTGTCTCAAACCCGGGTTTAGTAGTTTTTCATTAATTAGTACTTTTATGGGTTGAACCATGGAAGCAATTGAAGCCAACTGTTAAAAAGGTAGTAAAGCCCAATGATAAAATCAGCACTCCAAATTAAGTTAAATACAGACTTTCAGAAGATCTTGGTGCAGGATGGATAAACAGACTTCAGGTCTATTCTCAACTGGGTGGTCTAGGAAGACAAGCGAAGCAGGTTAGCAGGCAGGTCCTGAGAGGGAGGGTTATATACACTCTAGAGATGATCTTAGATGATCTCACTGAAGATCATCACCTCTGAGGCAGACTTCATCAATGTTGGAGCAATTATACAAGGCAAACAGACAGTCTGGTTTTGCTTCAAGAAGACAAAAAACAAGTAACACACAGGGGAAGGCAATGACATTAATTTGGGTGGTCACACGAACTACGTTCAGAAAGGAGGGACAGAAAGTCCTGATGTCAAAATTAAAGGTAGGACAGGAAGTATGTCTAAAACCAGCAAAAAGGAAAGGTCATTTTCACTCTAGTTATGACTACATGAAATAAAGACCCACTTCAATGAAAATCCTCTTTTTGTTTTTATTTGTTCTTGTAGCATTTTTCTCATGATAGAGGGCCTATATGAAAGAATCGACAATTTAAACTATTTCTGAGTATTTCTTAATTCAAATCACGTTGGATCAGAAAACCTCTCCACTTGCACTCAACCTGGTCCCCTCACGCTTAGATGGCTCAAAACAGCACAACTGGATTGATCCAATATTGCTCGTGGTTATTTTTGTGCTGCTTATGATCGTTGGGAGGTCTTCTCTGTTTCAACAGTCTTGCCCACAACCCGAAATTGTGTTTTTAATGAGCTACTGCTGCTGTGCATAAAATATGTCCTAAAAAAACGACAAAGGCTGTTTTGATTTTGGCTAAGAACTTCATAATCAGAATTAATAGACTTTTACATCTTTCACTTTGTAAACGATTTTACATTGAAAAAAATGTATCACAATTTTGCTTTTCGTTGATACTTAAAAGATGGCAAATAAAATGCATGCACTAGCCATCAAACCACTTGCTGATGATGCAGTGATCAACTTGGTTGTTGAAACTACCATTTATCGCCTTGCAGTTCTCCTAAACTAGAACCAATCTAAATCAGAGGTACTTTGAGAAGGCTCCTCACACTTTCAGAAGTTCTGAACTTGACTATTGAACATGATGTTGATGTAAATCTGTCCAGCCATAAAAATTTACAACTGCTCCAGAATACATCTGTTTGGATGTTAACAAACACTGGAAAACAGCCACATTCCCTCCATTTTGCACTCCCTTTATTGGCTTCTAGTCAGTTTTAGAGTTGAGGTTTTTTAAGTTATTTACCCAATTTTCTCTATGTTAACTTTTACATTTTTACAAGCTGAGTTTGACAGTTTTACTGCTTACAGATCAGGTAGTTTGCCCTCTCTCAGTGGTTGGAGTGCTCCTGCCTCAGATAGAGGAGTTTAAATATCTTGGGGTCTTGTTAAAGAGTGAGGGAGGATCGAACCGTGAGATCAACAGACGGACTGGAGCAGCGTCCACCGTTATGCAGTCGCTGCACCGGCCCATTGGGGTGAAGAGAGAGCTGAGCCAGAAAGCAAAGCTCTCAATTTACCATCCATCTTCATTTCAATACTAACCTATGGTCATGATCTCTGGGTCGTGACCGAAAGAATAAGATCCAGACCACAAGCGGCTGAAATGAACTTCCTCTGTGGGGTTGCTGGACGACGCTCTCTTAGAGATAGGGCGAGAAGCTTGGTCTCCCAGAGAGAGCTCAGAGTAGACACACTGGAGAGACTACATCACTCGGCTGGCCCAAGAACCCCTTGGGGTCCCTCCAGAGGAGCTGGAGTAAGTGGCCAGGGAGAGGGAAATCTGGGCCTCTTTGCTTTGACTCCCGCCCCCGCTACCCAGTCTCGGATGAGCCAAAGAAGATGGATGGATGGATGATCAGTATTTGCTTGAAATCCAATGAGGACAATCTTTACAGAAATCTGATCATGCATTTTCTGTGGCTGTTCCAAAACATTCTATCTCCCAAATGTGTCTATCACAGATCTTCATGTTTTTACACAAACACTCCAGAGTAAATGACCACTATTGGTGGGGTTTACTACTTTGTACATTCTGTCATATTGAAGCTTTTCAAGTGCATGCAGGTGAAATACGAAAGCCAGTTCAAACATTTGTTAACCTTACAGCACAGTAAGAAAAATATATCTTGTGTTATTTTCAGACACCAGGAGAGGGTTGAACCAGTTTCCAACAGGCTGAGGGGGCTCAGTACCCGAGGAGACTTCTAGTTGTCATCTCTCCTGTCACTCGTGATGGGATCCTCTTTCCTAACATGGTCACAGCATCCTCCAGTCCGTCATGCGCTGACGCTAGCTCTCCTCAAACACTAAGATGAGTGGAGAGGTCATAAAAGCTCACTCTGTTTCCAACTCCTGATCCTTTGCAGTGTCCAGCTCCTGGCATTGGTCTCTTGTGCTCCATTCTTGTAAATGTTGCTTCTAGGTGTTTGAAAGATGCTCAGTGTTCTTGGATGTTACTCCTTAGTTACAAGCCCTCAAAAAGGGCCAAACAGTAAATGCTGTATACATAGCACTTTACTAGCTTCTTTAAAGGCCCAACGGACTGTATAGTTGCAGTCTGTCAGATTGTCCTCACGCATAGTCAAAGTTCCCTTGTTTTTATGGTTTGTTTCTTGTATAAATGTATGAACTATACATACGTTAAGAAAGAAGTGTGGCAAGAAAGCAACCCACAGTGCTGCCATACAACAAAAAGGAGGCATCCAGTTTGAAGAAGAGGTCTTCTCTTAAAGGTGGTTAGCCCCACCCCTTCACCAAACCAACCTAATTACTAATCAAAAATTAAACACATATGAGAAACAAACATTCACATGCATTTTACCTTTAACAACATGGGGTTCCGTGTCTTGCCCAAGGACAGGTCAACATCTGTGCGTCCGAACCTGCAATCTCTGCATCGAGGCCAACCCAATGGCAAAAAAAAACATACACGCAAACGCTGACGTACTCAAAAAAAGACCATAAGGTGGTTGCAAAATAAATGAATAAAGAAATTGTAATTAAGAAAATTTGAAAAAGGAGGAAAAGGGGCCACAACTCCTCTCCCCTTGCATGTTCCGCTCACGTGCACGCTTTGTTTTGTGCAAGTTTTAACAGACTCTGAGTATCACCTCTTAGGTTTCTGTGGTTAGAGTTGAACACAAGCTGGTTAATAATGAACTGGCCTTTTCCATTGCTCATGGATACATTGTGAAGATGTCACTTTTAGAGATTCAAATTCTAGCTTGACTACTTTTTGTCTAAAAGCGGTAAAAAAAACCCAATATGTACTCCAGATATTTTTTAGGTTTTTTTTAAAGAAGTGCAATGTTGTTTAGTGGTCTAATAAATCCCACAACTGTAGAATCCTTTATTTCCTTATTCTTTATGAACAAGTTTACACCCCTCAACCTATATTTTGTTCTTTTCTCCTACTACTCTCTTTGTGTTAGTGGTGCAGAATATAAAATCTCACATCTTTTTCCGAACAGAACGTAAACTTCTTTTGTTAAAACTTTGTGTTGTCAAACTCAACAATGAGCCGCTTTTTCTCAGGGTGAGGTTTCAGTTCTTTTTATGAGAGCTCTGCATTATTGAAGACTCTACTCATGTTCCAAGCAGGTGTTAACCAAGTCTCGTGCGTGCGTTTGGTGAACCGTGTCGAGTTCAAAAGCACACCCTAAATCTGTCATTCTCTGGTTGATTTAGAACAAGAGGATATTTTCTCAAATGTCATCAAAAGACACCAATTTACAGTATGCGCTGTACATGTGCGCATTGTTTAGTAGCTCCGCTGTTCACAGACTGAGTGGTGATGGTTCATAGGTTCATTTTGCTGTGATATTTGGTCACAAAATGCAGCCAACAGCAGATGAACATTTCAGGATTTACTGAAATGATGAGAACATTGTTCTGATTAGCACTAGCTGTAAACGTTTCTATTATCTTTGAAGCATCATTAATCTTCCTCTGAGACGCACACACCTTTCCATCTTTGCTCAATAATCCATCAGTTCTTTAAATTTGTGGCTCGCTTTTTCAACCAGGAAATAGTTAGCAACGGGGGAGCTCGTGAAGCTAGCTAATCAACGCTAACTTAATGTTTGTGTTAGCCAGGGGGCGGGGCTTTTGTGCAGACTCCTCCTTGTAGGGGGGGATCTCCTTTGTCTACATCAGGGGTGGGCAAACGTTTTGATTTGTGGGCCAGAAAGGGTTCCAAAATTTGGCATAAGGGCCGGACAAGGAGCAGATGGAAGGAGTGATTTGGTAATGAACCTCATAAACTAAAAAGATGATATGGAATCTAGAGAAAAACATGCTTTCATTTGGATTAAAATTCACATATATTTATTTAAAAACAGAAAATTTTGGAATTTTAATTTCTAAATTTTGATTTTTGTTCTCTTTTTGGTGATCCAATGGGTTGATGTTCTTCAGAGGAAAATGCGAACTCAAAGAAATCCGAAAAATCACCTTCTGACTCAGAAAAAAAGACACACGAACGCCAGAGAAACAACACCATTCATGACAAGAAAACAGAAATACAAGGAAAATAAAACAATAATTAGGATTTTTGATTCAATGTATTTTAATTTGGAGGGCCAGATTAAGTAGCTTAAGCCTCGGGCACATCTGCCTGCACGGGCTCCCACGGGCGGTCTACGGGCCAGATTTTCCCGCCCCCGTGCGGCGGTCCGCACGGGTCCGCAAAGGTAGCAGGCTCCGCAAAGGCCCGTAGGCGCCCGTGGGAGGCTGTTCGACATGCACCAAAGTCTTCTGCGGGTGCCACGGTTTTCTCCCATTTTCCTCTGCCCGTGCAGCTGGCTGCACCACTCCCGTAAGGGCCGTACGGGCCCGTAGCTGTTTTCATCAACCCCAAGAGCCGTACTGTTATGTCGGAAAGGGGTTTTGTTAGATATGTCGAATCACGGAGCCAACCACCTTCTTGCTGGTGAACCACTTTTTATTCAACAGTTTTCGCGCCACACACAGGAAGGGGAAACACGACATGCAGCAACACATGAAAACATCCGGGTCTGCTGATGCTGTTGTTATGGTAACTAAAACCTTCAAATACACCACATCTCCTCCCTCCATACAATAAATGTCCCCCCTTTTTTTTTTTTTTATTATTTTAACTATCAAAGATTTAAAGTAACTCTTAAGAACTTATTCTCTTAACAAAATACTGCTCCTACATCAACAGGGCTTTTCTTTCTTTTTTTTTTTTTTTTTTTTTTTTATATATTTATATATGTCTGAACTTGAGGTGAGGGTGGACTACCTCAACCCGGACTTAACCCATGGGGTTTATTCTGCCCCAGGTGATTTGGGTTAGTCTCTAACTATAAATTCAAGCGATCAGGAGGTCGCCTCTGCCTTGAAGGGTATCGACGATCAACTTGACCCTCCGAGCCTCCATGTTCCATCTGTGAATCCAAAGCAGGAGTTGACACAGAAGTTTGTGTTTCTGTGTCTTTGTCCTGAGAAACAGGAGATGTAACCTCAGGTTCAGCTGTAGAAAGGGTTGATGCAGGTTGACACGCAGACAAATCGACAGGTGATACATCTGCACAGTTCTCGTGAGCCAGTGGCCTGACTGCCGGTATCTGCAACAGCTGGTCGACATGTCTCCTCCAGACATTGTCAGCTGAAGTTTGAACTGTATAGGATAGCGGTCCAGTCTGTGCAATAACAGTGGCAGGAATCCACTTTGGTCCACTGCAGTAATTCCTCGCAAGCACGGAGTCACCTGGCGTGAAGACTCTGACCCTTACATGACCTCTTTGGTTGATTTGTTTCTTCTGCTGTTGTGCAACCACGTCCTTCACTGACGGTTTGAGGAGGTCAAAGGTTGTCCGAAGTTCTCTTTGTAGCAACAGACTAGCAGGCGAAGATCTGGTGGTTGCATGTGGTGTGCTTCGGTAGGCGAGTAAGAACTTGTGTAGTCGTTGATGGAGTGTTCCTTGTCCTCTTGACGACTTTAATGTCTGCTTCATGGTCTGTACAAACCTTTCAGCTAAGCCATTTGTTGCAGGATGATATGGCGCAGATCGAATGTGTTGCACTCCATTTGCTCGCAAGAAGTTAGCCATTTCTTGTGACACAAATTGTGGGCCATTATCTGAAACTAGTTGAGCAGGTGGTCCAAAACGGCTGAAGATCTCTCCCAGCTTCTCAACAGTTTTCTCAGTGGTAGTGGATCTCATAATGGTGACTTCAGGCCATGCTGTGTGCATCCACAACAATCAGAAACATTCTTTCCTCAAAAGGTCCTGCAAAATCTATGTGTATGCGATGCCATGGCTCTTCTGGGAAACCCAAGGATGTAGAGGAGCTCTTTGAGGATTACTTCTGACTTCTTGACATGAGGAACATTCTTTTGCTACATCCTCAATCTGTTCATCCATGCTAGGCCACCAAAAGTAGCTTCTTGCCATTTCCTTCATCGCACAATGCCACTGTGACCTGAGTGGAGTTGCTGCAACAGTGGTTTACGTAGTGATGGTGGAATAATCACCCTCCTCCCCCACAGCAAACATCCAGCCTGTACAGACAATTGCTTCCCTCGCTAGGAATGGCTTCAAGGCGCTGTCATCACTGCCCAAATGGCCTCTTTAAAACCATGTCCAAGGCAGCTGCCAAGACGGGGTCTGAGCGCGTAGCCTTCCTCACTGTTCAGCCGAAATAGGAGCATCATCTACCTGGCTGAAATAAAATACATTTTCTGGACGGGACTCTGGTTTAGTGACGGGGAGTGGCAGCCTTGACAAGCTGTCAGCATTGCAATGCGAGTCTGCCTTACGATATCTGATGTCGTATGAGTGTGCTGACAGCAGCAAAGCCCATCGTTGAAGACGACTTGCAGCGAGAGAGGGTATCCCGCTGTGTGGCCCAAGAATGGTGGTCAGTGGTTTGTGGTCAGTAAAGAGAGTAAATTTCCGTCCATACAAGTATTGGTGGAATTTACGAACTCCAAAAACAATGCTCAATGCCTCACGTTCCAGCTGAGCATAGTTGGTTTCAGCTTTGTTCAAAGTCCGGGAGGCAAAAGCGATGGGTTTCTCGTCACCATTTGGCATTACATGAGAGATGACTGCACCCACCCCATAGGGAGATGCATCACAAGCCAGCTGGATTGGGAGTGATGGGTCAAAATGCGTCAAGACCTCAGATCCCACCAACACTTCTTTTGCTTTCAGGAAAGCCTCCTGGCAGGCCGTAGTCCATTTCCACATTTTGTCTCGGCAGAGCAAGTCATGCAGCGGCTTTAGCAGTGATGCTAAGTCTTTTATGAAGCGGCCGTAATAGTTCAGTAATCCCAAAAGATCGCAGCTGGTTGACGTTTTGGGGTGGCGGCGCATTCACAATGGCGGTAGTCTTGGATGGGGCAGTATGAAGGCCTTCAGCATCGATAACATGTCCCAAATATTCCACAGACGACTGGAAAAAGGAACATTTTTCCTTGCGTACCCTCAGGCCGAATTCTTTCAATCTCTGCAGGGTGGCGTCCAGATTTCGGAGGTGTTCTTCATCAGTACCTCCAGTACACAGGATATCATCCAAATAACACTGGACACCAGAGAGACCACTGAGGATCTGGTCCATGGCACGTTGAAACAGAGCCGGAGCAGACGTGATGCCAAAAGGAAGTCGCGCGGTACCTGAAGAGGCCCTGTGTGTTTGTGATCGTGAGCATTTCCTGTGACTCTTCTTTGCAATTTTTGCAGATAGGCTTGACAACATCTATTTTGCTAAACTTTGTCCTCTGTTGATAGATCATCGTAGAGGATTCGGCTTCTGTGAACACAGGGTTCACTGTCACTCTGGTCTGCAAATGTTACACTTGACCAATTCTCGACAGAATTAGGCTGAGTAGCCCAGTCACTGACAGTGACTGGCTCCAGAACTCCATCTTTGACTAGAGCGTTCAGATCCGCTTCTCTACCTTACTTCGGATTGCATAAGGCACAGGTCTTGCTTTCTTAAACACTGGCTTGCTATCAGGCTTGGTATGTAGCTTGACGGTTATGTTTTTTCTCATGCTTAACCAGTTCATTTTGAAAAACTTCGCATACTTTTTCCAGAACAGTGTGTAGGTCTGTGGTTGCTCTTTGATACCATGTTGTATTGCTTTGCCAGTCGATTTTTATTTTCTTCAACCACAACCCCATGATGGCAGGGTCATTAATTACCTCTTGGCGATGTACAACAGAGAAGGGATTTGTGGTTTTGATCATTACTTTTAACAGTGATGTCAGCCATTCCTCTCATGGGCACAGGTTGTCCAGTGTATGTCTTGAACGCTGTATCAGACGGCCGCATTTACAGTGTTTCAAGAACTTCCTGTAGATCTCTGCAGTCAGAATGATTGAGGCCCTTGACCCAGTGTCAATCTGCATTTTTTCACAGGTGTCCCTCTAACTTCGGTGTGTCCAGCCAATAGCCGTCTGAGCTCTTCAGTCCATGTTCAGGACTTTGATAAGATTTAATCTTACTTCTTCCTCAGAAGAATCACCTTGAGGTGTTCTTATCCTGTTTCTACAGCATGAACATGTTTCCTTTTTTTCTTCTGTTTTCCCACGTCTCTTTTTTCCCAGGATTTGTTGGGTTTTCTCCATACCTTTTTTATTTTTCTGCACTCCGCTCCAGGCACTCTTCGACGTCCTTTTCTTTTTCCACAAACGCTGGCGCAGTCCATGTCTTTGCACCGCAACATGTAGAGGGAAGATGGCCATTTTTCCACAGCGGAAACATGGACTGATTCACTCAGTCCATCTCCACTGACCTGGTGCACTCTGCTTGTTGCATGCAGCTGTTGAGCTTTCCTTTGATGCCATCTCCATTGTCACACTGATGTTTATGCTTTGATTCAACAGTGTTAACAATCACTCGCAGTCAGTAATTTCTTTTGAGCAGCTTCATTCTTAATCCCACTAACAGCTAGTCGATTCTTCTTAAGGTGTTCATTCAGAGTTTATCTCTGATCGCAGTGTTCGTTTCCACCATCACCTAACGTCATGTTCAGTCAACAGTGATGTCATTCAGAGTACTCCTCATTGACATTGGTGCGCAGAAGTTCTGCATCGTGCGCTTCATGCCGATGGCATTGGACAGCAGCTATGATGCACCGCTTCTTTTCTGTGTTCCGTCTGTAAACTAATGCCATATGCTAGATCAGTTTTGGTTGAAAATGACTCCTGTCAGGTGTCCACAATTTCTTATATGTTTCTTTTCACTGGCTTAGGACTGCAGCAGTTTGCGCAGTGAGGTTAAAAGTTGGGCCCATCACACGTCAGAAATGTTGGCCTTCACATTATCATTTTCACATCAATGTGTTCACAACAGTCTACGATTAGCACGTTGCTGTGTACTGTCTCGGCTACATCACAGCTGCAGATCTTCATCAAGTCACATATTTCACATAATTCTTATCATTTTTTTTTTTATTCAGTCTTTCTATGTTCAACAATCTCCTCCTCTGTTATCTTGGAGCTTAGCACTCATTTTCATTTTATCTCCATTTCTTTTATTCGCTCATTTTCTCGTTTCTTTCATTCAGTTGCTTACAGCTCCTCAGTCAGTTCAGTCTTGCAGTCGCTGAGCATGCACAGTCTTACTCGCAGCTGCAGGCGAGGGTCCGCTCGCATGGCAGCGTCCCTGCGCACGAGACGCTAGCGTCGCAGTCCGTTAAGCGGAGGGCTAAGCACTAACGCTCGGCCGCGCGAGAGCAGCCGCGGTGAGTGAAAGAGGGGGGGGGATCGTCGTCGAAAAAGCGTGCCGTCGCGCCGTGCAGGTCCAGACGTCTCTCGGCGCATTTATGTTATGTCGAAAGGAGGGGTTTGTTAGATATGTCGAATCACGAGAGCCAACCACCTTCTATGCTGGTGAACCACTTTTATTCAACAGTTTTCGCGCCACACACAGGAAGGGGAAACACGACATGCAGCAACACATGAAAACATCCGGGTCTGCTGATGCTGTTGTTATGGTAACTAAAACCTTCAAATACACCACACGTACTAGCCGTACTAACAGCAGTACTAACACCCGTACTACACCCTTACGAGCCGTGCAATCAGTTTCCCGTGTTCCAAGTCCCGCAAGGGTAGGACAGCCGGTTGTACGGCGACGTGCGTGAAACCTTGCGGCATGCACGGTAGAGGCTGACATTATTTCGGGATTCCCGCGGGTCACAGGATTCCCGCGGGATTCCCACGGGATGGGAGTCATTTCTTCCATTAATCACGGGACCGGGACGGAACGGGACTAAATTCTGACGGGAGTGGGCGGGAGCGGGAGTTCAACAAAAGCTCAACTCAAGAAACTTGACTGAAATTTTTGCGTCCGACGGTGCTGGATAATTTCAAAGTTGGGGAGAGGAGAGGAGGAGCACGCCAGCCCAAATACCTCTGGCTGCAGCACGCAGTTTACGTTTGTTTCTCCCCCCGCCCCTTTGCGAGTCGAGACGCTCACGCACAGGCGCGCGCGCTCACAGCGAGTCAGAAGTGTTTTTAAGTTGCCCATATTCGCGAGAGTCTCCTTCTGGGAGCATGTTCTATTATTATTATTCTTTTATCTTTCTTTAACCATTTCTTTATTTTTTTCTCCTTAAGCTGTGTTTGCGCTGCGCGTGCACGCGCTAAGCCGAGCGAGAAAGACAGCGCCAAGTGAAAGATTTCTGAAGGCACCACTGCATCTTTGAACTGTGAGAGAAACCAGACAGCCTACTGCCAAGTTAACCCATGCATGCACGGGAGATGATGAACTTCATGTAGGAAGGTCATCGGGGGGAATCGAACTGGCCCGTATCACACGCACGCGCCTTGCGAACGTCCGTACTACGCGCACGTGCGCCCGCGCAACCATTTGCACGGGCCCGTGCGCGCACGTGCGTCTGTAGCAACGCCCGTGGTACTTCCGCTCCCGAGAATGACATCAGCTTTTCACACGACCACTTGCACGGGCTCCTGTACTAATGACCACAACTCATGCGGCAGTCACGGGCCTGGTCTACGGGCCAAACCACCCCAGACCCGTACGGGTCAAACATTCGCACGGGCAGATGTGCCCGAGGCTTTAGGGGGCCGCATGTGGCCCCCGGGCCGTAGTTTGCCCACCCCTGGTCTACATCATGTGGTGAAGAACCGCTTGTTTTCATGGGTTTGGGAGTTTTTAGTGGTTTACTCAGAAATGTGTGAACAGATCAAAATACCGCTTTGGAGCTCTTTACAGTATAATGCACTTAAGAGCTTAAAAAGTTGATTTTTCATGGCCTTATGGTGCAAAAAATACAATAATAAATTTTTATTAAGTGGTAAACTTCAGAGGTTTTTTTATTTTTTCTGTAAAGTGGATGAAGCTGTAGGAATTGATGTATTCCAGCTGCTGCTTCACTGTTTCGCTAACAACACCTGGCTGTTATTACTCACTGACATACCATAAAGTTTAAACGGTCAGACGCACGTTTGACTGCTACTGTGGACTGAGACATTAAAAATGTGATGGAGATGTAGAGGTCTTTGTGTTTTTTCTTTACTTGTTTGGAATGTGGAGCATCTGTTGTTGATAAAATGAAGAAATCCTTCAAGCTTCAATAATAAAGGACAGCAGAGGAGGGAGGTGTACTCACTGTGTTTCCTGATAGTTTTATGACTGTTTTATCTGCCAAAAGAGTATTTCTGAAGTCAGTGAACTTTTATCCAAAGTCGGCTTTCTTTGCCAATGTTGTCATGAAATAAAATTAACATCAGCTTCTTGACCCCAGATGTAGAAAAACTTGAACTATTTGTGTGAAAACGTTTTATAAGAACTGAATTTTTGCTGCTTTTCTGCTGTTGTGCACAGGCCGGGTAGATGGCTCACCAGCCCATCACAGTGAGAGTGGAACTTTATTTGCATTACGTGGAAAAAATTAATTTACAGACATGTTTTTGCTGGAGCCTTTTTTTGTATTTTGAATTTTACAGAGGTGAACTGTAAGGACAAATATTCGTTAATATGTTGGAGATCTAATAAAAAATAAAATGTATATTATAACACTGATTATTTCATTTTCACTGAATAGTTTAATATTATCAAAACTAAGATATTAAAAACCTTAATTTTTTTCAGCCCCTTGGTTCACATCTTCATTTGCTGCGTCTGATTAGTTTCCTGATTAAATCTATCTTTTTAATTAAAGCTTTACTAAAGGTATTTTTCTCTGAAAAGTTTTAAGATATTGGAGGAAAGCTGGGCAGCCTCAAGAGGGAAAAAATTCCAGACCAGCTGCCAAGAACAGGGAGATGTTGAAATCCTGCTTTCCCTCATATTTAAGGAATGCTTGTTTGAAAGAATCTGTTAACTTGGATTTGTGTTGCAGTAATGCAGTAATCACAAACTTTAGCAGCCCTAAATGGGGCTAATGCTCAATGGTTTCTTTAAAAAATAATAAAATAAAGCCACTTTTAGCATTAAATCTTTAATGCTTTTGCAGCTGTTGTTTTCTGCAAGTGCGGCAAAAGGTGTGAATGTAGGTTGCTCCTCAGACTGTACAACAGCTCAGGGATGCCCTCACACAGATCTTGGAGGAAATGCCACAAGACACCATTCATTATTTGCATTCATTAGGAGCAGGCTGCGACGTTGTCAAGCATGCATACAAGCTCGTGGGGGGCACACAAGATACTGAAAAGCATTTTGAGTTGCAGAAATTAAGTTTTGGAGAAATGGACTAGTGTGCCACATCTTCATTTCACTCTGATTTGATGGTGTCTACACAATTGAGCCTCTGTAGGCTGAAAACTTTATTTCATTAAAAGACTTGGCATCCTTTTGTTCCGATGTTCCTAAGACACTGCCCTGTCTTTATTTGTTTAGATATCCAACTTCATATTAAGATCTGATGGATCTAATGTGTTTCTGTACAGTGTTCCTTTAATTTTTGTGAGCAGTATACATATCATTTTTTTTTTTTTTTTTCAATTATTTGAGATGACTTTAGAACTGACAGAAACGAAACTTTAGAATCTTGAAAGAAAAATGAAGATGTCTAACCTGTGGAAAATTAGCCAAAGAAATTATTTCTAAAAATGAACCAAAACATAAAATTTCTAAATAAAAAAATCAAACAAACAAATAATTACTGAAAAAAATAAATTGGTAAACATGATAACTTCTTAATTTTTTTTACTTGTTCTGCCCAGTGGGCTCAGATACTCGAGGTGTATATTTGTACAAAACCTTTTTGTATTTGAGGCTAAACTTTATTTTTATGAATATACGTGTGTACTGAGATAGGAAGAGTGATGAAATGGGGGTGATGGGTACAAGAGAGGAAAAGGGGGTAAAGAAAAAGTTTTTTTGCTGTCAATATCACTGTTTGTTTGCTAAAAAGCTGGGCAAAAGAAGCAAACACATGTTAAGCACATAACATCTCGACTGTTAATGGTTTTCTAGAAGCCACAGTCAGGTAAATTGTGGTCCTGAGGGGAAATCCTGACATTTTCACACCTTTAGTCACCCTTTCACTTCAGCTCCACCCTGCTATTATTCTTAAGCCTTCTAGCTAAACTTCCAAAGACTCCGTGTGAACTTGACTGCTGTAACAGTTGTTGAACCCCTCCCAAGGGCTGTTTGCCCCACCCTCCACCCCTCCTTAGGTAATTTGAAGGAATGTCGCTGGGATCTGCCTCAAAGCTTTCCTCGTTCCTCTCTCCTGTGTTAGCCCAAAAACACAAACATGGTTGTAAACCTGTAACTTCTTCAACCAAAAACACTAATGCTGGTTTAAAATGTCTCATTATTACAAATAAATCCTCTAACAATAGAATAAGAAAAGAAAAGGTTGTGAAAAATAACAGTTTTTTGAAGCTAAATGAACATTAGGAAGGTTGTAAGGCTGTAAAAACAAGAGAAACATTAAATATTGAGTTGATTCAAAATTTCCAGAAATGGTGACCTTAACTAGAACTTTCTAGAATTTCAAATTCACCGAACCTCAATGCAAATTGCTGAAAATTTACCCTTGAATTTGTGTGTTTCAAATTCATCAACCATTTTACTATTTATTTATGTAGATTTTTTTAGAAAATTCAAATCCAGTAATGATCTGTATTAAATGTTTACTGATAAATCTAGAAATAAAAATGTTTGTTGACATTGACTTGAATGATCTGCATGCCTGAGAGTTCTAAAGTCACATTTCATTTCCACCTCAATTGTTTGTCATTTCATCTGTTTTAATTTCTGCAGCAGTTGGTGTATTTATTTACTCTTGGAAATTATTACCCCAAATCGTCTTTTTTTGTCGTTGTTATTTTGAACACAGCATCATCACTCCATCTGCTTCCTCTGCCCCATTTCTCGTCCCACTTTTTCCATAAATAAGAACCCCCTTAATTTTCTGCATCTGTAAAATTACTTGCATGAAGCCCAATGAGGCAAAATGTTTGTGATTTTGGGCTATATAAATAAAATTGAATTGAACTGAATTGTCCAATTTTGCAAAATTTCTAATTTCCCTTAAGAACATGGTGAAGAATCATCACTGTTACGCCCCCAGTCTAATTTCAGGAGGTTTGTCTTAAAATGGTTAGAACTTTTTATACAATCACTTTTTAATAAATTGCCAAAATTTAAATTGGGCTACTCAGAGCCTTCATATGAAACCGGGGGCAAAGAAGATTTGCCCTCCTCACTTGCCTGCAATTTTTTAAGTCAATATTAGTATAATTATTGACAAAAACCACCAATACAAACCTCATTAACCTTTGCAAAAAAATAAATAATGAAAAACTGGGCCCCTCAAATTGTTTGCTACGCCCTGTCTTGTGTTTGTTGACCCGTTTGCGTCATCACCACCCTGGTCTTAGCCAAAGCACATTCTGTTTCTCTGGGGAATGGGAAGAGGAAATTCTTGTTTGTTAATAACTCATCCATAATACAATGGGTTGAAATAGGTATTTTTCATCCTTTCATTGGTTACTGGCCTTCCACTCTGCCATCCCTACATAAAATGTTCAGCCTCTGTAAAATTAAAGCTTCTGTATTTACTTCAGAATAGCCTACCAGACACATGCTGCAATTTGTTTTCTACAGGGAGATTAAGTGTGTATTCAAACTACACATTTATGGTTTGCTTAAAGTGAACCAGAGTTCATTTCAGAAACAAATTTTCCGTCTAAATACACTCGAACAGACCGTGGTCCGGGACCAGAAGCTGCTTTCTGACCCATCCTGAGGTGATCTCGGTTCGTTCCAGTTGAACTGAGATCAGGTTCCCTCTTAGTTTCCTCGGTCTGAATAAGTTCTGCGCTCGGAACAGAAAAAATGGACCAAACAGCCACCGTAGCCGGGCATTATGGGATGCAAACGGAGTTACAGAGCAACAATGTGACAACTCATTGAAATGTAGTTGGATGACTCATGAGGCTCATTAAAGCAACTTTTGGTTGATTCCTGTTGTTTTTGTTTACAAGTTTTCACTAAATAAAAAGTGAAACACTGGAATAATTAACATAAGTTTTGTAAGTTGTTACATTTCAAATTTTTAGTTTTTATCAAATTACTATTTAACGTTGATGGTTTACTCAATTCAGAGTTATAATTTGATCAAATCTAATATTTCCAAATATAAGAAATTACAGAACGTATGTTAAATGTTCCAATGTTATACTTTTTACAATGTTGGTTTGAAACAAAAATGTCTAGCAGTTTGGATATAGATCAAATGCAAGTTAAACTGACCAAATTACACTGACTTGGTCTGGGCCAAGTCCAGCCATAATATGAAAAAAAAACTTTTTGAGCTTTTTAGTGTATAATACAGTATATTCTTCACTATAAACAACCTCAAAGCGTTATTTTGATCCATTCACTCCATTCTGAGTAATCCTCTAAAAACCAGCAGCAGCCCCTCCCATACCCACGAAAACAAGCGAGTTCTCACATGCTGATGTCACAGAGTGAGAACCGCCTCCTCCAGGAAGAGTCTGCTCTGACAGCACCGCCCCCAGTCTAACACCAACACCAAATTTCTCCATGGAATTAGCGGTGATCAACCAAAAACTATCATTTTAGATACAGAATACCGTAATTCTTCCAACTGTGTCCTGTCTTTAACAAATTCCAGCTCAAACAGGTGTTTGTTACATGTTGTGAACCGGCTACTAAGAGCAGATATATTGTATGTGCATCCATTTATGAATAAGTTTGGATGTTTATTTTTGTGGGAGAAATGACACGCTGCTAGGATGACTCATGAAATGGGCGGTACCCATCCGCAGCGGTAGGTGGAGCCTCAGAATCAAATCCTTTTACTTCTGGGTAGGAAAAAAAACTCACTAAAATAACTAATATTTCAAAAATAATTTGTTTTTAAGCGTTCCAAAGGTAATATATGACCTTATTTATGGATATAGTTTACTCTGAAAGGCTTAAGAAAATCATGGGACGGCCCCTTTGAAGCAAAACCTAAAAGAGACTTCTGGAGGTGCTGGAAACAGTTTGTCATATATACTTCCTTCAAAACTGATAATCCGTCCTTGCTGTTTTAAAAAAAACATGTACAATTTCGGATTTGAATGGTTTAAGAACCTTCTGCTGATAAACTGGCAGAACAGAACTTTAATAAACCCCATGCTATTGTTTGACGTGAGTTTTTCTTTGGACTTGAACGACCACAAACCGGTCAGAGCAGGCGCCATCCATCCCTCCCACCCCGTCCCGTGTTTTCTTCCTCCTCTCATCCCCTCGCCGGGCTCTCGACTTCTCTCTCGGAGGCCACAAGTGTTTGATTCGCTGCCTGGTCGTGCATATTAATGAGCTGGAGGCAGCGGGCAGCTTTTTAAAAGGCTGACGGAGACGGAGCGAGTCCTCAGCGGCGGACTGGCAGCTCATCCAAGCGCTCCAGACGCACGGACGGGTTGCGCAACCAGCGACGCAGCAGAGCGCCTTTTCCTCGTTTCCGGACGCGCTCTCTCATCACTTCATCGCGGAAACGAGAAACAAATCGGATTTTTGACTACTTTGTTTCTCAAACACCCCCGTTTTCCCAACTGTGGAGACATGGGTCGGTACTCAGTGGTTATTCTTTTGCTGCTGGTGTCCGTTTACGTCTTGAGCGCAGAAGGTAAAAGACTGATTTTTAAACTTTTTTATGTCAACAACTGCTTTTGGTTGAAGCTGTGGTGATGTAACTGAATAATAAACAGTGGGAGCCTGTAAGAGAGTCGGGGGTTCCCAAACTTTCCAGTGTTTCCACTTTTTTCTCACTTTGTGTTCGTGCGCAGCTCTTAAAAAGTCATCTAACAACATAAAACTCAAATGTTAAAAGTCAAATATGTCATTAATATTCAGACACTTTATTCTAGCAGAGAAGCTGTGCCAAAAACCCCAAACAAATCTACATTTGATGACTATTTTGTATTGGATGTTGTATTTTTTTGTTAACCATTCTCCAATAAAAATTTTACAGCTGATTTTCCCAGAGGCTTAAATGTTAGTTGTAAGTGCCGCAGCTGTTTCTGTTGTGTGGCAGATTTAGTGGCCGGAGGTGAGGACAGATATGATGGATACCAGAAACCTTGGAGGCTGTGGGGCATCGCAGACATAAAACCCCAGCAAAACCAATTTGCAGTGCCTCCGTCTTTCAGTGGAGACGCCTGGAGAGCTTGACCCAGGGATGATGATGTGTCGGAGTTGTTGGCTTACTTAATGGCACTTCATCTTTTCTGTGCATTTTTCATTGGAAAGAGACATGTAAAGAGTGTCCACTGTGCAGCAGTTCAGTGTAACTGAAAAAAAGAAGTGGAAAATAGGCATCAAATGAAATCAAAGTTTGCTTTACCACATTTTTTTTTAAATTAAGTGACTCAAATATAATTTTTGTTGCCCAATATGACAATTACTAAAGGTAACACAATGCAAATAATTTATAAAGCTGAAGAAGACAAATACTATTGTAACTGAACGTACAAACACCCTCATTAATGCAAATATGCAGCAATTTTAATTTAGCTTCTACATGAAAACAAAAACATAAGAGTACTTTCTTGATCAGTTTATCATTTAACCACTTAGTATTAAGCCAGATTTCTATTTTCCATTATATATTTATGTTTTATCATGTTGTGCGAGTTGGTGGTGGGGTTATTGAATATTTTTTCTTTTTTCGGTTGTGCTTTTTGGAGAATATTTTTACGTGAAGCACTTAGAGCTACTTTTATCGGAGAAGTGCTTTTAAAAAAGTTTGATTTGATTTGATTTGATTGCTGGAAATAATATCAGCCGTCAAATGGTTAAAAGAAAGAGGAGGAGAATATTTACTAAAAAATAAAACGGAACTGAAAAGTTGTGGAAAAACATGGAGGAAAATATCCATGTTTTTGGATTATGAGTAAAAATATACACAAAGAAAAAATCAAATTTTGGGAACGTGTTAATTAGAAAATGAGAAATCTATGGGACAATATACGCACAATCAGGATTTCATGGCTGTTTTGGTTCCTCAATGCTTTTTTCATTAATTGTTTTGTGTTTATGTGAATAGTGTTTGATGTGTTAAAATGTATCCATTAAATATAATACGATTTGTGGTGGGAATTCGTATAATTTTACTCCTTTTTTAAGTACTTTCTGTTTATTGTGTATTTTTTAACAATTTCATTAAAATCAAAGGAAATCAATCAATCAAAATCTATCTAGATGAAAAGCGGTATACTCCAGTCTAATCTGTGTTGTGTGTTTTTTTTTTTTTAAGCCTACAAGTGTCGGTGCACCAGAAAAGGACCAAAGATCAGATACAAGGATGTGCAGAAGCTTGAGATTAAACCCAAACACCCTTTCTGCCAGGAGAAGATGATCTTGTGAGTCAACTCATCGTATCAGTTCTTTTATTTAAACTAAAGTCTTCTTCTTCCCCATCTTTCAATTTTTTTTAACGTCTTTTAATTGTTTTCTTGATCCCATTGACTTTTATTGTGAACTCACACTTACTTAGCCGGGTTGTTCTTGCAATGCTGTATGACAGTTAGAATATCTGACAGGTGTGCATGGAAAGCTACTATCATCCGCGCTTAGAGGCCGGAGAGCACGCCACGGTTTGACGAGGGTTTAATTACACGCTTCAACCTGGAAGGTGGGAATTTCTCACTCGGGAAGGGGGAAGTGCGACTTTCAAGAACGCTTAACATCATATGGGCTCATTACGGTGTTAGACCTAACTGAGCTGATGAATGTTCTCCGACAAGTGGGAGCAGCTAGTTTACATGTCAGAACGATCTGGACTCGCCCTCTCTCAACCCCTGCAAACACATCTGTTCCTCTGAAACAGATGCTGCCTCGACTTCAGAGCATCACAAACAAACAACATCATGATGTTGACATTTACTGCTCTTCTCACTTATAGACTAGCTTTAAAAAGGGGTGAAACGACCTACTGTGATCAGCTTATGATCTGTTCCACAAGCATTTCCACTGATTTTTTCATTTTATTTTGAACATGTCGTTTTTTTTGTTTTATTTTTTTTAATCCACAATCAACAAACCTGTCGTTTTCATGGACATCGTTTCTGCAGAGCAATAGGAGTTCATAAGAAATTCCAGGAGGACCTAGCTGCAGATAACAAGATGGCGCCCGCACGTCATTAGCAGGAAGTCCTCAACCGGAACCCAAAGTTACCCCCCCCCCTTTTTTTTTTGTCAGGAACAACTAATTTATGTGGTGCGACAGAATACATGGCCAGTTTATAAATGCTTTTTTTTTTTATTCAACTTTAAATCTTGTAAATTCACGAGAAAAAAAGTCATAAACGTAAACATAAACATAAAGTAATATATTAATTATTTAATAAGTCATAGGCTAAATTTAAGACTTTTTTTCTCCTAAATTTACGAGACTAAAAGTTTGAATAAACTTTAATGATCTGAAAATCCAACAAAGAAGCTTCCAAACATTTGTAACGTTTAAAAAATGTACCTGCTGAAATCTAAGACGCTTTTCACAGTTTAGTTGGTCTGCTGCTGCACAAGGTGTTCGCTTGCTGCATGGGCTGCACTTCGACTTTAATCTTATAAATTTACGAGATTTTAAGTTGTACATTTACGAGATAAAATCTCGTGAATTTGTCATTTTTAAAATTGTAAATGTACTCGTAAATGTACGACATTTAAAGGGGCCCTGCCCTGAAAATTCTACTTTTTGAGGTTTGAAAAGCATTTTACTGTTCATTCCTCTAAAGAACCCCAAAGCTGCAATTTGATCCGTTCATGCATTTAAAAGTAATCCTCTAAAAACCTGCGCTGTCTGCAGCAGCCCCTCCCATACCCACGAAAACGAGGGTATGGGAGGAAACGTGCTGACGTAAGATCGATGCCAACCACTCCCTCCAGGGAGAATCTGCACTGACAGGTCCGCCTCCAGTGTAGCACAACATTCAATTTCTCCACTGAGCTAGTGGTGATCAGCATTTTAGATGCAGAATACCATAAATCTTCCAGTTGTGTTCTGTCTTCAATAAATTCCAGCTCAAACAGCTGTTTGTTTCTTCACACGCGGCGCACCTTTAAGACCCCCCTCCCTCTCCATCCCCCAACCCCCAGTGCGGCACAGTCGTGCAGAAGTGACGCGGTAAAGCAATGGCCAGGCCCGCTAAAAGCAGATATATGGTATGTGCATCCATCTTTGAAGAAGTTGGACTATTTTCGTGGGAGAAATACAGACACAGATTTCTCTGGGATGACGTCATGAATGGACGGCAGCGGCAGTGCAGCCACACCCAGCGGCAGGCGGAGCTTCAGGAATCGAGTCATTTTACTTCTGGAAAGGAGAATACTCGTGAAATATAACTTAAATTTAATAAATAATTTGGTTCTTAGTGGTCCAAGTGTAATATGTGATCATATATATGGATTTAGTTCACTCTGAAAGGCTTAAGAAAATCATGGTAGGGCCCCTTTAAAATTGTAAATGTATGAGATTTTAAATAATAAATTTACTAGACTTAAAGTCATCAATTTATGACATTTGAAGTCTAAGTTTACAAGATTTAAAGTTAAAAATGGACTAAATTTAAAGTTGTAAATTTACTACATTTAAAATCGTAATTTTATCAGATTTAAAGTTGTACATTTACAAAATTTAAAGTCGTAGATTTCCTAAATATAAAGTAGTAAATTTATGTGATTTAAAGTCGCAAATACAGGAGATGTAAAGTCATAAATATATGAGATTTAAAGTAGTAAAATTACGACATTTAAAGATGTAAATTTACTATATTTAATGTTGTAAATTTATGAGGAAAAAAACTGTATGAGATCGTAAATTTATGAGATTAAACATGGTAAATTTACGAGAAAAAACTCAATATTCCCATTCATTTTCTTTTTATCCACCAAAAAAAGTAATATCATGAGTTTTTTCTTGTAAATTTACAACCTTTAAATTTAGCCTATGACTTTTTAATTAATTAATATACAACTTTATTCTCGTAATTCATTAGTAGTGACTATTTTTTTCATAAATTTGCGAAATTTAAAGTCGTAATTTAAAAATATATATAAATGTTTTTAATCTGACACCAATACTCTGTTGTAATCTAGCAGCCATACAGTTACTTTAATTTTTTTTTTTGAGCTTTAACACCAGAGATACCCTACTATACCCTTTGACACACCATAACTCCTCATGTGATCAGCGTGAATCAGCTGATTTGCACAGAAAAGCAGCTTTGTAACTGTAAGCAACACTTTAAAGTGACTTTTCACCAAAATACAACACTTTACTCATATAAAGTGTTGCATACTGGTGCAAAACCGCTTTTCTCCATGACAGCAGAATAACCGGATTCACGTTGATCGTGTTAAGAATTGAAAAATTAAGGTAATTGAGGGAGTATAAAGACTGCGGCTAAATCTGGTGTTTTGATAGCTTTACCAATCTGAACACTTCTGTCTGTCAGTTTTGAAAGGATAAAACATTTTTTTGCCACATTCTAAGCTCATCTTCTACACTAAACCTTTTACTCATGTTAAAACGTTTTAATAGAAGGTCTAATGCCTGGACGCCATCTTGTCTTGTCTGCAGCCAGGTCCCCTTCAGAAATTCACCTCTGAGTTGTGGGCGGGACTGTAGGCGCAGAGCAACCCCGCCCCCATTTCCCACTGTCCATCCTCTCCTGCTAGCTTACACCCACAAGCTAACGTTGTTGGTGCAACAAAAATTAGAGTTATTCAACCGTACAGTTTTGATCCAGATTCTCAGACCAGGAAAACAAAGACGTTCACAGATCTATTTGTCTGCAAGTGGATGGTCAAAATGGAGCAAGAAGCTTGAGATTCATCTAACATAGTTTCTGTCACAAATACAATCTTTTTCTAACTCAATTTTTTCTTTTTGCTACAGAATCACAACAGTTTGAATAAAGAAATACTCCAGTATTCAATTTTACTTCATATGTTTGTCATATAAAAATAAACCCACAATTTTTTATAGGAGGGGTCTTTTGGGTTGCATTAAGGAGTTGTCTTTTTATGGGAAAAACACTCTGCTGCCCCCTGCTGTTCACTTCAAGCCAGACATCATAGAATGTTTATGTGAAATATGACATTACAAAATGTTTATGCTACAATTCAGGACAAATCTTGTAATTTGTTGGAGTAAAGAGGAGGATGATATGAAAACTGAGATTCTTTGATAAAACTGTTTTAAATTTAATCAAATATTAATAAACAAACACAGAACCCACTTGTTTGTTTTTAAAAGATGTTGTGGGGATGTGTCTGTATTACGATTTGCATTTAAAGTGGTGAACCAGCAGAACTGCAGACTTTGAGGAGACAGCCTCATATCATGAAGTGTTTTTAGCATCCGGAGAACAAAGGAAGCACTCAGAAGCCCTCCTGGACGTGCACGCTCGCTCTTGTGTGTCTGTGTTGCTATACCTGCCACACAGTCATCATTCAGCGCAGCTCTATTAGCATGAGATGGAGGCCACCAGCCGTTAGAGCCTGATGAAAAATGAGCCTCAGCGGGCTCCGGAAAGCCACAGAAAGAATGAGAGCGGGAGAGAAATGAGCATGAGAGTCTGCTTTCGCTTTGGCATTCCGAGCAGCAACTCCAGAAGCACAAACACAGACACGGAGCCCCCCCAAATGTTTCTTCTTACTCCGTTTTCTCCCTTTTGTCTTCTGTCTTTTTCAGTCCCACTTCAGTTCCTTCCATAATTTTTAGAGCTGGTGGCTTCCCTTAGATACCCAGGTGAATGAGAATGAGCTGGAATTCACACAGTAATTAGGTTACTTTTACCCCCCTCTGCCGAGCAGATATGAGTCCATGGGCATGCATACACAAGCAGCTTTTTTAAGGTCCTCAATAACAAAGCACAAATGGCTATCAAACTGAAGCTAACCAGTCAAACGCGGTGACAAGTGAATGGGCAGGAAAACAGATGCAGAAGTCTTTAATCAAATCATTACAGGGCCTGGCTGCGAGAGCGGAGCCTTTCCTGCAGTCATTTAGCATGCACGGTCCGCTGAGGCTTTGAGCGTGTCAGCAGATGAAGAGGCCCCCCTCTCTTCTCTTTTCTCCCGCCTGTTTGAAATGAATATGCCACATGCAGGCAGATTGTCTCTGTCCTTACCTCAAACGGAGGGTTTGCAGACAGACCTTTCATTCACCGGGCTCAGATGTCACATTTTTCTGTGGCAGCTCCATCATGTTGCCAAAAAGAAGTTGACCCAGCTGTGCAAGCCGCTCTTTTGAAATGTGAGCGCTTTTTTTCACGGTGGGACATTTTTTTTTATTAGCTGCACTGAACAAAAGCAGGCAAAACACATCAGCCATGCGAGAGGATGGAACGCTCGTCATTCAGAAAGGTTTTCACATGTTCAAAGCGGTTTTACTCCGAGGTCCAGGAAAGATTCTAAATCCTGTGAGTGAGAGGTCAGATTGTGGTCACAGGGGTTTTTGTGGGAGACGGTTTGTGTTGTGGACTGAAAGGATTTGGACGTCCGTGTGCCACCAGAGCAGATGGATTCATACTGTTTTTTTCTTCAAAGATTTCCCATGTCTGCAGCTTTTGACTGAACTGTCCTCTGGTCCTTTTCAGCGTGACAATGGAGAACGTGTCTCGGTTTAAGGGCCAGGAGTACTGTCTCCATCCCAAACTTCAGAGCACCAAGAATCTGGTTAAATGGTTCCGGATTTGGAAGGATAAGCACAGGTAAACATCCTGTGGCCTCTATGGAAATCTCAGATTATGCATTTGTATTACTTGTAAGATAATGGGTGACATGGGAAAACCTTTTTTTTTAAATTTTGCAATTGAAACCTGTGTTGTTGTTTTTTTTTTTTTTTTTTTTTTTTTTTTAGCTTGATTGGAAAATGAATGATGTACTCCCTTTATTTAACTTTCAAATGAACTTTATGTTTTTTTTTAAAAAAAAATAACATT
This sequence comes from Oryzias javanicus, assembly GCA_003999625.1. Taxonomy (NCBI): domain Eukaryota; kingdom Metazoa; phylum Chordata; class Actinopteri; order Beloniformes; family Adrianichthyidae; genus Oryzias; species Oryzias javanicus. The sequence goes on along the minus strand of CM012446.1, from coordinate 25,268,983 downwards.
TTTAAAACAATTAAAGTGACATTACATCCCATTCATTCGGTTAAGCCACAAATAAACACGTCACTATTACTATTATTTTTTGGTCAGCAGTTTCCCCCTTAAATGGTTAAACGGGGTAGAAAATTAGCCACGGCTACAAACACTATGGTGCAGGTATCAGATTGTTTTAACGTTATGATTTATGTTTTTGTCTTGTATTTGTCTCTATTAAATCAATCTAAAAGGGCTGGGTTGATAAGATCGAGTAATCAATTTGAATCGGTTTAAGCCTAACAGATCAATAATTAAACAGAAACGCCCTCCAGGAGAAGCAGAACATGTTTACAATGTTAAAGATCTGAACATTTTTGTTAGAACTTCTACTTTTGAGAATCTAACACTGTATACTATTATCAATGCAATTATTTCACTAATACATTTTACAGAATATGACTGTATCAGATTAATATTGAAAACATAGTTGAATTTTAATGTATTTCTAAACAAATGTGTATAAATGTATAAACTCAAATTGAATTGAATTGAAGAATCAAAAGATAAAAAAAATTTGAATCAAATGGATCAAGGTTCTTGTGAATCAAACCGAATCATTTCTGGAAATTATTATTGATACCTCGCTCTAAAAAATGTGAAATGTGACATTTTTTAAAAGTCCCAAACTAGTGTCAAAACATGTTGAGCTGCATAAACCAACAGATAAAATAAAATATTTATTTTTGCAAAATATAGAAGAGGATAAATATGGACTTTTTGAAACCCATTTAAATAAAGATTGATGTCACATTTTAAATGAAGTACTTTGTACTCAAGATAGTAGAGAAATGAAACCTTTAGGTATTTACTTTTTTTTTTTATTTTTGCATGGGTCTAATAAAAAGTTGGTTTGAATATATATATCCATTTTTAAGCTGGAAGGCTGACGCCAACTCAATGGGCTATTTTTGTGAATTTTATGCAATACTTCGCTATGATGCACACACTAATCATCCACTGTTATCTGCAAAGTCCAGATGCTTCCATTTCTATTATTATCAACATCTTTGGGTCATGAAAGCTACATTAAACACTCCAAATTGCTTCATTTTTACATACTTTGTAGCTACAATAATATACCTATATGTGAAAAGTAACATAAGAATGGATTCTAAAATATAAAATCACTCTAGCTGGTTTTGAAATATTAAAAAATATTTTTTAACTGTCTCCCTGTAAATCATCACTGTTTGTTCTTATAGTTGCTTATTATAGTTAAAAAACTAGCTTTAAAAAATTGGGATCCGTTTTTTTTAAAGCTTTTTTGACATTTACATTGAAATGTCTTTTAAAGTTATTCCTGCTTTTTGTCTTTAAAAAAATCATTTTTTTCCTTCTGGTCTGACTGTCTGTTTTTTTTTTTTAACAAATAAGGCAACAAAAGAATTGCTTTTTTAAAAGTGGCTATGTATTAAATGTAATGATTATTTTTTAGATGGTTAACAGAAGGCCAACAACATATCTAAGAGAGATTGAATGCAGGGGTATCCAATGCTTTTGCGAAGAGGGCCAAATTTGGTGAATTTTGCATTCTTATACTGTAATATAACCCTTATACCCTTATACTGTAAATACATTAAATGCAAATTTGTGAAAATTGTATTGCAATTGGATACTTTTAATTTCTTAATGTAGAAACTGCTGAGTACAGTTTTAACAAAATAACTGAATTTCATATTTTTAAAAAACATGCATTAATTTGTTCCCCCTTGTTCGGAAAGCAGCACCCCTTGTGGTCAAGTTTCTTTTTTTTTACGTTGACATTCAATAAGAACACTACAAAGGGCAGATAGGGCCCATTTAAAAATGATTTTTTTTGTTGTTTATTCACGACTTGAAATCTCATACATTTATAAAAAAAAAAAAAAAAGGTTATAACTGTTAAATTACCAGAATAAGAGTCACAAGCTAATTTTATTCATTTTTCACAGTAATCTACATGTTTTAAAGTTAAAATCTCATAAATGTATGAGAAAAAAAAACACGCAAATTTACGAGATTATTGTTGTAATTTAATGAGATTAAAAGTCGTAAATTTACAAGATTTAAAGTCCTAAATTAAAAGTCATAAATTGACAATATTTGAAGTCCTAAATTTACTAAATTAAAGGTCATAAATTTAAGAGATTAATAGTTGTCAAGATAAGAAATTGTAAATTTACTCAATTAAAGTTGTAAATGTTAAAGAAAAATATTGTAAATTTACAAGATTAGAAATTGTAAATTTACGAGATTTAAAAATGAAATTTAATTTAGTAAATTTAGGACTTTAAATCTCATAAATGGACAACTTTAAATTTACAAGATTAAAAGTCGTACATTTATGAGATTTAGAAACGAAATTTACAAAGCTAAAAGTCATAAATTTAAGAGATTAAAAATTGAACATTGACAAGATTAAAAGTCGTAAATTTACAAAATTAAAGTCGTAAATGTACACGAAAAAAGTTGTAAATTCACATGATTCGAAATTTTTAATTTATGAGATTTAAAAATGTAAATTTGCAAGATTAATAGCTGTAAATTTACTAGATTTAAAGTTGTAATTCTTAAGGAATTAAAAGTCATATATTTTTTATATTTAAAGTCATACGAGATCAAAATTAATACATTTACGAGAAAAAACATTTTACTTTTTTCTAATACATGCGATAATGTTGTCACAGATTTAGCTTTTAGCCAATCAGAATCAGGGATTATCTACACAGCAAGTTTTAGAGAGTACCGGGGCTACATATTATTGATGTTTTAACAGGAGCCTCCTTGCTGGTGGAAATTTCATCACGGGCTGCATCTGACCCACCGGATGGATTTGGGACATGCTTTTATTAATGCAATTCTGTTTTTGTATTGCAGGGTGTATGAAGCCTAAAACATGGCCTACACAGAACACATGGATCAAACAAGATTTACAAAAAAAGGGACAGCCTCCGCACCGGGACATTTTTATGAAGAACCAAGTGGAGTCCCACTTCTCCCCCTGTGGCTCATGTTTACTCAAGAACACAGAACGTTCTGCCTAGTTTGTACATCATCTGGTGGGCTTTTGTAGTAGGCCTTTGTTTCTAGCTACATCACTTACTTTTTCAATCTTTGCAAGTGTAGTTCATTCTGAGAGACGGTGGAGGAGACAGCGCCATCTGTCTGTGAGCGGCGGGGGTGTTTCTAAAGAGATTATTCCCACAAAGTAAAGATTGGTAGATGAGTCTGCTTCTAGGACGTTATTCGGTTGTAGATGAAATGCAATGAGAGATCAATGTCCATATTTTCACTGATACGTGTCACAGATGAGCACATAGGTCATTCCCAGCTGTGTGTATTAAACATTTTTTCAAAAGAAAAGCACAAACTCACATCGAACTAAAACATCCTCTCCTCCAGATAAGACGGGTAATAAGCAGTCCTAGTAGATAGAAGCTGTTACATCAAAGTGTGCATGTGTCTTACTGATGATAAAATTATTTTATTTCATCACCTTTTTTTCCTCTTTTCCATATATTTCGGATTGTGTTTTTTTTGGTCGTTATTTAGCAAGCTGATCAATTTCATTGAGAAAACGCCGGCAGAGACCACAACAGCACACGTCATTGCACTTATTTAAACTTTTATTTTGTTAACTACATCTTGTGATGAAATTCAAAGAGTTTCAACAAAGTTTTTTTAGACAGCTCGGAAAGAAAACTTTATTTTTTTAATAGCATATCTCTTTGTCGTTAGAAAGTCATAACATTGTAGAGTTAAGCATATAAGGCTGTGATAATACACTTGTGAAGAACTTTTTTCATCTTTTGGGAATTTGACAAGAAAAGTCCTGAATATTTTCAGCTTCGTGTCTAAGGATTAACATTATTTTTCTCTTTAAAAAAAAATAGAAAATGCTAAAAATCCTCTGAATTATGACAACTGACCCCTCAGAGAAAGTTCAATTTCATTTAATAATCTCCCTAAAAACACAACGTTTTTGTTTTAATACATTGTTTATATTCCGCCTAAGCAAGTTTTGTGTATCTGCATGTACACATCTGCATATGTAGTACAATTTATTCTTCTTTTGTAAGTTACATAAATGTGTATATGATTATTTTCTGAGTGCACTGATATGTTAATGACAATAAGTCAATATTTAGACTTTAGTGTCATGCTTATGTCAGTCTCAAATACTGCAGGGGTTTTGTTTTTTAACTTTTTGGCAACATATGTTGTGAGGTTGTGCGTTTGGAGTGGCCCACCAAACACACACATAGATATTTCATGAAGTGCAAAATAATAAACACAGTAATAAACTGTCTGTAGTGCATCTTTCCATTGATTTGTTGAGCCAGCAAACAGTTGTGATGGACGCTAAGGGCGGAGCGGTCCACCTCTGATCGGAAGGGTTGCAGGTTTGATTCCCGGCATGTGTTGAAGTGTCCTTGAGCAAGGCACAGAACCCCCACATTGCTCCTGGTGGTTGTAGGCTGGGGCAAGTGTTTGAATGTGTGTGACTGTAACACGCTTTGGGCCTTAGAGCGCCATTATACAAGTGTCCAACAAGGAAGGCGTGTCAAGGCGGCCGTGGTGCAGCGGTAGGGCAGTCGTCCCATGATCGGAAGGGTTCGATTCCCTGCCCGCCCATGTGTCGAAGTGTCCTTGGGCAAGACACTGAACCCTAAATTGCCTCTGGTGGGAGGTTGGCGCCAGTGTTCGGCAGCGGAGCCACCACCAGTGTATGAATGTGTGTGTGACTGGGTGAATGGGTCTGTGACTGTGAAGCGCTTTGGGCCCTCGAAGGAGGGTAGAAAGCGCTATACAAGTATACGCCATTTACCATTTACCATTTACCATTTACCATTCAAACTGAAGTCTGCTTAGAAAAAATGATCCACTAGGTGGCACTAAAGACTGCCCCATTTTTCTTACAAAGTCAGTTGCTGGTGGGTTTACAACAGGGGTGGGTAAACTTTTCAACTCATGATAGGCCATAAAATTTGACAGAAGGGCCAGATCAGGAGTAAATGCACAGAGTGTTTTGGTTTTCCACCTCATAAACTAAAGACACATAATGGAATCTGGACAAAAACCTGCTTCATTTTTGTATTAACAACACATAGTTTTTAAAACAGAACATTTTGTAGTTTTTATTTCTAAAACAGTGACTTTTGTTCTCATTTTAGTGCCAATTGCACTAATGGTTTGAAGCAAACTTAGTGAAATGCTGGATTCATTTGGCTTTGGAATAATCGGATAAATAACTCAAAAAACACTCATGAACATCTGAGAGACAACAAATCTTCCAGGAAAACGTGAATGCAGAATAGTCTTCTGAACCTAAACAAAAGTCAATTTACTATTTCAAGATATCAGAATAATAAGGAAAATAAAAATATTAACAAATATTAACAATATAATTTATTCCAGTTTGACGGGGCCAGATTAAATAGTGTTAATGGGCTGCAATATAGCTGTAGTTATATTAAAAGTGATGTGAAAAAGGTTTCCAAACCCATTGCAAACATAACAAATTACAGACACACAATTTTAATATAAAGAAACTGAAAGAGAAACAATAAAAACTTAAAAATAATACTTTTAGCAGAGTCAAGTTGAAATTAAATTAGTATTGACAATAAATTACGTAGCAGATGCAAAGCACCAAACTTAATGAATTAGTAACAGATTGTGTGAATGCATTAAAGATGTAATACAAATGTAACAATTCTCTAATATTCCTCTATGGTTTCTATGATGTAAAAATACATATTTTAATCGTACTAATTAGTCCCTCATTTGCTTGTAATGTAACTGGACTTGGGTCTGGCAGAAAGGCGGGGTCAGTATTTGGCAGCGATCCCCCGCTGTGTTCACAGCGAAAGGGGCGTGGTCAGTGCTTTGGCAGGTTCGTCCCCCGAGGCGGTGTGTGTGTGTGTGTGTGTGCGGGTTCTCTCCTCTTAGCGACAGCCGACCTGGCGTTCGAGTCTGGACCAGCTTACACAGAAGAAAAAGAGGAAACGCGTTTAAAAATATCTATTACATATTCTTCATTTTGCTCCTTTCTGCAATGTTCTCCACGGTATCCATACACCGTCTGCTGTGAATCCGTCAAAGTTTTTCTCTCCACCGACGTCGGCTCCAGAAGCAAAAGCAGCGAAATTGATGCTTTTAGCTGCGTCGTCCGTTTGTTTTGACCAGGTAAGGCTCCCCGGAGCGGCTGGTTACCCCGCCGTGCTAACAACTCCTCTCCGGCTCCCCTCAGCATCTTAGACGCTAACCTATGCTAGCCTGCTTTGCTAGCTCAAGCTTGAGCTTTTAGCCACTAGTGTGTATCTAACGCTAATTTATGGATATACTTCATCTGCTTCCTCCTTTTGAGGCCAATTGCGGGGTTTGAAGTTGATTTTTATGGGTTTGAAGCTTCATTTGTGTCCGCTGGAAGCGAGCGGCTAAAGGCTAAATATGCACTCCCATCACATCTTCGCGCATCAAGCTAACCGGAAGAGAGAAGCCTGAAATAAATTCCGCGCAGATTTAAATAGTTACGTAATTTTGAGGACATTTTCTGACATTTTATTCTTAAATAATGCCCATTTTTAAGTGTATTAATCTAACTTTATGTTTAGACAGGAGGTATTTAGTGTTTTGTTGATAAAAAGAAGAGGCTACACTGATGAATCCAGTCCCAGTTCTGACTGTCATCATGTTGGGCCTCACAGGAAAAGAGGATTTAGTTTCTCTTCTGAAATATTTGAAAGGATTCAAATGAAAGGCGGTAGTTTTGATTTTCTGCTCCTGAAAGGCTTCATGAGGCTCCCTGCTGGGCTCCACTTAATGACTGCTGGAATGTTCTGGCATTTTTTTGGCTAGTGTTTGACATTGGAGCACTCTTACCTGTCCTGCTTCTTGTGTTGCTGATAATAAGAATCGATTGACTGTATTAGTTTTTCATTCTGTTTCTATTATGGAAAATATTATTTCTTCTTAACTTTCTTGTTAAGCTTGATATATTTAAATGTGCCAATCCAAAAATAGCTCAGAAACTCATAATTTACTCTTTAAGATTAATATTTTTGTTATTATACAATAATAATATGGTAAACCTAATAAATGCACATCAGTTTGCTAAATATTTCACATTTACTATCATATTGATGCACAATATTGTAAAATGATAACCCGTATAGTGATTGTTGCGATTAACCTTTATTCTCTGTAAATCTGTGATCTGTTTGCTTTACGAGAAAGCCGTCACGTATTCGCATACCAACTGTGTTTAAACTCTCCAGCCTCCTACAGTGTGAGATAAGGCCTGCATGTAACCTAAGCCTTGGTTTTAAATGCAAAGAAAATATGCGCTCACATGCAGCAGAAGTTTCATAATCGCACAGCTGCCTGCAGTGTCTGACTTTTGTTGCCGGGTCGCTGAGTTATTGTTTTAGACTGGATGAAGGGGCCAAACTAAACTGAAAAGATGGAGCCAAAAAACAGGTTTATCTGCTCCTGTTCCTTCAGTATGTGCAGTTGATCTGAAAATGTGTTGTAAAATCATGTAATGCCCTGTTTGATCCTCTTTTGGTCTGTTTTAAAAGCTTTCCCAGTGGTCTTTTAATTATGTTGATACGATTTTTTAGGACATAGTTTCTGCAGAGTGGCAGTAGATCGTTAGAAATTCACCTCTGAGTTGTGGGGGGGACTATTAGCAAGAAGGAAGCTCGTCCCCACTTCCCAGCATCCATCTGTTTACATTGGCTCACAATAGTTTACAGCCCCTCACACCCTTAACCTAACATTAGCAATGCAACAAAAAAGTGCGCAATATTGGAGTGGAGCACAACATGAACAGAGTATGAAAGGATTTGTGATCATTTCAACGTCATGTATAATTGAATCCTTTCTGTTAGTAGGAAAACAGACAGTTTGATGTAAGGGGCAAAAAGAAAAAAAAAAGAAAATTAATTCATTGTGTTGAGAATTTTTTTTTGGAAAAAATCAAAATCGGGACTTTAAAACTGTAACTTGTTGTTACATCCCTATTTACAGTATGTTCTCCATATTAAAAACCCAATTTTCGTGACTGCAGAGATTTTTTTGTCATTTTTGTCCAAGAACACCAGTCGCTGCAAAACAAATGCTGGCCGAGCAGAAACAAACAAATCTACAGACAGCTCTTCTTTTCCTTTCCTGTGTTTTGCTCCTGTATGTTATCATTCTATTCTTTTGGTGAAGATCTCCCGCTTTTGCACCCAAGTGGGCAGATGGAGAAATCCTGAGCTGCTGGGAGAAGTAATCTGGGGGTGAGAAAACATTCTCAGTAGGTTTAAGGTCAGTGCTTTAGCAGGTCACTGTCTGCTAAATGTGTCGGGCCTCCAGAGAGATTGCACAGTGAGGAAAGTCACATGACTTGAAATACAGGCTGATGGACCACAGAGCCTATCGTAATCCTTGCCACTAGTTCAATCAGCTTTGTCTCACATTACGAGACTGCTCACTGTATATTTACAAATGTTTCTGTCTGCATACAAAATCTTTGATGTGATTCTTTTTATTTTAGTAATCAATAAAAAGCTTTTTTTTTACCACAACTATTTGCTGAAAGATGTGTTTTTCTCGTAACATGTGTAAAACGTATTCATTTAAATTATTAGACTTGACTTGTTTTTTTTACCACAAACATATTTTAGAAAGCTCCTGTCCTTTTTTGATACAGCAGAAAGTTATAATAAAACCTTTAAACAATGGGATGCATCTTTTTTATTATAAGAAACCAAATTCTGGTCAATAATTGTATCTATAAACAACTGTGTTTGATCTATTGTTCCTACTATTTAGGTAATATTTTCATTTTAAGCATTAAAGCACATATTTCGTTTTTTTAATCTGCCTCCACATTTGGTCAGTGCTTTGAAAATACATGACCTAATACATTTATTCATGAAAAATCTCAGAGAATAATTATAAGAAAAGATCGTTGTTGCTTTGCATTATATATAATATTGAGGAAAAGCAATTTTCTGGCAGCATATCTAGGGATCAAAATGCGCAAAACTCAGTTTGGAGCTAATTAGATCATTCTAATAAGTATAAAGTAAATTGCCAGTAATTTTCTTAATGTTCCCAATGGATTTGACTCAGTTTTTCCATTTTTCCGAGCACAATACATTAGAGCATGTGTGAAAATGCATTATGGAATGGAGTCATTGATCCATTTATTACAAATACGGAAACTGACCTTTTTCAAATCTATCACCAGTACAGTTGTCTTCACACACATGCAATTAAATAAAACATTATCAGCTGTGAATAACTAGAGAAAAATAATCAATATCGCATTATGTTTGTATTGTTTACTAACTTAAATTGAATAAGAGACACGTTTGTTGATGGGCCGTGGGGAAATGTCTGCAGCAGAATTCTTTGATAATGTGCTGTTTCCTGTTTCGTGTTGAGACTACCCTTTGAACTGCAGTTTCACCATTCTGCTTGGTCACTTATTGCATGTTCTTTGCTTTTTGTTTGGCTGCTTCCTCTAACAGTCAGCGTTTTTATCTAGCATTTGCTCACACGTGAAACAAATAAAATAATAAAAAGAAACTGGATCTGATAGAGATGTCCTGTAGATGCTACTTAAGTAGCAGACAGTACAGCAGACACACTGGAGAATTTCACCATCAGGTGAGTTCCGAGACCACCACCTGTTCTGCCGGCTGCTCCTCCCCCCGGGGCCAGCTTGGCTTACCACAATCCGAACACCTCTGACAGAATGTCTTCCCGGAACAAATGTGCCAAATTAAAACTAGGTCACTTTATTGGGATTGGGGGAGATTAACTGCCACAAAGTCAAACTTGGAAATGTAGTAAACTCAGATTTTGACCTTCAGACTCTGTTTAAGGTTAATTAACAGCAATATAGAATGAAATGTTACTCAAAAAGCATTAACAACTCAAGAGAACGTTGGTATGTCCCAACAGAGAAAATGTTGATTACATACTTAAAATTGATTTTGCTTATTTTCATAAAAGGTTTTAAAGTAATAATTCTTCTTTAAGGTTCGTCAGTCAAATTGTTTGCACGATTAACAACTTTATTTTTAACAGGGAGAACGACGTTCGATGCTTTATTTTTGGAGAAAGGAACAGAAAAGAGAACTCAAATGACTTTTCACCCGCTTGGCAAACGACCAAACTCTATGCAAATGTGTCAAATGAATTGATGCTTTTCTTCCAGGCCCACAGATGCAAACACAGAGCTGCATTTTGGTTTCCACTGTAGGCATTTAAGGGCTTTTTTGTGTTCCTGCCTCTTAAGAAAACATCCAACTCATTTGGCTTTTTCCTGTTACAAATCTGAAGTATGAGCACAATGTTAGAGAAGAAACTACATAAACACTATAAGACTGGGCTTCAGTGAAAAAATCAGGTAGTTTATTCAATTTAAAAGTTGATATATAAGGTAAAAGATGATTGATATCTTCAAAATGGATCATAGATGTTCAGTTGAAGATATTTAGAGAGGAAATACTAAAGATCCACATAAAACACTGTAAAATGTAATTGGTTGAAACTGAATTATTGTTATTGTACGCATTGAGAATAATAAAATAACAAACACATGTTGAGTTTCCGTATTTTTTAAGTAAATGTGGCATCTTACTTTTTTTGCCAGTGGAATGTTTTTTAAATCTCCTCTGGCTGGACTTGTCTCAGTTCCTGGAAGAAGATGTGGTTCTGTTCACCCGTACGTCTCTATCTCATCCCTGGCTTCAAAGTAAATTCATTTAATTGATTTCACAATGTCAAGTATTAACTAAAAACCTTCCCTCCTTTACTCTTTTTAGTTAAACTGTTGAAATAAAAAGATAAAAAGAGGATAATTTCAGCTGGACTTCTCCATTTAAAGTGAAAATTGATTTAAGTGTGATTGAAGCGTGTGAATACTTAAGAGCAATTTCAATTTAACTTTTGTCAGGAAGAACGAGTTATTAATTAATCAGTGCAAAGACCGGTCAAGTTACTAAGTTATGAAATGAAGGGGTTAGGCAGTTGCCATCGTCTGTTTTTACCTGCTCTCCTGATGCTGTCTCTCCTTCTCTTTTCTGTCTCCTTATTTGTCACTTAATTCTGGTCATTCTTGTACATATTTGCTAACAATTGCTAAATTATATCAGGACATAAAGATTGTTATCCCCAGTCCAATACCGCACTGAAACCTATGAAGATGCTTGGGGTATTTAATGGAAATCAGTAATGTTTACAATTTATAAAAATACTTTTTTCTGAATATATTGAGATGTAGTACAAGACATGATGCTTGTCCCATTTTTTTTATTTATAATGAAACAAGCTGCTTTCTATTATCCTTTAGCAGGAGTTTGTAGTTCATTTAGGGGAACTAGAAGTATTCCAGTTGACTTCAGTGGTTGCTTACTGCAGGAAAGGTTAAGGTGTAAATAAATGTTCAGATCACATTAAGTGAAACTGCAGATTTTTTTTTAAGTCCCAGTTTTTAAAATGACTTTTTTAAAACAACACTAAAAGAAATCCAGTGTTCTAAGATGCCTGGGTTTAAATGTTGTTTTAATCACCACGTAGCCTTTATTTATTCTTGAATTACGCAGTAATAACAGTGCAGTTTTAGAGAAACTTTGTTACATTTCCTCTTTTTGCATTGATGCGCAGTCGACTGTCATTAGCCAACTTTTTAGGCTTTGAACCCTCATCCGTGTGTGTATGTAGTAGACTGATGCAGCTGCAAATAATTGTGGAGTTCAGGCTGACAACACCGGAGCCACTGAGATCCTCGTGAAACTACAATCCAGTATAAACAGATTAATAATAAACATCCTGTTGTCCAGCTTCCTGTGAAACTATTTATAGGACCCTTAATGGCTAACTGTGATGTGGGCAGGCTTATTGTGAGCACTCATCAATGTGTCACCTGGTGATACGGCAGTAAATCATCCATATACCAGTTTTTATGAGATCTTTACATTTTTATTCCTTTATTAGTTGTTTTTAACGTTATCGGCGATGCATTGTAAAGTTTTTAAAAACGACGAGCGGGAAAATGTTGTTTTGATTCAGCCTTTGACAGCACAGACGAGGATCTTGGTCACATGCTCCGTGACTGATAGATGAGATTTGTATCGTGCCTGTCACAAGTGTTGTTTGGGTGTGTGCTTTTATAGATGGCAAATGTGAAACTGACACTGAAGAGTACAAGGAAGTTATGCTGTACAAAGGTCACAACACATTGCAGAAGTACCAGACATTGACTTCCATCCTGATGGTTTCCTGGAGCTCTAAGTCACGAAAACTTCTCACATCTCTCTGTCAAGTTTTCATCTCGTCAGAACTTTAGTTTTTACCATTTTCATTTATGCATTGAGGAAAATCTAGTGTTTTGATAGTCAAACTAATGAGTTTTTGTAGTTTTTAGCTGAAAAATTTGTCTTCTTTGGACTGGGGATTCACAGAAATGAAATTTTACCAAAGGCACGTGAAAATGAAAACATTTGTCAGAATAGTTACAGAATGTCAAAGCTTGATGTTGAGTTTTTTTTTATTGTTTTTTAAATATAGCATGAATAGCATTGAATACATTTTATACAGATTTTTCAAATAAAGTACACTTTTACATCTCTGAGAGTGAGATATATTGTCTGCTCGGTTTGTGTAACAGTACAATACACTCTGTAGGGCTGCCATGAATGATTATTTTAATAGTCGACTAATCACCAATTATTTTTTCCGATTAGTCAACTAATCGGGTCATGCGCAAAGTGGATGTAAAGCACACTTCTTAACCATCATTAGCTTTGAACTCACTTCAAATAAAGACAATTAAGATTATAGTTTATTAAACTTTTAATGAATCGTGCAGCCTCTGTTCTTCAGTAGTTTCTGATATTAAATCAAGGTTAAATCAATTCAGGTCGGCATCTGAAACAGAACTATTTTCACAAAAGATAAAGTTTTGGTCTTACTGACTCGATATAAAAAAGTGCATTTTTTTGGTGCTGAATGCTCACAATTTTGTTCAACTTTACTACTCTGACTCCATGTAATATAAAGTAACGACTAATCGACAAGTATATTAGTCGTCAACCATTTTAATGGTCTATTAGTCGACTAATTATGGTAGCCCTAAAACTCTGAATGTCTTCAACATTGCTAAGCAGTTGGTCATCTAAAGTCATGTACTCCTTTACCTTCTTTGTGATTTTGTTTGCTTTGGCGCTGTTTTTTGGAAAGCGTTTTCGTCTTTTTAAATTTGTCAGCCACAGACATAGTTCTGCTCGCTTTCCTTTAGCTGTTGTAGCAGTCTCGTACTCATCATGCTCTTCTGGCGGTTTGGCTTTTATATGGCATATTAATGCAGTGGTGTTCATTGGGAGTGAACTTCATCCTGGTAATTTAGTTCCACATTCGCTGCAATTGCTGTCTCTCACAAGGCACAAGATCATCGATTCTCGTTGATTAACCAAGCTTAGATTGCGTCAGACGCCACTTTATCGACCTTTTCGGAACTTTAAATGTTTGCAATCTGTCAGTTTGTCACATGATATCTTTGTGATTGTTTTGCAACTAATGACAAATGGTGTAATGAAAATTATTCTTGAGAAACTTTACTGTATGATGCAAGCTGAAGAAAATTCTGTAAGTAAATGTCATACTATTTGGGATGTAACGGATCACGGATAATCCGTGGCCCGTACGAACCATTAGCCACGGTTCAGGCCACACATGTATCTCCAAACATGCAAATGTAATCAGAAACTACATATTTTTAAAATTTTTTTATGTTCAAACTTCAAAGATGTGTGAGTGTGTATTTGAAGTAATTTCATAAATGTTTTCTCAAATATATGCATTTAAAAAAAATAATTTTAGGCTTTTATCTTCCTGTTTTGTTCCATCCTAAAACCATGACACGATTCGAACCTTGAGTTTTGTTATATGTTACTCACCTGTGAGCCATTATTGTTTAAACCAGCCTACCAGCCCTTCAGAGGCCTGTTCAGGGTTTGCTAAAAAAAAATGACAGGTTGACCTTCATTTACTGCAGCCACCTTAGTATTTTTATTAAAAGTTTGTGAGTCACAGGTTTTCTTTACACTTCCACTACTCAGGATAATGTGCGATTGTTCTGAAGCAAGTGGTGCTATAGTGGCACCTTGATGTGCTGTGGCACGTTTGTCGTCACAGCGGGAAGCAAGCTTGTGCGTGACAATGTGGAGGAGGAGGATAGTCCTGCAAAAACCTCCCAGAGCAGTTCTCTGCTTTGGTTTGGCAGCAATGCATCTGACAGCTGTGCCAAAAAAAAAAAAAAAGATTTGAAGACAGAAAACAGGGTGGCATTTTCTAGTCCCTTCTAGTAATTGCGATTCCAAAGCTAAAATAATCTTAGACAAATATTCTATTCTTGGGTTTAGTTGGGTCTTATCATCATTGTTAAAGGAAGTTTTTTTTCTTTCACCCCAGAGACAGATTGGTCTTTAAGCTAACAACAAACGCTGTTTTCAGGAAGAAACACACTGAGTGAGAAGTCCCCATGGCAATCAAGTCGTTGTGATTACACTGTGAAAAATCACTGTGGTTACTGAATTGTTTTGGTTACATTTATAAAACAGATTTAGAGTTTTTGTGATGCCAAATTATTTCCACCTTCTACATGTTCTGACTGATTTGACTGGGATGGGAGGCACGCCCCATGATTTAAGAGCCGCCGGGAACTAAACTGTGGCGTGTTCAAAGTCATGTCATTTGGGATTTTATTTAATGTCAAAGTTGCATTCTCATCCCTGCTTTTAGAAAAGTATTATTCCATTTGGTTTTTTTTATTCTCTAAAAACTGACATGGGGGTTTTGGAGCTTTGGAGGTTTCATTATTTTGAAGCTTTTCAGTCATGATAGACTTGACACAAATTTTGCATCACATTAAGCATTTTTATAGTCACAATAAGTAGTTTAGGACATACAGTGAACAAATTTAAACCTGTCTTTTGCTTCTGCTGAGCCTAAACCACAAAGAAAGCTGATCTGCTGTTCAAAATATCAGAACCTCGTAGATGCTTGCAATGTTCAATGTTCATAGTCTTAAAAAATGGTCAGTAAAAACAGAATCCTTTTTCTGTCTGTCAGCTTCACAGTTTGATCAAACACTGAAAGGAAAGAAAATAGCTTTTTTAAAAAAATATATAAAAAGTTACTTGAAACTTTGTACTTTAAGTAATTTTTAGGAAAAGCATTTGTACTGGTTTACCTTTTAATCCTCAGTACTGTTATGTGTATGTCTAAATTTAGCAGTGTAAATAAAGTTTTACTCATGCATAGGGTTTCAGTACTTTTCCCACCAATGTTCAGATTAAATCTGTAAATCCTTGAATAGTGAAAGTAATTCAGGCTTCAGGAGAAACCAATGCAAATTAGAAATTACGTAACTAATGAAATGAAAAAAAGAAACTGCTCTATTCTACTTTGAAGTTGCAGGTCCTTCACCCCTTAGTATCAGTGAGGTATCACAATGTCCAGCTCTTGTCATGCTTATTACTCTTAAAACACCACCATTGTTTTTGGAGGTTTTGTTACCCAATTTACTTTCTTAAGTTTTAGCACATGTTGTGGCAAGACCATCCAATGTTATGTTTTTATTCTTGTTTTGCTGCAAACATTTTTGAAGCAATGGTCCTTATGAAATCTTTATTTGCTCTAGCTGCTTTTTCAGGCACATCTTGTGTTTTGATGTCTGCGGCAACAAAGCTTCTTTTATCAAGGTTTCTACTTTTTGTTTGGCTACAAAAAAGACTGCAAGTCAAATAAAGTATAGCTCATCTTAAGTCATTCCCGAGGACCATTGTCTTGGAAAAAGTCGGTCAGAAATTGTTTCTTGACCTTAATCACACACAAAAAATTTGTTTTATCACTGTTTGTCTTTTTTTTGTCATAAGGACAAAAACATTTCTACCTCTTGGAACAGTAGCCCTGGTGTGAACCTTCCATTGCTTTAGCTTCTTTCTGAAATGCTTGTTAATTGACACCTAAACCACACTTACTTCCTTACTTCTTTTTCTGGCTGCAAAACACAAGCCCTCTGTAGCTTTTAGATTAAGTAAATTGTGTCGTTTTAAAGCTTCTTGTCTCATGGCCGTTCATGTTCGGCACTGAAGTCCATTAACAAAAAACTGAGTTTATATGCAAATAGATCTTCTTCAGGCTTTAGAACATCAAAAATGGACCGTCAGGACAATTCTCTGCCTTTCACACTCCGCTCAGCTACTTCTTGAAACTCTTCTTCTCTTTGTCTCTTTCTGCAGTTAGATCATCAATATTTCTTGACTAGCACTCGTACTTTTATTATGTCTGGTCACTAAGCACTTATTGTCAGGGGAACTTTATGCTTTCTGTCTCTTGTTGCTTAAACATCACGTCATGTTAGGATAGAACGGAGATCTTCGTTAAATTCCTGTCTGCTGCACCTGAATTTTAGTGGTTTTTGTTGTTCAGTGTCTTTTGTGGAAGCAGTTTCCGTCTCTTGTCTCACTGAAATCTGAGATTTTCTATTGGCCTGTTGTACTTTTGGCAGGATCCGGGGCACTTAAGGTTTGTAGATTTCTTACTGTGCTGTTGGGTGAAGAAGCAGGTCTTGCCTGACATTAATAATAAAAACGATGATTGGTGTATTCATGAGTGCCTTTCAAGAAATCCAAGGATGAAACAGAAGTAAAATAGTATTAAATTACATTATAAAACAGCAACAAATATTGCACTCTTGTGTCTCCTTAACTGTCTAGAATCGGGAATGGAGAATTGACAGAACGATGTTTCTTTTCTGTACCTTAGTAGTGCATGGTTGCTGATGTCTGGCCGTGAACTGAAGTGTCACTAACGTTCTAAACCCTCAGGCTTCAGTTCAAGTTTACATTTACCTCATTTTCTCCATGTTCACATCTGCAGTCTGAATCAGTTTTCTTTATTTTGAGACTCAAAAGGCTGTTCTCAGTCGACTAAAACATTTTTGCAGAGCTCTGTAACAGTCTGCTTTAAAGACAGACATGGGAATTTAGAGCTCTTCTATACGTATGACAGTGTTCTCATCTATCGGTCCATCTAGAAAGGCTATTGAGCCAGATTCCTCGAGATGCAGGTTCTGTGCTGTTTAATCCTTTGGCTGGTAAAAGTCATCGTGATTACACAAAATTCAACAATTTACTTTTGTAAAGAGTACTTGTATCGGCTTAGTTTGCTGAGAACAAAAGTATTCAGTTTTCGGTTGTGTTTGCAATGCCTCTGACCCGGTTCTAGAGTTTCAGCTGGAACACTGCTTTGCCTTTTAAAGAGGCTTACATTGTAGAAGTGCCAGGTTACTTAGCTTTAGAAGGAAAAGAGGCTCAATTTGAATGAAAGCATTGAAAAAAAAAGTCCTTTAGCCAAACTGTAATAGGATTCACATTTGTAGGAAAATCTGACACCAGAAGTTGAATTTTTAATGTCAAATTGCCTTTTCTTTAAATTTGTGACTTTTCCCACCATTTGCTTTGGATTTAATGTGTTTTAGCCATTGCACAGTCTGTCCAGCACAGCTTCATATGCTATCAGATCATTTTTTTCTTTAGGTTGTGCCTCAGACAAAAAATATCTGCTACATCTGTTACGTAACACTTGGTTATATGATCAAGATGCATTCTAATTTTGGAGCTTTGGGTACTGCAGGGTTGAGCTAGTCTCATTGGTGATTTCTGTTCCTGGTCCTCTTGAGGTGGAAAAGCAGCAGTCTAAATGGGTCAGACGGGGAAGCATGAAGATGAATGCACTCGAGACACGTGGAAGAAAAAAAACATGGTCCAAAAATATTTCACTTAAGCTGTCCATTTTCACTAGTTTATTGGTTAATTCGAACATTTGGAAGTTCTTTATTTTTATAAGACTGCTTTTTCCTGACAAAAGTTTTATCATTCATCTGTTTTTTAAACTCACCCATCCCAGTTGGGGTGAAGACTAGGTAACCTCTTTAGACGGGTCACCAGTCCGTCACAGAACCACCCACATTGATATTAGAGATAATTTAGTCACCAATTAACCAATCAATGAAGCATATTTTTGGACTGTGGAGGGAAGCTAGAGAAAACCCATTCATGCATGAGGAGAACAGAATGTGGATTTGAACCAGGACCTTCTTGAGTCCTAACCACTTCACCACTGTTCTGTCCTAAGTTTTACCAATGGCCAGTTGGTATAAATAAACAGGTTTGGTTACCAAAATCCGGTGAGTGTTGCTTAAGAGCAGCAGTTAAACTTTAGTTCAGGTTTGGACATTTTGGTGTTCATAACTGGCTGGGTAAGTAAGTGGCTGCAGTATTTTAGGAGTTAGTCCATTGCAGAAGTGGGTTTTCTGTATTTTCACGTAAATGACAATTTTCAGAACTATAAAATGTAGAAATGAAGAACTGTTGGATGTTTTTATGTTTTTCCTTTGGCTTTCTGCTATTTTTGTTGATTGTGTTTACAGTGTTACACAGAGGATTATCTTTAAGTGTGGGAGGACTAATTTACCTTTATCTGCCCTTCCTTTGTTCTCATTTAGAAGCCTCTTGTTTTTTGTTTGAACAGTTCAGAGTCATTTCATTCTGATCTGGATTGTGCTTTGTTTTCTTTTCCTGTTCACACACTAACATCAAAGGTGGAGCTTAGGTTGTGTTTGACTTTTGTGCACAAGTAGATTTACAGGTATGACCGGACGCTGTGAACGTGAATCTGTGGTTTACTAAAAAAGGTTCATTTAGGATTTTTAAAATTGTAGAAAGTTTTGAATGTTATGCTGACCCTTATGTTGTCTCTCATATTCTTGGCTAATTAAAAGTTCATTAATTTGAGCTTAATACTTTCTTTGGAAACACACAGATCTACTACAGATGGTGCAAGTTGTCAACCAGAAACTATTTAATTAGCTATTTTTTTATTGCCTGAATATCCACCTGCTTTATTATATCTTCTGCTTCTTTCTTGTTTAAATGTTTTTTTTTCTTTTCTCTCCCACCTCTGTTGCTCCTCAGAGTAGCTAGAAGAGGATCCTGCTCGAGGGATTAGCGGTCTGTCAATGAGGAACTACCGGCTCATCTTCTGCCACAACCTGAAGCAGCCATAGATGGTTCAGTGATTCACTGGCCAGGGGAGGAGAGGAAAGGACACACTTTCACTGCTACACGGTGAGGAAGCAGCAAACTGACACACAGAGACAGACAGACACACTCAGATATTTGCACTTGAGGCTCCATGTTCATCTCAAAACTGAAAGTACAGAAACAAAACACATTCCTATGAAGTTTTTTGTTATAAACCTTATTTATGTCATTTAGTCTAATAGATTGTTTGCGTTACAAACCTATTTTAGGACAGACTTGACCCCATCGTTGACAGTTTTTTAAAATCTCTTTTATAATCCCTGACACTCAGCAGGCACACTTTCAATCCAAGCCTTTGGTGATTATTAATGAAGATTTGGTAGATGTTACCAGAAGGAGTAAAATAATGATTTTCAGTAGACTTTCTTATGGTCATCAATTAACATTTTTTTCTCCCATCGTCACTAATTAACTATTGCAACAACGTCAAACTGGGTTAAAATAAGATGGTTAACAAGAAGGTTACAGTTCCACTATTTTTTACACTCAAACTGCATTTAGCTTAAGGGGGTGAAGAGCAGCAGTAACAGCTGTGTTTGACCCCCCAGTCCAGGCATTGATGCTCAGGTGCCAAGCAGTGATATATTTTTAGAGCATTTGGATTGACCGTACCATAGAACGGGCAGACACTCCGCCACCACACCACTCTGATGTGGATTTAGACCAGCAACGCCTCCTAAATGAAGAATAAGAGCACGTCTACCAAAAGTTTGTTATAACCAGCTCAGTGGCCTTATGGTAGAGCCGCCCTGAGACCGGAAGGTCTTGAGTTCAAACCCAGGCTGAGTTGGATAAGAGACTGCTCAACACTTGGCTCCTCCAGGGCATGGGTCAAATGCGGAAAACAAAGTTCACACACCTAGGTGCGTGACGACTAGGGGTGTAATGGATCCCAAAACCCACGGTTCGGATCGTGTCACGGTTTTAGGGTCACGGTTTGGATCATTTTTCGGATCAGTAAAAGGTAAAAAATGAAAAAAAAAAAACGGCAAAAAAACAATATAAAAGCTAAATTCATTTGTGGAAACTCTTCAAAACAATTCAATGAGCATATAAAGTACTTCACACACAATATTTATATATGCAAAATCAAAACATTTGGTCATGGAGGCCTAGTTTTTAAAAAAAAAAATCTTTAAACTTTAAACACAAACAAAATGCTAAAACATGTAGTTTCTGATGACATTGACATGTCTTTAGACAAAAAACTGAGAGAAAAGAATGCTTAAAGAGTGTTGAAAATACCAAATCTATCTGGAATTCCCCTTAAAAATACAATGTTCTCATTTAAGTTAAATCATAAATGAAAACAAGTTAAAATAATTGGTATTAATTGTACACACGTGTCCCGAACCGTGGCCCCGATCCGTATGGACCACGGATTATCCGTGATCTTTTACACCCCTAGTGACGACTCGTGGGACTTTGATTATTACATTGGATTAATTAGGATCCTCGTGTTCTATTTGTTCTTTTACGTTTCCCCCAAACTTAATTAATGAGGACTTTCCTATCTAGACTTTTAAAGTACGATCTTTCGGTTTGAGGTTTTTTCTTTCTCCTCCCAGCTTTGTTCTCGGTGGACCTTAACGTAAACATAATAAAAAGTGATGCTTCACACAAAGCTGTCATTATGTAAAATCTTACACTTCTCTTTTTGTTGTTCCTTTCTTTAAAAAAAAAAAAAAAGTGAGGTCTTGCCAGGGTTGTGGTGAGGAGGAGGAGGAGGCCGAGTAGGAGGCCATGAGGAAGAGCGTGTCTTTGTTGCCAGGCAACGAGGGCGAGAGCTCAGCCAGCACCGCACGGGTTTTTGGCGTTCCTTTGGAGGAAGTGACTCGGATGCACACAGTCAGCGGCCATGAGGTTCCTGCTCTGGTGAAACACATTGTGGACTACATCGTGGAGCACGGTGAGTGATGGACACCAAACCTGAGGTTTATGTTATAGTTTGATCCTGTTGAAGTTTTCCTGTCAAAGCTATAGATCAGGGGTCAAACTCAATCGCACAAGGGGCTAAATCCAAACACACCTGAGGTTGCGGGCCGAACAGGATGAACCTTTATTGAACACTCTAAAACAAATTTTTAAAACTTTAAAACCATAATTTTTTAACATAATTATGAGCTAGATGTATAGGATTGCCTGCGATAATACTAGTGTGAATGCTGTAAGCTGAATTTGGCTGCTTGATATGCTTGGCTGATAGCGAAAGAAATTGATAGCTAAAAATGCTGAAGCTGATAGTCGGCTAAAATATTAGCTAAATTCCAAATTAGCCCAGAAATTTTAAGAAAAACTTAGGTTTGTCAAAACAGTTCGCATGTAGCTGAAAAAATAGCTAAACTTCAAAATAGCCTAAAAATCTGAAAAAAATCCTAAATTAGCCAAAACAGCTAGCATGTAGCTAAAATATTAGCTAAACTCCAAAAAAGCCTAAAAAATCTTAGTAAATGCCAAAATTGTCCAAAAATCTAGCAGAAAGTTAATTTTTAAAACTTTAAAATCACAACTTTTTAGCATAATTATGAATAATAAAAAAGGCAGGAATATTATTCCAGTATAAATCAACTTAAACCTTAAATAACTTTCAATATTTTACTCTGTAAAAATATGTTTTCTCAAATTTATACAAATTAGAAATGAGAAAAGATAACATCGGGCCATTAAGAACAATAAAATAAAATGATCTGGAGGGCCGGATATAATTACCCAGAGCCTTGACGTTGACACACGTGCTATAGATGAATAATAATACAGTTGTTTACACACCATACTTGTAGCATCACCTTCAAGAGAGACCTGGCTACTGAAAATATATAACCAACTGGAAGTGGAAATTATACAAACTTAGTCTAATCTTAACCCAAAAGTCCTTAGAATTGTTTAAAAAGCTTAAAACGGAATCAACTGTTTGGGTCACCAATTAAATAAAAAAAAAAAAAAATTAAGGGATATGGGGAACTTCCTGTCAAGGACTTCCGGTTCTAGCCGTTAATGTCAGCAGCCAGGTCCAACAGCGGGAGACTTGATCTGCAGGTCTCAGGGGTCAGACGGGTAAATATCAGGTCAATACTCTCCTGCGTCACGATGGACCAAAAAGATTTGTTGGGGAAAGCCAGTTTGTAAGATGAACTCTGACACCGGTGATAAGTTCCATGGCTGACTGCCTTCATCGTTGCATAACCAATCTGTTAGCTGCAACTCATCTGAGAAAGGCGAGGAGCTGACCTTCCCGTGACCTCCACAAAGTTCTTTTGTTCCCCAAACCTTCACTGAGGCTCCTTTCATCAGTTGAATGTGAAGTCATCAACAAACTAACTGAAGATAATACTTATGTAGGAAATTAAATATGAGGTTAGGACCTATTGCTACACCATGAAGCAATACATTTGTTAAGCTCTTTAATGCTAAACTGTTTGCTGCTTATCCCAGATCACGTACATTTTAGACATTAGATTTGATATGATTTGGGAAAAATGACTGTAACTGAAAATGAAAAAAAAAATACTGTTGTGAAGCTTCTTGAAAAAAACAAAGCAATGAGAAGAAAAGTCTAAAATACAGAATAAAGCAATAAGATGATTTTAAAAAGTCAGTTTTAAAGTTGACAGCATTACTAGTATGAGACATAAATGTTAAGTAGTCTGCTTTGCGACCTTAAAAACAGGACTTAAGAAACTGTCGGTGTTTCCAGCCTTTGTTGTCCCGCCAGAGATTAAACAGAAAACCAATTTCTTGAAAGTGTCTTTAAATCCTCTCTATTGAGAAGTGAAGCAGGCTGGGGGTTTGTCTTACAGAGTTATGTAAGAAGCCTGTAATCCTGCAGGTTTAGCATCAATTAGAGACACTTTGGATATCAGGAAGTTATTACAAGAAGCTTTCAACTGAACATTAATACCTAAATAGCATATCGTTTGATTATCCCAGATATGTAATTGTACTTGGGCACTGATGTATCACGTGCACACCCCGTGCATGTGGTCAGTAAGGAGACATTTTACTAACGATTAGAGTGAGGTGTATGACAGCATCGTACATCGTTCATGATACACAACAATGGTACGTTCCATTTTCATGAAGCCCCTTAACTTTTTTAACATCTGTTAACTTTCACCATCTTATCAGAGAACGCCCCCAAAAAACCAACAGATTCATCTGAAAGCTTTGAATGCTTGCATGCTGTCGTACAAGATGACCTGATAGAAACTTATGTAAGAAAGAGAAGAATGATGAATGTGGGCTAACTGACCACATTCCCTCTGTTGTCAGTCATTTCATCGCTCTGTGATGTTGTCCTTCATTAGACTGATAGCCGTCTGTGTGGTTTGCATGGACTTTGCACAGATAAGGGAGAAGATTACGCTCAGAGTAATTTCTATTCAAACAAATGCAGATTATCTTTTGGTGAACTTGCATAAGAGTTGTATCGATGCAAAATCTGGGTTGTTTGTGGAGAAACTATGAAGATAACAGCAGATAATTCAGCTCTAACTGCCTGTAATGGTTTTTTTTTAGTTATGTTTAGGCCTTAATCTAGAAAGATCCCATGACCAGTGTTTTGATTTTACGTTACTCACATTTCTCTGTATATTCACTGTTTTTTATCACAATTTTAAAGCCAAAATTTGTGTTTTCTATCCAATTTTCTCCATCTTTTCTTGAATTTCACAGCTTATTAGTACAGAGGAAACTCTAACTAAGATGGAGCTAACTTTAATCAGACGTATAAAATCTTTTCACAAGCTTTCTATGAGGCATACATCTGCATTTCATTGCATCTTTCTCCATAAAGGAATCCATAATTTAGACACTGATATGCTCAAAACCTAAAAACACAAACAGGAAGAAAAGTTTCAGAGGAAATTAAAGTTATGAAATTTCAAAGAGATTATCAGGAAATTAAACGTTACCAAAAAAAAAAAAAAATGGTGTCAGAAATATACAGAATCAGATTTTGTTCAAAATTGGGGGTAAACGTGAAAAATAATGTGGATGAAATAAGTTAACGCATATGTAATTGTGACTAACCCTCATTGAGACATGAGGGTTAGTGATTCAGGTGTTTTGGTCAGCAGCTCACATGTTAATAGCTTGAGCCGCTTGTGTGTCATCAGGGCATCTGGACTTACAAGGGCTCTTCCTGGTTAATGGCAATGCAGAGCGGGTGGACTGGCTGCGTCAGCGCTACGACAGCGGGGAGGAGGTGGAGCTGGAGAAGGAAGCTGATCTGGCGTCAGCGGTCAGCTTGCTGAGACTCTTTCTGCAGGAGCTCCCCGAGCCCGTCATCCCCACGGCCCTACAAGGACACATCCTCCAGCTACACCAAGGTGTGTCTCCAGAGAAACTTTCTCTTTATCACAGGGGGTTTTTTTTGTATCCGGTGAGATGTTTTTATTTATTTTTAGTAATGTAAATCTCAAAAACAAACTTTTCTTTGCTTTAAACTTCAGTGTGGACCCTTTATTTCTTTCAAGCTTTTGGTTTTGAGACAAACTGCATTCGTTTTTTGATTTAGAATTAATTTTCACTAAATTTAATACTTTTCAAGATACATATTGTTGGGTTGAGGATGTTTGAGATGTCATCATGTTTTATTAAAACTTGTTTCACAGGCAAGTCCCTTGAATTTCTGTAGTAATTGAAATTAGGGATGGACCAATATCATTTTTTTCCAGCTGATACCGATATCTAATATTTCCCCTGCAACTGTGATACTGATATTTAAGGTTCGTATTTCAAGTTAAACTTATAGTCCCATCAGCGCTCATGCACCTAGTTGTGTGAAATGTGTTTTTCCGCATTTGATCCATCCCTGGAGGAGCGATGAGGTGCATAAACAGGCACAATCAGGAACCATGTGGTGGTTTAACCTTAAATCACCTTTAATCCAAACCTTAACTCTTCCTCTGGCTCCATGTAGCTAATAGAAAAGTTCAGCACTGCTCCCACGTATCTGGATAATTAAGTGCGAAGAAATACTTTCTTTAGAAGAAAAAAAAAGCCAGTACTTTAAAATTAAGTGTTTTTAAACAACAACAATTTTTTTTATAAAATAAATATTTTCTAAATGAAATAATAAACTGTATGAAAAATAGCTGGTTCTTAGCTTTTGGCTAAAAGTTTGGAACGCTCGCTGTTTGAAAACGGCTAGCTTTTAGCCTTGAGCTAGCTATGTTTCTAACATAACTAGTGGTCTGCCAGCTTTGTTTTTAGCCTAGTTAGCGGACTGCTATCTTTGTTTTTAACATCCAAGCGGCCGCTTTATGTCACGCGACGGAGCAAGATAGGCGAATGTGGTTGAAAAACGACGAGTTGGAGTTGTCAAATATCAAAAAGGGATGCAGAGGGGGGCCGAACTACATGTTCAAAAATGACGAGTTGGCAATGAGATTGTGTTGCTTGAATAGCCAAAGCTTTTTTTTAACAATCTATGGCCCGGACCCCTCCCCCGGTGTTTCTAGCGTCTGACGCAAGATGCACACGGAATGTAAGGGGGAGCTAACCTGTGAAAAAACAGAGCGCTTCTCCTGTTATAACCTCCGGTCAAAGTAAAAGAAAAGCATATTTCGGTAGACTTTTTGATATCAGACCAATACTGATATCAAATTTTGAACATCGGCCGATACCGATACTACAACTGACATTTATTGCCCATAATTAAAATAAATTGTTAATAGTAGCTCAAGATTATGAAGCACAATCTCCTTTTTTTTAATCAACTCAGACAGTGAATCATAGATGTTTTAAGGGACATTAATGTCTAGTTCCCACATTTGTTATGTTTTGTCCTCCTGTTTTCCATCGGTGTCCTGTCTAATCCCCTCTGAGCCTCTGCTTAACAGGATGTTTTATCTATTGCAGTCGTGCCTGTCGCTGCAGAGCTGTAGCGTCTCATGTTCCTGCTTGTTATTCTTTTTGTTATATGCTGTGATAGAACAATGATACAAGACAACAGGATTAACTGTCTTCAGAGCCATCTTTCTTTGTCTCATTCCGTCTTCTCGTCCTAAGAAATTAACTTTAAAAGAGGCACAACAGCATGTATTTTGTTATGTTTAGACTTCTTTTGCAGAACAAGGGCTTGTAACTGAATTATGGGTGACCAATGCAAGCTTTTTACATGACGGATTTCATCCCAGCTGTCTCCTGCTTTCTTCCACAGATTATAGAAACGAAGAAGAGCTGTTCAGAAACCTGAAGTACCTGCTGCAGCAGCTTCCCCAGTTGAACTACTGTCTGCTGCGCTTCCTCTGCCGCTTCCTGAGCAGTGTGGCATCACTGCAACAGGAGAGCTGGAACATCGGGGCATTAGCTGCTGTCTTTGGACCTGACATCTTCCAGTAAGATGCACTGTGTCTGCAGATGTTTTTATGCTGTTCATATACTGTGGAGCTTTTTAGGAAAGCCTCCTTTTCTGATGGGAGCTTATGTTTTTGTCACTGCAGTAAGACGCTTCTTTTTTTTTGTGTTTGTTTTCGCCTACAGTCTATCGACTGAAGGAGACGATCTTCGGGATCAGGAGTCTGTCAGCAGAGTGTTGGCTGAGCTGTTGGACAATCAGGAGGGTCTGTTTGACTCTGACGATGAGGACATCTCCTCCACCAATGACTACAGTTCCCTCAATGAACCGGTGAGAGGGTTTACTTACACACATTTAATTTTTAATTTAATGCTTATTGTTTTCCACACATTTTTTTGTAAGTTATGTCAAGTTTTTGGATGATGAACAATGCAGTGTTTGTTAGGTTTATTATTGCAATCCAGAGATGTGCATTTGTGGTTTCAGCACACAGACATCTCTCTTCAGGCTTCAATACTTTCTACAAGGAAATCTATGGATTTACTTTTTAAATTATTATTAGACTAATTATATTAATTTAGATATTATCAGATTTTTTTAATCTACTTTTGAAATCTTTGGGTTTTTTTGTTTTAATCCATATTATTACTGACTTATTTATGCATAATACAATTTCTCTGATGTAAATTTTAGAAAGGGTATATTTATGTTTTCTTGTTTGCAAATTGATGACTTAGAATTCATGACTTACTTTAAATGATTTTTGAGTGCAGATAAAAAAAATACTGACATAGCAGAGAAAACCTTAAAACCTTTGACCATTTTTAACCAAGAAAATGCGTTTGATTTGATGAGTTTATATGTAAAAGGTTAACAACTTTAGTGTCTCATTACTTTATTGTAATATGTTATTGGAAAACAAATACAACTTGAACAGGATTTCCTTTCTACTGCGCCTCACGCTATTTTGATTCCCAACATGTGCACTGATGGACTCCACAGGAAGTGAAAGTACAGTCATTGTGAAAGACGGCCTCAGGGGAAAAACAGAAACCTGTCATCTATTAACTGATATAGAAACTTTTCATGACTTACTTAAACTGCATATTTGCTGAATTTTATGATGGATATTACTCTGAAGTAGTGACTTTAAAATCACAGCTAAAAGGGAGCTTTTTGGTAGGGATGTCAAAATATGGTTGATGACTCGATCGATATCAGATGTTGTCTTCCAATTAGTATCGGATATTTCATTTATTCTTATCATAATTAATCAATGCTTTATATTTTAATCTTAGTCTGGATAAATACTCAACTAGAAGTCTGCATGTCATGAACGGCAGCAGCTCAGGCAGGAGGCAATAAAAACAATTTAGTCAAGCTAGCTAGATGTTCGCAGATTCAGACTTCCAGGATCAATAACACTTTTAAAAAACGCTTTAAACTGACAGCAAGTGTCTCTATTGGTTTGTCCTTACACAAACAACAACCTATAAAGGCATTTCAACAGAAAATGCTGGTTTTTGTTTGTGTTTAATGTTCAGCTCTTCATGCAGCCGACAGACAGACGGCTACACAGCAGCTGCTAACTGTGCTAAGCTTATTGCTAACTCCGTGATTTAACTCCTTAAGACCCGAGCTGTCCTTTGATATGCCTGTTTTATTTATCTGGCAAAGATATAAAAGTTAAGAAAATTAAGTACTGTGGTAATAAAATAAAAAAATGTGATGTCTTAAAAACTTAGAAAAAACAAAACAAAACCAAAAATAAAACCTAATAAATGTTTCTAATGATATCAGGTAATTATGAACACTCATCAAAATTCAGCCTAGAACAAAGTCGTCATTAATTTTTCAGAATTTTAAATGAGGACAGGAATCACATTTGGTTAAGAATGTTCATTAGTTCTAAATATATTAAAGCTAAAGTCACTAACGTTTCTGACTTGACTAGTTTTCTCTTATATAACAAGAAAATAGTTATTTTTTTTCCATGTTTATATTTGCTCTATTTTTACTTGTTTATTAAAGCTTCTTCACAGAATTGTTCTATTTAAGTTTTTAATGATAAAAGAAGGTTAATGAAATAAAAATAAAGGACAAGACAAATCTGTTTATTCAATTTGTTCATGTTTTAAATGTGTTACAAAAGTATCAGATTGGGACTCGGTATCGGCAAATACACAAAAACAAATGACTCGCAATCGGATCGGGCCCATAAAAACCTGATTGGGACATCCCTACTTTTTGGCCTCCTTGTGTCTAGGTATTATTACTGGGGCAACAAATACAGAATACCTTTCATTTTGGTTATGGGTTCATCTTAAATAGAATCTTTAAAACTCTGAGAAACTCTTTCCAACTTTTTGTTTTGTCTGGTTTTGTTAACCCCTCTCCTAAGTGGCAATGCCATGACTTTCTTCTTATAAAGTCCTTAAATCATGGCATTACATGGCAACTCTTTGTTACTTGTATAGCATTTTTCTAAACACTGATATTCAATGTAGATTATTAAAAACCAGAAGTTATGGGAAGTAACAAAATAGAAAAGAAAAACAAAAACAAGCTTCAGTGCAATCCTGCCTATTGAGTAAGTTGTTAAATTCAGCTTGAGCACAGGGGTCGTCTTTCACAACCATCCAGAACAATTTGTAAAGGTTGTAGAAAGAGCAGGATTCCCCTCTTTTGGATCATACCAAGTCAGAGCGTCCCTTTATATAAGTTCTTTTTGTGCTTTTGAGTGTGTGATTCAGTTTTCTTCCATTTTCCATGAGATCTGTGCATGCATTGCTGCTGACATTTTTGCTATGCCTTTGCAAAAAGGTATGCCAAAAATGTATGGTGCAAAACAATCCAACTACAGATACAATTGTTAAATGGGTCAGATTTATCTCAGAAATGTGTTTTTTTTTTTTTTTTTTTTTGCTCGTCTTCCCTTGTTACATAATTATTTGGGACATTTTTTCCTATCTGTTTGCATAAGACCCTGAATCACATTTGATCATCCCTTTTAACCTCAATCATCATTAAAGCTTCAATGACTTCATAGGCTTTGTCACAAGCGTAAACCCAATGAAAAACCCTTTAAAAACCATTGCATCCTTTAATTGTGTAATTTGTGGGTACTTGATAAGGGACGTCATAAACAAAATTTGCAGTTATTAAGAATATCCATATGTCTTTGAATGAGAAGCTGTTAACGCCACATTGTAAGATAAATCCCTATAAGAAATCAGAAAGCTTTAAAAGTAAAATGTGTAATCTAGCTCCTTTACTTTTAACCCACTACTATATTCGTTGCCGCAAGATAGCCATGTAGTATGGAATGGAGTCATTTGCAAACTTTGAAAGCAGCGTGATATCAAGCTCAAACACTTGATTTATTGTGGAGATGCAGGTGAAAGCTTCCACTCCCACAGTCCTGGCGCAGTGGGTGAGCTGCCGTAAGTGCAAACCAGAAGGTGAAGTTAAGCAGCAGAGATGGATGATCTAACCTAAAGAGGCTCTGACTAACAAAATAGAAATATATACCTTTATTCTCATGAAGTGCTTTGAAAAGGCGCTGCAACGTGGGCTTCTCTTCTTATTCATGGATGCATGGACAAATCCTTTGCTTGGACATTTGTTGGATGAGTGCAGTTGTGGATCATCCCGCCCACTCACCATGGAAGTGTTGGGCCTGAGGGTTTTATCTCCTGCAGCTTTGCACAAGTCAAAAGTGCATCCGTACAAGCAAAGATAGAGACGTGAGCGCAGAAATAGGTTGCTCAACAGTTTAAGTGCAGGAGCGTTGTTCTTTAGAGGCCGCGATGGGGTCATTTGAATGGAAAATTTGCTCCAAATCAGATATGATGCATGTATATACATACAACAAACCACAAAGTTCTGTCTTTCTCCGGAGTATCACATTATTGTTAAACAGGAAGGGTCCTGTCTGCAGCTGAAAAATTGGTATACCTGTACGAGACACCTGCACAAAATTTTAAGATTGTAGACCGCTCGATAAACCCGTGGAGCTAAAATTGTCATGCAAATTTTTTTTATGCGCATGCTGCAAGCGATAGGCCGTCGTGAACACTTAAACAGTCTCCCTTTCCCTCCATTTGAAGGGAGGGTTATAAAGTCGCATTTTCAGGTTTTGCAGATAAATCATCAAAAACAACACATTTTGAATGCGCTTTGCATTTTAGTTTATACTACTGCTCAACTTGAAATAAAAAAAGTAAAATAAAACTTGTTTAAAATGACAAAGACCATTTCTTTTTATATAAATATTTGCATTTTTATCAGTTTTTTCATTCTGATCTCTTGCTCTAAATAAATGTATAAACGTTGGTGATTTAATACAAATAATTTCAATTTTCATCCTTCCAGTAAAAGACACACACATAGCAAAAAAGATTATATTAAAAAGTAAGAAGCGTGGTTTGATTCGTTCATCATTGAGCTTGATTTGTGAATCATATCGCCACCTAAGCAATGATCCACAGCCCTAGTAGACAGAAGGGAAGAATTCGGATTGGGCCTTAGAATTTAGTAAATGAAAGTATCAGAATATAGTTTATATGGGCGTCCTATGAGGACATGTGTTAAATGTGTATGACCTATGCATGCATTTTTGTTTGGTCAGTAAAGGGTCAGTGATTAAGGCCTAACTCCTTGTGCTAATGAGAAGCTGTAGTTTTGGTTTTGGCCTTGGTTTATTTATTTTGGTTTAGTGTTTGTTTGCACTGCCTGATCTAAACTAACATGCAAATTCCTGAAGCAAACATAATAAGCCCTAGAAGGTGCAGCTCAGGATTTGCACCAACTCAGCTGGTCCTCAGCGCTTCAGTAGCCAAGCTAATGATGTCAGTTTAACTCACTGTTCCATCCCAAAAGTTCAGAGCGGCTTGTTAAGCGAGGTCAGGGAGCGTGGTCTTTTGTTCCAGAGTGGACTCCGCCTTGCTCTTTCTCCCACTCAGAAAGTCCAGACAGAGAGACACTTGTGTTACAAAATGTAAAAGACCGCTAATCAGTTTTGTCCAAAAAACAAGTCCACATGACCAGCAGAT
The DNA here is from genome assembly GCA_003999625.1 of Oryzias javanicus. Taxonomy (NCBI): domain Eukaryota; kingdom Metazoa; phylum Chordata; class Actinopteri; order Beloniformes; family Adrianichthyidae; genus Oryzias; species Oryzias javanicus. The sequence continues at coordinate 25,237,445 of CM012446.1, read as the reverse complement.
TCCTGATTCTTTTTTCTATGAGTTATCAGTGTGATTAAAAACATGAAGTGTGGAATATGGCTTGATGAATGGCAATGCAAGGTCATCCTGACAGGACTTAGCAGCCCTGATCCTTTAATGTTGTTACGTCACTTGAAATGCTGTCGAAGGACTTACTCATCTCAGATCCGTCACCCTCATATGGCAGTTTGTGTCATTTAAAAAAGACCACTCAGAGCCCGGGGAGCAGTTACACAATTAAGCTTCATCGTTCTTATGTCAGCCGCTCTATGTTAATGGGTTTTCACTCCAGGGCTTTGTGATTAAAAGAGGACATTTTTCTGTGTCAATGACCAGCTTCCTTGATAGAATATGCACCAGGTTAATGGTGTATAAGCCACATTAATGTTCAGTCATTACTCCTTGCTGTTCCTGATGCATCTTTTTAGATTAATTTTACATAACTAATAATAATGTAGAGTCACATTCTGGGGAAATTCCTGAGCTTTCACTGAGATTTTTTGTCTCTTCTTTTAGTTGCGATTGTCTTTTAGGTCTTTCTTTGAGTTTGTCTGTTTTAAGTTTGTAATGTAAACCTTTTTCCCACAGTACATTTTACAGACACTAAATATTAGGCCTAAATAAACTATCATGGTCTTCTGCTTAAATGTGCAGATGTGATGCTGTTTGGGTTTGACCAGAGGTCGAGAACTTGCAGCTCCATTTCCACATGTGGCTCTTTTATCTCTCCATGGTGGCTCCTTGGCAAAACATAAAATAAGTCATGGAGACTGCTGACTTAGCCATGTCAGCAGCTACCTGCTAACAGCTGCCTAACCAAAACTACCTAAAGAAAGCAAATAAACAAAGCACACAAAGCGAATACTGCCAAGGTTCAATCCCGAACTAAAATAACAAAGCCCAGCAGCGTATGCAAATCCATAACTTTTAAAGGCTAAAGTAAGAGTATGTGGCTCCTTCTAGGTTTTGATCAGTAGTTTTACTGTTAAAGCTGGATGACCCCTGAGTTAGACCAACGTTAAAATATTACTTCATGTTTGTTAACCCTTCCGCTCTCCTTAGCTTGTTTACATTAAAAGTGGGGTCATCTGGACCCCACAAGACAGTGCGCTGAACTTTTTTTTTTCACTGATTTTTGAGTTTCACTAATGTCCATGACAGACGTAAAATCCTGTCCCCCTTCGTCCACATTTGTCATGGAAGAAATGGCATAACAATATGTGGTTGGAGCCATCTGGACCCCAAGGAGAGCGGAAGGGTTAAAGGAGAAACATGGTGTTTTGTAAAATCAGATTAATACTTTTATGGACTATAGAGACAGGTTAATGTTGTTATGCTTCCGTTATGAGTTTCTGAAGCAGCACAGCTCCTGTGTTGTCTGCACAGCAGTGATTTACATCTGTGAGACTCGAGGAGTAAGTGGATGCTTGGTGGATCGATTCATGTGTTTGATTTACTTACAGAACTTAATAAACTATAGTTACAACCTAACTTGATAAATGTAAAATTGTTTTCAAACTGGACAGCTTGAACAAAAACAAGTTACATTTGATTTACTTACCAGATTGTGCCTGTTAAACAAGCAAAATGAGATGGTTGCATTTGACTGTGCAATATTGACATGTCTGAAAAAACGCTAAAAGATGAGGAGGGTAGATGTAACTAGATCAACACAGGAGCCACTATGCAATTCATCCATCAAGCGTGTTTATGTCATTGTACACCTAAATTGCAGGTGCAAACTGGCACAACTTCCTGGTGTAGAGGTAGAGCAGTCAACCTCTGATTGGAGGATCACAGTTACAGTTCCCACCCATATGTCGAAGTGTCTTTGGGCAAGACGCTTAACCCTATTGGTCCTTGTAGTAATACCATCAGTGTATGAATGTATGTGTGACTGTAAAGTGCTTTGGGACTTCAAGCTTGGTAGACATATGAATGCAAACCAGTTACCATAGACACAAACATTTTGGAGGCATTGTAATCAAGTCACCATTGTTAAAGCTAATCATATTTATGTCTTTCTAGTTTTTCCATTTTTGCTAATGTCACATTTATATCTTGGATGTTTTAAGCCCTCCCCGCCTCCTGTTCCCGGTCCTCTGCTCCTTAAACAAGGGTGTTATTAACCTCCGTTAGCTCAGATACAGATATTCTGATACACACCCCAGTGCCTTGTGTCACAGCAAACAATGGTCACCTCTTATGTAATAGATATCAGACCATCTTCAAGAGCTGCATTATTAGTTATGTAAAAATTAAGAAGACACATGACTGCTGATTAATTGATTTAAAAAGTAACGATAGTCTTTTGATGAAGATATCAACAAAGTTTTGTAAGTTTAAAATTGTCCATAAAACTTAGCTTTTTTTTAAAAATCTTTCTATTTTTTCTGAAAGCTTTGGTTTTGGTTGATCTTTTCTGCATTATTTATATACAACTGAGGGCAGCAAACCAATAACCTCAGTCATAAAGTCATCGTTATCCAAAACACAATGTTAAACTGTCCGAAGGACATCTTAATCCATTATGTGTCTCGCTCTCACACAAACGCACACAAAGAATCTTGTGAGTCATCCTCCCTGATCTGCACATGTGACAATGCAAGAATTCCCCAGCAGCCAATTGAAGCTTTTTGAATGGCTGTGTTTCCATAGCAACGGAACAGCGCAGCAGCATATGGGGTTTAATGATCTGAAGGACATAGGCAGAGGAAGGGAAGTGTTGCTGGGGACAAACACACACTTGTGTTTTGTGTAAACTTTAACCACTGTGTATTCAAGCCTTTCTCGTTATAGTTGCATTGACTAATCATTAGTTGAGGCTTTGAAAGAGCATTTTTATCGACGTGAACCGTCGGTCTATCAGACCTTCTAGCAATATAACCAAACAAATGTGTAAAATCTCAAGGGAAACCATCAGAAGAACTCCTGTTATTTTTGTTTGTCAGCAGGTAACATCTTGCAACATCAATTCATTGGTAACTTCGTCTGACTGGACTGCAGCCTCTTGTAATTTTAATGCCACTATTCCTATTTTCTCACTTACCACATCCCTTTATTTTCTATTGTGTTGTAGTTGCATAACCTACTTCTGTGTTTGCAAATCTAATAAAAGTTTGCTCACTAAAGGCTAGTGTGGTAAAATTGTATCCTGCTTTTTTAAATGTTGCTGTCACATTTTCTTACGATGGAGGAGTTTAAGATTTGAAGTGCATTGCTGATATTTATTCAAATTGGGATGAATCAGAAACAGATAAAAAAAGGCTGTTTAAAAAAGTTTTCTTTTGCGACGCAGCAAGTGAAATTCCTGCTCTGGTCCATGCACTTGCAAACAAAGAGATACATTAACTCTTTCCTTTTCCGAGCTGCCATTTGGCCAATTTTGCTCCACATTTCGATTGCGCCTTTAATGTTAGCTTTGATCGTTAGGAGCTGTAAGCTAGCAGGAGAGTTTGTAAATGGTGTGGAAAAAAGAGCCAGTCCACTACAAACACACACACACATGCGCACACACTCACAGCAAACCTGCATGGAGAAATGTCATGTGCTCTTCATTTTTCTAAATTTAGGCACAGGCCGAGACAAACTGAACATATTGACAAGTTTGAATTGTTTTTTGTTTTTTTTTACTGATTCACAAAGAATTCTTAATCATCCTTAATGCTAACTGTCCCGCCCACAACTCGGAGGAGAATTTTAAATGACTTCTCAGCAGAAACTATGTTCTAGAATACAACACTGTTTTTTTTATTTAGCTTAATAGCTTCATAATTATAATTAAAAGACTACTGGGAACACTTTTACGACAGATCAAAAGGTAATTGGAGTGGGACTTCAAGCTTTTGTGGTATTACTAGAAGTCCAGTATCATTTATTTAATCATGTTAACACGTGAGTCACAAAATGACAGATTTAATATCTCGTTAACACTTGTTTGCGTGTTAAATAAGACTAGGTTTCTTTTATGTCCTTTGGCCTCATGCAACAGTTTGTAACTTGACCATCATGTTTTTGGGACACTGCTAAGTCAACATGAAAATAATACACAGACCTAAGCCTGACTTTCAACAGCCCATCTCCAGGTCTGAGTCCCCTCTCTCGCTCCTCTCTGATTTCACCTCCTTCAGCTGTCCTTCCAACACGTTTTCCGTGTGGTCCATGCGTCCTCCTGCTGAGCTCTGAATCTGCGTGCTCATGATCTATCCTGGTGTCCCGCTCTCACTGACACCTGCTGATGGCTGTCTTGTAGAAGCCCATGCAGTTCCCACACACTGAGCACAGCCACAGGAAAAACATCTTTTGTGGTTCAAGGATTGATATAAATATACACACAGGAACAACCTATAGATATAACAGATGTGATGCTACTCTTTTATTAGAGTTTTTGATGAAGTTATTTTCATTTTTGTCATATCTACCAGACAGTTCTCTTTGATCTCCCTCATTACTGTATTAAAACTCATTTGAAATTTTCCCCCACATTAGCTGAAATATTATTGTTTTTGTATTTTTATTTTTATTTGGGGTTCGAAGAAAACTATTTGCATTAATTGATTCATACATCTGTGTCCTTTTTGGTTACATGTTTTTTTTAAATGTTGTTGTTTTGTCCTCTCTTTTTTCAGATAACAGAGCTGTTGGATGATGATAAGTGTGAGGCGGAATGTGAAGAGTTGCCTCAGGACGGCGAGGAAGGACCTACAGCCTCCGACTTCCAGCAAAACACCGATGACAGCCCTGCTGCCAGGTGAGGCGTGGTCCTTCAGTTCCAAACTGCACCTGAACCTCAGCGAGGAAGCAGTGGTTTTGCTTTTTTTGGCTCTCTTTCATCAGCACATCAGTTGTTTGTTCTGGTGTTGCAGTGTCATTTGGATTTGGAAATGGTTTATTTCAAGTAGGATAAACAGAACTATATACTGTAGAGGTATATCAAACTTAGGATAATTCCTCATTAATTGATTGGAAAGAATATATACATACCCGACGCATCCATTCATCTATCCATCCATCTACATGTAAATAATTAAATTATAATAATCATAAACAGAGCTGTTAGTTCTTATGCATACAGAACATGACACATTGACACGGTTCTTAACTTCTGATCAGTTATTTATATTTCACTAACATATACACATGTCTTTTAAAATCCCTAAATATTAATAAATCAAATGACAAAGTACATATTAACTATTTAAAAAGACTTATTTCAGAAATTATTATCACATGTTAAAGATAAAGCATAAAAAATAAGTTCATATTCTTTGTCATTATAAAAATACATTATTGCAGCATTTGTGAATTTAATATTACAAATCACGTCATAGATAATCAATAGGAATCATTAATATAAATGCTTATTGATGTGATTATAAAGGACTTTTGCTTTAATCATCTTTAGATTTTAAGCTCCAACATGTAGACATTTGGGCTATTATCATTATCTAATGTTGTGCTTTTGCAGGGAATAATTTAACACCATAGAGTCCTAATGTTGATAGATTTTCTATTGTATGGTGGTTCCAGTTCATTCTACACAAAACAGAAGTTTTGTGAAAACATTTCATTTTGATTTCATTCCTGCCTTGCTCATGTGTGGAAGGACACTTTGATGCAACCCCACATTACAGGTTGGCATCAGTGTTTGACACAGGAGCCACCATTAGTATGTGAGTGTGTTGTGCTTGGGTAATTGGAACCATGACTGACTGTAATGCCTTGATTCCGCTGAGCAGTCCAGACCAGGCTGGACCGGGCTGGACTGGACTTTTGAGCTTTTACATTACAAGACGGACCCTTTAAGCAGGACTTACTGGTACCATTTCTGGTCCTCCATTTGTCGTAGGTCCATAGAAAAATGGAATGGACCCGTTAGGGCGGAGCTTCTGCCCTTGCATAATGTAGCCCATTGATTGGTGGAAAGGTTTTACGACAACAGCAAGCATTTCTCAACTCAAGATCCAAACCGAAAGTTTTGTCCTCTTTTTGTCTGTAGTCTACTTCACCCCCAGCAATCTTCTCGCAAAGAATAATAACTTCTTTACATACAGTATTTCACCTTATTAGTGAGAGTTAGGACCAGTGACACGCCAAATCCACAAACATGAAGACAACCTCCTTTCCGTCTCACTAGAATGTCCATTATCCATAGCCATCAAAACACTTCCTATCATGCTTTGTAAACATTTATTAAAGAACAGTGGAGAATTGTTCAACATAAAGAGTTTTTTTTTTTTTTAATTCAGAACAATAGACTGTTTTGCAGCGTAGAGGATCTGGCTTCATCCATATAAAACATCTGCTCCGGATTATAATTATCCTCCACTGTTATCTTCTTAATTTTCCGTCTGTTTGAGTCAGCTGATGCAGCTTCTCTTTCGCTGTAGTTGCACCGTTTTGACTCACAGCTACATTGTGAATCTACACCCAAAATGCACTTTGATAGTCCAATGCTCAATGGCATCTTAGGCTTTCTAAAAAAAGTAGAAAAGTGCCATATAAGTATACGCCATTTCCCAAAAGCACAGAGAAATTGTTGACATTCCCATCAATCGTTTCACTTCAAGTTCCTTCAGATGTTCAGCTCACACCACCAATAAAGAAATGACTCCTCCTCTCAGTCTTATCTGATCTCCTCTGAGCAAAGGAATAGATTGAAGCCATAAGGAAGGAAGTAAACAAGTGACCGACAAAAGTCTCGCTCACTTGATTTTTATGTGGAAATACCCTTAAAATCGGATGTGTTCTCTTTTGTCAGGCCTGCTATGTAGCTCACAGTAGCAACATAGATGGAGGTTCTCCTTCATAACAGAGTTGGCTGTACATTGATGCTGTGTGGGTTAAACATTGCAGAGCAGTGGGGCTTCAGCCATCATTAAATCCATTTTTAGTCCAGTTATTGTTGTATGAGTCCAGACAGCCCCGGTTGCCAGCCGGATGCTTTTAAGATGATTACAGGATTAATTCAAAACCTGATCACAGAAATGAAAGACTGGTGCTTTGGGTCAGTGCTACGTGGGTCCTATAAGAATAGCTGTGATTTCTCTGGTAAAAAGTTGTTCTAATTCTTAGAAAGAGTTTATAAATGTGTTCTAACTTTATCTGTCTGGGATCCAGCTTCCTCCAGCTCTTCAAAGAGATTGGATCTGTAATCAGTCTCTTGCAGCCCTCTACAGTAGAGCAGCTGGTGGTGTAGTAGGGTACTTTCATAGCTGAATAATGTGAAGTTATTCACATTAAACAAAAGTAAGCAGACACTGTTAATCTGTATGTCTCCAGCGACTTTATTTGAGTGTTTTTTAATTTTGTGCAAGCTGTTGGAGTTCCACAGCCATCATCCCTCTGACCTTTACTAGTCGTGTGTCTGGTCCGGGGATTACAGCTATTTTGGTTGGATCTGAAGTTGACTGCCCACACATCAAGCTTTTGAAATAATGTGGAGCCTCTGAGCAGAAAAAGCTCTTACAGATGTTCAGGCCTCCAGGATCTCAATTAACAAAGTAACAGACCGGATTTGTGATTTCACATTCATTTCAGGGAAACGTCACTGATTTATTAAACCAGTTTTTCTGCTGATTCTGTTTTGATGACCTCTCAAAAGTCTTGCTCAGCAGCCCCTCCATATGTTTACTGTGTATTGTATAACATACAGGCTGACAGCTCCATTTAACTTATCCTGTGACTCAACATGTTTGCTCAAAACTTGACAGACAGCGGCGACAGTTGCTGCACTCTTCTCATAGACTTTTGACACTCATTAGAACACACACACTGTCCGACTGCCTCTACCAACTTTAGCGTCTATAAATAACGCGGGCATCTCCATCCTGAATATTTCCCCCCGTCTCCACCCCGCCAGCAGCGGCTGATATAGCAGAACTTAGATTGGCGTTCTCTGAATTTTTGGACACAGGGAGGACACAGGAGAGGCGGAAAGGAGGGACGGTCTAATCAAAGGACCCTGAAGGGCAAATAGGGAGGGAGGCACAACTGGAGGGTGACCTACTTGTGAATGATTAATGGATATACAGTACGAGTAAAAACGCTGGACTAGAGAAGGTCAACCCAGACAATAGACTTTATACTTTCATCAGTTCCGGTTCCGGTTCATCACGAGCAGACGTGTGCCTCCAGCTCTCCGTAACTTTCGGGCTTTTCAAGTCTTTTAAAGTCGTCTGCAAGCGACTTTGATCACCGGGCTGCTGCAACACAGCTACCACAACGAGGAGAGCTGATCATGGCACCGAAGAAAAATTTTGAAGCCGATCTGGCTGAGCTGAAGACCGCAATGGCACAATCCAAGCCCAGCTAGCTCCTGCTTTGCTACAGGAAGCTAGGCTAACAGCTGTGCTCCAGCTGGAGGCTAAGCTAACGCCGCTGCTGCATCTTGTGGAAGAATTCCGCCAAGAAAAGGCACGCAACGAACAACGGGACAATCGCCAAGATCTGATGGAAAGAAGGATGCATGACTTGGACCAACAGGCACGGATGAATAATGTGATTCTCACGGGACTCCAACTACAGCCCAGGGCGCGGCTGGTGCTACCGGCGCTAGCATGGATGCAAACAGAGCTACTGATGCGACCGTGGAGGATCAAGTTCAAATGTTTTTAATGTCTAAAGGAATCTCCTTGGACCTGGACACGGTCGAAGTCTGCCATCCGCTTCCCCGGAGAAAGACCACGGAAAACCAGCGATCCTGATCAGGTTCGTGAATCGAAAGCATAAGACTGCTCTGATGAAACAAACGTAAACAACTTAAGATACTAAAGTGTACCTTAACGAGCATTTATGCAAATATAACGCTGATCTGGCAAAGCACGCAAGGATCTTACGATCCAAACGACAGATCCAGTCAACTTGGATTATGAACGCCAGGATTTTTATCAAACCACTCGGACCACCGGACCTGACGAAGCCTCTGGAAATAAGATCCATGAAGACTTTGAGAACTGTGGGATTACGCATGTTTGAACCTCGAATTCAAGTAAAATGTGAATTGTGGACTCATGAAACCGTCGGAACCGTTGAATACGAACTCTGACCCGATTCTGAAGAACTCGAGCACAATTCCCTTGAAATGAGACCTTCACAGTCTCTCAGTCAAAAACAACGAAGATGGTTTACGTGGCCTTAAACCTGTTCCTAAACAAAGATGTAGCTCTGGTCTGAATACAATCTGCTCAAACTGTCTTTTTATGAGAAATTTTTGAAGTTTTCCATTAATAAATCATGATTTTTTACTTAGCACTTTTTTCATAATAATAATCGTTCTTTGATAATGCAATCTGCTCAAATTGTCTTTTTTAATATAAGAATATTTTGATATATTTTCCTGCAGTAACAAATGAAGTTGATTACTACTGATATTTTTTTGAATCTTTAATGAGAATATTTAGATTACTGTTGATGAATATTATAAATGATTTGTCTATGGATGTTTTTGAAATTCTATTACATCACTGATATTATTGATCTTTTATAACCTGAAACTATATTGATATTTGATTTTAAGTCCTGAACCGGATATTGATTATTCATGTAGAGAAAATGGTATGGTCGAGTCGGGGTGGGATTATATAAGTTCGCTTCCTTCCACCCCCTTTCAAGCGATCTATTTGTGATTTTATTATGTGATGTTATTCCATGTATTATAACCTGATTGCTTGAAATAAACCATTTCATTCATTCATTCATTCATTCATTCATTCATTCATTCATTCATTCATTCATTCATTCATTCATTCATACATAGAATGGAACACTGGGTCTCAATTTTACACCAGAAAAGCATTCCTGCCTTTATTTTAATCTCGTTACCAGTACAACACGGTCCCTGTGGCCTCATGGGTCTCGTGCTTCAAACAACCTATCTTATGAGTTTAAAGCCTCTTGATGTGAGATTATACGTGGCTTACAAATAAAGCTGCCTTGCCGTAGTCTTTATGTGGCTGTAAAAACTATTGAACGCCTCGTGCTTGTGAACTTTGCTCTTTATTTCAGCGCCAACAACGTACACGTGCATCGCCATAAATAAATGAACACAAACACGGGAGTAAACATGTCGTCTGGGTCACCTTCAGTAGACTTTCCCCCAGTGTTCTTCAAATAGAAACTATGCTACAAATTTCATGACTTAGCGTGATTGTTGAAGATCATTTACCTGTTTTTGTCTTGAATCCCTGATGATTAACTGGAAGTGTGCTTGCGTTTCATAAATGTTCTACTTTTTAGCCATAAATAGCACCTTCTTTTATAGGTTCAACACTTAAGGCCTTATTCACATTTGCCATTATTGGTGGATACAGGCAAAATGAACAAATCCATACGGGGCACACATATTTTACACGCCTGTAAACTGAAAACATTGAAATGCGTTCTTTTAACAGGCGTGCTGCGGGCGAGTAGTATAAGGGGCAAGTCGGTGAGACACAGGTGTGTTGTACGAATTTAAAATAAAAGTGTTTCAACCTCACCAAAACCTGCAAAGGAACCGTTAGTGCTGTTCAACAAATACGTGCCAACCCATTGTTCGCTCATTATGAAGAATCTGACTGTTGGAAGTGAGGAATTTAGACAATCAGAGTGTAGTTTGCGTGGTCATGCTCCAGGTCCCATACATGCACTTATGTATCACCTGCACATCTCTTGTGTGCAGCATTTTCTTGTGGTCAGTACGGTGCCACTTTACTAATGTCTAGAGCAGGGGTCATCAACCCTGTTCCTCGAGGGCTGCCTTGAAATACCTGGATTGAATCAGCCTAGTTTCTGATTGACTGAACACACAAATTCTGAAGCAGGATTAGCTACATGATGGCGCAGTGGTTAGCGCTCTTGCCTCACAGCAAGAAGGCCCCGGTTCAAATCCTGGCTGGGGGATCAGAAACATCAACTGGGACCTTTCTGTGTGGCGTTTGCATGTTCTCCCCGTGCATGCGTGGGTTCTCACCGGGTACTCCAGTTTCCTCCCACCGTCCAAAAACATGCTTCATAGGTTAATTGGTTTCTCTAAATTGTCCCTAGGTATGAATGTGTGAGTGACTGTGTGTGCGAATGTGGCCCTGCGACAGACTGGCGAACTGTCCAGGGTAAACCCTGCCTTCGCCCATCAGCCGCCGGGATAGGCTCCGGCATCCCCGCGACCCCGAAAGGGATAAAGCGGCAAGGAAAATGAATGAATGAAAAAAAGGATTAGCTACAAAATGAGCAGGACGGGAGCCCCTGAGGAACAGGATCGGTGACCTCCGGTCTAGAGTGTGGCATTAAGGCACTGTGTGACAGTATAACTCATAAATTAAAAGTTCGATTAGCTTACATTATGATACACCAAAAAATCCTTGGAAAAAAAAAGTTTAGTGCGCTGTCTTATGGGGTCCAGATGACCCCACCCTTACATTGAGGAGTTAGCCCTTCCACGACAAAGGTGGACAAGTCTTCATGTCTGTCATTGGACACCAGTAAAGATCGACAATCATTGAAAAAAAAGTTCAGCACACTGTCTTGTGGGGTCCAGATGACCCCACTCTTAATGTAAACAAGCCTATGAGAGCGGAAGGGTTAATGTAAACATGCCGAGGATAAAACAAAGGTTAAGATAGCGCCTCAAAGGAACTGCAACACACCTGCGCTCCCTTTAAAATGGGGTCAATCCTTTCTAAGACCCTCCATGGACTGCGCCAACACAAAAACTTTCAGCAGCTGTACAGGTGTTGACCCATACTGGTGTGATTAAGGCATAAGATCATATTCTGCATTGTTTTATACCAGTGATTCGTCCACTTGTCTCTTCACTGAAGTTTGATTTAAAAAAATGTGATGTTTTCTTTCTTAAATTCCTGACTCTTTTCCCCCCATGTTCTTCTACAGAGATGAAGTATCTGTTTGACCTTAAAGTGGTCACAAATAAACATTATAGGTCAGAGCAGCAGGATCAACCGTTAGCCTTTGATGTTTGGTGACCTGGTTGATGGTTAAGCCATACTATGGTTAAAAGCCAATAAAAGATCAAAATGGTTGTCTTTGCTGTGCTGTATTTTATTAAACTCAGTCAATAAGGACTTTTATGTCCTGTTTAAGGCTGTAGCACACTGACTATCACACTCGAAACATTTTCTGTAAGTAGAAAATATTTTGTTTACCTCTCAGCTATCTGCCAGTTTACACGCACTTGTAATAATGCAACTTAAACTTGGGCGTCCTGTCAGAGAAAGTCAGTTTAGATTCCGGTGAACTAACAGAGATGGACGAGCCAGTTGCAGCTGAGTCAAATGTGACCCAAATGGTGTAAAATGGAGACAATTTTTGGTAAAGATCTGTTTTTATATGCCGTCTGTCATTTGTAATTAAATCACAGCAACAGTGACACTAGTCATTCCTGTAACTGTGGTTCTATTTAGAACCCGGTTCTTGGGTTGTCTAATTTGAGACTGACAAACTGCACTCTGGCTTAAATTTCTACCTTGTTGCCTCATGGAAACTTGATTTTCTGACCACTGTAATGCAGCAGCCAATGAAAATAAATGAATGTGTAACAGTGCTGCCCAGTTCTTAGACTGCTGAAGCATTTGAAGCAGAAGTGCCTGAAAATGTTCTTCTTTCTACATTTTGTGTGGGGTGCCCATTGTAAACAAGCCGACCTCTGATTGGAAGATCGCAGGTTCTGTTCCCACCCTGCCCACCCATGTGTTGTAGTGTTAGTAGGCAAAACACTGAACTCCAAGTGGACCACAGAACCCATTCCAGATGTTTTTTTCTGTTGCACTGATCCCACAATGGGTTCTTATGAATTAAAATGAGCAAATGTTTATTCTGTCGAAATCTAATTCTATGGAGCAACAACAAAAAAAAAAATATGTGGAGAAATTGTTTTTTGTTACATAAAACTTACTTTCCGTATGAAGCAAAGTGTTTACTTATAAGTGGTTTAACCCTCTGAAGGGAGATGTTGGATCACAGCCTCTTTTCCTGATTGTGTTGAGGCCTTGGTGCTGGAATAAGCACAGAGTGTAACACGATACGCTATCTGACCTGAATAGTTCTGGTCTGCGTGTGCTATCAGTTCTGACCCACAGTTCTTCATCTAGCCTTCCAGTGAACCCCTACTTTGTCACATCATCACAGATGTCAAGCTTTTATTGTCTGAATGTCTAATTAAATAGCTGTTTATGATGTGGTTAATAACTCTGATAAAGTGTAGAATGATTTATACCTGATGAAGTAGTCACAAAGTCAGATAAACTAGAGATTGGGTTGTTTCTTGAAAGATTAGATAGTATGCGTTTACACAACTTCATTTAAGTTAAATCGCTGTGCTACATAGGATTATCTCTGGTGCTCAAATTTGAGATTATGTATCTGCTGAGGTTTTTCGTTTCAGTCGATCAAGAATATACCATTCTAAACTGGTATAAACTGGTTATAAACTAACAGATCCAAACATAACCCTTCAATGTACTTCAGTGGGTTTTTTTCTACTTCATTTTCAAGTTTCTACAAAGACGTTAAGTGGAATGTTTTATTAAAATTTGCCTTTGAATTAGAAGTCATTGAGGGAATCAAACATCGTCTGCATCTTAGGAGTCTTCTCTATTAGAGCCGAAGTAATTTGATGCTGTAAGTGAACAGCACCATGGCTGCTCTGCAGCAGTCTACAATCAGGACTCACTGTGTGCTCTGGCAGCTCAAATGCTACAGAAATTACTCTCCAGGAATCTTTAAAGAAACTATTACTTTTAGAAAGTGATAATAAATGTGGCTCTCTGAAGAAGCTTTGAGTTGTAGATAATTATTGTATGACTCAAAACTGCAGATTTTTCTTAAAAAATGTATTTGTTTAGTGTTTAATGTACAGGGTCTTTATTTCATTCTGTGGATTCTTTAGTTTTACATTTGAATCTACAACACATAAGTCAATGAGTTTCTTATTTTTGAATTATTTTGTTGTGTCCTCATTCTCATATAAGAGAAATCAGCTTTTTCTGTAATTTTTTTTCTCTGGATTCTGTGGATTTAAGGTTGTTGGAACAGGAGATTCTGAGCAGTGTTTACAACCAGGAGAGAAAGTTACCAGAGACTATTCTGTGAACATTTTATCTCTGGAATTTATAGATTTAACCCTGTTGATGCAAATGTAAATCAAGCCATTTCTGCTCCAGAATTACTGTAATTTACTACCAACTTGAAAGCAAAAATGTTTATTATTTTTTTTTTTTAACAGCTGGAAATAAATTCAGTTGTAATGGGCTTAAAGATGCTCGGGGAAATTTGAAGTCCTTTTTCACAGCGAAAAAAAAGTCCTTCTCAAAACTAGTTAAAAACATAAAATACTATAAAAAATGTTTTCATTTGTTATAAATAAAAAAGATTGACAGTGGGAACTAGTACAACTTGTCTTAGTATTACTGAAAATAAGTTGTGATTTCCTACTCTTTTAAGGCTAAATTAAATCTTGAAATTAGCTATAGACTCATTTAAGTATACGGTGTTCCCCCACATATTTGCAGATTTTTTTTTTCTGTCCTGTGACTCTTTTGGTTTGCCACAATAAACGTGAGACGCTTGTACGAAGTTATTGCGTCTAAAGGAGGTGCTGCGCTGCTGACGTACATCTCCGCACAGCTGAGTGCAGCGGAGCCCCCTCTGCGAGAGGAGCGCCCCGTCCTGATGGAGAAATGGCATCAGCAAACTCAGAAGTGTGAAAAAATTCCTGATATGCTGAAGAGGATAATCGCGGAAGATAACTATCACCTGGAGCAGATTTTTTATTATTTGATGAAGGAGTAAACACACTCTTGGTTTTAAGGCACAGAGAAACAGTGACTCTCCTCATTTTTCTCATTAAGTAGGTACAGTTTTTTCCTTTGAATTAAAAAAAAACCTCAGTATGTTGAGCAATACTCCGATGTTCTTTAATAAATGTTCTACAAAGAATGATCAGAAGTGTTTTTATGGAGTATGGATCGGTAACGGACATTCTTCGGCCGCTGGGGGTGGGGGATGAGACGGTGACGGGGGGATTTCTCTGTATTCGTGGATTCGGCGTATTCACAGATTGTCTGTAATAATAAGGGAGGATTATTGTATTGATCTGGTCATTAAAATGTAACATTTTTATATGGTTATCTTTAAAATTATATTTGAAAAATGAGTCAAAAAGACTTAACACATTCCCTAAATCAAGCACGTCTGTTTCTAGAAATAATAATTCTTACCACTCGCAATTAAATTCCTATATCTTTAATATAAAGTATGTATTTGGGATATTGCTTACCATAAGAGGTTTTCAAGATCAAATGACTCAACAATAAGTTCAACATTTAACAGACAAGTTACCAAATCTCTCTGGAAAGTTCTGTGTATTGTAAGAACTTATTTAAACTAAAACGTTAACGAAATACTAGGTGAGATTTTTGGGGATTTCTGGAGTGTTGAGGGGCAAACCTTCTAGCTGTTATATGCCAGTAATAAATGTAGACCTTTTATACTCTTTAGAGTCATGCTGATGTTACAGCTGAGTGATGAAGCCTCAGTCGGGCTCATCTTTTTGCTCTGAATTTGTAGAAGTTTAGTCTATTTTTATTTTCACGACTGACGCTTACTGGACCGAGATGCAAATATGTTATTGGAATAGTTAGTGTTTATTTTTTGCAGAAGTCTGAAATATTTCTATAATTGCATAAAAATAACACACAAAACAATTTAATCTGGATGTCTTCTCAGCCCTGTTTGTTGTTTTAATATATCTGCGTCTTTATCCTCTGTTGTTCTTTCATCATCTAATAAATTCACCTCCTCTAATTTCCTAAATGTTATAATGCGTTATCAACCCAATTCCTCCCACATAGTTACATAAAAGCCTCAGGTGTGTCTGTTTTTGCGTTGGTGTGGCCTTACACAGCCTTGTGAACTGCTGCAGTTACTGCTGACTTTGTATTCATTACCGTCAAATCCCCAAAAACGAACCTCCTCCCACTCTGCCCCAAGACTGGCTCTTGCAGCTCCTTCTCTCGCGCGATTGGCTCTTCCCTCCCAGCCCGTGGCTTCTCATTGGCCCTTCCAGGTTGTTGCATGGTTACATCAGAAGCTGATATATTTGAGCAGAGCTCAGGGTTTTTGCTGCAGCACTTGTACGGACAGTGCAGAGGGAGACAACCTCACACTCTGAAGAAAACCCGCACAGACAGAGGACGCCTCAGCATGCACCCCGCGGATCTTCCTGCTCTTCTGCTGGACCTGCTGGTGCTGACGCTGACTCCTCAAAGCGCCCGGCTGGGATAACCAACCTGCTCCACACTCGAGACTGGAAAGAAAAGAACAAGAAAACGGATGAAAGCCAGACAGAGGCGGGTCAGAAACAACCAACTTAAAGGAAAAGAAATTGTTCGGTACTTTGCTGAAAGCATAAAAAAGGAGACTTTAGTGGCCTGCAGATCACATTCCCAGCTGGACAGCAAAGAAAAAAACAAGCACCATCGACTGAGAAACTTCCAGAAACAACAAACTGACAAAGAAGTCAAGCAAGTCACACCTACTGGGTGGAACCGCTGCCTTTAAAAGTTCAAGTCCCAGTGAGACGAGAAAACACAGCTGGAAACATGAGAATGGCCTGTGACCTTCTGCTGCAGAGGTAAACACACTTATATAACTCTCAGACAGATAGACGAGTGACGAATGAATGAAAACTTCAGCAAAATGAGGTGAAACATTTAGCAGTAAATAAGGATGCCTGTTGGGGTAAAAAAAGCACTTCCTGTGAGTTTGGATTCACTTCTAAGGAGCCGGATTATCCCGCAAGTCATCTCGACTTTCCGAAAATTCTCCTCAGACAGGAAAAAAGGGGGAACGAGGCCGAGTTGTTTTTGCTCCTCAGTGTTTACAGACAAGCAGAGGATGTGAGGCAGAGAACAGAGGAGGTCTTTGTTAGAAAAAGTTGCCCTATCATTATTACCAGCTGCTATTATCTTATTCAACCTCACTAAAGAGAAAAGGAACTTCAGTTTTTTTACTTTAGTAATCTATTCCTCCTGAGCGGAAGATTTAACGTTGTTTTTAATAAATGAAAAAACAATAAATCAGAAAAACTAACTTCTAACATTTTGGATTCTGGTATGTTGTTTATGCTGAGCATTAAAGAGAAATACTTAATCATCAATTATTGGAAGTTTGTAAATTGTCAAATTTTTTGCCCTCTTTTGAATATTCATTGTTTTTCTGTAACTGTTTAAATGGCAGAAAATATTTAAAAAGGATTTTAATCTGAAAAATATCCTTTCACGTACTTGATAAGACCATAATTAGCCTTCTCTGATATTGAATTGTTACAAAAACATCTAATTACCGCTTATTTTTAACCAAAAGGATCTCCCATCTGAAGGGATGGAGGAACACAATAGTTGTTGTACTCTTGTTTTTGGTTTTCAAATGGACTTTTCTTTAATCTTTTTGTTTGGTGACAAACTAACTTAAAGACCCACTCTGATAAAAATAGTGTTTTTGGCGTTTTAACATGTTACTGTAGCATTTTTCGGATGATGAAGGATTTGTATAAATAGAATCTAGATTCAAATCCCACTTCTGACAATTTTCTTAATTCAAATTGTTGTAAATGAGGAGCAGGTGAAAAATCCGGTCTGAAAAAGCTTGTATTTGTGGCATAGAAGCTACAATCTGCAGTGGTTAAACGAATGAGTCATCTTGGACCTCGCTTTTGCAGGAGTGTCCGTCTTTTTGTTTGCTTCTGTTTTCTTACTGGGTCAGTTTCCAACAATTCTAGTACTATTTCAATTATGTCAGTAGTTTATGACTCAGTACATGATTGAACAGCAGCACATGTAGCACGGTGAAAACCACAGAGTTTATGTCAGTCATAGATGTAGACAGAAAACCCAAATGTGATCTATTAGCTTTGCATTTGAGCTGTAGATACTTTGCGGACCTGTGCTGCAAGCCTCTGACCGCTTCTTGACTCTGACTTTACCCCATAAATGTTTACCGTGCGGGAGGGCGTTTTATGAGCCGTAAAATGATGCTGATGATGACTGGTCATGTGTTTATGCGAGGCGGTGGGAATATGAGCGAAGGATCGAAGGAAGCCAAACGTATTTATGCTTGAAAGTGGATAAGTTGAAGGAGTGAAGCAGATCCTCCTGTGCATGCAGACGTGTGTTTGTGGGGAGTTGATGCACCGTCTGCTGCACTCTGCCTCAGCAGAGCCAGGCTGCTGACAGCAGCATGGCTGCGCAGTCTCCTCAGGTCCTCATCACATGATCACTCACTCTGTGCCGCCACACATATAGTTGGTAAAAATATTTGGAAGACGGATCATTATTTTTCTCCAAAACAAAGCTCCTCTGGACTCAACCTGCACCAAACATCAAGGTGAAAGCCCCCAGAAGGGGGCGGTATTAAAAAACGGTTTCGTGCAGAGAATATTAATGAGCAGGCTCAGTTTTTGCTGCAGTCAGGCTGAGGTTCGGCTGTGTTTTTCAGTCACTTTACGTCCCGAGGTTCTGAAGGTCGTGTCCTTGTGTAAATGGATGCAGTGATCCCCCGTCTACACTAAAACCTGGACATTCGTCACCTTAGAAACCTTTGAAAATCTGTTCATTTTCTGCAGCTGTGTGGATCTTCTGGCCTACTCTGCACAAATCTTCTGATCTTTTCTAAAATTATATTTTGTGTAATTACATCTTTTTGTGACTTGTAGCCTTGGAACTTATGTTGAAGTTTACTAAACATTTAAAAAAAATCTCTTAAATCCTTTTTGTACCCATAAATAAAAAGAACGACATCAATCTTCAGGGAGGTCGTTTCTGTCAGCAGTGACCTCCTCCTGATGTTTTTATGTGGTGAATTGTGTCATCAGTTACAGATAAATGTTTATTACAGATTAAGAACTTGCCTTATTTGGTCAGAATCTTCCTTTTTGACTTTAGAACAGTTTAGGGAATCAAAGTGGATTAAAAAAAAAACAACCCAGGCTAGCCAGCAAGGCCAAGTGAGCCCCAAAAGGTTTAAAAGTGGCAGAAAAAAACGTGGCCCCACCTGTGTTAACCCACATTGGTTAATGTGGGCACTCAGTGAGTTGGCTTGCTAACACAGGTGGGGCCACCACAGAAACTGTGGACAAAGCAAATTGGGCCCCGTGGTATGGACCCCACTTGGCCTTGCTGGCTTTTGGACCATTGATTAAAAAAATAAAGTGAAAAGAGAAAATTTAAAAATGCCGTCAAAACAAGGTCAAACCCAAGCAACCAACAAACCACTTTAAAAGTTTACCACAGTTTACCATCAAAAAGCTTAGGTGTTGCAGGTTATAAGATGATGGTTTCTTGGACCTATAGATCTTTTTATCTTTGATCGTTTTGTGATTATCTGCTTTCGGAGCTAATCTATTTAAACACGTGGGATTCATTTAGGTATATTAACATGGTAACAACTGTGAGGAGCATCAACCTAGTTGGACATCATGACCTGAAAAAGCACCTATGTTACTGAGTCAGACTGGAAAAGTACAACAGAAAGCAACATGATAGAAAAGACACTCAGCTGCTGTGTGGTTAACGGAAAACACAGATACAGTATATTTGACTGCAAGTGGATCCATCAGAATGGAGCAGAGCAGGAAGCTTGTTGCCTGCTCAGCATATTTACGACGCCACAACTTTTTGTCGTCGGCTCTTGATTCACAACAATATTTTAAAAAATACATACCGAGAAATACAATTTTTTTTTAGCTTAATTGTCTTTATATATTTTTCCTTTATTGTCAGAGAAATGCCACAAGAACATGTTAAAAACATGATTTTCATTGGACTGGGTATTAAAATATGAGTATTAATTTGGGTCCCGGGATGTTGAAGAGGTTACCTGTGACTTTTTTTATGTCTAAATGTAAAACAAAAGAAATTTAAGACCACTCTCTTTATTCCTATCTGACCTTTAGCGTCACGGTCAGGAAAGAAAAGCCTAAAACACCTTAGGGGTAGATTTTGTAATCCTTAATCGATGATCTCACTTGAAAGTTCTCCAAAAATCCTTTATGTTGGTTAGCTTTGCAGTGAACTGGATCATGGAGGCGAGTGTCAGGAACACGTTTAAAGACAGCTGGCATTTACATCCTCAGGGGCACAGTGCTGTAAGGTTGGAAATTATCATTGCGGCTGAAAGCCCTTGACAATTATGTAACATCTGACAGGACCTTCAAATCTATAGTTGGAGAGGAGGACACCCACAGCAGCTCAGCCTTTCAGCTTCCCGACAGATCTTATCTCCACCATGACGGGACAGTTGCTATGACAAAAGAGCAGCTGACTGTTTTTCTGCTTGAAGGACGGCTTACTAAGGGAAAAAAAAACTAGAGAGGGGGGGGCTCACATGCCAGAGGATCTGATGTAAACTCGGCTCCATCTCTGACGTACTTGGCCCCTCACCTTCCCCCTCTGCGGTAACATTTTTTCTGGACAGGATTGCCATTGGATCTCCGCAGAGAGTTCATGTTCCTCTACACATTTGTGATGTTTAACCCTTTAACATTTATGTTCTTTGGTTTACTGTCGTTTTTACATTGTTTACACGATCATTCCAGTAGATTCTGAAGGAGAAAAGCGGCACGAGGTTGAAAGGTTGAAAATGGTACGAGGTTGAAAATTTAGGGAATGTTAAAGAATTTTGTGTTTAAGCGTCACCGGCGACAGCTCAGGTGTCAAAAAAGTTCACTTGTTAAAGTTCACTTGGAAGTTATAGACTGAGATACGAGTAATTAAAAAAAAACCTGACTTAAAATTAAAATATTCTGTATAAAAAGTATTTTAAAAAGTATTTTCTGTCTTGCAAGAAAAATAATCTTGTTTAAAAATTGTTCAATACCAAAATAATTTTAATTTGAGATAACTATATATTTTTTAAACTATAATATATCTCTATTTTTGCTTTTTTAAAGAAAATCTACCAATGGGGAATAATTTTAGCCTGTTTTTGCAGTACGTAAAAGGGATAGGAAGTAGAAGTAGGAAGAGCATTAAAACAAGATAGAAAATTAGAAAACGAATAAGAAATATAAATGTTTTTTAACCTAAAATTATTTTGTAAAAGCCTTTCTCATGTACACACGACATCAGCTGTTGTTTTTCCAGACTGTCTTTGATGCACAGACACATACTCATCCAACTCGAGGTGTGAAGGACTCTTATATAAGTTAACAGTTCTAGCTTACCTGTCACCCAGCCGTTTGCCAACGCAGCGTAAAGACCACACACACGCACACACACACGTGTGCGCTCATGTGGTTGGAGGAAGATGCAAGAACAAAGACGGCGTTGCCCACACCCTTCAGTCTCATTAGAGGGATCTCTCCGGAGCCAAAATAACAATCGAATCGGCGCCACTCTCCAACTCGTCTTTGTTTCTCGGCTAGTCAGCAGATTCTGAAATAAAAGCATGCAGCAGGATATTACTTATGACTTTCAAACATTTTTGTGGGTGAGGTTAAAATCTTGATTTCGTCTTTATTCTTGTTTAGTAAAGACTTTTGTTGTGGAAGCTCTGCGTGACGTTCTAACCGTGTCCTCCGTCTCCCTGCAGCTCCCACCTCTCCTCCATATCCATTCTACCTGCAGACTCAACCGAGTAAGTCCACTCCTCTATTCTACACACATTCACCCAACTGTGGACGTTCTTTCACATACATTCACACTCTGCCTGTCAGCTAAATACCATGAAAATTTTACTTTTTGAGGTTTTAAATGCATTTTACTGTTCATTCTTTACTATAAAGAACCCCAAAACAGTATTTTGATCCGTTCATGCGTTTAAGAGTAATCCTCTAAAAACCTGCGCTGTCTGCAGCAGCCCCTCCCATACCCACGAAAACGAGCGGGTCGTATCGTGATGACGTCAGCACGATGTTTGTACTTACTGTGCTGCAAGCTCCGCCCCCAGACTACAACGAACACACACCCACTTTCTCCGCTGAGGTGTGGTGCCGAGGTATTTATCCCCCGCCAGAAAGTGTATCCTGGCGGGGGATAACTACCTTGGCCCCTTGGTCCACAAAAATGACTCTTATTTCATAAAAAATTTGTGTTTTTTAGTGTTCCGAAGGTAATACATGATTATATTATATATGGATATAGTTTACTCTGAAAGGCTGAAGAAAATCATGGATGGCTCTTTTAAATCAGAAGACAACAAGAAATATTTATGCTGAACAAGAATCAGCAACACAATAACTGGCAAACAATTTGCAACAAAGACAGAATCAAACTAACGAGGCGCTGAAGATAAGTGGAGGAGAATGAATTCCAGGCCGTGCTGAGATAGAAGCTTTTCAGAGCCAGCAGGTGTTTGATTACAAACCTCCACTCGATGTCTTTGCATCACTCGCTGTCATGAGGACGTGATGAGCAGACGTGTGACAGCTCTCACGTCTGTTGAACATGTGCTGTTTTCTATTTATCAACTAATTTAAAACATCCGCCAATCACATAATGACTTAACAGCCCTTTGGTTCTCATTATCATTTGCTAAATATTACATTGTCAAAATAACGATAATACCGGTATGTGCATTTTATCACTGCTGAACTTTGGCATCACGTCAACTTCACAATTTAATCTAGTTTTAAAATCCTAAATACAGATTTCTTCCTTTGTTGATTTTATCTTCCAAACTTTTGTTTTAATAAAAAGTCATTTTGTTGTTGTGATTTAAATTGAACAAAAGTGGATCTTTTATTGTTAAAATGATAAATTCTTCCACCAAAAAACCCCCCAAAAAGTTTTTTTCGTACCTAAAAAAATACAAAAAGATATTCTAAAAATATATGTTCTTGTTGTATTTTGTAAGGTAAGATCAATTTGAATAATTTATGTTTTAAAAACATCCTGTCTCACCTGTAATTCTGGAAAATATCCTCTGAAGTTTTTGTTTTCTCTTGTTTACCTGGATCTCCATGCTTCGCATCACTGAGGGAAATGCAGATCCGTCCTCTCAGGACTGTGATCCTGAGACAACTGTTATGGTGGATGTGTGCACGTTTGCAGGCTCGGTCAAACCCTGAACGTCCTGCACTGAAGCGTTCTCAAAGTTGACACACAGCTCAAGTGTTTCTGGTTATTTTAAATAAAGATAATTCACAGAGAGCTGGGGAATCAAACTAAGGAAACTGTTGAGAAATGTATGATCATCTAGAGTCTAGTAAATGAAGCTAAATAAATGAACCGTCAGTGAGTGAATCTGCTCACTTGTCTGTGCAGAGGAGGTCACACTGTGACTCCTATCATTACCTTTTATAGAGTGTGGAAGCCTCTGTCTCCTCTTTTCGCCTCTCCGGCTCCAGTTTAAGTATTAAACTATAAATTTAACTATAAATCCCTCTTGAACTGGACCAGCTTTTACACACTGGAGTAACTTTGTTTTTACACACAATGAATGTCTTATTAAAAATACAGTATTTAGTGTTAGTTTAGCATATTTCATTATTTTTACTTAAGGTTTGCAATTATTTGCTCTGGTTTTACACCAACGAGAACTTGATGTTGGGTAGAGTTTTTTCTGCTTTTCAGCTGTAGTCTATGGCTAAAGCGAAAGGAGGAATATCTTTTTAGATTTGATTATTGTAATTTAGAATTGGTTCAAACTATAGTTTTCTTTTATTTCATCATTAGAGCAATAGAAGGAGATGATTAAAGTAAAACTATATGATTCTTCAAAGACCTCTCTTAAATGAAATGGTGTTTTTAACATGTTCTTGTAGCATTTTTCTCATGATAGAGGACATTTTGAAAGAAAGTTTTGCACAAAATTGCATTTGAATATTGCTTTATTTAAATCTTTGCTCCACAAATTTAAAGACAAACTTCTTTTGTTCTGCAGAAATCGTCATAGAAAACGACCATTTTTTTTAAATTATGGTGTAATCATAAATAATAGACTACTGGGAACACTAGAATCAAAACAGGATCTGAGAGGGACTTTAATGAATGTGCACAATATTCTAGGATTATTTTTTATGAAACACATTTTGCTGTTCTGTGTCCTGAAAGCATGGTGCCTCAATGAGATGGTTTAAAAGTTATAATTCTTTAACCTTTGTGACATTTAAACTTGAAAGAATCGTATAAGAGAAGAAGCCTTAAAGAAAACTATTAAATAAACCTAGAAATGCTCCTGGCTCTGCTTTAAAAAGTCTTTTATCTGAGGTGGAGCTCAGCCTTCAAACAGTTGAACCGAATTCTGTGTTTTGTTCTTTGAAACAAGTGTTACATCCTCAGTTTTTAAGTTGTGGTTTGAATCCAAAAATGTCTGAGAAAACGGTGGGTAAAGTCCAGCTCTTTCCTAACGCTGCGTTTATTTCCTCTTTCTGTTGTTCAGTATCATTCAAAGAAGCATCAGAGCAGCGGTGGAGCATCACTTCTTAGAGCTGAAAAGCTCCATCACCCACGACCTCAGCAGCTACGACAGCCAGGGGTGAGAGTGCAGGGCTGACTCACACACACACACACACCACAGCACCTGCACACGCTGAACCTTAGATCCTCACACTGCATGGATACACCTGCCAGCAGAAGCAAAGCATCACATCAAATGTTCTTCTGCTTTGAGCTCCGGGTTTCAAAGGTTCACGCAGGTAGCTACACACTGGGTGTAGTTTAGGTCCATAATGCTTCTTTCTGGATTACCTGACAGGGTAAATCCTACTGAGCCAGAAGACCATGGAAATGAAGAGCACCAAGCTGACCCAGAGGACAGGCTCTGCAGCCCGCAAGAGGATGTCCAACAGCCAGAGCAACACCAGCAACCGACCAACACACAGGTCGGTGTGAGGCGTCGCAGCAAAAACAAAACAGTCTAATCTGTACGGGGCACGCAGGTGTCAGATCATTACTTATACAACATGCTGGGTTCCTGCAGGGTCTTATAAAGCCTTAAAAGTGTCTTGAATTTTGATATCTGAACTTTAAAAATTGTGCTGCTTGAAATTTCCCCGTTTCACATTTCCTCTCAAAAGTTACATTTTTTTCAACTGAGATTGTTTTGATCAAATGATGTAAATAAACATTGGGAAAAGCAGTTGTTATGCACGAATACGCTGAATACTCACCTCTGTTTGATTAAAGAAAGAAGTGCTCTAAAGCATCACGGCACAGACGACAAACAACAAGATAAGAAGCGACAGTTTTTGGTCAGAAAATGTAAGAAAAAAATTCTAATATTTTAATTTTTATAAATGGAAAATTGATTAATAAAGCAGGAAATAATTAATGAAATGGAAATTGGTCTTAATTTTGAAGGAACCCTGAACATGCAAAGGTAGAAAGAGGGAAGTAGGCTTCCGGTAGGAATGACGTAGGATTTGGACGCGTCCGGCAGCCGCTCCCTAAAACTTCCAATTAACTCGCTAAATGCTCATAAGTAACAGCCGCTTTTAATCTTAAATTCATTATTAAGTGAGGGGGTATTAATAAAAAGAAGGCACATAAGACGGAAAATGCCGAAAACGCAAGATAAAAGCTCGACGGCAAGAGCTAATAGCTTAGCCGAGCAAGCTAAAGCTAGCGCCGAAGCTAGCATAACACCGAGCGATTTACTGAGAGCCATCGAATCGCTTAAAGGGGAGCTGAAAGAGGACAATGAGGGAATACGAAAAGACATCAGTGCCTCACGTAAAGAGATGAGAGATAAACTCGACAGTTTGAGTGAAGAAATGCATGGACTGACAGAGAGAGTGGGCGAGGCGGAGACGCGCGTGGGGCAAGTTGAGGATCGGACGACGGAGCTGACCCGCGCGCTCACCCAATGCATCAAACATCAAAGGATCATGCAAACCAAGCTGACTGATCTGGAATCCAGATCCAGGAGAAAACAACATTAGACTGTTTGGAGCGGAGGAAGGTGCGGAGGGAAAGTCTGTGGTTCAGTTCATAACAGCTCTTCTGAAAAGGAGCTCTCTCTCTACCAGCAGACTTTGATTTTAAAATCCAGCGCGCCCACCGAGCCCCACATTCAGGTCTAGCCCCAACGCCCCCCCCAGACCGATCATTATTAACTTTCAGGATTTTACCACCAAGGAGCAAATACTGAAAGCAGCATGGAAAAAAGGGCGAATCCAGTTGAATGACAAAAATATTTACTTTGATCATGACTATGCAACAGAAGTCGTCCAAAAGCGTAAGGAGTACCAAGTGATCAAGAAGGCTCTAAAAGAAAGAGGAATACGCTTTCAAACTCCCTACACCAGCATACGGATCCATTGGCAGGAGGGCGCTCGCACCTACAGCAGTGCACGGGCAGCAGGGCTCGAGCTACGCAAGCGGGGATTTGAAGTGGAAATACTTGGAGCAACGGCAGAGGAGGATTCGACAGAGCTTCGCCTGCAGGAGTTTCTGGATGGCAGCAAGAGACCCGACGCCAGCAGGAGAACAGACTCTCACGTCACAGAGAGCTAAGGAAAAGCTGAGGGAGTTCGAGAGAAATGAAGGAAACTGACACCTCGTGGGAATAGGCTGGTCTTTTTAATTCATTAGCATAATGGAGCGCACCAGAAGCAGGAGTAAAGTTCACGCTGGACAACGAGGATGGGAGGGATTCAGCCCCTCTCCAGACCTTTCATAGGGCCCCTCCTAACAGGAGGAACAACCCTAGACCTCACGCGGGGTCAAGGAGGGAGAGACTCTCCTTCCAATGTGTGGAGGTCACAGGTACCTTTTTGTACCATTAATGTTCAAGTGTTTTTCGTTCCTAAGTTTACACAGTTTTATTTCTCGTTCTAGTGTTAAAGTGGGTTCACTGTTATTGTTTACAAAAGAAATGAGCGGGACAGGCAGCTATAGAATAGCCTCAATAAATGTAAATGGCCTTGGTAATCCTGTAAAAAGAAGTAGAGTGTTAACCAAATTGAAAAAGGACAGAGCTCAGGTAATCTTTATGCAAGAAACACATCTGTCAAAAAAAGGAGCATGAAAAATTTGTGAAACTTGGGTATGAAAATTGTTTTTTCAGCTCTTACAAAAATAGCAGAAGGAGAGGTGTACTCACGCTAATATCAAACACAGTAAACTTTGAAAAAATTGAAGAAGACAGAGACAAAGAAGGAAGATATGTTATTGTAAAGGGAAAGATCAACAATACTCTTGTCACACTTGTCAATGTATACGCTCCCCAGAAGAGAATCAGAAATTCTTTAAACTGTTATTTGATAAAATTACTACTCTGAGTGAAGGATCCTGATATGTGGAGGTGACTGGAACACAATTTTAAACAGTGATAAGGATACAACAAGTCCTAAAAAGTACAAGAATGTTAAATCAAGGGATCTCAACGTTTTCATGAAAGAAATTGGTCTGTGTGATGTGTGGAGGGAATTACACCCGATGGAGAAAGATTACACTCATTACTCAGCAGCTCATAAAACTCATTCAAGAATAGATTTTTTTCTAATGAATAACATAGACAGATACAGAGTTCTAAACTGCAATATAGAACAGCGGATATATCAGACCATAACTTTGTAGATCTAACTATACATTTGGATAACCAACTAAGAACAACACTATGGAAAATGAATGTTGGGATTCTCAATAATGACAACGTGGTGAAAGAATAAAAAGAGAAATTGAAGAGTGTATTACGCTCAATAAGGATGACCAAATAGAACCAACAATAATATGGGATACTGTCAAAGCTGTAATGAGGGGAAACCTTATATCTAGGATGTCCCATTTGAATAAGAAAAGAAAGTTGATGCAAACTGAATTAGAACAAAAACTGAGGAGCCTCGAGAAGCAACAACATTCAGACAAAAGTGAAGAATTGAAAAAAAATATCAAAGAGGTTAAAAAGCAAATTACAGACTTAACAGTAGAAGAAATTGAAAAGAAATTAAGGTTCACAAAACAAACTTTTTATGAATCTGGTTCCAGGGCAACTAAAATTCTAGCAAAGCGCTTAAGATCACAGAAGATGAGAAATGTAATTCACAAAATTAGAGACCCATGTACTAATGATATACATCATGAACCAGACAAAATTCAAAAAGTATTCCTTGATTACTATAGAACCCTATATAGCCAGTCTGAGCCAGTAAATGGAAAAGAAATCATAGATTTCCTAGCTAACTTAGATCTACCCAGTATCGGAACCACTCAGAATACCAACTTAATCTCCCCTATCACTAGAAAAGAACTGGATAAAGCTATTGGGAGACTGAAAAGTAATAAAAGCCCTGGGAGTGACGGTTACCAAACGAATGGTACAAATATTCAGAGAAGAACTTGCCCCTCTATTATTAGATTCGTTTAATTGGACACTCAAAAAAGCCAAAACTCCTCCATCATGGAAAGAAGCAGTTATTTCAGTCTTACCAAAAGAAGGGAAAAATAAGGAGCACTGCGAAGCCTATCGACCAATTTCTATTTTAAATGTCGATTATAAACTTTTTACATCAATAATCAGTAAGAGATTGGAACTTTTTCTCCCTGAACTGATAGATGAGGACCAAACTGGCTTCATAAAGGGACGGCAGACACAAGATAATATAAGACGCACCATTCATGTAATAAACGAGGTCAACAAACTCAACATCCCTACAGCTTTAATAAGTTTAGATGCGGAGAAGGCCTTCGACAGGGTCTGCTGGGACTTTCTCTTTGCTGTCCTGAGGAGAATGGGCTTTAACCAGACATTCATAAAATGTATTCAGGCTCTGTACCATAAGCCAGTGGGCAGAATAAAAATAAATGGGAACTTAACAGAGAGCTTTGAACTGTTTAGAGGAACAAGACAAGGATGCTGCTTGAGCCCAGCCCTATTTGCTTTATTCATTGAGCCTCTGGCTCAGCATATAAGACAGAGCAAAGATCTAGAAGGGGTAACAATAGCAAAGCAAGAACAAAAAATAGGACTCTTCGCAGACGACATTATTGTATACTTACAGAACCCTGATAATACATTTCCAAAACTCATGGGCATCCTAAAAGGCTACGGAGAACAATCAGGATACAAACTAAATATTTCAAAGACTCAGATACTAACCATAAATTATAAACCAGCTGAAACACTCAAACAAAAATATAAATTGCAATGGGAATCAAAAAATATAAAATACTTAGGAGTTTACCTAACAACAAAAACTTAACACATTAAAAGACATAAACTATGGTAAAATTAGCGATGCTATTAGAAGGGACTTAACAAAGTGGGACCTTTAACCATGGATCTTAGCTCAAGAATAGAGGTTGTGAAAATGAACGTGCTGCCCAGACTGCTGTATTTATTTCTCTCACTACCAGTCAGTATTCCAGAAGAACAATTTGTTAAATGGAACAAGCAACTAGTTAGATTTATTTGGAACGGGAAAAAACCAAGAGTAAAAATGAAAACACTTCAGTTAGAAAAAGCAAAAGGAGGATTAGCTTTGCCAAGCTTACAGAATACTACTTGGCAGCACAACTAAGAAGCATAATATTTTGGTGCTCAACAGAATATTACTCGAAATGGAAACAAATCGAGCTTGAATATGGATCTTGCCCTCCACAAGCAAGACTGGGGGAAAAAAATAAACGTAGCAAATGCAGAACAAAATCCCATTGTTGAGTTTGTAATCAAAACCTGGTGGGAAGTAGTCAATAAATACAACAAATAGGAAACAACCATAAACTGCTGATTTGGCTTCACATTCTCCTGGATTCAAAGTTGGACAGTTTGACAAAACATTCAACAAATGGAAAATTAGAGGAATGACTGCAATATGCACGTTAACAGAGGGGACAGTCTTTAAAACTTTTGAAAGGCTCAAAGAGGAATTCGAGCTGGACAATGCCGATTTATTTAGATATTTTCAACTGAGAAATTTTTACAATGAAGAAATAAAAAGATTTGTTTCTCAGCAAGAGTGTGAATTGATAGAAATGGTTAAAGGGGCTTTTAAAAAGCCACCCTCAAAGGTGGTTTCGAGACTGTATAAGTGTCTGTTGAAATGTAATGGTTTTGACTCCTTGTATTTAAAAGAAAAGTGGGGAGACAGAACTGCAAAGGTGAACTTGACAAGAGACAACTGGGTACTTCATCTGCCTTTCAACAACAATCTCAACATGCCAAGACAATGGAGAGAATGGGGTGGAAAAATATAACTAAGGTTTTTATGAAATCAGATCCCCATATTAACAGAGCAAACAAACCACAGCCGTGCTGGAGACTCTGCGGAGACATGAACGCCAACCATTCACACATTTTTTGGACATGTAGCAAAATCGAACCATTTTGGCAAAGCATCACCAAAACTATGCAGGAAATTCTTGGGTATGAAATACCTATGGATCCACGAACACTGTATTTGGGATTATTACCAACAGATGTGATACGAACAGAGGACAGGTATCTATTTAAGGTCATGAATTATGGCTTGCAAAAAAAACCATAAACAAGGAACTGGCTGAAAAGTGAACTTTTGAAACTGGAACAATGGAAAGATATTATGGAGGAAATTTCTCTATAAAAAAATGACATTTCATCTTCGGTTAAAGGTTGATAAATTTCATCTCCAATGGAGGAAATGGAAGCATTATGCAGCCCGCTCATACTCTAAAGCTTTGAGCTAAATTGTAATTGTACCCCACTTGTTCTACTTTGATTTCTTATTTTTGTATGTTTACTATTACTATAATTTTAATTTGATTGTACTTTTCAAGAATGTTCTTTTTTCATGTTTGCAAAACGCCAAATAAAAAGTATAAAAAAAAAGAAAGAGGGAAGTAAATAAAGTGATAGATGGATTTTAATGTTTTTTGACACTCCCTAACACTGCAAGAGCACGTAAGTGCACGGCCCTGACTTTAGACAATGTCATCTGAATGGGGGTCCTACAGGCATTTACATATCACCTCTATTTCTCGTGTTTTGGGGAATTTGCGCTTGCTTATTAAGGAGCCAGTAGGCACATTTACCACCATCCAGCACCACACAAAAGCATCACCCGTATGTTATAACTGCTATAAACTTTCATTATCCTAACAAAAACTTCTTGAAACACTTCCCACACCCACAACAATGGTATGATCCATTTTCCTCACGTCCCCTGAGGTGGCTGTAAGA
This sequence comes from Oryzias javanicus, assembly GCA_003999625.1. Classification (NCBI taxonomy): domain Eukaryota; kingdom Metazoa; phylum Chordata; class Actinopteri; order Beloniformes; family Adrianichthyidae; genus Oryzias; species Oryzias javanicus. The sequence continues at coordinate 25,206,356 of CM012446.1, read as the reverse complement.
GCCTCAAAGAAAGATATGGCTGCTTCTCTCCACGACCCTCTAAGGTTCCGGACAACCCAAAATCTAGAACTTTCCTTTGAAAGTTGAAAATAAAACGACAACACACAAAAAAAAACGCAAACTCCCGTACTTTCTGACCAAAAAGTCACAGCTCCACGCTGCTCTAGGTATGGCGAGGATCTGCAGCACGCTGCCCATAGTTAACCTCCTTCCTGTTTCAATATGTTCCAGAGCTGGATGCAAGATAAGATCAGCACAGTTCATCTTTGTTCTGCACGCTCTGTTGCAGAATCTGGATTTTTCCCAGAGAGGGAGTCAACAACTTTTCCAGTTTCACAATCACACACAAAAGCTGCTTTCACAAAGTTTGTATCAGTTGCATACCAAGACTACACAAACCCCGCCAAAAAAACGTTCTCACTCTTTTAGACTCTGTTCTTCAAGTAAATGAGGAACAAAACGAGGGTGGATCGGCGCCACTTCTGTGTGTGCGCTGCTTCTGAAAGGAACTAATGGTTGGACCCCCTTTGCTTGAGTGGAGAAGCCGTGCTTCTTCTAAAAAAAACGTGTCAAAGTCAAGGCCCGGGGGCCAGATCCGGCCCTCTGACTAAATATATCCGGCCCTCCAGATCATTTTATGTTATTTTTATTAACGGCCCGATTGTATCTTCTGCTGATTTCTAACTTATAATTTTGACAAAATATATTTTTCTGGAGGGTAAAATATTGAAAGTTATTTAAGGTTTAAGTTAATACATTCTGGAATAATATTCCTGCCCTTTTATTATTCATAATTATGTTAAAAAGTTACGGTTTTAAAGTTTAGAAAATGTTTAGGCTATTTTGGAGTTCAGCTAATATTTGAGCCACATGCTAGCTAATTTAAGCTTTTCTTTTTAAGTTGTTTTAGACTATTTTGGAGTTTGATTAATATTTACATGCTAACTGTTTTGGCTAATTTAAGCTTTTTTCGGTTTTTAGGATATTTTGAAGTTAATCTATTTTTCAGCTACATGCTCCTTATTTTGGCTTCTAAGCTAATTTGGGATTTAACTAATATTTTAGCTAGCTTCAGTGTTTTCAGCTATCAGCTTCAGCTATCAATTTCAGCATCTTCAGCTATCAGCACTAGCATCTTCAGCGGCCAAATTCATCTTACAGCATTCACACTAGCATTATCGCAGGTAATGCCATATATTTTGTCCATAATTATGTTAAAAAGTTTCGGGTTTAAAGTTAACAACATTTTTTTCCCGTGTTCAATAATTGTTTATCCTGTTCGGTTTGCGACCTAAGATGTATTTTGGATTTGGCCCCTTGTGTGAGTTTGACACCACAACTCTAGAGAAAGAGGAGCAGCAGAGATCATGGCTGACACTGAGATGTTCTGCTCATCTTCACTTGAAAAATCATTCAAATAGTTAATATTTGGACTGTTCCACAGTAGCACCTTCAGAGTTCAGGACAACCTGTGGAGTTTGAAGTGTAGCATCTGTTTGATGTGAGCATCAGATATCATGTTATCGTCAGAAATCCCGCTGGTTTCCAGTGGGGCGGTTATTTCCTGGCGGTTATTTCCATCCTGCTTTTCACAATACCTGACTTACTGAGGAGTCCTGTCATATCTCATACCTGCAGGACCCTCAGGGTCTTCTCCCTTCATTTAAGAGAAGACATAGATGTCCTGGGATAAGAAACGTCTTAGTTTTGTTCTCATATCGGAGGTTTTCAATTTACTGGAACATTTATTCAGACAAGCGCTCTCTGTTGACCTTGGAAAGTACCCTAATGTTTATTTTTACTGCACTGTTTCTGTTTATGGTGAAGTTCCTTGTTCACAGGCAGTGAAACATCAGCTTGTGTTAAAGTTGGGTTGTACCTCTTTGATTGAGCGCAACTTCATATCATTTTTGTTCTTGCTTCCTCGTGACTTTGACTCTCCTGCATTTTTTCATCTAAAGCTTCAGATTGATCCATTCGTCATCCAGTAGGTAGTAGATGATTGTTTGTCCATGTTCCAGGACTCTCTGGGTTCTGTCACCTCCATGGAAGAGGGCTCAGGAATGGACATTGATACCAAGGCTGCCAGAGATGCTGACAACAACTTCAACACTGCCAGGTGACGACTTTTTCTTTTAATCCTTCGCCTGAAACGATTAGCCCAAAATCATTGATACTGGTCGAGGCATTAAAGCCGTCTGCTGTTAAAAGACTAGTGATCATGTCTTTCTAAGTATGAGCGTTTCCAAAATTTCCCAAACCGTCCTAGGAAAAACTAGTGAGCAATGAAGCTCACTCAATAGGCAAATTTAACAATTTGTCATTTGGGGGGAAAAAAGTATTTAAATGTATTTAATAATACATTTTTATTAAATGATTTAATAAATCTTCCAAGTTTCCATCTTCAAACACAGAAGACTTATAAACAGTCTTTGTAAAATGTTCATATATATTAGGTTTTTACTTCAGCTAATGGGTCATATTTGCAGTTTAAAAAAGTAGTAGTTAACATGGTGTTCAAACTGCGTCAAAACCAGGGCGCTAGACAGTCCCTCACTAAGGCCAGGAGTCTGCAACCTGAGGCAGAGCACACATTAAGCTCATAATCTAATCTATGCTGCACAATAGCTCTAGTTGTTGTCATAATTGTATAATTTATCATGTTTGATTTGGTTTTCTTGCATTTTGAATTCAAGTAAATTTGCTGCAGCATGAGAATCTTATTCAACAAAAGGTTTATTTTATTTTGAAAGGATTTTGTATACGCAGCTGTCAAAACTAAAGAAAGATATTAAACTTGCATGCAGTGTCTGCTTGTGTTTACGCGTTTCTTTATTTGCAGATTTTTTTTCAGTCATGTGACTCTTATGGTCCGTCACAAAAACTCTTGACAAATCAAAACGCTTGTATGAATTTTTTTGTCCAAAGGAAGTGCTGCACTGCTGAGGCGTGTGTTCACACAGCGGAGCGCCTTTAACACCAGAACTCCAGTGTTTATCTTCTTTCATTTACTGTAACTTTTCAAAACTTTTGTTGATTGTGTTAACAGTAGGAAAATTACAGAATGTTAAAGATTTTTAAAGAGGAAAGTTGGAGGCTGACTCCACTCTCAGGGCGGGACTTGGGTCGGCGGGCTGAGCAGAGGAAGTGTGGTCTGGATGTGTGATTGACAGTGACAGTGTGTTTAGCTTGAAGTAACTAAATTATATTTTTTATTATTTCATTGATGAAGCTAAAATAAATGAATAAAAAATATCATAAAGTTCAGGAGGCCCAAGCAGACTGCCTCCCCACCCCACAGCGGCTCTTTTTCTGCCGTCAGCGAACGTTCCAAGGGTCGGTTTAGCGAGCAAGCAAGCTCTGCCGTTCTCGGCGTAGCGGAGGGTGAGTTTCAACTCTTGAGCGTGTCGAGCGTTCAAGGATGGGCGGGGCCTTTATACTGGAGCTCAGAGCGTGATGACGTGAAACTTCTTGGACTTACACAAATTAACCAATCACAAAATTAAACTGTAATACCTTGTTTCAACCTGTAGGGAGCAACACACAGAGTGTTTTAAACCATAATTTCAGGGATTAAAAAAGTTTATTTTGAAATGTAAAAAATGTGGCAATGACAAACAGTACTTTTAACCCCACTCATAGAGGTCAGCAGCCAAAAAAAGTTGATTTAGGGTTTGCTTACATTCTAAGTGTCACCGGCGTTAAAGGGTTAAAAAGTGTTGCAGATTTGGGACTCGGCGGTCATGTGCTGACTTCAGTGGCAGTGAGGCTTTGAGTCGCTCTGTGTGACTGCAGTGTGACTCTGCCTCAGCTGCTCCTGACTTGTTTCACACTCTCAGCGCGCTGTGACTTCACATCACATGAAAATAAACACACTTTTCCAGATAAATCAGCGCATAAATCACTCAAACTGTTGTTGAACCAGTATTCTTTCCAAGAGTATAGAAGTAGTGTGTGTATTTCTGCAGTAATATTGTTTTTTTATCGTTTTTTTAAACTAAGGTATACATATTGTCTTTCTGTTTCCAGTCAGGACAATCAGCCGCTTGACAGCATGGAGCAGACTATCACAGTGATCAGTGTAAGCATGCTCTCTGAGAGTGACCTGTTCTTCTGCAGCACTTCATCTCCTTTTGTTTCTCCTCCTCCATAACCTTTCTCACATCTTTCTGTTCTTTTTTTCCCATGATGGTTTGTCCCTGCCCTCTTCATCCAGGACTCTGACGTGTCCTGCTGCGACCAGAATGCCAACACCAGCGAGACCCACAGGAGCCAACCATCGTCATGCCAACAGAACCCCGTCCAGGACTCTCATCTGCAACTTTTCCCTGACAACCAGTGGGAGGGTATGTACTAGATTCTCAAGCAGGGTGTCTGCAGTATGAATAGCCCATCCAAATAATAGTACTCCTAAAATATATTATTAGAAACGGGTATAAACACCAAATGGACCTTCAGAATCCTAACAAAGCACTTAAACATCTTTCACATTGACATTCTTCTTCACTTGACTTTAAAGTGTTTCTTTTCCTTTGTATTGACACTTGGATGTGCAGAGTGAGGTTGAATGTTCTGCTGAAGGACACATCCATCCACACCCCCCATGCTGTATCCACACCAAATTCCAGAGGATAGAAAGGTCAAAGGCCAGGAAGAATAAGAAAAACGTATTCATTAAATACAGTGACGGTCTTTTTGATTTTTTTTCATAACACTTTCAACAGAAAACAAATTAAAATTCCAAGCCTTTCTTCTTATTTTGTGTGTAACGTGCTTTCAACTTTTTCCAAAATTTGTTTTAATCTACTTAAGGTGGCAAAAAATGATATAAAAGTTGTGTGAATTAATTCTTGTTTCTCAGATAACTGTAAATTATCTTTGGGCATCTAGTCCAACAGCGTGGGCATTAAGAACAAAACAAAAATGTTTTTAGTTTAACCAAAACAGCTAGCATTTTGTGGAAAAAATAGCTAAACTTCAAAACATCCTAAAACATGTAAAACAAAAAAAGCTTAAATTATTAAAACAGCTAGCGTGTAAATATTGGCCTAGCTTAAAAACGGCCTAAAAAAACTAAAAAAAAAAAAAAAAAGCCTAAATTAGCCAAAACAGCTAGCATGTAGCTGAAATATTAGCTAAACTCCAAAATATCCTAAAAATTTTATATTTTGTAAAAACTGTACAAGTTAGAAATAAGCAGAAGATGACATCTGTCCATTAATAACCATAAAATAAAATGATCTGGAGGGCCGGATAGAATTACCCGTAGGGCCGGATCCGGACTCCGGGCCTCGACTTTAACACGTGCCTTAAACGTTTGAGTTTACCAATTTCAATCCATCTTGATTTAGATTTTTGATCACAGAGTTCACAAATATGAAAGTTGGAGAAAAATGTTTCAAGAAATGGAAAAACATTTTTCGGAAGTCAAAAGTGTACAGGCGGTCATTTGCGGTTGAAAAAAATAAAGGTGTCATTATTGCTCAGCTCTACGGAATGACTTGACATAAAAGAAGCGAAACCATGACTCAGCAAAAAGGACTTGTGGAGCAGATTCTTTTTTTGTGATCAAATTTTTATTTTTTTTTTTTTTTTTTTTCAGAAAAGCAAGTGTACAGAATAGGTACAAACAATTGAAGAGTAATCAGGTTTTGCTTACATTGTATACTTTTTACAATCAGAACAAACATACAGAACAAGGTCCAGAGAAATGAAAATAAATAAATAAAAAGGAGAGATACTGGAATAAACACATAAACAAAACTGGCAAGTCACAAAGATGCCTCCAAAAATGTTTTAAGTGTCGAAATCGTATTGGTCCACATGTTGATTGTTTCCTCGTGAGCGCCATGAATACGTGCGGTGGACAGCTCAAGATACCCAATATCAATAAATGAGAGAACCCATTGTCTTCGAGTGAGAAGGGACCCCTGCTTCCACCTGGTTGCAATCATCTTTTTTGCAGCTGTTAAACCAGCGAGAAAGATATGCTTCTTCCGCTTATTCATTTTTAACTGTTTTAAGTTATTCAGAAGTAACAAGGAAGAAGAAAGGGGAACATAAATTTGCAATAAAATAGAAAGATTATTTGTCACCATCCTCCAAAACTGTGCCACTCCTGCGCATTCCCAGGTCATGTGGTAAAAAGTTCCAATTGCCCCGAGGGGCAAAGTGTACACTTGGGGTCGGTCCTAATTTTCATGTTATATAGTCTGCGTGGTGTCATATATGTTCTGTGAATAAAGTTAAAGTGAATTTGTTGGTGATCTGGGTTTCTAGATGACTGCTTAACTGTATCCCAAATGTTATCCCAGTCCAAATTGGAGTCAAGGTCTTTAATATCTTGACGCCACAGCAGATCTAGCTTCAGTGGGAGGGAAGAGATTCTCAAAAAGTGATTGTATAGTTTTGAAGCAATTCCTCTGCCTCCATGATTGTCACTCAAAAGCTTTAAAAATGGATGTTCTACAAGGGGTAGTTGCCATGGTACACCATATGTTTTCATTGCAGTTCGCAGCTGTAAATAGAAGAAGAAAGTTGAGCGTTGTAAATTAAACTGCACAGAGAGTTCTTCAAATGTACAGAGTCCTTTGTTTCCAAACACCTTTCCCAAAGATCGAACTCCTTTGTCAAACCACTCTTTGCAATTGGAAGCTTTGATAGGGACTTGATTGATTAATAAATTATGATTATTAAATATGGGCGAAAGTGAGTTCCATCGGTTTAATATGGCAGATGCCTTTTCAGCTGTTTTCCAAGTTGTGATTGCGTAAGACACGATTGGTCCAAACCTTATGTTGTATTGTTTTAGAGACATGTTTGCAAAAATCACTTCATGTAGTCTGTAGGGTGCGACTAGATTTTCTTCTAAATTATGCCATGCTACCTCTGGACTGGTTTTAAACCAATGAGTCATAGGCCGCAGTGTAAAAGCTTGATGATATAACCTAAAGTTGGGAAGAGAGAGACCGCCCTGAGATCGTTCTCTCTGTATTGTTGATAACTTGAGCGGGGGCGCTTACCATTCCAAATAAACTTTGTTATTGACCGCTGCAGTCTGTCCCAAAACTGAGCTGGTGGGGGTAAGGGTAGCATAGAGCTTATGAAGTTGATACGTGGCTGCACATTCATTTTAACTATAGCTATACGAGCCCTCAGTGATATAGGTAGTGTAGACCAGTTAACTAAGTCGTGAGAATCTTTGTAAAAGCATTTCCAAAATTATCGTCTATAATGGTTTTTAAAGATGCAGAAATATCAATGCCCAAATACTTAAATTTTTTGACTATAGGAACATCAAGTGGAAGTGACATCGCCCTCATTGAGTCATTTAGGGGCAACAGGGCTGATTTTGACCATTAATTTTATATCCAGAATGTTACCGAAATTTTTGAAAATTGACCAAATCTTAGTTATAGATTGTTGTGCGTTTCCAGTGTACAAGAGAATGTCATCTGCATACAGGGAGATATAATGTTTGGTTCCATAAAGTGTAATAGGAGTAATACTGTCACACAATCGAATCGTTTGAGCCAATGGTTCCAGTGAAAGTGCAAAGAGCAGGGGGCTCAAGGGGCAACCTTGTCTGGTCCCTAGCTATGTTGAATAATGAAGAGCAGGATGTACCTGTAAGAACCATAGCTGTGGGGTTAAGATACAATATTTTAACCATATTAATAAACGTCAAGTCCAGTCCAAAAGCTTCAAGTGTCGCCCACAAGTAATCCCATTCGAGTCGATCAAAAGCTTTCATGGCGTCCAGAGAAATAACAGCTGTTGGTAAGGACATAGATGTTGCCTCATGTATTATATGTAGTAATCTCCTTGCATTGTCTGAGGGGTAATCGCGATTTGATGAAACCGGTCTGATCATTTGTGAACTAATTTAGTTACAGGGAGTTTGAAGCCGCCTTGCTAGGAGTTTAGCATATTCTTTACGTCTGCGTTTAAGAGGATACAGGCCTGTAATTGGAGCAGTCTGTAGGGTCCTTATCTTTTTTCAATAGAAGTGTTATAACTGCTATATTAACATCTCTAGAAAAGGACCCTTGGGCCAGTGCTCCTTGAATCATATCATAAAGTAGAGGCCCTAGACTATCCCAGAAGGTGGTGTAAACCTCAGGGGGAATCCCATCCAGACCAGGGGATTTGCCTGCAGACATATCAAAAGCTGCATCTCTGAGCTCATTCAAAGTGATGGGCTTACTCAAGTTTGTAAGGTCCTCAGATGTAGGTTGACTCAGCTCGATACCATTTAGAAAGTTATCCACCATAGTTTTGTCATAGGTCACCTCCGAACTGTACAGTTCCTTATAAAAATCGCGAAAAACTTCATTTATCTGAGGAGGTTCGGTTAAGATGTTGTCATCCTTTCCTCTGATTGAAGTTATATTTGTAAACTGTTCATTTGCCTTTAGTCTAAGGGCAAGTAAATGACTGGGTTTAGAGCCATTAAAATAATATGATTGTCTAGTTCTATGTATGAGGAACTCAGCCCGATGTTTGAGAATGGCATTAATCTCTTTTTCACTAATTCATATTGAGTGGCAATAGTTTGATCAAATGTAGCTGTAGTCTGGTATTTAAAGCTGAAAGCCTACTTTCAAGAGCCAGTAATTTAGCTGTGTTAGCTTTTCTTTTGTTCGACGATATAGTGTAACATTGTTCCTTATAAAACCCTTCAATGCATCCCACAGGATCCTCGGGTCCTTGACTGACCCACTATTGATATTAATAAATCTGTTGAGTTCACACAGGAATTGTTGTTTAAAGGCTTCATCACGGAGTAGTTTAGTGTTGAACCGCCATTTTGGGGCTTTTGATGGAGAACCAAAAATAGACACCAAGACAGTAACTGCTTTGTGATCTGAGAGAGATACTAATTGGTGAGTTGCCTCATAAACCTTGTAAAAAAGGCTTTTTGATGAAAAGATATAATCTATTCTTGAAAAAGATTTGTGTCTTGGTGATAGATGGGTAAAATCCAAAACATTTGGGTTTAGTAAGCGCCATAAGTCTTCCAATCCCAAGTTTTCTTTGAAATCTTGTAGAGTTTTAGATGCCCTCTCCTGTTCTAAAGTGGCTGTTTTCCGGATCTATCTAGTGTAAGATCCAAAACGGCATTGAAGTCTGCCCCTATGATAAATCCAAAGCCTGTGATATCCAGGAGCGCTTTAGTTAGATGGTCAAAAAACTCTTTTTCAAATCTATTGGGGGCATAGGCAGAAACCAAAGCAATATTTCTATTTTCAATGTGCACTTTAGCAATGACAATTCTACCTATGTCATCAGACCAAACATCTATTAATTTAAAATTTAAATTCCGTCGACAAATAATTCCCACCCCCTTGGACTTGTTAGAGGCAGAGAATGTGCAATCACCTTAAAAATTTGTTGGAGAGGCGATGTATGTCAGCCTTAATTAAATGAGTTTCCTGCAACATAATTACTTGTGCACCTTTTTTGCGTAAAAAATCTAGAACAGCTACCCGTTTGGCGGGGTTGTTTAGTCCTCTTACATTAAGACTAAAGAATTTTAAAGTTGGTCTGTCAGTCATTGTGTTAAAAAGAGAGACATATGTAAAATTGGTAATCTTTAAGGTAAAAGAGTAAAGTTGTGACACAGTTGAAAAATATGATCCATTCTCTGGACGGAAATACAACATACCATTTAAACTATGGCAACACATAAGGAAAGATTCAAAAAGAAATTTGGTAGACTCCAGAGGAGAAAAAAAAAAAAAAAAAAAAAAAAAAAAAAAAAAACCCAAAACAAAAAATTCAGTTGTTGTATCTTCTACCACTGAATGAGAGACTACACTCAAAGTAAAGAGGCGAGAAAAACTAAAATTACTACTCCTTGCTCTGATGCAGTTAATGCTAGGATAAGCATAAAGAGAGAGAGAAAGCAAGAAAAAAAAAATCCTATCATTTAAAATCAAAATTAGCATTAGCTGTATCCCCAGTATAATAAAAACCCATCTAATTTGTACTTCCACTAGAAATATTTTACTGACTAAAATTTGGTCAAGTAAGTAAACATCCTTTGTTGGGAAAAACTGCCATTAAGAAAAAAAATAAAATAGATAAACATTTAAACTCAAGACAGCGTCTGTATTATTAAACATGGAATAGTTACACTAAATGCTAGGTGCATTTAGTATTGTCTGTCAGTCTGCTGATAAAATAAAGTGCCAATATTACAAGTATACACGGACTTAGAAAGGCTAGATGTTACCCTGCAGGAAAGATTTTGCGCTCTCCGGGTCTCTGAACATCTTCAGAGCTCCATTCATCTTGAAGGACAGCACAGCAGGATAGCCCATCTGGAAGCGGATATTCCTCTTGATCAGCTCCGTGCAGATGGGGTTAAACGCCCGGCGACCGGCACGAACTGCAGGCGGGATGTCTGGTAGGATGCGAAGCTGTCGGCCCTCGTGTTTCAGCTCCTTCGCCGTCCGCGCAGCAGAGAGGATCGCCGCCACATCTTTGGAGTAGTGGAGCTTGATGATGACTGGCCGGGTCGAGCATCTGCGGGCGGTCCGGAGATTCTGTGCGCTCTATCGATGGTCACGGAGGTGACGGATAGTCCCACAGTTTGGGAATAAACTTCTCAAAGAACGCCACGGGATCTTTGCCTTCCACAGATTCTTTTAGATTGAGGATCCGTATGTTATCTTCGTCTAGAGCGGCCCTCCAAATCGATTATTTTAGCTTGGAGTTCAGTTTGTAGCTTCTCCAGAGCGATACTTTGCTCTTCAGTGGGCCCACCTCGTCTTCCAAGCCGGAAATACGCGTCTCTGCTTCGGTCTGGCGTGATACAAGTGAGTCGGCAATCGTCGCAACTTCTTCCATACGTTTACCGAGACCATCGATCTTTGCATCGATAGCCACTCAAACTTGGAGAAAGCTTCGCTGATGGATTTTTGTGTCTGTTTTTCTTGTTCGTCAACCACTTTGGCGATGTAGCTTAGCAGCGTCTCTGGGGAATGTCCGAAGAGCAATCGCTAGCACCCATGTTAGCATCGCTGCTAACGCTAGCTTCTCCCGACGCGACATTTTCTTCATTTACGCCGAGAAATTGGTCGAGTTTATGTTGTTTCTGATGTCTTGGCATGGTTGGGGTTAAATAAAGAAGGTGACTGCACAGTTTGGGGTAGATTTTGAATAAAAATTAAGGTAAAGAGCCAGGAGAGTAGAAAAAGCACGTCTGGTCACACCGGATTCATGCTCCGCCCCCCTTGTGGAGCAGATTCTTAACTGCTGTTGGTGTGTCCTCCTAGTGTTTCTAGCTCTACGATAACTGGAAGCAGACGTGGTGAATTAGCAGCTGTTATCCTAAAGCAGATGTGAGTCCCAACCAGCTGAGGGGCTGCAAAAAAAAAAACACCCCCGTCTCTACTTGTCCAAAAAATACTTTCCAGAAATTATGTTTTTTAAATTTAAAGACCAAAAATTAACATATTTTAAGTTTACCGCAATGAGATCCTTTCTGCCCACGATGGGTTCTCAACAGGATGAGCTGAAAGTGAATTAAAAAAAACATATTACTGTTGAAAAATAGGAAGAAAAAAATTCTAGATCAGGATATATAATTTTCAAACTCAGAAGTACATCCTGTAAGTTTGAGAGAAAAAACAGAAAATTTGAAAAAGACTTTTGGTTAATCAGAAAGCTAAGAAATAAATTAATTTTAAAAAAGTTGAAATGGAATAAACCGCAGCTTTTACATATATATGTATATACTGTATATATATATATTTTTTTCTGGTAACAATTTTAGGTTTATTAGTTTTTTTTATTCAAGTTTTCAGTATTATTAAATAATTATAATAAGTAAAGTATTTTTTTTTTCAAATGATACATTTTTCTTTTCAAGTTTGCAGTGTTTTCTTTTGAGTTTGAAACTGTAATGATTTCTTTTCTTTCAATTTTGCATTCAAAATAATACGCAAAAAGAAGGGCCAGGTACACAAAAATACAAGTTCTACTGTGTTTTATAACATTAGCCATTTATTAAAAGCTAAATAAATACGATTAGTAATAATAAATTAAATACTTATCACGAACTTAAGATGAACATGAACAATTTCTGGTTATGCCTTTAGTCGGTTGTCTTTCACATGTTCAGTTTTGAACTTCCTCCACACTCCAAGACATTTACTGTATTTTTTGGGTATAGGTTGTTCCATTGAGTCTTCTGTGTCACTTTGGAACAATTCTGTTAAGGCGCTTCTTCTCCTGTGTTGCTGTCAAATACTGAAACACACACTTACAGTGCCCTCTAGTGGTTGAAAATACTGAACACATGGGGAATTTTTTTAATGTCACATTTCAAAAAATAAGATAAAAACAGTAGTTAAACTCCAAAAATACAGTAAATGTTTTTCCTCCATGGTCTCTCTGTTCTGAGACTGTCTGACATGCATACATTAGAGCTGTTGAATGGCTGCAGGCGAGTGACATTGTTCTGAATGATTGACCTCCCTCTCTCCCTGTCCTTCCTCCTCTCTCTTCTTCCCCCCCCATCCAAGCAGCATCACCCCCATCCCATCTCCACCTTCCTCCCATCGACTTCTCATGTATGCACCTGCAGAAGGAGGGTCAGGGTAAGTGGTTTCACGGATGCGTCCATTCCCCCTCCTCTCCGTCTGTCACTGTACACACACGGAAACCTTTAAAAAAATAGAGGGAGGTTCTTTCCTCTTGCATGTGAAGCGCTCTTTCTAATGTCCAAACTTGCTGAGTGGAGTTTATGCTGCAGACACTGACCCCCCCATAACACAAACGCTCTTTTCTGTCATAACCCCTCCTACACACTGTCCTTTTAATTTCTCTCCAGCCCAGCTTGTTATCATAGAGTCCAGAGATGCAGAGGAGTGAACCTTGAGTCTTGCATGCTCATCCAGCTCTTCCTGTTCTGACTCGGTGTAACCCCTCTTCCCCTGCAGACCCGGTTCCAGCATTCAAATCATGGCAGGACGACAGTGAAAGTGGAGAAGCGCAGCTCTCCCCGCTGGCTGGTCGCATAGTTCCTCTCCCCCCGCTGCCCCTGGAGGAGGAGGGCGAGGAAGAAGAGGGGGAAGGAGTTCAAGATGACTCCCTTTCTTCGTCTCGCACCCACCCCCACATCCTGGCGCGGCGCTTCCTGGACTTCGGAGCCCACAGCACCCACCGTTTCCTCCAGGACTCGGACGCCACCTCACCCACCAAAGCGCCGAGGTAGGATGAAGCGAGAGTTCAGCGAGCACACGGGAGGCAGTTCAGAAGAGCCCGGCTCATTCTGGTGTCCCCTCAGGCCGAGGCGAGCGTCGTTTGGCTCCAGAGATGTGATGAGAGGAGATTCTGTCACCCATCAGCTCACAAAGAAGCTTCAGCATCTGAAGAAGAAAATCAAACAGTTTGAAGAGCAGTTTGAGAAGGAGAGGAACTACAAGGTACACACACTGTTCTATCTTTCTCTTCTTAGCTTAAGAATCTGACAAAATAGAAGACCAAAGCAATCATATAGTGACTTTGATTAAAATAAATGCATTTTTATTATCAAAGCTGGGAATGTTTCTACAGAGAAAGCTGCCATCCTCCGTTTTTAACACTGAAATGTACATGTTTTCATGCTGCGAGCAGCATCAGAAGAGGATAAGCTGGAGTTTTGACCACAAACTGAGAAAAAGTTTTGTTTTGAGGAACAAATAATAACAATATTGCATTTTAGGCAAATCAAAAAAAAATTGAAACCTAAGCATAAAAAAACGTAAAAAAAAGTAGGAAACTGGAAAAGTTTGGAACTATAGGAGTTCACCTGTCGAATGATGACGTCTGAGTTTTGAAGAAGAGAGAAAGCAGAAGGATGTTTTACCCAAAATATGGTAACGAGTTGATGGAGAAATCACTGATCTGTATTCACTTCCTGTAGGAAAGGAGATAAATCTGCAGTTTTCCTAATAGCTGCCTTTTGCAGTTTATTATTTCGGCTATGTCCATATTCTTTCCCTACTCACTTTATAGTGCGTTCACCATTTTCTAGTGCTGTCCAATTTCAAAATCAAAAGCACTACAAATTACCCAGAAGTCTTTGCTAAAAACTAGTGTCCATCAGGCCACCAATATGGACCATGATGCACTGCAGTCTAAGAATTTTTGTAAAAAAAAAAACCTGTTTAGATGTAATTTAACAGGTTCTTCCAAAACACTTGTAACATTTTTATTTGTAAAATACTTTTTTCTGATATCTGAAAAGAGAGCTTCTCATCCTAATGTTTTCTCCGGGCCGCCTCCTGCTGTGTGTCTGCAGCCCTCCCACGCAGAAAAGGCAGCTAACCCCAAAGTCCTCAAATGGATGACGGACCTCACCAAGATCCGCAGACAGATTAAAGGTGAGTGTGTCGCGCTCTCTCCTCTGACGTGCATGTGTGTGTGATTGAGGGGGGTGGGTGGACGGGGAAGCCTGCTCCAGGCGGGACAGGCTAACCTCCTCCCACTCCCTCCCCGCCCTGTGTACAACACGGCATGTCTGCTCCTCCTGCAGACATGTTCATGTTCAGGGCTGGCGTGGCTCTCACATGCGTGGCTCCCACCCTCCAATGTGCTGGTGCGTCCTTGTGAACCCACATCCATGACCTGCCGGGAGCTCAGGAAGGTGAAGCGACGACGGAGCGAAAACCAACCGGAAGTCTGTCAAATCCGACCGGTTTGGATGCAGAGGAGTCGCGTTTGTCGCTTCCCCCTGCTGAGCCTCCCGCCCTCTGCCTGTTCACCACCTCCTCAGGAGGTGGCTGCTCTCCCCTGTGGAGGCTGCAGGAACATTTCTCTTTGGTTTCAACTCAAACTGAAAAAAATTTAAAAAAGAAATAACACGAGCACCTGCTCTCCGCTTTTCCTCCCTTCTCCCCCTGACGTCCAACGACCGATTGATTGATTGATTGGCCAAACCAGGACGCCATCACCACCTTTTACCCAGAAGCACGCTGAGGCACCAGGCTTTGCTCCATTCACACAGACGCCACCATGCTCCCACCTCCCCTTCCTCCTACTCCTCCTCCTCTATCTGCTCACCTCCCTGTCACACTCTCACCCCCCTGCTCCACCCCTGCTCAGGCCTCAGCTGTAGACCATTTGACCTCAGTAAGTACCACCCCCTAGTAAGTAGATGTTACAAACACCACTCAGTCACAGTGAGGCTGCCTTGTGAGAGCATCTTGTTTGGGTGGGTCTGATGGCGTCACATTTCCCTCAATAATCATGTGACTCTTTTCACTGGAGCAGAATATTCCTGCTCTGTTCTACTGTGAGCAGAACAGTGGAGAACATGCAGAACTTCATTGTTCTACAGGAGAAAGCAGACTCATGAGAGTGTAACACACATCCTCACTGACGACCTCTAAAATAACTACAGATTTATCCTTTAAGTATCACTCGGATCATCTTTTGATCTGTTGTAAAAGTGTTTCCAGTGGTCTTTTAACTAGAAAAGTTGCATTATCTGCAATAATGCTGGTGTGAATGCTGAAGCTGTTTGCGGAAGATGTTAAAGTAATGTATGTCATGAACGTTTTGATACCAAACTTGCATAATTTGCAGAAATTGCACAATGTCATGAAAAAAATCACCCGAAACTGGAAAAACCCCAGTAGATACCAAATTAGCCAGAAAAGCTAACACGTTGCTAAAGTATTAGCAAACTGTGAATTAGCTCAGAAATCCTCAGTAGATGCCAAATTAGTCAAAATAGCTAGCAGATTGCTAAGAAACTAGCTTAACTCAGAACTAGCTAAAAAAACCTCATTAGATGCCAAATTAGCAAAAACATTAGCTTTGTGCTAAAATATTAGCTACATTTAGTAATAGCCCGAAAAAACCTAATTAGAAGCTAAATTATCCAAAAATAGTTGCACATTGCTTAAATATTAGCTTATTATTAGCCTTAAAACCCTCATTAGCATTGATTTCCTTAACATGCTGAACATTTTGATACAAATATCGCATAGGTTTCAATGTGCGCAGCAAATTTTCTGATTTGCATGAAGAAGGAAAAAAATTTTCTAAAATTACATAATTTTTTTTTTTTCATAAAATTCAAAGTAAAAGCATGAATTTTTTGAACATGCTGAATGGATTTAATTGCAGAAATTTGACAAATTCCCATTCATTTCAATAAGGGCTCTCTATTTTTAGCAGTGCAGCAAAAAAGACGATCAATATTGAACCATCCAGCCGTACAGTTTTGATCCAGATTCCATCTCAGACGAGGAAAACAAAGACGTTTAAGGATCTATTTATCTGCAAGTGGATGCATCAGAATGAAGCAGAGCAGGAAGTTGGTGGTGGTTGGGGTGTGAGGTGCTGGCTTGTAAACGGATGGATGACGGGATGTGGGGGCGGGCTTACTCCATGCTAACAAGTTTAACTGCATCTCAGAGGCGAATTTCTTACAAAGAATCTATGCAGGTTTAAAGGATTTAATGTCTATCTGGAGAGTGTTAATGGCATATAATGCTAATAATTTTCTTTGTTTTTCTCATAAAGATAACGTTTTTTGACAAAAACAAATTAATAGCACACCTATCACAAAATAAACCCGCTTGTTTACGACGTCCCTGACTAGATTTGTTCTGTTAGCTTATAAACTAAATCTGGATCTCCACAAAGACATCCACAAAGAAAACCGTTTCAATGAGCTCCACTGGGGAAGGGTGTGTAGCTTTGAGATGTATTTACGCTCTCATGAGTCTGCCTTCATACATGCTTGCTGAGAAGAGAGCAGTTGTGCTGCTGCTGTGTGATTATGAAAGGAACGCTGATGCCGTAGATCTGATGTTCAGGCAGCATGCTGGCATGACAGGATTCTAGAAACACCAGCAGGCTTCATCTGCATACGCATCATGGACACGTTTCTGGAAACCGCTCCATGTTTTGGTCTTTAAGGTTGTATTCCCTTCTGGAAATCCTGACGGATATTCAGTTAGATTTCCTGAATGGAAATGGTTGTTACAGTCGTTTGTCAAAGTACTGAACGAAAGAAGAACAGGTTGTGTCATAAAACCTTCTTCATGAAGAACTTTCAACAACTTCTCAACAACAGAGTAGGAGAGGTGGACTTCCTGTTGTGGAACAGGAAGTAACAAAGATCAATGAGGAAGATGAAGAGTAGAAAAGCAGTTGACCCTGACCTCACACCTGTGGAGGGATGGATGGATGGAAGAGTTCAGCAGGAAGTTTAACAAGAACTGATTAACAAGATCTTGGAGAGTGAGAGGAAGACTGAAGAATGGAGGAGAGTTCTGGTTTCATTTGAAAAAGAAGGGAGACGAGCAGAGTTGTAGAAACTATGGAGAAATAAAACTGATGAGACGCAATGAAGTTATGAGATGCTAGACTGAGGTCAGAAGTGAACATCTGTTAGGGAACCACCAATTTAATCTTTTCTTTGTTTTTGGAGAGAGCTCGCTCTTGTTTCTGTGGTGACGAATAGACTGACAGATATGGCTGACACAAACGATTGTTTCGACTAATCCTCGATTCATTATTTCAGTGGTTGATATAAAGACTTGATCTCTTTTTTTAGAGCAGGTGTTCACTTCAGCAGAGACATTTCATTCCTATTGGGTGGACGTCGCAGCACTGAAAACATTTAGCCAATAAGTTTGCTCTCTGTTTGCACAAATGATCTCCTCTTACCTAGACGACAAATGTTGTCATCCTCAGTCACAACGTGCTTCCTCTTCAGGTGTTCATGCATCACCTCAGTGCTGCCATGGAACACAAGTCCTGCCGTGAAGATATTGCATTGGGCATTACCAGCTCCGTTGGGTGTTGTTATGGTACCTAAGTCTTCCTATAACTTTCTATGACATCATTACTGATCCAGATTAGCACAACTGTTATGTGTCAAAGAGAATGGCAGACGAGGGATCAGGAAGCGTAAATTTGAGATTAAAAAAAAAAAAGACTAATCGACTAATTGTGGAAGCTCTACTGACAGGTGAGGTGAGACAGGAATTTTTGTGGATCGTGACGTTTGCAGATGACATTGTGGTCTGTAGTGAGAACAGGTGGAGCTAGAAAGGTGGAGGTATAGTCTGAAGAGAGGAGTTGATTCATTGTGGTGACTCCTGATGGGAGCAGCTGAAAGATGAATGAAGAATGGGTTTTGTATGTCATTTCTGTTCAGCTTTTGTCTTTGTGGTTCGCTCACCTCCACCTCAGCAGTCATTAAACATTTGCATGATGGTGCTGCCTCTTTCCATGTCTCTCCTCCGTTCACGTTTTGTTACCTCGTTCTCACGGCTCTTCCTCTCCCCCCTAGATGCCAAACACTGTGCTGAGAGTGAGCTCGGCCCGCAAACTCGCCCCCGTAGCAACACCCTGCCCAAGAGCTTCGGCTCCACTCTGGATCAAGGCCTCAGCGACACAGCGGTGGAGGTCCGAGGCCCCCACCCCACCAGGGAGGAAACGCTGGACCTCATTCAGAGGAGGGTCAAAGGCAAAAGGCAGGAGGACGGCTGGCCAGACGACATCAAGGTGAGGAGACGCGGTAGAAAAGAAGAAGCGTGGTACTCCATGCATAGAGGAGGGTGGATTGGTACACATTAGAACCACAGGACTCATGTCACTGAAAGAGGAGAAAAAGGAGGTCTAATTAAAAAAAACACAATCGTTCCTCCTGTTTTGTGTATCAAAAACCAAGTATCTGATCATGTAATGCATATGTGTCAAAGTCAAGCCCCGGGGGCCGAATCCGGCCCTCCGGGTAATTATATCCGCTCCTCCAGGTCATTTTATGTTATTGTTATTATTGGCCCGAAGTTATCTTGTGCTTATTTCTAACTTGTATAATTTTGGCAAAATATATTTTTATGCAAAAATATTTTAAGTCATTTAGGGTTTAAGTTGATTTATTCTGGAATAAAATTCCTTCCTTTTTATTATTCATAATTATGTTAAAAAGTTAGTTTTAAAAATTGACATTCTGCTAGGTTTTTGACTATTTTGGCATTTACTAAGATTTTTTTAGTCCTTTTTTGGAGTTTAGCCAATATTATAGCTACATGCTACGTGTTTTGCTAATTTAGACCTCTTTTTTACTTCTTTTTGGCTGTTTTGGAGTATGGCTAACATTTACATACTAGCTGTTTTGGTTAATTTGGGCTTCGTTCAGTTTTTAGGATATTATGAAGTTTAGCTATTTTTTCCAGCTACATGCTAGCTGTTTTGGCTAACCTCAGTTTTTTTTTTGTTTTTTTTTTTTTAGCTTTTGTGGCTAATTTGGGATTTAGCTAATATTTTAGCTGGCTATCAGTTTCAGCATTTATAGCTATAATTTTCAATATCTTCAGCTATCAGCTTTATCATCTTCAGCGGCCAAATACATCTTACATCATTCAGACTAGCATTATCGCAGGTAATGCTATATATCTAGTTCATAATTATGTTAAAAATGATGTTAGTTTTAGTGTGTTCAATAAATGGATCCTGACTCTGTGTGATTGAGTTTGATGTAACGCCACAGAAATGTTGAAGTTCTCTTTGAATTCTTATTTCTCCGTCTGTGTTTGTAGAAAATGACCAAAGAACAGCTGTCCTGCGAGAAGATGGTCCTACAGAAAAACCTGCTGCACTACGAAGGCCTGCACGGTCGACCCGTAAGTCCTCCACGCCGCCGCCGTCAGCTGGAGCAGGGACGGGTGTCAGACGCTGGTGCCAAGTGTTTAGAAAAAGCAGATGTCTGTGCTTCATTTCAGGCGCGTCAGTCGAATTTGAATCTGTTTTGTTTTACAATTCTAGCCAATTATTTGTACCTTTCCAGCGATTCTGGGTGAACTAATTTATTTAGGAACATGTTTGGTTGTGAGGGTGGGCGGAGCTTAAGTCAAAATCCGAAGAAGTGAGTGACAGTTAGAATGAACTTCACAGCAAAATATTCTGATTCATTGACTTGATGGATAAGAGTGACATATGCAACGCTTAGAGAAAACACCATCGCCATGGCAACTGGTAAAAAAATAAAGCATTTAGTCACAATTTAGTCACGTTTTGAACCAAAATATATATGTATTTCTTCTACTTTATTTTCTTAAACACGGTTTTTATGGCACCAGAACTGTTTTAAAGTATCGGATTGGCACTTGCACCAAATAAAATCCAACAGTACCGTCCCTAATCAGGAGTATCCCGTGTCCCGGAGCTGCACAGCAGGGCTCATCACGTCTCCGTTTGCTCCCCCAGGTCACCAAGGAGGAGCGTCTGGTGGTGAAGCCTCTGTACGAGCGCTACCGGCTGGTCAAACAGATGCTCACCAGAGTCAGCATCACACCCGTCACAGTAAGAACCGCCGCCTCCGCCGTCTTCACCGCCCAGCAGAGGCGCAGCGGCGTCAGCTGAAGCTGTTCTCCTCTGTCCTCCAGGTGTCCCCCTCCAGCAAGAGGCGGACCCAAACCCTCCAGCCAATCATCGAGGGCGAAACCGCCCATTTCTGGGAGGAGTTTAAGGAAGAAGAGGAGGAGGAGCAGCGAAAGACTGCGGAGGAGGAGGAGAGGGAGGAGGAGGATGAAGAGGAGGAGGAAGGGGAGAGCAGCGGTGGGGAAATGCAAAGCCCCGACGTCATCATGGCCTTTGACAGCGGCACGCCCACCGACGTGTCCGTGAGGAGCCAGAACCCCGCCGACGGACAGAGCCACTGTCCAATGACGGACAAGATGGAGGAGGGGTCGGGGAGGCTGGCTCTGGACCTGCGGCTTTCCAGCTCCAACGCCTCGTCCATGTAAGCTTTCATGATGCTGTTGGCAGCCCACATCATCCCTTTACCGCCACCGTGCTTTACACTTATTCCTGAGATCCTGTTTATATAGCATTTCAAAAAATCTGTGAGTGAGAGTGACATCACCTAGAGAAGATGCTTCACTTCTGGCTCCAAACAAATGAAGTCGCCATTTTTTTGTTGTTGTTATTGTACGTCCGGACACTTAAAGGAGCTGGTGACTGTTTCACCGTGAGGTCATCTGCAGGAAGTGAAGCCGGAAGGGACACGGAGGAAACTCCCGCTGAGCTGTAATCTGCTGGGCTGTAATTAAGCTGTAATCAGCTCAGGGCTGCAGGTGCTCAGCGGTGCTGGAACACCATCCTGACAGCACAACCTTCATGACACCATGACTTCCTTCATGACATGACATGGCATGTCTCCGATTTAGGGTCAGGAGGACACAGGTAGACTGCGGAAAAACTCTCTAAGCACTCAGACTCACTGCTGGGCGCTGTTCCGGTTCTGACCCAGCTCTATGATCAGTTCTCTGTGAAACACACGAGTGAATTTAACAAAATATTTAGGTTTAAATCAGGGATTTAAAGTTTTTCAGTGGAGGGCCAAATTAAATACTTAACATTCGACTGTGGGGCAGTTTTGGTGAAAAAAAGTGATAAACAGAAAATTATTTTTAACAACTTCAATGACCTCGTATCATTTGTACGAGCAAGATCTGTTTAAACTGAGAAATATCATCAGTTTTGCTCAAAATCAGACCTGTCTGAGGCTACTTTTAGCAAACATTCTTTTATTTCAATTTAATTGTATTTATATAGCCCAATATCACCAAAACAATTGCCTCATTGGACTTCATGTCGGTAATTGTACAGAAGCAGAAGGTCGGTCTTGAAATCTAAATAATAGCTAATTGTTAATCTAAACGGACTGAATAAAACTGGTTATCTCTGCTCTCAGATCCTTAGAAAAAAATGTAAAAAAAAACATCCAAATGAACTCCCCGTCACTGAAGGGCTTTCTATGCCGGTGTTGTGCCAAGGTATGTCTCCCCTGCCAGAATTGATTTCCCCACTCTCTGGCAATTTTTTGTTTAATAGCGCTCAAAAGAAGGATGATTACGATACATTTTATTATGAGGCCTTTGGGAGTTTATTGTCACATTATTTGTCAAATATTTGCATGTTTTGCTCATATTCTACATAAAACAACAGCAACTTTTTGTGTTAAAAAATTACCTTTGTTGACTAATTTAGGATAAGAAGAAGCGTGATTTATGAAAGTGACTTTATTATGGAAGCATTTAACAATGGACAATTATTAAATAGTATAGTTTTCTGGCATACTGGATCAGCAACGCCCCAACAGAATTAAAGCTCCCCAAAGCCCCAGAACAAACTCTATCGTAATCATCCACATTCTTTTAAAACTGTTTGGGACAAAATATGAGTGTTATGAAACAAATTAATGATGCCCGACACAAACACATTCTGGCAGGGGGAACGTATCTTGCCACAACACCGGGCCATTTCCAAAGCTGCTACGTCGCTACCTACTGTCACCGCTTCACTGGACTAAGCCGGTTTTGCGAGCATCAGCCAACACGTTTTTTCCTCAGAAGAATTCCGCTCATCCTCCTGCTCGACTGCCGTTGTCGCAGTTCTTACTTTCTCTAAAGAGGCACCAATAGAAAAATGTTGTCTGCCCTCTAGTGGTGAAATTTATTCATTGACACCTGGATGTTATTACCTTTTTATTCCTGCAGATGTCGCCAGAAACCACAAAACAAAAAATTTGTTTTTTTCCAATGTGCTGCTGGTTTTAATGATCATCATTTTGATTTATTGAGGGCCACTAAAACTCTTCGGCCCGCGGGCCAAACTTTGGGGCCCTGAGACCCCGTGACCCCGAAAGGGGGAAACTGTTAAGAAAATGAATGAATGAGTTTGACTTTGAAAGTGTTGCCCCAAAGGGGCAGTTTCCATAACTACATATCCCATCATCCTCCAGGCCAGAGCTGCTGGAACAGCTGTGGAAGGCTAGAGCAGAGAAGAAGAAACTGAGGAAGACCATCCGGGAGTTTGAGGAAGATTTTTATCAGCATAATGGACGGTAGGTGGGACGCCGGCGCCTCCTCCCGTTTGTGTCGACTCCTGTGTGACCCTCCCCCTTCTCCTCCTCTGCAGGAACGTCCAGAAGGAGGACCGGGTGCCCATGCTGGAGGAGTACAGGGAGTACAAGAGAATCAAAGCCAAGCTCCGCCTCCTGGAAGTCCTCATCAGCAAACAGGATTCTTCCAAATCCATCTGATCCCTCCTCAGAAAACTCACCGCTACCATCGCACATTTTAGCCGCCGTCACTGCAGAGACCCCACCTCCTCCTCCTCCTCCTCCTCCTCCTCCACCAGCAGCCTCCACCTCTGTTTGCTGAAACAAACTGTGAATCGTCGAGTCAGTGGACCGGCGTCGAGAACATGCAGATGTTTCCTTCAGCGTGACGTCACCGCGCCCGCCTCCATCCCATCATATCACGTCATCATCAGACTGTTTGCACTCGTGTGGATTGTTTTATCACAGAAAAAAAGAGAGTATTTGTGACTTTTGATGTGAGGAAGTTTCCTTCTGACCCGCGTTGTTGGACAGCAGAGGACTGGCATTTTAGACCCTCCTTCTTTTGGAAGTTTCACACTGAAAACGCCGCTTCACCTTTTAAACCTCCACTCTTGTTTTAGCAGGATTTCTAAATGACTAAACCCGTGACAGCCTGAAGCCGGCGTTCTTCACCACGCACTGTTTGTTGTTGTTTTTTTGTTTTTTTACCGTCACTTTTCAGACGCGCCGGTCCTTCCTGAAGCAGAGAGCTGTTTTCCACGGATGCTTGGAGCTGAGTTGAGCTCAGAGTCGTCATACCTGTGTTACTTTGAGGTGAAAGGGGCGGAGCTTCCTCCATGTCTTCTTTGCTTTCCTTTCTCTGAATCCAGCAGCTTGTTGACTGCCGCGTCGTAAGTGGAGAAGATCTGATCAGATCCGGAGACGTCTGATTTCCTGCTGGCAGGTGAAGCGAGAGGCGAAGGCGCCAACAAGCTGGTCTTCCTGTTCCCAGGCTTTGCTCTGAAGGCGTGGGCGGAGCCACGCCGTCCGTAGGAAATTTGGGGCTGAGTGTTTGTTGGGACTCTGATGTAAAAAGATGTTATTTGCACAGCATTCACAGAATGCAGCCCCCCCGTGCCCCCCCCCCCCCTCCCTGTTTTGCATTTGGAAAAATGAAGCACTACTTGTATATGGAAACACTGAACGAAGAAAAAAACTCAGAAACAGTGAATGTCAGAGATGTTTAAATTATTTCAAGGCTGTCCCTTTTTGTTTTTTTTTTTTTTTTTTTTGTTTTCGTGACCCCGCCCCCTGTAAACCCCGCCCAGCTTCTTCTTTGTGTGTACTCACCCTCTGTTAACCAGCTGTAGATGTTAGTTTGGCCGTCGGCGCCGCAGATCGCACATGAAGCTGCTGCGTCGGCGTTTTGTCGCTCTGTGTAAAATAAGCTAAACTAGAAGCAGTACTGTAGTGAGCTTGCATGGCAACAGAGAACATAATCGTACGACAAAAGAAAATCTGAAAAAAAAAAATCACACATGTATTGTTTTCACTATTTGTGCCATGAAGAAGCAGCAATAATAAAAGTTTGCGTTGGATGTTTTAACCCATGTGGGGGCGTGGACGACAGCCCGTCGACTCGTGTGCTTTTATTTATTCACTACACACAAAGGGTGTCACTTATAAAAAAATATATAATATGAATCGCAAAGGATGATGGGAAATGATGGACTCACTGACAACACATTTAATTTCTGAAGGATTTTTCCTGCTATTTTCAGCAGTTAGTTCCAAATTCCACTAAATTTTATTTTGCTCTATATTTGACATGCCTAAAAACAAAATGGGTCGCAAGGGATGATGGGAAACCCCAGATTCAGGGTGTTCCAAATTTCTCCAAAAATGTTTCTGAAGAGCTTTTCATGCAACTTTCACCACATTTTTTCCACATTGTACTATTTTTTTTAAGCTCTTTTAACAATCATAAAAAAATATGCATTGAAAAGGATGATTACATCCCGCATTTATTTCTAACGTTCCAAATTTCTCCAAAAATGTCATTTGTGAAGAGATTTCTGTACAACTTTCTCTGCATTTTTATCATATTCAACCGAAGATGTTACTTTTTTAGCTCAATATTTGACACTCAAAAAAACAAAACAAAATATAAATTGTAAAGGATGATGGGAAATCTCGGATTCAACGATAATGTTCCAAATTTCTCCTAATTTCTGAATGCTTTTTCTGCAATGTTCACCATTTTTTTCCACATTCTACTATAAAACGTTGGGTTTTGTCGGGTCAGCGTGGAAAGAAACTCGCCGTCCATCCGCAGCAGACATCAGCCATGCTAAACAGTGACATTAAATGTGTCCTTAAACAAGATCAGAGCACTGAAGAGCGGACCTGGTTTGTTATGTAGATACTGTGTTCTGATCAAACTAAGAAACAGAAAAAACTTTTTAAAAAATAAAATGCCTTTGTTTTAAAAAGCCAAATTAAGGCTCTGCAAGTTAGCAACTTTTCTCAAATTTTCAAAATCTGAGCCTTAAAAATGACCTTCCCCTGTAAGCTTGGCTCTGGTTTCTGTTTAGAAAAGTCACATCTGTAGATTCTGGTTCTTCAGATATCAAATAAAATCATCCTAAACTTGTTTAGTTGGATCCTCAGTGTGGATTTCTGAGTGTGCTGCATGTCAGATTTAAATAAAGTTTGGTTTAAAAGGGGGAACTCAGCCCTGAAGAATCAATTACTAATGAGACTCTTATTTTGAAAGCTATCCTTGAAGTTGGTTGACATTTTTATTCAAAGTAAAAGAAAAAAAACTATTTAAACTTCAGGGACGGGCAGGAAAAGGGATTCAGAGAACAGTGAAGACCCTCCAGGATGAAGGAGTCCTGCTCTTCATCCACTCTGTGACAAAGTTCTCCCTGCTCCTCAGCCCTGAACACCAATGCATCATGGATATTCCTTTACCAAAGATTCAGGTGTTGAATGGACCGGTACGGCGCTGTGGACGTTACATGCAGCAAACCCAAAACAAACTGTTGCCTCAAATGTAACATTTTCTGCACACAATTTTGTATTTTGTGTTCACAAGAAATATTCCTACTTCAATTTCTGCCACAAAATGCAAACTCTGTACACAAATAATCTTATTTTTGCACACAAAATGCTAATAAAGTGCTAATTGTGCATGCAAAATATCATTTTGTGGGCATAAAATGCTAAGAGAATACTAGTTTATGTATCCAAAAAATAAACGCGGACAAAACGCTAATAAAATAGATTAATTTATGTGCAAATTAAATGCTGATTTGAATGCAGAATATTAATTTGTGTACACAAAATGCTAATAGAATGCTAATTTGTGCATTGAAAATAAAAACTATGGCACAAATTGCTAAAAACATGTTTGCTTACACAAAAATATGATTTTATATGCACAAAATGCTCATCTATGAACACAAAATATTAATTTGTGCCCAAAAAACTAATTAATTGCTAATTTGTTGGCACAAAATGCCAATGAAGCGCTAATTTATGTATGCAAAATAATAATTTGAGTTCATAAAATGTTAATGGAATGTTAATTTATGTATGGAAAATAACCTGTGAACAAAATGATAAATAATTGAGAATAATTTGTGCACAAAATGCCAATCTATGCACATAAATGGTTCATTTGTGCCCAAAAAACTAATATAATACTAACTTGTTTGCACAAAATGCAAATAAAATGCTAGTTTGTACATTAAAAATATGTCAACTTGTGGATTAACTTCTTAGAAATTTTATTTGGTGAGTACAAAACCTCTTCAAGGACTCGAGTCCTGCCAAAAAGCACACCAAGTCTGCAGAGGTCAATATCCTTTGTCACCGTTTTGTCTTCAAAAGTTGAACATAAATAAGGGAGACGAGAGAAGAAGAGAACATCTGGAGGGTTGAGTGAATAATAGACAGACTTCCTGCAGGTTTTAACTGCAGACAAAACACTGATTAACATGTCAGAGCTGGTATGAAACCTGCAACTGCTGGTTACTTCCTCAGCTGCTCACTTGAAGAAGTGGACTGCACCATCAGCTGTGACATCTTTTGTCTTCATTTGGAGGAAGTTTTTTAAAAGTTCATTTCAGTGTCTTCAACCAAAAAAATCTACATTTATTAAAATAACTAAAACGTTATTCTAAATGCTAATTGCCACTTAATTCTGGTCAGTCATCATCACAGATCGGACTCCCCCCCCCTCCTTGAGCATCTGAATGGACTGATCCAGTTCCGGTTGGCCTCGTGATCATGTTTGTTTTGTCTTTTCCGGTCTTTTAAGTCACCAGACGCAATAAAAAATAATAAAGAGTTTCTTTATATGAACAGATACATGGAATCCATTTAACAGAAACAATAAATACAAGTCAGAATCTTTACAGCCGATCCTGTACAGTGCACTTTGACCAAAAAAAAGAAAAAAAAAAAAAAAACTGTGACTCAGCAGTAAAAGCGTCTCCAGTTTTGGCCTTTAAGGTTAAAAACTGACAGCAGGTCAGCGGCTCAGACAGGCAGAAACAGCCGGTCAGTCTGCAGCAGTCAGTGCAAACGGAGCAGAGCTTCGGTTCCTCTCAGCGGTCTCTGTCCCGCACACCCGCTGAGCATCCAGGTCATCAGAGCAAACAGAACCCCAGCTTTTCCTCCCTGATGGAGCTGAGCGATGAGTTGGCGTGTTTGGCTTACGGGCTGCAGAAATGTTCCTGTGACAGCCAATCACGAGCCGGCGCTGCACGGCGCCGCTGTCGTTGACGTGTCCAGGTTAGCCTCGCACCGTCATGATTGTTGGTCCGGGCGTCTCCCGGCCCGACCCCCACCTTCCAGGTCCAGCTGGTGCAGCTGCATGTGCTTGGCATTTGGAGAAAGTCTCGAGTCCCGCGGCGGCTGGTGCGGCCGCTGATCCACAGCAGCATCCTCCTAGGAGCTCAAATAACTGGAGCTGCAGCTTCGATGGGGCGGCGCCGACGTGGAGCTTCAGTCAGACGTTTGAAGGGTGGATGCAGGCGGCGCCTCGGGTCAGAGCGGCTTGTCGATCACCGCCACTCCTGCAGGGGAGAGGCAGGAGGGTAAATGTGGGCGCAGACCTCCTGGCGGCGGCGTGAAGCCCGACTTACCTGCATAGCTGCGGCCGTTGCTCATGTTGGTGGGAATGAGGCTCCACTTATCTGTGGCGGGACTATAAAACTCCACAGAGGAGAGGTTGCAGGAGCCGTCGTCTCCTCCAATCACGTACAGGAGTCCGTTAACGGCGCACACGCCTGAGGAAGCAGGCGGGTTTTAAAAAAAAAACATCACGAGAGGTGATTGGAAGTGTGGGATGGGAGCTCACCGGCGTTCCGCCGACACATGTTCATGTCGCAGACCAGTCTCCACGTATTGCTCTGTGGGTCGTACACTTCCACGCTCTTCCTCACCAGAGGGCCGTCGTGTCCTCCTGCGGCGTACAGCAGGCCGCCCAGCACGCCGACGCCTGCAGGACAAACAGCCGACAGAACTCAACCGATTGAGCACGGCATTTTTATTTAATATCATTTAATTTGACAGGAAATAAAATCATGAAATTCTGTTTTATTTATTTAGATCAGGGGTCCCCAAACTGCGGCCCGCGGGCCGGATCAGGCCCGCCTCCACACACTATCAGCTACCTTGATTGAGACCCACATTAAACGTTTAGCTAATATTTTAGCCACATGCAAACTGTTTTGGCTGATTTCTGAATTTATTTTCTTCAGGTTTTTTTTAGCTATTTTGGAGTTTAGCTCATATTTCCACTAAATGTTTGCTGTTTTGGCTTATTTAGGCTTTTTTTTTTTTTAGGTTAATTTAGCATTTTGCTAATATTTTAGCCTTTGCTAAATGTTTTGGCTAAATTAGACATTTTGCCTGTTTTTTTGTGGCTATTTTGGAGTTTAGCTCATATTTCAGCTACATGCTAGCTGTTAAAGCTAAATTAGGTATTTTTCTGTGAATATGGAATTTAGCCAAAATTTTACCCTTATGCTAGCTGTTTTGGCAAAATAACACATTTTACAATTTTTTGGCTAATTTGGCCTTTAGCTAAAATTTCAGCTACATGCTAGCTATTTTGGCTAATTTTGGTCTTTTCTTCATTTCTTTGGGCTATTTTGGAGTTTAGCTATTATTACAGCTACATGCTAGCTGTTTTGGCTTATTTTGATTTTTTTTCTGTTGTTTAAGCTAATTTAGTATTTTGTTAATAGTTTAGCAAGCTAGCTATCGGCTTCAGCGTTTTCAGCATTTTTGGTTATCAATTTTAGCATCTTCAGCAGCCACATTCAGCTTACAGCATTCACACTAGCATTATCCAAGGTAATGCTATAAATCTAGTTTTTAAAAAGTTTGGTATTTAGATTTTTCTATAAAGATTTCAGAAATGAATTATTTAAAGGCTGTAATTGTTACACTTTTCGTGTAAGCCTAAAAAACGACCCTGGCCTCATATCAGAGAAGAAAACACTTATGTGGCCCTCAACAGAAATGTTTGGGGACCCCTGATATAAATCAGCTTATATCAAACTATATTTTGCTTTTGGAAAACTCAAAATTCCTTTGAGGATCAATAAAATTCTTTTGGACAAACTTTGGATTTTTAAATGAAAAGTTATTTTTTTCAAACTGTTTTCTACTATACTGATCACAAAACATGAATATGTCCACTAGAGGGAGCTGTCTGCGCTTTAAAACAGTTAATCTAATCAGTGGTCCCACAGTTCTCAGGCCACAGACTGGACAATATTCACATAAACTGGCCTTTACCAGGCTGAAGTAAGCATCTGATTTTATTTTAGCTTCTGGTTTCCCTTAACTCTTTAAGATAAAAGCTTATCCTGATTTTCAGTCAAATATCTGCAACTATTTCTCTTTCATGTCGGAACCATTACAAATGTGAGATAGACTTTCCTTTAACCCATAACTGTCCAAGTGGAAGCTGGAAAAAAAAACACCAACTTTAAACTTTTAAGATGCAACAAATTAAACAAAAAAAGGCACTAAAATTGGTGTGTATCTATCTATATATATATATATATATATATATATATGAATATTCTGCATTAACATTATTATGGTCTGTGGAAACAACTGATGCTATAAATCTATGTTTGGTTTTAAGGCAGATTTTCTTTTATTTTACATCTTCTGTTTCCTCCACAAAGAAACTTCCCAAATATGTTTGTCTTTGCTAACTTTGCTAGCTTGCAGGTTTCGGATCAGTTGCTTTAAGGACCTCAAGGATTGTTTTTCGACATGCAATAGACACTTTTCACGGTGACGTCAGACAAAATGGCGAAAATGCAAATAGTTACGTCCGTTGTTCGGGTTTAGAACAGCAAAGCTGACAGCTGAATTTACTTGTTGTTCTACTGGATATGTCAGGGGATAATTGTGAAAATAGGAATGGTTTGGTTCAGCGAAAATATTAAGAGCAGCTATTGAGTCAGGTATTTTCAGCTTTCAAAATAAGAGCGGTCAAGTAAAACAAGAGAAATCCTCTCTGGGTGAATGTAATTTATAACATTACGTGGAAATAATCACTTTCATATTTTTGGCAACAGTTTTCAATTAATTTGATGATTTTTTTTACCTTCATTTTCCCACTGATGGGACACAGTTATGAACAAAAACAAAGAGCTTGATCCACTGCAGCAGGAGCAGCAGCGGCGCTCCTTATAGACGCTCGTGGCGAGCCGCTAGCCCCAGTGGATAAGGTTAGCTCTTTGTTTATAAAATAAATATTGTACAAATTTTGGTTACATTTGGTAAGTTTACCTTTTATTATTTACAGCGTTCAGCTTTGCTGTTCTAAACCATTTAAACTGGAAGCAGCTCTGCACATGACCAGCGATGTGTAACGTCACGTGAAAAGGCTCTACTGAGAGACTTGACGTGCGTCATGAATGAGTTGGATATGGTAGACTAGAGAATCCAGTAGTTTTCCAAAATAAAAATTCCTAAAATGTAATTAAAAAAATGTAACTTGTTTTTTTGTCCCTGTAGGTCAGTACCAACTGTCCCACGGACCAGAGGAGGACCGCCGTCCTACACCACCTTGACATTAGATGTACCTGCTCCGCTCCTCCGTGTGCTCATGTCAGCCACGTAGCACCACTGATCAGACACCGGGTCGTACTCCTCCACCGTACTGAGACACTGACGCGACGCTCCATCGTACCCCCACACCGCATACAGTTTACCTACCCACACAAACACACACTGCATGTGGGATTTGGTTTAACCAAAACGGCGTGCTCGTCTCTGGGCTCGTGCTCACCATCAACCACCCCCACGCCCACACTGCTGCGCCGCGTGTTCATGGACGCCACATACAGCCACTCGTTGGTTTTGTGGTTGTAAATCTCCACTGTCGACAGACCTGGAAGAGATAAGAGACCGATAAAGACCGATCCAGAGTCTGCAGAGTCACAAGAAGAAAATCTGATGTGAGAGAACCACATTTATGTCAAATGTGTTCAGGAGCGGAACGCCACGAAGCAGAGGTTTGTCTTTTACCAGATCTGGCCGTTTTGTAAGTTACATGTAAGTAGATATGCAGGGGAATTAAAAGTGCACAAAGCAAAAGAAGAGGGAATAAATCAGAGCAGGACGTACCCCTGAAAACTTATCTTACCACATCAACACGGAGCTGCAGGAGGACATTAGGATCTCTTGACCCTCTACTGACAGTTTTCTGTGCTTTTTATTTATTGTTCTGTTTTTCTTGTTCTGTTGCATGACAGCTCCAGAGATGAACTGTAGAATACATATTGTGGAGTCCCACATCTGCAGGATTCACAGACGGCATCTGTGACTTCGTCTAACCGGGCTTCACCTCAGGCGGCGTGAGTTTCCATGTGTGGCGCTGGGATTGTTACCTATGCTTCCGTTAAAACCGCCCACGGCGTACAGGAGGTCCTGCAGCACGGCGGCTCCCAAGGTGCTGCGGCGCTCCTGCATGCTCGCCACAGAATCCCACTGGTCCTTGGCACCATCGTACACGTCCACCGTGCGTTCTCGCAGCGAACTGTTGAAGCCCCCGACTGCGAACACGCGGCTTCCCATGGAAACCACGCCTGAAAAGAGCAGAGGAAAAAATGCTTTCAGCCACAACCTCTGCCCGCTTTCTTCATCGACTCCTTCTTTTCGGGTCGGTTCCGTCTCTCGGGAAGCAGGAGGTAACTCACCCGCCCTGCAGCGTCTGGACGGCAGGTCGGCCACTTGGTACCAGCGATCCTCCTGGAAGTCGTAACACTCCACACTGCGGATGGCTTTGGGGGCCTGACCCCCCACCACGATCATCACCTGCAGACGGGAGGATGGTGAGGCTTGTGGACAGAGCAGACTCCTGCCCTGTGAGGGGTTTCTTTAGGACCTTGGGGATGCTGACAGGAGTCCGCGGTCTCGTCCGGTCCGTCTTGATGAGGTGCCGCTGGTCAGCTGGCAGCAGGTGATACTTCATGGCTTCAATCAGAAAGTCCTTGCAGGTGTTGTTGTTCTTTATCAAGGCTTCCTCCTCAACAATCTGGAGACACAAACACGTGAGCTACATCTGTTCACATCAGTGAGGGAGTTTGTTTACATGGAATCCTTTTTCTATTAACAATTACGGCTGCCACAAATGATTCTTTTAATACACGACTATTCACTGATTATATTTTCAGATTAGTCGACTAATCGGGTCGTGCTCAAAGTGGATGTAAAGAACAGATCTTAACCATCGTTAGCTTTAAACTAACTAAAAATAAAGACAATGACGATGATAGTTTATTTACACTTTTAATGATTTGTGCAGCCTCTGTCCTTCACTAGTTTCTGGTGTTAAAACAAGATTATACTACTATTATCTGTGGTAATGCTAGTGTTAATGTTTTTGTCTAAAATAGTCGCTGAAGATGCTGAAGCTATTTGCTGAAAATGATGATGCAATTTACTTTAATTGCTGCAGGATTTTAAGATATTTGCAAAATGTTAAATGAGTTAAGACTGGAAATTTCATTAAAGAACTATAAAAGAGCACTTAAGTTGACCTAATTTTTTTTGAAATTTTGTAGTAAAATTGGTTAACAATCCCTAATAGAAACCAATTTTTCAAAAATAATTAGTGTGTTTCTTAATTATGGCCTAAACTCCAAATGAGCCCAAAAAACCTTAGTAAATGTCAAATTTGCCAAAAAAAGCTAGCATAGTGCTAAAATACTAGCTAAACTCCAAAATAGCCTGAAAAGTAAACTAGATTAGTCAAAAACGTTTGCCTCTTGCTAAAAATAGAAGTTAAACTCTAAATTAGCCGAAAAAAAACCTCAGTAGATAACAAATTAGCCAAAAAAATTGCAAAATACTAGCTAAAAAGTCCAAAAAACCTTAGTAGAAGCCAGATTTGGCAAAAAAAAATTAGCTCATTGCTTAAAGACTAGCTAAACTCCAAAATAACCTAAAGAGCAAGCTAAATTAGTCAAAAACCTTAGCATGTTGCTAAAATATTGGGGAAATTCCTATTTTAAAAAAAAAAAATTACTCTAAAATTTGAAAACATAGCCCATGAAACTAAACGCTTGTTGCTAATCTGGTTAAAATACTGAATTTGAAAACGTTCTCGTTTATTTCCTTTGGGGCATATTTTGATCGATATATGAAAAAACTATAAAGCTTAGGAATACCAAAACTACAAGCAGTAATGTCCTGTACGAGCAGAACGCTTTGATGCCAAGATTGCTGAAATCACTGTAAGTGTGGTTGAGTTTTTACGTGCTAAAAAATGTACAGAAAGGAAAAGGCGAATGTTCACTAAGCATTGAAACACAATTAAATGAGGTTGGCAACCGAAACAAGGAACTATTATTCACAATGTTTTGGTCTCACAGACTCAAATATAAAAAAAGTACATTTTTTGGTGCTGAACGATCACAACTTTGTTCAATTTTACTACAC
This sequence comes from Oryzias javanicus, assembly GCA_003999625.1. Classification (NCBI taxonomy): domain Eukaryota; kingdom Metazoa; phylum Chordata; class Actinopteri; order Beloniformes; family Adrianichthyidae; genus Oryzias; species Oryzias javanicus. Next base: position 25,172,527 of record CM012446.1, on the reverse strand, counting down.
TCTGACTCCATATAATTTTTAACTTTTAAACTGGCCGTCGACCATTTTCTCTATTAACATTGAAAAGAGAGAATTCTAAACAAATGTTTGATTGACTGAAATTTAAACATTTAAAAAAAAAAAAACTCTTGCATGAAACATCTTACATTTTAAAACACAGTTTTGTTACATAAAGCTCTGAAAACTCTGAACTAGGAGAAAAAGAAACATCTGATTTTGATCTTTTGGTTTAGGCTTCATAGAAGTGGCATTCCTCTGAGATTCCTCGCAGCAGAAGCAGTGTTTTACCTGCACCAGGTAATCTCTGGACAGCAGAGGAAGTCGGACGTGCTCCATCAGTGTGGGCATGTACTGCAGACGATCCGGTTTGTTGTGTTTGATCCAGGTTATCATGGCTTCAAAAACCTACAGAGGGAGAAAAAACTCTTCAAACACAAGCATCCAGGGAGATGTAGGAGTGGACAAAAAATTCAACAGAACTAACTCAAAACCAGAGATGGCGCCTAAACAACACACGCTCTTTGACATACTGTTACTGTCTGTCTGTACGTCTGATCAAGTGATTCTGACACATAGAAAAGTGGCTTTCCACGAGTATGCAACACATGACCGCAACAGATCATAAAACTCACGGTTCGGATCGTGTCATGACTTCAGAGTCACAATCGGGTCATTTTAAGATTAAAAAAAGAAAAAAAATAGCAAGATAATAGCTTACTGTGTGCATTTCTAAAGCTTTAATTATATTTAACAAAATAGATATAAAGTACTTCAAAAAATGCACAAACATATCAAAACTTTTGCTCATTGAGGGCTAAACAACACTAGAGACATCATTTAAATCTACAGAAGACAAAAAAGGGCAGCACTACAATTTTTTTTTGTTTTCTCGTTATAACGAGATGATAAAGAACAAAGAATGAAGCGTCCCCTTCTCCTTTTCCCGCCTTTTCAGCCCAACTCAGACCGCTACAATAGTTTTACATTTTTATACATTTTTCAGCAAAACAAAGCAGTTTTTCTGAATAAATGTCGACACTAACAAATCAACAAATTAATTATTTATGCATCAGTTCTTTTGGTGTTCATTTTCTCTGATAAACTGTTTTGTTTTTGCTGCAGATTTCCGGATGTCAACGAACGCACAAGGCGCAGAAACTCTCGTCAGCTCTGGATTCTGTCAATCAACCTGTTTGTTTGGGGGTTTTAGGGAAATATAGGGAGGGGGGCTGCTGTATGAGACAGAATTAAGGTGTGTAGATCAATTAATAAATCAAAAATAAAAATAATAATAATAATAATATTTGTGGAGTGTTTTCTTCTACTGTTTTTGTTGTTAACATGAAACAAAGAGACTTGAATCATAAAGTCTTGGCATCTCCATGCGGGAGATAACGAGAAAACGATCCAAAACTGGAAGCTTACCATGGTCAGCTTCCGTAGAAATCAAGATATTCCTTTATATGAAAAATACTCAAGATAACAATATAAACAAAGTGCATTCTGGTGTATCTTGAAAAAACAAAAAATTATATTTAAAAAAAGTAAGAGAAGCAGTGAATGTCAGAATCTACAACTATAAATTCTGTTCGTGCTGCTATAACCTCCTCTCTCTGGATAAAGACGCAGCGGTGGCGTCAATGCCGTCAAACTTCACACAGTATCCATGCTCCTCTCCTCCTGCGCACTCGTGGAACCTCTTCTCCGTGCTCGTGGGAGTATTCTTACGCTCCTAAAACTAGTTCTTCCCCCTCGTGGAGGACTGTGCGCTCACGGAACTCATTAAACAAAACAAACAAACAAAAAAAAAAAAAAAAGAAATACTATTTTCTCCAAAACTTAATTTCTGCAACTCTAAATGCTTTTCAGTATCTTGTGTGGTCCCCACGAGCTTGTATGCATGCTTGACAACATTGCAGCACGTTCCTAATGAAACAATGAATGGTGTCTTATGGCATTTCCTCCCAGATCTGTGTGAGGGCATCCCTGAGCTGTTGTACAGTCTGAGGAGTAACCTGGCCGCGCCTAATGGACCCAAACATAATGTCCCAGAGATGTTCTATTGGGTTTAAGTCAGGGGATGGTGAAGGCCATTCAATTGTTTCAATTCCTTCATCCTCCAGGTTCTGCCTGCAGACTCTTGCCACGTGAGGCCGGGCATTGTCGTGCATTAGGAGGAAACCAGGACCTACTGCACCAGCGTAGGGTCTGACAATGGGTGGAAGGATTTCATCTGGATACCTTATGGCAGTCAGAGCACCATTTCCTAGGCAGTAGAGGTCTGTGCGTCCCTCCATGGATATGCCTCCCCAGACCATCACTGACCCACCACCAAACCTGTCATGTTGAACCACGTTGCAGGCAGCAGAACGTTCTCCTTGTCTTCTCCAGACTCTTTCACGTCTATCACAGGTGCTCAGGGTGAACCTGCTCTCGTCTGTGAAAAGTACAGGGCGCCAGTGGTGGACTTGCTAATTCTGGTGTTCTTGAGCAAATGCCAGTGGAGCTCCACGGTGCTGGGCAGTGAGCACAGGGCCCACTACAGGACGTGGGGCCCTCAGACCACCTTCATGAAGTCTGTTCCTGATTGTTTGTGTAGAGACATTCACACCAGTGGCCCTCTGGAGGTCATTCTGTAGGGCACGAGCAGTGCTCAGCCTGTTCCTCCTTGCACAAAGGAGCAGGTATGGGTCCTGCTGAGGGGTTGAGGACCTTCTACAACCCTGTCCAGCTCTCCCAGAATAACCAGCAGTCTCCTGAAATCTCCTCCATGTTCTGGAGATTGTGCTGGGAGACACATTAAACCTTCTTGCTGCAGCACGTGTGGATGTGCCATCCTGGAGAAGTTGGACAACCTGTGCAACTTCTGTAGGGTTAAGGAATCTCCTCATACTGCCAGTAGAGAGAATTACACAAGACAAAATCAGCACGAGTGGAAAACCAGCCAAAAAGATCAAGAGGGAGAAACTTGAAATGACTCCACATGTAACACCAGTCCTGTTTGGAGGGTTTTCTAATTGTTGCCACTGAAGTGCACCTGTTGTTAATTCCATCAACACCAATACAGCTGAAATTGATGAACGAGGCCCTCAGCTGCTGAACCAACAATAACATTATCAGACAGGTTTCATTCAATTCATGCCAGGCCCAATGAAAGTGTTCCTTTCATTTTTGTGATCAGTATATACCCATAAAATGTTCTCTACAAGTTTCTCTATTTTTAATATTTTTAACTTTTGACAATAGCACATTCCAGTTCCTTTCAAAATAAAGCACATCCTGTGTTCAATCAGATCCTCCAGCTGCAGCAGATTCACTTTAATTAAAATGCAGGAAACAAAAGATTCTCTATCATTATTACTTTTGTTTTTCTCCTTTTACAAGTGAATCAAACATGACAACATTAGTGTAGAATCTAAAATATTTAAAATCTATTCATGTAAATGCAATAAGATAATATCACTCTGATTATAAACCACTTTGACAGTAGATTAAACCTTTTATCATCATTTTAATCAGTTAAGCCTACCTGACATGTCAAAAATCTAAACATAATTTAATTAATTAGTTGACGTTGAAGTTTTCTTCAAAGCCAAAGAGCCGCAATGGAGGAATAAAAGAGCTGCACGCGGCTCCGGGGCCTCCAGTTGCAGAACTGCGTAAGCTTAACCGTGGCTGATGATCTGTACGGACCTCAGATCAGTCATGATGCATTGCAGCCCTAATACTAATCAAGTTGCATATCAGTGTAAAGCCACTTTTCTTCACTTTAGAATCCGCTGGAATTTTTTTTATCGTGTAAATGGCTAGCACAGAGATACAGTTGTGAAACAGATCATCTTCAACCATTAAATGGAGTTGTGGACATATTTAGTCTGCTGGATGATTCACGTCACATTCAGTGAGCTGACAGCTGTGTCTGCAGCGACAGCGGGATGACACACAGCTGCTGACTGACTGACTGTCATCCTATAGAAACGTCTGCCATATGTTTAGCCACAGCTGCATGAGTTAGTGGAGCGAGTACACTTTTAGCACACAGATCAGTCGTTTCCCCCCTGACGGGATGCGTGGTCTGACCTTTTCCTCGGTGGAGACGGTGAGCTTGTCGCTGGCGATGAGGCTGCACACCTGCTGCAGGGACAGGCTCAGGAACTCCTCCCCCTGGACCACCTCGCTGAAGTGCTGCTCTGAGGGACCAACGGGCAGCGTTACACACACGCCCTCATCCAGAAGGAGGGGAGGAGCTCCCAGCTTACCGGCATATGCATCGGCCTGGCTGAGCAGCTGCGTGCACGTGTGCAGGTCGGCGAAGGCTCTGATGCCCAGACAGTTGCTGGGGTGAAGCTGCGTCTGCAGGAACTCGCAGCAAACCTGACGGACGTCCATCAGCTGGAGGAGGCTGGCAGCTGGAAGCAGCACCTGGAAAAAGAAACGAGCAAAGACTTTAAATCAGTCGGTTCCAGTTCAGAGCTGCGCATGTACATGCAACCAATGAAACCAAGCGCAACACTGCATCAACGAAAACAGACATTTATTGTTTACAGACGGTTAGGTTTGAGTGTTTAAACAGCAGCAAGGTGCAGAATTAGAGTCAGAAACAGACGTTTACTTGATAGTCCTCAACATAAAACCCTGCAGAGAAGCTGGACTGTCTTTGAAGGATCAACGGCCTTCTTTTGTTTAAACTGGGGCCTGTTTCAAGAAGTTTTTGTTGAAACTCTGAGTTAATGAACTCTGAATAAGGAAAAATAAGTTTCTGGTTTCAGAAACTGAGATAACTTAAACCCGTGAGAGTGGGAAAAACCAAACCCATTTCACAAAGCGGGTTACGCTGAACTCAGAGTCCATCACTATAGCAACTGACTCTGTGAACCTAACCTGGTCTGGAGCAGGTTCCTTCAGGAAAATCAGCGTTCCTTGCGGGCTCCGCCCCTTCTTAAAGTGAAGGATGTTCAAATAGAACTTCCTCATTCATATTTTGAGAACATTCACATTAGAAACTGCATGTTTCCGATAGATTCATAGAGGATACGAGAAGGCTGGATTAATCCGGAGGGAATGTCATTTACGTCTGGAGAGGATTTTGAGACTACGAGTCGATTGCCTGGCGTTTTCCAATTCATTTTTATTTGAACGATTCTGTTTTTTCTGTATTTGATCATGACATTCACAATTTCATCTGCCCACACATCATACACGCCACCCATCGTGGCTGTGCTCAAACATCAGAGCAGATGCTTTGTGTTGCATTACAATTTTTGCAAATTGTAGTTTCAGGGGATGTGGAGCACATCAATAAGGCCACTGTTTGCAGAATCGTCAGGAAAGTGAGCCCCGTGCTCAAGCACTTTTTACCCATTTTTGTTGTTTTTCCAGGGCACAAACCCCTCAGAGTGATTTAGAGGAGTGAAAGGTTAGTGTTTGATACATTTTAGAAAAGTATTTTGAATAACAAATTAGTTACTCTGTATTGTATGTAATGTAATGTATTGTACTCGCACCTGATTTTGAGTTAATCACTCAGAGTTGATTGAAAAAACTCTTTTCAGCTTTTCTGAAACAGAAAACTCTGAGGTTGCGAACTCTGGGTCAGTCAACTCTGAGTGCAGGTTTAAACTCTGAATTTGCTAAACCTGCTTCTTGAAATAGGCCTGTGATGTCATCATATTGTATAACTAACAGCCCACAAATAAAACAGATCTCTGGGGGCAGAGGGTTTAGTGTCAACAGTTTTTTTAAGAAAAATCCATCGACTGTAAACGAGAACTGGACTGTGTGACCCCTCCCCTCTGGCATTCCAAACAGGAAGTACCTGCTAGTTCGCAGAACCCAAAATCCAACAGACTTCTATAGAGAAATTAACAAATTATTACTCAGTTATTCTATTAGACAGAATAACGAGTTTGCTCCAATATTTTTTTACATCTTCTAAACAATCCTGTGATATTTTTCTTCTGTAGTCAAAGTTATTCAAGTTATAAACTGACCAATCAGATGACTCAAAAAAAGTCTCAGTTCTAATGTTTGAAACGTTTAACAGATTTCATGTTTTTTTCACTTTCGAGTAGTAGGGGTGTGGCCTTCCAACAAGCTCTCTCCTGATTAGTGGGAGTGGTTTCCATAGAAACGGTTAGGCTCAGACTGATTACCGCCTATTGAGCTAATTTCTGATTAGTGACATCATCTGGCTTCAACATGGCGGCAACCGTATTGCAAAAAAATGGCGACGGAATTGACTTAATTTGGTTGTAGCTGTAAAGTGAGTTATTTTCTATGGGTATTGCCACACTCACTCAATCCAGTTCTCATTTACAGTTAATTGGACTTCATCCGAGTGAGTGAACTGACGAGCTGCACTTAAGCCTGGGATCTTCTCAGAGGTATCAAACCAGCAGAAGCTCCATCACAGCAGACACACATGATCACAAGGAACAGGCAGAATAAAGCCCCCTCACTTCAGCAACAACAACAATAAAAGCAGTCCAAATGTTGTGACATATGCGGGGAGGCCAATCAGCCAGGCTCCCTGCTAACAACGGCAGGATTTCCCGGCTCTTCCTACACACGTTTCCGGCTCTAATAATGGGAGGAAGTTTCCCGCCTGCAGCTGCACCCAACTGAGCTGTGAGCTGAGGAATGAAGGCCTCGCTCATGTGGGCTCACAGTCACCTCACACGCTAAACATCTGCTCACCGCGTCCTTTCAGACATTCAGAACTCAAACCTTTAGCCTTCTGCACCGCTCCATACAGAAAACCAACTTCAGAAGCCCTGCTTTTAAAAAACTGGACTGACTTTTCAATAAAGTTGACTTTATCAGATGTAATTTTTAAGGAAAAAATTAAGGAAAAAACAACAATCTGTTAGTTTTCTAAGTATAAATAAAGAAGAAATGAAGAAACCTGACTATGTGAGGAATGGTAAGATACATAAAGCTTATCTATCTGTGATTTTTATTCCAATCAGTCATTCTACTCAAGTCCAGAGGATTTAAGTGTTACTTTCAGATCATCAAACTAATCTAAAATTTAGACAAAGATAACACACGAAATGTACGTTTTTTAATGGAAAAACTCCAAAACAACAAATCTGAGACCCAGACTCCCTCTAATCAAGAAATCAATTAACCAGGAAGAGCCTGACAAAGTCAAGTAGACCTAAAAACATCTTTCCAAGCTGAAATTCATAAACAAACGAGAAAAATAGAACTGAGGTACAAAACAAAAAAAAAGAAGAGGAAAAGTACAACTGAGAAAAGGTTGTGGTGTCAGAAGTGGAACTTTTTGCTTGGAACAGCAAAGATCTGCTGGATGGAGGAAAGTCCTCCATCTGTTCCTGACTAAAACAATAGTTCAAAACTAAAGATGCTGCAATTCTTCATGAATCGATAATAAATCGATTCAAACTCGTCAACATTTTCATCGTTGCAGAAAATTAAATAATCAGTTTGTCTCTGCCGGTGCGAGACAGAAATGCAGAGAAGATGACATTTCTCCATGCAGGCTCAGTGTGAGTGAGCACGTAACAGACACGTTGCGTGCTCTTCAGCTGCGCTCCCCTCCTAGGAAATTCTCACAGCTCCTTCGGATTTAAAAGTTACACATAACTCAGTCCCTCCAGGATTCGGGTATTGCAAATATTAACGCAAATTCAAGTGAAGCCAATATTTGTTCCTCACCATCCAATTTTCACCGTAACTTTACCTCAACTTTAAAGTGAAAATCCTGTTTTTGAGTTTTTAACATATCTGTGTGGCATTTTTCTTATGAAAGAGAACAAATGTAATAAGAAATCCTTTCGCTTTTGCATTCCGAGTATTTCTCCTTTAAATCAGTGTCAATCAAACTGTCGCAGAAAATCTCTGTTTAAATTAATGAGCTGTTAATACGTCACAACAGTTCTGCTGCACTCCTCATCTGGCCCAGCTAGCGTGTCTAGTTCAGGTGCTGGAAGAGAAGATGGTATCTTCACTTTGACCACAGTCAAATGAACCGCCATTTACATTTCTGTGGTCAAATCAGTTGACACTAGATTTTTTGTGTGAGTTTCATACAGTACTTACAGTAGCAAAGCTGAGAACGCTGGAAAATCTCAGCGAGACTCCACAAACCACAGAAATACGAATGGCGGATCATTTGACTGCAGCTGTAAAGGATTGTAAATTAGTGAAAGTTCAGTCCACGAAGCTCTTCACTTCCTCGTCCAAGCTGACACCCAGCTCAAAACGATACTGCTGTAGCAGCGGTGAGGATTTACGTTAGCAAGACAGAGTTATCATAATCGGGGGGGGGGCTAAAGGTCTACTAAAGGCAGATATATATGGTATGTGCATCCATCTTTGAAGAAATTTGTATGCTGTTTATTTTAATGGGAGAAACGAAGAAAAGACTCTAGGATGGCGTCTAGAAATGGGCGGCAGGCACACGCAGCGGCGGGCGGAGCCTCAGGAATCGAGTCGTTTTACTTCCTAGTAGGAAAAAACTCACAAAAAATAACTAATATTTCATAAATAATTTGTTTTCTAGTGTTCCAAATGTAATATATGGATATAGTTTATTTTGAAAGGCTTAAGAAAATCATGGTATGGCCCCTTTAAAATATCTGTAATTCATTGTGTTAGGCAAAAAAACAAACAAAAAAAAATGGGAAAAAAAATCAAAATTGTCACTTTAAAACCGGGAATCGAATTGAATCATGACTTGACCGAATTGGCGCATCCATATTTGAAACACAGCAACAAGTCCACCTGAAGTCCATTCAAATTTTCAGCATTTACTTAACCCTTTAATGTTGGAGCTCCATTGTTTATGTTGATGATGTATGTATGATTTACTGTAATGTTTTAATGTAATGTTGTTAGCACGATCAAACGGAATTTCAGCAGATTCTGAAGGAGAAAAGCGCCGCAAGCTTTTTAGAACCTGCTGGAATTATGTTGATCGTGTTAATGGTTGACAGATCACAACCAACCTGCAAAGTTTGATGGGTCAGAAGCTCTGTCAACTGATGAAAACATCCCAGATTGTCTAATATTTTAAGAGTCTGTAAACACTCAGCATCACCTGAACGTCGTCTTCAGTGACCTCGATCTCCGCCGTGTAAATGTAGTCGATCAGCTTCCTCAGGGTGTGTCCATCCACGTCTCTGATCTCCACCTGATGGGCTCTGCTCTCACTCATGTCACCTGCATGCATACACACGATTAGCAGAGCCTCACAACACAAACGCACAACCTCGGCGTGTCAGCACCTGTGAACATGGCGCAGAAGTAGGGGCTACAGGAGGCCAGGACCACCCTGTGAGCTGGCACCTCTACACTCCCCGCCACCAGCTGGACGTCACACAGCGTCTTTTTGCTAAAGAGAGCAGAAAACAAACTTTACAAGATTGGAATATTATTGTGTTTACAGTCAAATCTGCTGTACTTTTTATTAAATTCTGCCTGTTATAGAAGAGCTAAAACTGCAGCAGAAGGATAATGTGGCTGAACTGCATAGTTGTTCCCACCTTAGTTTTTTTCTCTCAAAGTGCATCACTTATAGCCTCCCTGCTGAAACAGCGGCTTCAAAGCTGGTGTAAAAGCGACAGTAAACCCAGGACGGACAGGAACACACCTCCTGAGCTCGTTCATCAGCTGGAAAGCTTTCCTCATGTGCATCTGGTTGAAGGTCTGCGTCCCCCTCCTCCCCATGTCATCCTCTGAATCCGTGGTGCAGGCTGGACACGGTGAAGCCGGCATGGCCACCAAACTGGAAGGTGTTGAAATAGAAGAAGATCACCAAGTTAGAATTTGGATTTTTTTTTTAAAAGATTTCAATTCCGTTACTCATTTTTTGGCGTTCACTGAGATGCTCTTCTTGTTGGAACCCTGTACTGTCAGGGCACAGGCATGAAGGGTCTTCCCAAAAGACCCACACTAGATAAAGCTCATTGGAAAGCCTGGGAAGTGAACCCAAATTTCCTGTGAGCCAGTTTGAAATTCAGCCAGCTGAGCCTGATGTAAAGGTTTCACTGCTGATGTCAGATTTTATTTTACTTCATTTGTTTTCTGCAGGTTTCTTAGAATGTATTTTAAATAGTTGCATTCATTTGGCTTCAGCTCACAGGAAGAAACTAAATGGATTTAAGCAGAAGCAAAAACGCCCCTAATAGAAAATGTTTCAACATCCTAAACATGATGAGTTAGCTCAGGGTTCTCAAACTCAAAATATTTTGGGGCCACTGAAGGGAGATTCTGGCCGAGTCTGGGCTGTATGGGGTTCCATTTGTGTCAAAAATATGTTTTTGCGATCATTGTTTATGTCAACTGAATAAGTTTATTGAACATTTGTTCAATAAACCGCCAGTTTGAGACCCCTGCTTTAAATTAAGCGAAGTCGTGTGACCATATTTAAGGTTTGAATTGACTTATTGTGGAATAATATTCCTGCCTTTTTATTATTCGTAATTATGTTAAAAAGTTAGGGTTTTAAAGTCTTTAAAAATTGGCATTCTGCTAGCTTTTTAGACTATTTTGGCATTTATTAAAATGTTTTAGGCTGTTTTGGAGTTCACTAATATTCTAGCTACATGCTAGCTGTTTTGGCTAATTTAGGCTTTTTTAAAGTTTTTCAGGCTGTTTGGGAGTTTAGCTTATATGTACATGCCAACTGTTTTGGTTAATTTAGGCTTTTTTTCTATGTTTTTAGGTTGTTTTGAAGTTTATCATTTTTTTTCTTTTTAGTTTTTTAGGCGAATTTAACATTTAGCCAATATTCTAGCTGGCTATCAGCTTCAGCATTTTCAGCTGTTAGCGTCAGCGTTTTTAACTATCAATTTCAGCATCTTCAGTGACGAAATTCAGCTTACAGCATTCTCACTAGTATTATCGCAGGTAATATATCTAGTTCTTCGTGTGTTAAAAGTTATGGTTTAAAAGTTTTAAAATGTACTTTTAGTGTGTTTAATAAATGTTTATCCTGTTTAGCCCGCGGCCTAAGGTGTATTTAGGATTTTGACCTCTTTTGTGATTGAGTTTGACTCCCCTGCCATACAGTGTGGTGGAATGTTCTAATTATGTTCTCTTAGGATTATTTTGAAGAAGGAAAACAAACGACTACAGGAAACTAAAATCTGAATGGATTTGACATGAATTCTTGTTTACCTCAATCCAAATGGTGTCTTCCACTATTGATTATAATATTTCACCCTGAAATTATTTTAAGCCGATTTGACATGAATGCCATACGTCGAGTAATAATGTGAAGTAATAGATTACTTTTGAACACATAGTCTGTACTGTGTTATAGTTTTGGAGTCTGTCCTTCTAAGCCAGATTTCAGAGATATTTGGAGAAGAATGGAGAAGGAGGAACAGCTAAACCCCTGAAATGACAAAACATGTATGTTTGCAGTTTAACATTTAATTTCTATTCAGGGTGCATTTTGTGATACAACTTTCCACTAAAAATAATTGATAGGAGGGTTATTATTTCAGACACTCTATTGATGTGTGATTTCAACCTTTTGGGTCGAAAATGTCCATTTCCAAACTGAATTTATTTTATTACAAAGCTGTGCTTTAAAGTGATTAGCTTCGAGCGTCGCTAATCATTCAACTTATCTGCTAACAGAAGCTCTGGAAAGCTATCGTTAACTGCTATAAGTTCGGCTGTATCACTACATGGAAATAATTAACAAAAACCTATTTCTGTTTTTATCTACAGTATAACACTTTGGGGAGTGTTGGCTGAGGTTAGTAACTTCACTTCGAACGGCATCACCTGAGCAAAGCTAGCTAACTAATCGCAGCTAACCAGGGCTAGCTTAAGTTCCCGTCAATTCTCACTGAATAAAGGGGTCGAAAGTGCGGACACGGGGTTCAGAGACTGAAGAGCAGGTGAAGACATAGCACTACACACAGTTTAGGAAAGTAATCCCTGCTGGAGAGCCAACTCACCCCGACGACACATCGTCCATCCTCCCGGAGTCAGATACCACAGCAGGCATGAGAGCAGCCAGGGCATCCACACAAAGATCGTGTATCTGAGCGATGGATCACAACGTTCTACACAATCTTTAAATTTGGACTGTTTGTAAACAATCCACATGCATTGTATAGTAAAATGTTAATATTCTCGCTGCGTTTTCAGACTTAAAAACTAAACTTGATAACTATAGTTTCCTACCTGCCAGAACAAGACTTTGGCTGTTTTTAACATAAATGTGATGCATGTCTGCCCTTTTTTTTTTTTCTGTAATAAACAATCCTACATTGGCCAACGTGGTGACATTCACAATCATTTGCATTTTCCCTTTCCTCTCTTGACTTATAAAATGAATACGAGTTCGCAGCTTTCTTTCATAAACACCCTAAACTTGTATTTTCAATTGTTTAAAAATTATTTTATTAAACTTTGGAGGAAAAATGTGTTTTTATGCAACTTGCTTTTAATTAAATTATTACCATAGGTAGAACTAATTATGTTTAATTATTTCCATTAACAGCTGTATTGTTACTTCTTCTGATACAAATAAAATAAAACATCAGAATTAAAATAAGGGTATTTGGTGATTTTCAATATTTAAGACACAAGTAAAAATAAATAACGATAAAGAAAAAAACGAAGGGTTTCATTAAAAAAGGATATAACTTCAAAAGGGAAAATACTTAAAATCATTATGTAAATTATAAAATAATTTTATCGTTAAAACACTTTTTGTAAAAAGTGTGAGCAGTTTAATATGCTGTTGACATTGATAATAAAAATTCTCAAACCTTTGTTTAAAATGCAGTAATCAAAGTGACCTGACCTGAATATGTTTAGTTTAATTTACCCAGAAGGCATCTCGCCATGAAATGGCGGGCGAGGGCTTTCTCCATGGAAAAGCTGCCTCCTGGTGGCAGGCAGCGGGATTGCATAGCTTTCAAAGGCTCAAACAATAAGAATGAATGAGAACTCCCAAGAATAAGTGTGTGAAACATTAAAAACTTTAATAAAATCAGAATAAAAACAAAGGGGTGAACTGAAAACATCGACTTCAAATTTTGTTTTAATCTAAACAAAACATTGTAATAGAATGGCAAGAAAAGATGGGGAAGAAAAAGTAAATTACACTCAAAATTCAGTGACGTTTTCAGAAAAATTTTGTTGCCACAAAAATATTAAGATGAAGAAAAAAAACTCAAGCATTAATCTAGAACCGTGCTACTAGACACTGCCTCCGATTTCTCTTTGAACCCTGAGTTTATGATGCAAACAGAACAGATAACTGATCCGGCCGGACAGAGAGACGAGCTGCGAAGCGGGACTGTCAACGATTACAGCTTTACAAATGGGTCAAAACGAGAAAATTCTGTTTAAAAACACAACAAAAATACAGCTGACATTTCTTAGTAGTAGTAAGGTCCATAATGTACGGGGGCGGCAGATCTGGGTCAGTCACTTGAAAGGGGCGCAGCTCGTGATGCAACTACACAGAGACCGCCCGCCCCCGCAAGGTATTGTGTGATGTGTGGAAATTCAAGTCCGTATCGATTGACCCCCCAGTGAAATCTCAGCATGTTGTGGGGGCTCTAATACCCGCCGCCGTATCCGCCACCCCGGCCGTAGCCCCCACCTCCACCTCTGTACGGAGCTCCGCTCCGGTAGGAGTAGCTCCCCCCTTTCATCGCTCCATAGCTCGACTGCTGCTGTCCGTACCCGTGCCCGAACTCCCCGTTGCTGTACCCAGAGCCCATCTGGTTGTCGTAGTCGTCGTATCCTCCGTAGCCGCCGCCGCCGCCGTAGCCCCCGCTGCCGTTGTAGCCGTAGCCGTACCCGCCTTCATAGCCGCCGCCGCCGTACCCCCCACCGTAGCTTCCGCCATAGCCGCCGCCTCCTCTGCCGCCGCCGTAGCTCTGCCCGCCTCTGCCCCGGCCCCGTCCGCGGCCGACGGTGGAGATCTCCTGCTTGGTGAGGGCTTTCTTCACCTCCACCTTGTTCCCGCTGATGGTGTGGTATTTGGCGAGCGCCGCCTTGGTGGCGGAGTCAGTGTCCTCGAAGTAGACAAAGCCGAAGCCTCGCTTTCTGCCGGTCTGCTTGTCGGAGATGATCTCGGACTTCTCCACCCGGCCGAACTGAGAAAAATACTCGGTGAGGTTCTCGGCCTCCACGTGGTCTTTCACACCGCCGACAAAAATCTTCTTGACGTTGGCGACGATGTCTGGGTTGTTCGCATCCTCCCGGGAGATGGCCCTCTTCAGTTCCACGTTGTTCCCTTCTACAACATGTGGCTTAGCCGCCATTGCCGCGTCGGCCTCCTCTGGCGCGGAGTAGGTGATGAAGCCGAAACAACGGGACCTGCCGAGCTGCTGGTTCATCACCACAACACAGTCCGTGAGCGCGCCATACTGCTCGAAGTACCCGCGGAGACCTTCATCCGTGGTCTCCACGTTCAGTCCTCCAACAAAAAGCTTGCAAAGTTTCGAAGACATGACTGATTCTCTTCTCAGGACGGTGGCGGACTGAGCCTTCCCTCTCCTTCAATGAACTACGTCATTACGTACAGTCTTGCTGGCGTCCGACGTAGACCGTCCTGATTGGTCGACTTGAAAGGGAAAAAAAAAAAAAGCCACACTCACGCGGGAGCGAGATGATAAAGGAGGGATTCTTCTCATTTCTAGTAATTTTCACATATAGTTTATATGTCAAATACTTTAACTTTGCTTTTTAAAAAATCACAATGAAACACTTTGTCCAACACAAGCATTTTCACTTGTTTTGCCATTTAAAAGTCTAACCGGTTTGTGTAGGAAAATAAAATGCAAACCTCCAAAGCTAACCTCCTGCTACATGCAAGTCCAACATGACTTTAAAGAAGCACAAGCATGCCTAGCAGTTTTATTAAATACTTGGTTCCACAGCACACACTAATAATCTGGTTGTTTTTAAGTCCTGCTTCGTTGAAAACTGACAAGTACAGATATGTCGAGCTGCAGTAAATCACTAGTCAGTTACAGAAGGAATGCAGCAAATCGAGCTTTATATTTGGCACCAATATTTAAAACGACTTCAGATTAAACTAAAACTAAACATAAAGATTCGACTGTTCACTAGTACAAGTTGAGGAAAAACTAAAACTGATCATCTAAAAAATATTTTGTCACGTACCAAAACTCTCATTTCAAAAGTGCCATTTAAAAACAAAAACACTATATGCATCAATTTGCATTAAAGGATGACAATTCTGGTCATTATATATATAAAAAAATAAATAAAACATTCTGAAATGGGGGGGGGAAATATATACCTGAGAAGGTATTGGCACACCCATAAAACTTTTCACAGCTTAAAAAAAAAAACTTTGAGGTTTTCATAATAATTCCAACTATCACTTCATATTATTTTTATATTAATCAACCCCAAGTCTTGAACCCCATATATAAAATACACAATAACAATTTTTCTTCTAAAACAAGTTTATTTTTTTGCAATTCCAGATTCATGATTTCATTGTGTTATCCTGAAAGCATGCAAACCTGTAAGGCATGTGCAATAATACAATGTGCATGGATTTCTTTATCCTTGATAAAAAAAGGAATTGTCCAGTCGCCCGTTAATCTGACGAGAGATATTGGAAGTCCGCCAGTGAAGACTTCCTGCAGAGTCGGTCTAATAACAGTAACAACCCCCAGGGATTTCTCAGAAATCACTACGATTGGAAAAAGGAAAAAAAAAAAGTTAGTGCTTCATCTCCACCCATTTACAAATTTCATTCTTTGGAAAAAGTATTCACCTTAGAGGCAAAAGCACAAACATGTTTGTCCCCATCAGCAAGGAGATCCACCTCCATCGCTTTCAGGGTGACGTCCTCACTTCCAGGTTACAGAAGCAACCTGGAGGAAATGAGAAGACACAAATGAGATACAGGAAGACATTTGATTTTAAAAAGATACAACAACCTATTGTTTCATATTAGAAAATTTAGGAGCAAAATTGCATCCCATTCCACCCCAAAAACATTAAAGCCACCAATTCTCATAAGATTAGCTACAAGAAATCGCACGAGTTAAAATGATGGCAATCTTGCGCACCATGTCAAAGATACGCCATACATGGTTGACCAACACAGAGTGAAGACAGGTTGATTTTACATACCTAGTTGGCTGGATGTGGATTTCCTAAAGAGATATTTCAGACTTCTATCACAATCGACCCCAGGTAATCAACAGGGTCCTGCTGTAGCCTACAAACAAACTGCTACGGCTATTTTGGCTGGGATAGCCTACTGGTAAGAACACCTAAATATAGGAATAATCAAAGATAAATAACAGAGCCCTCATGTCCACATAATCAGTGTAAATAAATGAATCATTTGTAGTTACCTACAAAAAAAATATGTTATATATGTATATAAAATAAAGTCACACCCTATGAAGCCTACATGCATCGGCTCTGGGTAGACTACAACCATTTCACCCACCTGAAAGTAAGGCATTAAACTGGTAATGCTTCCATGTAACTAAACAAGACGGCGTCTTATAACCTGTGAATAAACTGTGGGAAGCCTGGTTAAAGAAGTAAGATAACTAAGCTAAGTGGTATAACGTTTTATTTAAAATGAACATACATAAGCATACCAAAGTGTTCCAACAATGTTTGTTCTCCAGACATGAGGGATTACAATATACATTAGGTACTGCTACAGGTAATAAAGATGAACATTAAGACTGAAACTATACGTGTGGAGTTTACATTTGGATGAAGAAAACAGGGAGGCTAGACCTTTAAGGATCACGTGTCGCCGTCGCTGAAAGACCAAAGAAATCATACACAATCGATGTCCAGTATAACATGTCTAATAAGAAAATCAAACATTTTTTATCGTCACACAATGAATATTCACACTAACTTTACTGCTGGAAGAAAAAAAAAATCCAACTTCTTAAAAATGCAAGTATTAAAAATAATCAGGGAAAACAATCCTACATCGAAGGTTTTAACACGAGTGAACGCAAATAAAAAAAGAAAACAAAAAAAAATATATTCCAACTCTACTCGACAACCACACGCTGCTTGTGTGGATTCATAAAAGAAGGGGTCCTGTACTGTAAATCTTCGTGGTTTTGTGTGTCCTAGTTGAACGAAACAACCTCTGTTCGTTTTTAAATCAGGTGTTCTGGGACGTGACCTTCCTACCTGTTCAGGGCTTTGGAGGTCTTCTTTAAGTATAGGGGATCTTTTTGTCCTTATCGTCTGCCGTAGTTGGGATTGACGGCAGAATTTCCGTTATTTTGCTTTCAAAACCTTGTTGGGGTGGTTCATTCGTGGTGGGAAGTGGGGTTGTTTCTCTCCGATGCAGCTCTGGGCCTAGTAGCCGCCGCCATATCCTCCCCTGGAGTAGCCCCCGCCGCCCCCGCCTCTGGTGTAGGGAGCGGAGCTTCTCTGGCCGCCGAAGGGCCCTTTCATCGGGCCGTAACCAGAGGAGTGCTGGCCATAGCCGCTACCAAAGTCGTTGTAGCCATTCCCGCCTCCGTAACCACTCCCCTGGTCGGAATAGCCGCCTCCGTATGGGCTGCCGTAACCCCCGTAACCGCCATATCCTCCGCCATTTCCATAGCCGTAGTTTCCGCCATAATCCCTGCCGCCGTAGCCATTTTGGTTTCCCCTCATGCCTCGGCCTGGTCTGCCTCTCGGCGCCATTCCGGTTCTGTTGGCTGCCTGCATCTCTTGTTTCGTCAGAGCTTTCTTTACCTCTACTTTGTGTCCATTGACCGTGTGGAACTTCACAACAACGGCCTTGTCTGCCGAATCGTGGTCTGTGAAGTACACAAAGCCGAACCCTCTTTTCTTTCCGGTCTCCTTCTCTGAGATGACTTCAGACTTCTCAACCTGGCCGTACTGGGAGAAGTAGTCGGTGAGGTGGTCTTCTTCGATGTCGTCTTTCAAACCCCCGACGAAGATTTTCTTCACCTTAGCAAGAGCTTCGGGCCTGTTGGCGTCTTCTCTTGCAACAGCTCTCTTAACCTCGACCGCGTTACCGTCGACCGTGTGCGGCCTTGCAGCCATGGCTGCGTCGGCCTCCTCCGGCGTAGAGTAGGTCACAAAGCCGAAGCAGCGAGACCTCTGCAGCTGCTTGTTCACGACGACGACGCAGTCGGTGAGGGTCCCGAACTGCTCGAAGTGCTTGCGCAGCCCATCGTCGTCGGTGTCCACGTTGAGCCCACCGACGAAAAGTTTGCAGAGCTGGTCGGTCATTTTTCTTAGAAAATGGCAAGATGACTGTCGTTGTCTGAATTCAACAAAGCAGCGATCTCAAGATGGCGGAGGGAGAGGAAGGTGGCCGTATTTATACGTCACAAGGTGTGACGACATGCGAGCTCGCGCGGCGGCGACGCCTTTTCCGCTTTTCACAGTTAAAGACGGACGAAACCATCTGAACATGTCTGCGTTCGTCCATTTTAATAAAACCAGCTTTGAATAAACACAATTTCCAATCATTAAACCTATAAAATGCGTTTACATTTTTGATAACTATATAAAGCTGTTATATGATTACTTGTGTGGTAATATGGAGGTAAACCAATGATTTGTATGTATTTTTACTATATATTAAGGTTAGTCTGTCATAAGCTAGGTTTTCTTCTAACCACGTGTCTGAACCAATTGGTCCTTTATTTCCCAAACGTCGGTAAACCAAGATGTCAAATTACTAAAGAGAAATAAAACTAACAGTTGTTATATATTTGGCCAAAGTGTACTGAATGTACAGTACTTAAGCATCAAACTTCTGGGCTTTATAAATGCCTTCCGTTTGTGTCCTTTAACCATAAACAAATCGAATTACTATTTCGTGCATCTACTTTAAAGACCCACTCCAGTGAAAATGATGGTAGCGTGTTCTTGAACAATTTTTTATCATAATGAAGGACAAGTAGGTAAATAAAAAAAAAAGCTTAAAACTGCATTTCTGAGTATTGCTTTGTTCGAATCAGGGGCAGACAAAAATAAGTCAGTTTGAAAAATATTGCATTTGTGGTAAAGAAAATACACTGAGTGGGCTTCAAGCTCAACTTTGATGCATCCACTTGCAAACAAATAGATCCACGAATGTCTTTATTTGCCTGCTCTGAGCTGGTATCTGGCTCAAAACTGTACGAATGGGCTCCAACATTGCTCCCCAGTCTTGTGTATAATGGATCCGGCTGGGACTGTGGAGGGCTGTAAGCTGTTGGGAGAGTGGGTAACCAGAAAAATGTCAGGAAGCAGGAGCAGGCTTACCTCTCACCAACAGTCCTGGTCACAACAGACGAGAAATTCTAATGAACTCCTGCCGCTCTTCAGAAACTAGGACTTAGAAAACAGCTGGAGATTTAACTGAAAATGATATAATCCCAATTAAAAGACCACTGGGAACCCTTTTATAACAGATCAAAAGATGATCTGTGTTGGATATAAATGTTGAATATTTGTGTCACATTCCTCTTGCTATATATTACATAGCTGTTAATGTCGCAAAAGTTATTTTTGATGACCTTTTAAGCCAAAGCATGAATATTTCTGTCATTTTCTTAAGTTTTTGTACTACACAAACATGGAACTGATTCTTATGTTGAGGCTCTTCTACATAAATAACATCTACATCTTTTTGCATTTAAAAAAATAAAAAAAAAAAAAAAAAAAAAAAAAAAAAAAACATCACACTGTTTAGTATCAATTTAGTTGATTAACCCTCACCGGAGACATAAAACTTGATCCTTGTAGGAAACTACGAATCATGTCAAATTAAGTAATTTGTTGACCTTTCAAGCAACAACAAAAAAACAAAAGCCAAAGTTAAGATCAACAAGTTTTTTTTTATTTTTTTTATTTTGTTTTAGTAAAATCAGAACATTTACCTAAACAGAACTTCAATCCCATCAGTCTTCAATCCTGATAACAAAAGGCCTATGAGATCATGAAAATGTTGATAGTCCATGTGCTTGAACAGATCAAATACCTTCTAGTCACATCTAAAACAGTCTGAAAGAAGACAGCCCAGTATCTGTGTGATAAAAATGGGAGGGGGTGGGAGAACTCGATCACCTAGTGACAAAGGGATGTCGAAGACCTGTAAATGGAGGAAGGGCACTGGATCACAGCTCCACTGTCGGCTCAGAGTACACCTGATCACAGGAGATGGACTCTGGGCTATATTTGATCTTTTTAACACTTAAACCATGTGAGCGATCACATGATGTAGACCTTCTCCGCCTGAGAGAAGTTGAAGACTTCTTTGGTTCTGGGACAAACCACTTTGTCATCTTGGCGAATGGACAGAAGGGACTGGTGGAAAGAAAGGATGGGATCGTTACAGTTGATGGAGTTCAGTGTTCTGCATTTATCGAACACATACTTACATTGTAGCCATAGACATATCCATTAGGCAGCATCATGGGAGGGTTGTTTTCATTCATAACTTCCCCAGAGATCTTACAGACTAGTCTAGAGTTGGCACAGTGAGCCATGGGTAGTGGCTGGGCCAGTTTGTTCAGAGATTTACTGCACACGGGGCAGTCAGGGTTTTTAGAGGTCCCGTCCTCCTTGTAGCATTGACTGACGTGGGCATTAAGGATCACAGTTTACGTCTTTTACAGGATATTGTTTCACCGGAATAAAATAAACATTATATTTGCAGGGTTTGAGAGTTGAAATGATCACATTAATAGGAGATGAATCGCGAAACCAAAGGATACGGTGTCTTGATGGCAGACAGACCAGCCTGGAGGGTGATGGTGAAGACAGAGTTGTTGCCCAGCTGGTGCAGTCTGTAATTGTCATAGCGGAACTGCTGAATCAGCATCTTCCAGCGGGCTGGATCCAACAGATCCTGATGGAACAAGACGGAAGGATACGGTCATTCTCACAAACGAGTATGTATGCCCTGCAAAACCAGAACTGAAAGCATAGACTTCAACACAAACTGTGAGCAAACTCTAAACTTGAGGACGGGATAACAAGAGGTTTGCACGTGTTAAACAGCGGGAATTTTGATCACATACACAAAACTTTTTTAAAGATCACAACAGCCATTAAAATAACAAAAAACAAATAAAAACATTCAGAGATCAAAACAAAATTTCAGAAACAAAAACATGAAAATAAATCAATTTTCCAGAAATAAAACTGAAATGTTAAAACTGAATCAAAAGAGGAAAACATAGACACTATGGGACGGGACTGACCGAATGATGACATTTGTCCATCATGTCAACCGAAACTTATTTAGCTTGAAGTGATACTTGGATGTGCCAAGTACTAATTGTACAACTTTTATTAGTATGTAGACATTAAAGAAGCATTTAAAAAAACTCAAACAATTTACTTTTTGGTTTCTAGAATTTTGTTTTCAATTCTAAAATCTAATACAGTTTTTTATTAGTTTTCTTTTTTAAACTGTCAGAAATTGTGATTTTTAATAAGTTCTTATGTTGGAGTGTTTTTTTTAGTGATTTGCACTTCAAGGCCACCGTACAAAACAAACTAGACACTTTTTTCACTTTTGTCCTTAATATGCAAAAAAAAAAAAAAAAGAGGAAATACAGGAGTATATATGCAAATGTGATTTATGAAACATGGAACGGACTAGTGTTGGATGACTAATATTTATGCTCAACCTGCCTAAATGCTGGATATAACTGAGACCTTACTTACAAATGGCTGCAAAATGATTGACAAACAAACAGCATAGTTTATTAACAGATGCTATGAAGGTTTGTCTAACTCATGTGTCAGAGTCGAGGCCCAGGGGCCGGATCCAGCCCTCTGGGTAATTATATCCGGCCCTCCATATCATTTTATTTAACCATTAATAACGGCCCGATGTTATCTTGCGCTTAGTTTTAACTTATATAATTTTGACAAAATATATTTGTATGGAGAGTACAATATTGAAAGCTATTTAAGGTTTAAATTGATTTAAGCTAGAATGATATTTCTGTCCTAAAAATTGCCATTCTGTTAGCTTTTTGGACTATTTTGGCATTTATAAACATTTTTAGGCTATTTTGGAATTTAGGCAATATTTCAGCTACATGCTAGCTGTTCTGGATAATTTAGGTTTTTTTTTGTTTGTTTTGCAGGATTTTTTTTAGTTTAGCTAATATTTCAGCAACGTGCTAGCTATTTTGGCTAATTTAGGTTTTTTAAAAAGTTTTTTATGGTTGTTTTGGAATAAGGCTAATATTAACACACTACCGGTTTTGGCCAATTTAGGCTTTTTTTTTCATTTTTTAGGCAGTTTTGAAGTTTAGCCAATATTTCAGCAACATGCAAGCTGTTTTTTGCTAATTTCGACTTTTTTCTAAGTTTTTAGACTGTTTTAGAATAAGGCTATTTTTTCCGATACATGCTAGCTGTTTTGGCCAGCAAAAGTTGTTAGATTTATAGGCTAATTTGGCATTTAGCTAACTTTTTAGCTGACCATCAGCTTTAGCCTTTTCAGTCATCAACTTCAGTGATTTCAGCTATTAGCGTCACAATTTTTAACTATCAATTCTTGAATCTTCTGCGGCCAAATTCAGCTTACAGCATTCACACTAGCATTATCACAGGTACTCTGACAGTATATATCTAGGTCATAATTATGTAAAAAAGTTACAGTTCTAAAGTATTAAAAATTTAGATTTAGAGTGTTCGATAAATTTATCCTGTTCGGCCCACAATCTAAGGAGTGTTTTAGATTTTGGCCCCCTGTGCGATTGAGTTTGACACCCCTGCTCAAACTGGATGCACGTTTCTGGTAAAAATATCACCATACAAGAAGACCACTGATGTTACCTTATAAGGAGAGATGTGTGTGTCTGATGGGAAAGCTAGCATGCCCATCACCTGCCGGACCTCATCCAACTGTCCCCCCTCGGCTTGGCTGAAGTGCTTCCGTGCATGTCTGAAACACACAAACCTGTAAATATCAGCCTCAAAGACCCACTCTGATGGTAGTGGTGTGTTTAACATGTTCTTATGCTGTTTTTCTGATGGTAGAGGAAACAATGTTGAGAATCAGGAGGAGATGAAAAAAAACGTCTTTTGAAAAAAAATCTTATTTGTCATGTAGAAAATGCACTGGGACACAAGCTCCCAGCTACGCTCCATTCTGATGCATCCCCTTGCAGACAAATGGATCCTTTGTTTTCCTCGTCTGAGCTGGTATTTGGATCAAACTGTACAGCTGGATACCTACAATATTGCTTGCCGTTTTTGTTGTAGCGATTATGTTAAGTTTGGGGTTCGAAGGGGTTTAAGCTAGCGGGTGAGAATGTAAACAGTTGGTAGGTATCAGCATGGTAGATGTTTTGACAGGCATATCTAGTGTTTAAGGTTTAAAGATTTCTGCTGTTAATGGTTTAAAAAGAGGAAAAGTTAAAAAAAAAAAATTATATATATATATATATATATATATAAATTATATCTATAACCAGTTTAACTAGAAAAGTGCATTACCTCCGAAAATGCATGTGTGAATGCATTTTGCGGAATGTGATTGCTGAAAATGCTGAAGATTTTTGCTTAAAATCAGCACAAAAAACCTAAAAAGTTGCCAAATTAGCCAAAAAAGCTAACACATTGCTAATATGTTAGCTTAACTCAGAATTAGCCCAAAAAACCCCTCAAAAGTTGCCGATTTTGCCAAAAAAGCTAACACGTTGCTAATGTGTTAGCTTGACTGCTAATTAGCCCAAAAAAACCTGAAAAGTTGCCAAATTAGCCAAAAAAGCTAACACGTTGCTAATATACTAGCTTAACCCTGAATTAGCACCAAAAAACCTAAAAAGTTGCCAAATTAGCCAAAAATGCTAACACGTTGCTAATATGTTAGCTTACCTCCAAATTAGCCCAAAAAAAACCCTCAAAAGGTGCCAAATTAACCGAAAAAGCATAAGTGCAGAAAGTTTTATAACGATTTGAAAAATGTTCCCATTGACTTAACATAGGGCTAAAAATTAGCATAAATTGTGAAAAATCGCAAAAACCGTAAAATTTGCGAAAACCAAAAATACAAGCAGTAATGTCCTTAACGAGCCGAACGTTTTGATACCAAGATTGCTGAAATTACATAAAGTGTGCTTGAGTTTTTACGTGTCAAAAAACGTACGGAAGAAAACGTAAATAGGTGAAAAACAATTGTGTGAATGCATTCAATGCATTCACACAATTATTCTTTTCTGACCAAAAACAGCATTTTTTGACCCAGTATTATCAATATAGAGTCCCTGGAAAAATGGTTTCACTCGATAAAAATGAATTGGGAAATGCCACAAAATCGACTCGTGGCCTCAAACTCCTCTCCCGACGTAAAAGACATTCTCTCCAGATTAATCCAGGTTCCTTGTTTACGGGATCCTCTATGAATGCTGTTTTGGTTTCAGCGTAGCGGAAACGTGCAGTATCTAATGTGAATGTTCAAAGTGATGCTAAAATAAGTAGAGGCCTGTACTAAAACGGTACATTGAAATTTAGTGACATATGGAGCGAAGGGGTTAAAGTCTGGTGTTAAAAGCCACTGCAAAGTACTTAAAGAAAAAGCATTTAAGATGTATTTCCGTGCTTGTGTTGCTGAGGAGTACCTGACTGCATCCATGCGCTTGTTTTGTCTGATGAGCTCGATAAACTCCTGGATTCTGAGGCTGAACTCCAGACAACTCTGAGAGAGAGAGAAGATGCAGTTGTTTTTAAACTCGATCCAGTCCTCGTTGTCGTTGTAAGGATATAACATTTTCAGACAAAAGATTTGAAATATTAATATTTTCTTGATATTTTAGCATGTATATTAAACACTTAATAATAAAATTCCTTACCAAGCTTTATTAACGTATTATCAAACATTTTCAATCAGTTAGTAAGGCTTTTATTAACACAATAAGCTAAATAAGGTTTATTAACATAATTAGTAATGTTCATTCATGTCTAAAAGGAGACCATCGTCTACAAAGACCAAATTCATAAACTCCTTACAAGCTTAAAAAATATATTAACCATCTTTGTCAACATTATATTGAGTTTTTTGCAGCACCTCATCTAAAGTGTTACCAACACTGGTGTGTTCTTTTAATAAGGTCTTAAAATTTTTTTAGAGAAGTTAGCTAAATCTGACAAACCTGTCAGCTCATTTTTATTTGCTGAACTTTTACATTTGCTTCATTGTAATGGCAGTTATGCTGTTTTAGCTTCAGACCTTAGAGCATGTGACATGCTCTGCATGGGGGTGATCTGAGGAATTTCAAAGAGGTTCAGGACTCAAACTTCTTGCGGAGTATGAAGCAGCTCTGCCAGAAATGCCACTGCTCCTGCAGTGAGCAAGACAATGAATCCGGCCTTTAAGCTCTTCTTTGCTGCTCATTTTCTCCTCGATTCTGGCAGCTCTGTGGCTGCGGTCCATTGCAAATGTTCAAAACATCACTTTGCTTTTTTATTTTTATTAAAAACACGATCCAAACAGGGCAGTACTTTTGTTCTGCTGGTTTCTAATTCTGCCCTTCACAAACATGGATGGACATCAGCAGCTCTGCTGTCTTTTCTCTAGAACTTAAATCCGACTCTTTCATTACTTCTGCAACGGTTCCGTACTCATCTCTTCTCCTCTTTTTCAACTCAGACTGAATTTTCTCATAAAAATATTCTTTTGAGTGGTGCTTCAAAAGCTTTCCATGTCATGCGGATGTATGAACTACCTTCATTTTGCGGAGGCGGGACTTGTTGTCATGGCACCAGGCCAAACAAGTAGCCGTCTCCTGCCTCTCCAGAGACTCTTCCACCTCCTTTGCTGTGAGAAACATCTCGATGTTGACCAGATCCTGAGAACACAACAAAAGCTCTGTGTTAACCATAGACCAGAGGAGCTGTCAGGAAGGCACACAGAAGCAGAACACATTCATAGGTGTTCATTTCTCTCCTAACTCAGGGGTCTGCAACCTGTGGCCCCAGAGCCTCATGTGGCTCTTTTATCCCTTTATTCCGGTTCTGTAGTTCTAAAGAAAAATGCCACAGAGCAAAATTATGTCATAGTAATTCAGTAGAATTGTTCTTTAAATTTGAGTTTTTATTGTCACGTTAGTCAAATAAAAGTCTCCAAAATTCTTATATTTTAAAGTGATTAAAGTTTTAAACAAATGCAGTTTAAAACAATTAAAATGTTCAAGAATTTTTTTCTTTTTGCCTCCTTTTATTTTTAAAGTTTAAAGTTTTTTTTTTTAATTGGATTCTACTTCAATGTTGTTTACATTCTAAAGGGAATTGAGAAAAATAATGGTGGTGCACAAAATAATTCTAACAATCATGTTTGACTGTTACATTTTATTTTGAAATTACTCTGCTGCAGCAGCGGGATCTTAATTGGTGTATTTTATTTTGAAAGGAACTTGTGTGTCCTACTGTCAAAAGGAAAAAAAATGTAAAAAAAAAACTGTTATAGAAACATGTGGACACTGTCGTAATTCAATATTGTAATATATCAAATCTACATATTTTAAATTATTTTTAATGATCACAAAAAAAATATTGTGTATTTTTTAAAATTGTAACGTGGGATTTTCCGGCTCTAGCTGGATTTTGGTCAATGAGAAACTGGACCAAATGGCTCATTAAGTGATAAAGGTTGCAGGCCCCTACTCTGACTCTGCTAAGGAACAACAGGCGCCATGATCAACACAGAAGTATTGACCTCAATGCCGCTCTGTTTGGCCAGTTTGACAGCAGTGTTGTAGTAGCCGCAGCGCAGCAGATGCTCCACCATCATGCGGTCCATCCGTTTCTTCTTCCACAGATTGACCGAAGCAGGCTGGTCCCCGCTGTGCTCCTTCAGGTGCTCGATGCGGCGCTTGCACAGCTTGGCGCTCTCGTCCTCTGCTTGAATGGACTCTGCAGCCTTCAGGAGACAAAAAAAAACCCATCAAATTACAAAAAATAAAAAAATCAACCAAAAAAAAAAAAATAAAAAAGATGAGGGCAAAGCACAAAAAATGTTTAAAGTGGCTCTGTCCAAATTCCCCCCTCACTCACTAAATAGTGCACTATGCAACGCATTCCCCATTTTTTAGTGTATCCGAAACCTACTATTCCCAAATCGAGTGCACTAGAAATTTCCCAGAAGTCTTTGCGAAAAACTAACATGCATTGATGCTCACTTAATTAGCGAATATAGACCACAATGCATTGCTGTCAAACAATTTCGAACAAAAAAAAATGTTTAAATGTTTTATTTTTTTTTAAATAAACCATCCACATTTCAACCATCGGAATACAGAGGAGTCATAAATAAACGTTGTGAAATTTTTGTGTTGATGCAAATTTGACTTTGTGAAATGGGTGACTTCATATTCTGCGTAAAAAAAAAAACGAAAGCGAAAGTAGTGAGCATCGTGTCTGAATTGCCTTTAAAATCCAGAGCACTGCTTAGTTTTTTTAGTAGTTAGGGGATAGGGAGGGATTTCAGACAAAACCAACATAAATACAACAACCCGCTTGTCAAAAGATGAGTAAATCCAGTAAAGCGTTTCCTTACACTGTAGTGTAATTTCCGAAGTATGCGTTTTTTATTCAGTTTGGCCAATGGTACGACATACTTCAGTTATTTATGTATGATTTTTCCCCTTCTTTATTATCCATTTTTTGACTTCTGTGACTTATACTCTGGAAAATCTGGTAAATTTAACACAACAGATGAAATCTGCAAAGTCAGCGGATCATAGCTGTCTCAGACAAACATGGACATTTTCACTATTTCTATTTTGTCTGAAATCTTAAAGATCAAACAAAAACAAGTCCAGTTCTATAGAATGAAAACAAAGGTCTGATTGCGATAGAAGTTTCACGTAAATATGGCAAACAGAAGACATTCTCGGCACGGGAGAGTTTGACTGACAAGGTTTACAGCCAATCAGGAAGCAGAACAAAAGATAAATAAAAAACAGAAAGAAAAACCCTGAATGAAATCGCAATAACTTTGAAACTGTGAACTATTGAGGGAACACTACAAACAGACAGACTAAATGAGCAAAAAGCATCGACTAGCACAAGTAGATCACTGGTTTTCTCAGAAACGGCACAAAAACACCAACTCTCTTCTTCCACATGAAGAGCTGGCCTGGACTCGCTTGATAGGAATGTTAACCGCCTGCTTTGCCTTGTTTGTGATCTCCAGTCCAAAGTGAACCTCAAAAGGCTGAAAAGCTAAATTATGATCTTGACAAAGGCGTCTCTGTACGAGTGGTTGTGTTGGAACAGAAAACTAGCAACCACAGAGAGAGAAGAAGAAGAAGGGAAAAGTCATCTTGTTGTGAACAACGGTCCCACTTTCAGCAGACCGTGCCGGAAAGCTTCTCCTGTTTTGCAGATGATCATTTCTGGTTTCGGGTCCAGTGTGCGTTCCTCACCTTCCTCTTGAGAGCGCTGAGTTTCTCCACCACGCCGTCCAGCAGTGATACTACAGAGTCCACAGCCGGGAAGCTGCTCAGAGTCTTCTCCAGCTCTGCCACCACCATGGTGACGTGACTGGCCTCCCGGTCGATGTTCTTCTGGGCTGCTCGGAAGCGTTTGTTCAGAGTCTCGTATGGCACCTGAAATGACATTTTCACTTTTCAGTAATAATTATTAGCAAAAATGTCTCAGTAAAGATTAAAAACTGATATTCAAATAGAACAGAGAATAGTTGCTGACGACAATTTATCAGTTGATGTCTAAACTAACAAAAGCAAATGTGTGTTTTACTGATAAACATGACATCTTTCATTGCACATCATTCTCTCATCCATCAGTCTTAGTTTACAGAAAACAGGGATTGCATTTTCATGATTGTATTAAACTGTGACAGCAGCTACGTTCATTCATCTGTCTGTCTTGAAATGAAATCAGTCTTCTGAGCCTAAAGGTTTAAAGAGCCACTCCAATCAAAACTGGGTTTTTAACATGTCTTTTTCTGATGATGGAGGACATGTATAAAAAAAACTAAGCTTGAAATGGCATTTCTGGGTATTTCTTTATTCAAATTGCTGTAAATTAGGAGCAAATAAAAAAATGTAGTTTGATAAATATTGTACTTGTGATGTAGAAAACATATTAAGCAGGCCACAAGCTCTGACGCATCAAATTTAGTGCTGCCACAATTATTTTAATAGTCGACAAGTTAAAGATGATTTTTTCAGATTAGTCGACTAATTGGGTCATGCGCAAACTGGATGTAAAGCACACATTTTAACCATCATTAGCTTTAAATTAAGTTGGTTAGAACTTTATAGCTAGATAGCTCCAATACCGCTCGCCATTTTTGTTGCACCGCTAATGTTTGGTTGGAGTTGTGATGGACAGTAAGCTAATGGGAGAGAGTGTAAACAAAGGGCTCTCAGCAACAAGTAAAGAAGGGGGCGGGATTGTTTTGAGCCAACCAACCTGCAAAAAACTAAGAAGTGAATTTCTCTGCTGTTTTCAGACTAAAACAAAAAATGTGTTGTTTCCCAGGACAGACAGAGTAAGCCCGCCCCCACTTCCCGTCAACCATCTGTTTAACAAGCTATCCAGCTAACTTACAGCCCTTCAAACCCCCAACCTAACACTTAGCGGTGCATTAAAAATGGTGAGCATTAAACAGAGACATACGGGGATCTATTTGTCTGAGGGAGGATGCATCAGAATGAAGCGGAGCAGAAATATTGAGGCCCACTTTTGTTTTACTAAAAAAAATACGATATTTTTCAAGCGCCTTTTTTTTTTCGCCTGCTCCTAATTGAAAAGAATGTGTGTAAAGAAATTATATGTCCTCCATCATCAGAAAAATGCCGCTAGACCAGGGGTCTGCAACCTGCAGCTTCAGGTCGACATGTGGCTCTTTTATCTCTCCATGGTGGCTCCTTGACAAGCATAAAATAAATCAGGGAGACTGCTGACTCAGCCATGTCGACCGTCGGAGACAGCAGCTCCCTGCTAATGACTGCCTAACCAAAACTACCTAAAGAAACAAATAAACAAAGCCTGCAAACCAAGACTACCAAGGTCCAACCACAAGCTAAAACAACAAAACCCAGCAGTGTAGGACTGATGCAGACAAAGAGGGAAAAAGAAAAATAAAGTTGCATTTTTTAAATAAGGGTTACTTAATTAGCATTTATTTAATTTAGATAGTTAAATATATATTAATGGCTGAGGTGCACATAGATGATAAACTATGTGAGTTTTTACATCCAGCTTCTGTCAAACGTTAAAAAATATATATATATTTTGAGAGATTCTAAGTTATTTTTACATTTTTGCTTTGTTTGTGCCAAAAATATATATATATACTATTCCCATTTATTATTAAAAATAGATTAAAGGCAAAAGAAAGACTATGCAGCTCTTTTTAGGTTTTGATCAGTATATATGAGCCCAAACGGCTCTTTTACTGTTAAAGGTTGCAGACCCCTGGACTAGAACAAGTTAAAAAGACTATTAATACAAACGTGGCTACAATGAAGCAGGTCTGCTGTGACTACAATCAGAACATACTGGATTGGTCTACCATCAGATGCTCTGCATCATACATGACTGAACACATGATGCTGAACACACTGGCAGAGCCATTTTAGGACAAACTGATAGAATATGGATGTTACACACACACAAAGCGTTTTCCTGTAGCTATATGTCCATGAGACGGTCCACAAACTCACAATCCTCAGCATTTGCTGCACTCTGGAGCTCATCCTGATGATCAGCAGCAGCTGTACAGCTCCATCACCCCCTTCCTAAAATGGTGCCCATCATCTCCCTGCTGCAGACGCATCCCAAACCACCACCAGCATCCTGACACAGCATCCTCCCCTCCTCCAGCTGGCACGCAGCGCCGCTCGCGTGTTCCTCACAGGATGTACTCACGTTCGGGTTGAATGCGGCGACGCAGCTCGACTCGAACAGCAGCCCGGGTTCGATTCCGCGGCGGTGTCGCAGTAACGCCGCGCGGGGTGGATGAAGAAGGGCGCGCGCGTGCGGCGGGCTGGCAGGACTGGCCATTTTGAGGAGCAAAAGAGCCAATCTGATGACACCGCGCGACCGGGATTCACGAGCCCCACGTTACGCGCCGGCCGGGTGGGAGAACTGCAAGCGTGTGCCCACGACGAAAAGACGGCCACCGCAACCCGTGCTAGCTTAACGTTAACAGGCCAATCACGTTTTCATGTCATCTGGTTGACACTGGCTTCCAAAAGGAGGCGCAGCCCCCCCTCATCTCCCCGGCTCTGTCTGGGATCACGTTAACACATCGTTTCAGAATACATCTGCCATCTATATCACTCGGTTATGATTTAAAACATGAAAACAGTGCAACAATTATTTCAATTTAAGCCCCAATAAAGATAAGCGACGAAGCATGACACAAAATAGGAATTAGCTAAAGTGCTCTTAAAGACTCAACAAACGGATGTAAAGCGAACACAAAAAACCACCAGGTGATGGAGTGTGTTCAACAAACAACGTTCTTTATCTTTTTTTATTTGTAGCTAGTGGACTGCATCCACCTAGGTAGTGTTCTTTAGCTAGCATTAGCCTCCCTGTCAAATTCCTCGCCAATCAGCTAAAATTTCATTTTTTTCTGGACAAGATCGAAGCTAATGCCCAGTAAGCTAGCATAACAACAACAGCGCTTCCGATATATGCCCATTTTCGCGAGTTTTACCTTCAAGGTGGGATATTCTTGGACTTTGAGGGCCATTGACAGTTGAGATGCTGTCTCCTGCACCGCCATCTTGGTTCTGTGCTTCTCTGCTGCTTGTTGTTTGTGTGTGCGTTTTCATTTTTTTTACGTTTTTTTTCTCCAACCATACAGAGCGGGCTCACAGCTCGTTACTGCCACCTGGTGGCGCGGGGCCAGAAGGCAGGCTCAGTTGTCGGCTGACGATTTACAAACACAAAAAACAAGCCACATTTACATAAACACACGGAATAAAATTAACCAAAAATAGTCAGGATAAAATTAATTGGTATGGCTGGAAGTTTTACACAGCTTTGTACTTATTTAACATGTGTTTAAGCTATATTATTATTCAAACAAGCTGATACAATTACACAAGGAGTAAAATTGCAATAAGTGATGGGTCAAAGTATATATTTACAATGATCTGTCATTTATTAGTAGTTTGCTTGAAGAAAAGAAAAATAAACAGTTATGTAACTTTTAGTACAATTTAGTAACATTTGCTTTAATAGTACAGTTTAGTACTATTGAAGAATACTAAAAATAAGTCAGCATCCTCAAACTTTACTTTTTACATTCAATCAATAGATTGTTTACCAAAAAATGTTCCAATTTAGCCAAAATAAGTATTTAGTCAGTATACTTCCCAGTAGTACAACTACATGGTCTGTACAGTATTCTTGCTACTCAAGAAATAAATAAACTTCAATAAATGCAAACCTTCTTTCAAAGCATCAAACCTGAAGAAATATTGAATAAAAATAAAATATCATTTCCCCCTATTTTTTATTTTTATATTTATTTATTTTATTTCAGACTAAATTGGAAACATTTTAAGTTTAAAATATACAGATAGGCAATCTTTAAGTACTGTATATTGTCTAATTTTTCATGTAAATTAAGGATACACGTAAACAGATGACTTTTTACTATGGGAATCTATATCTGTACTCTCTTCCAACATCCCTTTTATTAAAATTACATAAACCAGCTTTTTAGTGTTATATAATAAATATCTTTTTAAATTGTGAAATTTTTTTTCTTCAGATAATTTGACTGTTATACATTCTAAAAGAGCCCATGTAATGAGGTATTTAAGGCAATGTAATCTTTTAGAAAAATAGAGTATTTATAATATGTAAAAAATGAACCCAGCGTCAAATCAGAAGGGTGGTGCTTTAACCTGCTCAGGATCATCCAAATCTTTAACACTGGAGCTCTAGTGTTTGTATTCTTTAATTTGGATGTAATTCTAACAGATTCAGAATCTGCTGGAATTACAGAATAAAAGCTTTAAGGCTGTTGAATAGACTTTGTCTTTTTAATATTAAAGATCATTTTAAAGAAGTATAAAAAGGCGCCTTTAAAATCTTAAACTTGACACACGAGAAGTGAACAGAAAACGCCCAGTTTGGAAGCAAACCCGTCTCCTCCCAGAATGCATCACCCTCAACAACACCTCCTTTGGCGTGTGAGCTCGGCTCCCTCCCCAGCTGCAGTGGACGTGCTGCCAGCGGCCACCACGGGCTGTGCTGATTGGCCGCTGGTGTCAAAGACAGTTGGCCCATTATTTGCTGAAAGCCATAGCCCACCGGCTTTGGAACAAAGTGCTACAGTGGACACTCAGAGACAGGTGATGGAAGGTTTGTCCTCGCTGTTGTGTTAATGTTAAAGTGTGTTTTGACTAGACTGGAAAGTGACTGCAGTTCCTCTGATCATTAATCTGAGCTTCTATTCTACCTAAAAGTGGATTTTAAAGAACATCAGATTAAAAATGAAGAAAAGGTGTTGCACTCAGCAATATTACATGAACTTCCAACTCTGAAATTTGACCTCTCACCCAGTAGATTCCTAGATTCAGATTTTTCTTTTTCTCCTGACAATTAGTTTGATAAAAAAGAATTCAAAGCAAACTTTTCCAGGTGTTTTCTTTCGAAGCTTTGATTAGTTGAGTTTAAACCTCTAATCTAACGCAGTTTTACTCTTTTTTAAATCAATTTTTTGTTCATTTTGTTGTAAACACATTTCTAATAAGGATTCACAGTGAGCTAAACTTTGAACAAAAATCAAACCCTGAACTTAAAAGTTGGACTAAAACACATAAAATAGAGGCTTATACTGTAATAACCATTGACTGTATGTGAAAACTGGACTGAGTGAGTGTGATGTCACCTATAGAAAATGTTATACTTCCACCAATTGAAGTCAATACAGTTGCCATTTTTTTGCCACACATGTTGAAGCCACACAACATCAGTAGACAGTCTGAGTCATTGTTTCTATGGTAACCACTCTCATCAATCAGGATTGAGCTTGTTGGAAGGCCACACCCCTACCACTTGAAAGCAGGCTCTGTCAATCAAATGTTTAAAAACGTTCAACTTGAGACCACATACTTTTATTGTGGTCACTTTATTACGATGGCCGAGAATCATCATTGCAGGAAAAAAAGTAACACCAAACTAAAAAAGAAACTGTGCAAAGACAAAAATAAAAAAAATCTGCAAACAAAAAAGCAATCTCAGCAAAAATGAAAAAAGGAACTGGAAACATGAAATTGATTGTATGTCCGCAAATTAAAGCGATCTAAGCAAAAATAAAAAAGTAACTGAAAAAAAAAGCGATTCAAACATGAAAGCTTCAACGGGAATCGATTATTGGGGATCTTTTATGCCGACGAACACATCAGAAGTGGACTGGGTTTTGCTTTATGCAGTTTTTTTTTTTTATCAAAACACAAATGACATACAGTAAGAAACAAAGAGCAAAAAACTCTAGATCAATTGTTCATAATAAGCACCAGGGGGGATACACACACAAAAATTAGATTATGTTAATTTATAAAGATGAGCAAGATGACATATTTTACTTGGGTTTTTTTGTACTGGAGGAAATAGATTGTATGTAAAAACTAATTTGGGCCAATAAATCAGAAAAATTCTGAGCTTTATTGTTAAATTTAGTTTTGCGAACATAATACTTGGTTAACAAAATCAGGATTTATTAAATATTCTTCTGGCAGGGGAGCATATAGCAAAAACTAATGGTGTGTCCGTCGGTAAAAACTTTCCCCGGTAATCGATGTAACTTTCCTGTTTACATTGCTTTTGTGTTCGCAGTTACGTTTTAAAAAAACCTTTTGGAGTTTCCTTTTTTATTTGCTGCTTGTTTTTTTCTATTTTGTTACGTTGGCGGTTCTCAGCCACCATATTTGATAAATGACATAACTTGCACTATAGAAAAGATATGGAGAAAAAGAAGATTATAAAAACATGTTAAGAATAAAGGAACAAGAGCAAGAATAGTTACTTTGAGTAATAGTTATTCTGAATTCTCTGAAGTCTTTGGGATTTTGGTTTATTGTCAACTGCTTCCTGTTTGGAACGCCAGGTGGAGGGAGTCAATCAGTCCAGTTTTCATATTCAGTCATTTGTTTTGGTTTTATCTTTGGGATATTTTATTCAACAACTGACATCCTGGTTACAAATGTAATTCTTCATATTTACAGTTATTCTCTCGTAATTGTTTTGCATGTTTTAAATGTCCTCTCCACAGCTTCCTTATAGCTAAATGTTTCTTTATCCACTTAGAACACGTGTCAAAGCCAAGGCCCGGGGGCCGGATCTGGCCCTCCAGATCATTTTATTTTATTGTTATTAATGGCCCGATTTTATCCAGCGCTCATTTCTAACTTGCATGACTTTGACAAAACATATTTTTAAGGAGAGTAAAATATTGAAAGTTATTTATTTCAATAATTAATAATAATATTTATTATTATTATTCCAGTTGATTTGTTATGGAATAATATTACTGCATTTTTATTAATCATAATTACGTTAAAAAGTTACATTTTTGAAGTTTTTAAAATTGTCATTCTGCTAGCTATTTGGACTATTTTGGTATTTACTTGAAGTTTAGCTATTTTTTCAGCTACATGCTGTTTTGACTGACCTAAGTTTTTTTTTTATTTTTTTTAGGGTAATTTGGCATTTAGCTAATATTTTCTCTGGCTATCAGCATCAGCATTTTTAGCTATCAATTTCAGCAAAACATTTAGTTTGAGTGTGTTTAATAAATGTTTATCCTGTTCGGCCTGAAATGTAAGGTCTGAGTTTGATACCCCTGATTTAGAATATCTATGTTTCACTTTGACAAAACCCTTTTTCTTTGACTCACTTGATGAATTTATGACTCATTTCTTCAGCATAAAACCCAGAGGCGTTGTTCTGTGTGCTCGTCTGTGCTAATCCATAAAACAAATGGTACAAATTGCACATTGGCATCATTTTAAGTGTTCCTGACAGCTGGAATGGTGAACCTGAGAGGAGGCTAGACAAAAAGTGAAGATGCTTTGTCTTTATTTCTTCACTTTCCTCCAGTCGTTCATCTCTCCTCTCTTCCCTCTTGTACATGTGCTCGTTTCTTCACGCCCGGCGGATGTTCCTCCGTCTGCAGTAGATATTCCTGCAGTATCTTTTCTATGCTTTACTGTTCTGCACTTCCGTGTCAGAATCAGGAGACCCAGCCGTGTGTGAGTCTGTGTCCACGTTTTTTAGCTGCAAGATGTTCAGCTGAGTGTGTTTTCATACACCCATGCTGCCTTTTCTACTGAGTGTGTTGTTGTGAAGCTCAGTGCTGCGTGGATCTGCACAGTCAATCGGAGCATCTCGTGCGTTGTTTGTCGTGCCTGACTGCAGCTCTTTGCAGCACGTGTTGGTGCATCTGAAGTGTAACCCGATAATAAACGTGTTCTGGGAGCAGCTGCTTGTCTGAGCGTGTATGCGCTGCGCCCGCAGTCGTGCAGGCATGCGCCCTTGCAGGGGCTTGTGTGTCCGGTGTCGGTGATAGCTCATGGTCTAGTTGGCTGTCAGTCTCGATCAGGCCGGCGGTCGGGAGGATTTAGCCGGGGCTGCAGCTCGTCTGGCCTCCGCTTGGTGGTTCTGCCGAGAGCGAACAGAACCATTAGACACGCTGCAGTGACTCCACAGAGCAGAGAGGAGGAGGCTGGAGGTTCACGATGGCAGAGCATGTGATATGCAAACAGACAGAAAGAGGCCTGCGAAGGAATGGAGTGAATCAGACTGAAGAGCAAAGAGATACAAGAACAGCAGGTAAAATAAGGATGAAAATACTGAATGAAGGAAGTGATAAACTGGAAATAATAAGAGGAAGAAAGGGAATAACTCTTCAATAACCAGAAACCTCAAACTACCTG
The DNA here is from genome assembly GCA_003999625.1 of Oryzias javanicus. Classification (NCBI taxonomy): domain Eukaryota; kingdom Metazoa; phylum Chordata; class Actinopteri; order Beloniformes; family Adrianichthyidae; genus Oryzias; species Oryzias javanicus. The sequence continues at coordinate 25,135,652 of CM012446.1, read as the reverse complement.
TAATGATGAAGGTTAAAACAGAAGTGAAAAACTACTTCCTGGTGACTTCCTCTCAGATTCTGCACAAACAAACCCCCCGCCCTTTCAGTCTTAAGAAACCCAAATCTTTAACCAAAAAAAGGACAAATGTTTCTGCACTTCTAAAAATGTATACCTTCAACACGAGTAAGGCAGTAAAACAGACACCTCAGCAGGCAGCCATTTTATTTCCTTCACAGTCAGGTAGTTAGAGGATTTAGACTTCCACAAAGATGAAAAAGGAAGTCATTTTTTTCAAGAGTTGCATTAATGACTGTCATTAACCCGTTCCAGCAAAAAAAAGAAAGATTTGTGGTTAATTTAAGGTCCCACTCCGATCATCTTTTGATTTACAGTGAAAGTGTTCCCAGTAGTTTTTAAATAATAATTTTGATTATGAAAACAAAAAGCGTGTCATTTCCTTTTTAAAATTGTACCAAAATTAATCATTTTTATAGTTATTGTACTGGTTCTGCTAAGCCATGTCTCATTGTTTTTAGCAATGCATTCAACAATAGTTGGGTTAGCTCCAGCAGGTATAAGGTATAAAAAGGTAGGTATAAAGCAGGTTTAGGTAATGGATGGACACGGATCTATTCATCTATAAGTAGATGCAATCTGAATAGAGACGAGCATGAGTCTCTGTAAAGGCCAGGCTTGATGTAAGAATTGATCCAATTCAATTGCTAAGTAGTTATCCATTATTATCTAGTTATGATTTATTTTATGTTATTAAGTCACATCCAAAAATTTACAACCAATACTGTATTTTAATATTATGGAAAACACCCACTAGAAAGAGACTGAATCAAGATTGGAGGTTCCTTTCAGTATTAAAAATTTATAAAGAAGTGTCCTTTTGGCATAAACAACTGTAGCAACATTTAAAAAGATGGCAGATTAAAAATGAGGAAAAAAAGTGGTTCAAGGATCAAGTTTTGGCCTGAATGGGGTGTTGGAACCAGCATCCTCGGGAATTCCCTGCCTTTTTCTGGAGGTAAATAAGCCTTAGTCACTGTTACGATTAGCTCCAGACTGTAACAAACAAAGCCAGTTCTAGCAGTGAAGTACTTTTAGTATACATATGTAGAGATAATGAACAACCAAGTCCAGAACCAAATTATTTCGAGCTGCTTGCTCAAGACAGTTGATATATGTTACATTTAGATTGGGCTCTAAGGCAAAATCTGTGAATTTGATCAAAGTGTGTTACCTATAACACTAGAAGGCGCAGTTCTTGCACAATTCACAGCTTAGTTTTTAGAGATAATAAACATTTAAATATATCACCGACAACAATCATTTTCTAAGCTTTAATTCAAGATTTGTCAAAATGACTTAAAAAATGAGGGAGCTAGGACAATTTTTGAAGTTGATGCCTGCATGTCTCTTTGAAACAGCTGTTTTCTGTTGCTAATGTCCGACTGCTGCATAATCAAAGATGGGCGGGGCTTTTACACTGGAGCTCAGAGCATTATGACGTCAGACTTCTGGGACTTACACCAGTTGACCAATCAGAAAACTCAACTGCAATACCTCGTTTCGACCTGTAGAGGGCAGCAGATAGATGGTTTTTGACCATATTTTCAGGAATTAAATAAGTTTGTTTTTATTTGTCAATAATGTGGCAACAACCAACAGACAGTACGTTTAAAGCCCCATTTATAGAGGTCAACAGAAAAAAAAAGTTGATTTAGGGTTTGCGAACCCTTTAACCAAACATCAATATGTGACGAGATGGGAGTGAGAATGTGTTGGATACGTGTATGAAGGTAACGGAAACTCTTGATCGTCTAATTTCCTCTTCGCTAACAGCAAGGCTGTAAACCACGAGCGCAAAGGGTCTCACACATATAGGGTTCACTACAACCTGTAACTCACAGTATGCCCGTAAAAAATAACGTGCATGAACATTTTTGCCCAACTGTATCATCTACAACTTTGATATTTCCTCCATGCTCCATTCAGAATTCCTAATTTTTTTCGCCTGCAAACAGGCCGTATGCCGGCCCTCGATGACTGACACCCCTGCCTCACCTTTTCCACTGGATGTTGGTGGCATCAACCATTATTGAGAATGTGATGTAACCATCACCGTCAACCATCAAGTCCTGCAGTTAGTGAGGGCTGCTTAATCCATGTATTTGTTAAATTGATCTGTTTGATGAACTAATTTAATATAGCTGCTAAACACTATAAAATGTTAGATTAAACTAGAACAAGTTTTTTTTAAATATTTTTTTACAAGGCACAAACATTCAAAATATTTGGTTGTTTTAATTATATTGTTTGTTAACCTTAAGACTTTGTGTTTAGGTATAAAAATCCCTGATGATAAGAATTTAAAGCAATACTGTCTTTAGTGAAGCACAATATAATCCAAACTGGATTTGGTTTTCAGCTAATTATTTGAACAAATTATTTAAAACATACCCAATTAAAAAGTCTGACGCAAAAACATAACCAATCCTCTTTTTTCCTTTTCCTAGAGACACATCAGACGTGTACGGACACATGTGGGATTGAACACTGCTCTTCCTCTTGTCAGATGAAGCTAGGAATGTCTCTCCAGCGTTGACACGTTTTTGTTGTTTTTTAGACTCATGAAGGTGGATCGTGCCGTGCCCTTCACTCTGATCCATCACAGCAAGCGCTCTTAAACCCGATGACACGCTGCACCACTGTGACTTAGTGTGCAGATAAATGTCAATGCATGACGTGGCACTTTCAATGCTGCCTCAGGCCTTGTTATGTCCCGCAGCAGTACTTTACTGCAACGACCAGGTTGGTGTCACAATTCTTCTTTCTTACTGCGCCTTTGAGCCAAAAATTCCCCCCGCCGCATTCTCAAACACTCACCATGAAATGCACACACCTAGTACTCAGTGAAAATGAATTCTTGACATAGGGAACGAAGCTCACTAAAAAATGATGCCACATCTAGCTCTATACCCATTCATTGTGGCTCTCTGGTTGAATAAAATTACAAAGCTTTTACTTTCAAAAAGTAACCGTAAAGTAAAGTTTTAAATAAGTGAAATCACTTATCAGTCTGCGAGCCTTCAAATCCCAGTAGCCATAGTGGTTTGATAATCAAGAACTAAACATTTTGACAAATTCCACTGTTTAAAGTGTGCCTCATAGTGAATAAGTACAGTTAGTTAGCTCTGTTTTGATTTTAGAAAGTTAGATTTGTGAATTTCTGGCTAAAAAGCACCACTAACGTTCATTTTTCTTTTTCATTACCTACCACTAGATTTACTTCTTTGAGAAGATGCTATGTGACACAGGAAGTCTTTTATTTTGAAAGGAAGTCTTGTGAGCCTCTGTTAAAAGTTATAAACTATTTCATATTTAGAAAAAAATCTATTTTCTCTTTTATTTATCCCAAAAAAAAACAATAGTTTATTTATATTTCTCATAAAAACCACAAAACATAAATACAAATTCTTATTTTTCTATAGGATGTGTGGCTTTCTGGGTTGCGGTCAGAGAGAAATCAAACCAAAATGGCTCCTTCAGTGTTAAAGGTCGCCGAACCCTGGACTAAATTAATCTTCACATTTGTCTAAAGAATAAACTAAATGTTTGCGAGGAAAGACATAACAACTTTTTTTAGTTTAAAGATAAGTTTAGGTCAGGGGTCTGCAACCTGCGGCTCCAAAGCCAACCCCATCCAACCACAAACTAAAACAACAAAGTTTAAGACTGTTGAGGACAAAAAAAAAAGAAAAAAATTAAATAGCATTTTTTTAAATAATGATTACTTAACTAGAATTTATATAATTTAGATTATTTACATTTGTAAATTGATGTCTGAGGTGCACATAGATGCTAAACTTTGTAGGTTTTTACATCCCTGCTGACCAGAAGACATCTTGTTTGCTCAACTCTACCTCCAAAATGAACAGATTTTATATTCAAAGCAAAACTTTGATAAAAAGTTTGATCTTTTATGAGTTAAAAAGCACATATTTTCATGCTGCATAACATTGGTTACTAGCCGTTCAGAGCTGCACTGAGATCATCCTGTTTGGCACAGAGCATCTTTTATTTTGAAAATAAGTTATTTGAGCTCCTGTCAAGCATAAAAAAAAAAAAACAAAAATCACATTTCAAGAGATGATAGCTTCTTTTTATATTTTTGGTTTTGTTTGAGCCCAAAAAAGACATGATTCATTTTTATTATTCAAAAAAAGAAGGTCATGAATGCTAATCCAAATTTCTTAAAGGCTAAAGTAATGCTCTTTCTAGGTTTTGATCAGTAGAAAACGAGCCCAAATGGCGTTAAAGGTTGCAACCCCCGGGACAAGATGAATCTTCATACTTGTTTTAAGAATAAACTAAATGTTTTGAGGAAAGACGTGGACTTCTTTCTAGTTTAAAGATCAATCTAGGCCATAGGAATGAGGTGTAACAAGATTCCCAGAAGTCTTTTCCCTTCTTCACATACTGCAGCGGCCCCGCACTATAGACATCTCCCCGGTGTCTTTCAGGAAACAAAAGATGAAATTTGGCCAGCTTTGGCCCCTCCCATTCCTGCTCTGCTTCACACACTCACAAATGTACAGAGCCTGCTCTCCACGCCCTCCCAGTCCCAGTCCCCGGCAAATGTGGCAGCTCTTTCAGTCTCCGCATGCAGACATTTTCTGGTCCCGGTGTGGAGCGGTAAAGCAGACAGGTTAAACAGCGCGGCGGAAGGGGAAGGAAAGGAAAGGAAGGAAAGGAAAGGAAGGAAGGAAGGAAGTAGCTTGAAAAGGGAAGGGAGCCGAGAGGGGAGGGAGGGGTAAGATAGACAGAACGCAGAGGGGACGGAGGGGAGGGGAGTGAGAGAAAGAGGGGGAGCACATGTGTATGCTTGTCACTGAGGGGCTGGGAGGAGAAGGACTGAGGGGAGCTGGCCACCGCCGCCATATGCTGACTGGATTCCTGTTCATGTCTGCTGCGTGAAGCTCTGCGAAGCGGCCGGCTGGGGAACACGCCATGGGAAGCTCACATCTCCTCAACAAAGGCATGCCTCTAGGTAAACAACCAGCTCCCTGCCTGTGTGTGTGTGTGTTTGTTAACTCTGTGTACATGATTGTACCTTCATTCACCCCTCCCCCTTCGTTCTCTTTTCCGTCTCTTCCTTCTTTTTGTCTTCTTTGATGAAACGTTTTCTCAAAAGAGTGTCTTTGCGCGCGAATGTGTGTAGAAAAAAAAAAAAAAAAAAACGAGGGAAGGAAGGCTGCTTGAGCACCTCCATTTGCGCCGGCAGAAATAGATCTCGCTCTCCTTCGAGGCCAGGAAGGACGTGACACATATTTCCCTCTCATTGTGCTTCCTTGAAGCAGAATGGCAGAAGTAGACGCACACACATGAACTCAGCTGACACAAGTGGAACCACACACACACAAAGCTGTAGAGATAAATGCACCTTGTGTGAGTTGCCGGGAAAGACCATTCTAGAAAAGTGGAGGTGCGGCAGCAGCAGGAGGCTGTGAGGAGAAACAATCATCCGCAGAAGAATTCCACGAGTGAATCCGCTAGAACCACGTTTTTCCTCAAACGGAATCTGAAAGATCAACAGGCTGCAGCTCTCGATAACATCTGAGGGTTCAGGTGCACCTCACAGCTCTTGCTTTTGAAGTCTCTCTCCTTTGGAGCCTGAAGGAACAAAGACAATCACATCTAAGAGTCTGAAGAATCACTGAGACTCCTGCAGTCCTCGGGTCTGCTTAGACATCACTGATACATTAACATTAAAAAAAAAAACCCCGACTGTTGTTCCGGTTTGAAGAGAAGACACCGGATCTGCTTGTTCCTGCTTTCTTCTCTCTGAAAGGTTGAAAATAAAATTAGATTTTGATCAATTCCTCTGACACACAAACAGTTTTTCTCCCTTGTCTCTAGAAAGGATGAAATTAAGATCTTTCAAAACATCTGATGTTTGATTAGAATCTTTTTAATAGTATTTATTTTTTTCAAGAGATTTGACATCTGATGTTCTTACTTTTCGGGGGAGTTCTCACTCTACAGTTGCCCCCCTTAATACGGGGATTACAACCAACACCCATTAAGTGCTTTGTAACGTATATAAGCCGTTGTTGAAATACCAATTATGGAAATCTGGCCTGATCTGGAACAAATTGGATTATCTGGAATGTTTGGAATAACTTGGATTAGAACAATCGCTGGATTTTAGAAATTTACGTTTTTTTGTGCATCTCTTTGAAATTACCCCGACTGTGTGTTGATATTTTGTCAATAAATAGAGCTATATAGAGAATGTAATTATAAAAAAACAGTTTTTGACTTTTATTTTCTAATTGTGTTCTTAATATGTTAATTTTTCGGATGTATAAAGAAATTTAAGAACAATCAGGAGCATGTATGTAAAAGATCATAATTGCTAAGCTCCTTAAAGGGTAACCAAACAGGGCAGTTGGAGTCTGACTCCATTCTCAGCTCAGATTTGACAAATACAAAAAAGGGGGCGGGGCTAGTGGAGCCAGACTGAGCAGCAGAGGTGTGGCTTAGATCTATGTTTGACAGTTCGGTTAGCTTTACCTTTTTTTTCTTTGTACAGCACTTTGAGGTGTTTTTAATAGAAAATGGGCTTTGTTACTTCACTTTGTCAAGTTTATCAGCCAGTGATGCCATTGAGCTTCATCAATCCCCCTCCTTTCTGGGCTTGAATAATCAGCATTTACAAGCTCAGTTCTATAAATTCTGACACATATGCAAAATCTGTCCATTCAAGACTTGAAGGAGCAGCTCTTGCACTATTTACATCTTAGCTTTTAGAGAAAATAAAAATGTGAATATACCACGACATCAATCCTTTTCCAAGCGTTAATTCGAGCCATGTGTTGTGAAAATCGATTAAATTAGGGGGCTAGCCCAATTTTAGTGGATGAGGCCTGCATGTCTTCTATTGAAACAGCTGCGATCTGTGGACATGACTCAATGCATAACAATGGCACCTGTGCACATAGCAGCAAATTGGCGAGGGCCAAAAACCATTCAAGACATTTAAAAACATTTAGTAAAAATATTGATATTGGTATCGATATTGAGCGGTATCGATGTCAAACTGCTTCTTATTTTTTAGAAACTATCCTGAATGTAGATGACCCGGTTTTTAAACTTTGTGATAGATTTAAATGCAGAAATCCACTACATCTTCAAACTGAAAACTTAAAAGAGAAATGTTTAAACTTTACACATAACAGTGGAGGAAACACGGAAACTGTTCTGAGTTTGACTCAGTAAATCGATTCAGTGAAATGTCCCAACAGGCCGTTGCCTTCTAAAGTTCCTTATTTCTCTGCTTGGAATTCTGAATAAATTCAACCTTTAGGCTAGTCAACTGAAGTGTGTTGCTTCCCAACTTCTGTCCTCGCTTTGCTGTTGGTACAGAGTGTAATGGGAACAAAAGCAGAAAAACCTGAAGTGCTTCTCTGAGACAGCCAGTAGATCAAGGACTGGTTGTGTGTCTGCCAGAGCGGGAACCGTGCGTATCAGCAGACCTCCATAGGGTTTGTTGAAGCTTTTTTTTTTTTTGTTTCTTTGTTAAGGAAATTTTAGCAATGGGGGGGAAATAGAAATGTAGAAAATGTAAATGTGAAAATGACAGCTCAGACTGTTAGGGCTGCTGAAAGCGTGTGAAAATGCTGGAATAACAGCTTCTGCAAACACTTTTTTTATAGAATGTAAATTGTGATATTACAAGGAAATTGATTCATTTCTTTTTATGTACTGTTTTCTTATAAAACAGAAAAAAAAACTAGAGAGCACGTTGCTGAAATACTAGCTTAACTTAAAATTAGGCCAAAAAACCTAATTTGATGCTAAATTATCCAAATACATTAGCATGTTGCTAAAATACTAGTTTAACTCAGAATTAGGCCAAAAAACCTTATTTGATGCTAAATTATCCGAAAACTTTACTAAAAAACTAGCTAAACTAAAAATGAGTCTTTAACATCCCAAATGCTTTGATACCAATATCGCATAGTTTTTAAGGAGCACAAACAATTTGATGAATTGAATGGGAAAAAAAAGCAAAATTGTGTAAAATTGTAAAATAAATTGCGGAATATTTTAACCTTTGGATGTAATTTAGCAATACCAAAAGTCGAAGCATGAATTTCCACAACATGCTGAATGTATGCATAATTTTCATAAATTGCAAAAATTTGGAAAATTGAAATCACATAAATTACTTTAAATAGTAAAAACCATCAAGTTAAAAATACCAAAAATACAAGCGATAATGTCCTTAACGAGCTGAATGTTTTGATACAAAGGAGTGTGATTTAGTTTTTACGTGCCAAAAACCGTGCAGAAGAACGTGCAGAACTAATAAGAAACAGAAACAGGATCTGTATAGCGTGAATGCTTATAAAGCATAAAATAAAAAAATTCTACACTTTTAAAAGTTCAATTTCTTTTAGGGGAGTCATAGTTTATATTATAACCCATAAGAATCCAGACCCATTCCTCCTTAAATTTAAAATTCAGTGGCCAACAGAGCCTTTTTATGATATTTTTCGGTTACACTGACGTCATTATGGGTTCTTATGGGTGTAACACTAGAGCTCCAGTGTTTGTGTTTTTTGATTTACTGTAACTTTTCAACTGTAAACACAATAATTCCAGCGTTTCAGCGTGTGTTTCAGCGTCACCGATGACGCCTAAGGTGTTAAAGGGTTCAAACATCCATTCTTTCATGCATCTCTAATAAAACACCAAAGTTGTTTTTCACTGCTAGTAGAAAGGAAATTGAAAGACAGGTGAAGGGACCCTGAACTGAAATCAGAGATGGGATCTAAAAATACAGCAACAATAGAGCAGGAGGGGGGGCAGATAATAACATGGGGCTTTAAACCCCCACCTTGTCGATGCGTGTCACCAGAGCCGATGAGATAGATGATAATTCAGCGCCGCCGCCTCGTTTCCCTCCAGACAGCTGACTGATTGCAGGAGTCCATCTTTTCTGCTCCTCGACACTCAGGCGGACAAATAAAGACGGCAGCTGGAACGTTGATGTGTCATCTGCTGGATTCACTATCAGACCAGCTGGGAGGACACAAAAATGAAAAAAAAATCACCATGATTTCTAGAGTGTTTAAGAACAGATTTAAGAACAGCTGCAGTTTAAGTAAAGGATATTTGAAGAAAACACAGATGTCATTTTTAGTTATCAAAAATTTGAAAAATGACTTAAATCTGAGCACGGAACAGTGTTTTTTGGTAAAAACATCATATGCAAGGACTTAGAATCTGATAAACCGAAACACTTTATTAAAAAAAACAAATTTTTTTGGCTCCTAAAAGTTTTAAACAAGTTTCTCTCCAGAATCAATGATGAAAGTAATCAATCTGTCTGCTGTAAGTGTGTTTATCTCTCCTTCATGCACGTTTCTATACGCATCTCGATACATGGTCCACAAATCAATACATTAAGGATACAACTAACTTTTTCAATACAATACAGTCTGACTCTTTTACCAAAAACGCTAAAATTTAGATACTTCATATTCATATGGAATTTAAAGCTATAAATAATAATGCACGGCATGACAGAGATGGAGAAATTTATTCAGGTATCAATTTGGAAGAAGCAAGCTTATGATTGACATCTTTTTGTTTGCATCACATAAAATACAAATAAAACAGAAAAAGAAACTGTAGTTTGCCAAAAATCGATAATTTACTTTTTATTTATTTTATGCCTCTTGTTCATTTCTGTGGTTTTTAAACGATACTGCAGTTGCTTGATCAATTTTTGATACATATCTTTTAAACTCTTTGCCAAAGCTGTCACTATATCAAACTCTAGTTTTGTTTTTTATTTTATTTTATTTTATTTGTTTTTATTGTATTCTTTTTTTTTCATCTTTTATGTGTTTTACTGCAGACTACTTTTTACATTTTATGTTATTTAATTTTGTTCTTAATTTGACAATTTTTTAAACTTTCTTCTTTTTTTATTGTTAAGCACTTTGGTACACTAAAACGATTTGTAAAGTGCTATACAAATAAAGTTCATTCATACATTTGAGATCAGCCTGTTTGAATTCCATTCTATTCTATTCTAAGACGCTCTGTGCCAAACAGGATCATCTAAGTGCATATCTGGACAGCTAGTAACAGATGTTGTCCAGCATAAGATATTATGTGCTTTTAACTCATGAAAGATCAAACTTTTGACCAAAGTTTTTCTTTGCATATAAAATCTTTTCATTCGGGAGGAAGCGTTGAGCAAACAAGATGTCTTCAGGTCAACAGGGATGTGAAAACCTACATAGTTTATCATTTATGTGCACCTCAGACATCAATTTATAAATGTAACTCATCTAAATTGAATAAATGTTAATTAAGTAATCCTTCTTTTAAAAAAAAATATATATTTTTCAATTTATTTTTCTTTTATCTATTTATTTTTTGTCCTTTTTCCCTTCTTTGTCCTCAGCAGTCTTACACTGCTGGGTTTTGTTATTTTAGTTTGGAGTTGGACCTTCGTAGTCTTGGTTTGTGGGCTTTGTTTATTTGTTTTCTTTAGGTTAAGCAGCCATGTTTTGGTTAATCAGCCATTAGCAGAGAGATGGTCGACATGGCTGAGTCAGCAGTCTCTATGACTTATTTTATGTTGTATGTCATGTAGAAATACACAAACACTAAATATGCAGCTCACTACAGAGGTTGTGGCTAAAGTTGTGTTTTGTTCTCGTAAATGGCTCCTCGCCACTACAGTTACGGTTCTCATGTCCCCCTCACAGAGTGTGCAGTGAGCCCCGCTGTTCCCTGACAGACCGATAGAACATGCATGCAGTTAATTGTTTTGGGGCGCATGTGGCAGAATGATGTTGTCCCTTTTTGCAATTATAGCTCTGCTAGAACAGCCACTTACTGCTGCAGAAAGATAACCAACAGTGTTCAAACGTTCAGCATACAAATTAAAACTACAAATCACAACTGCAGTCTCATAAAAAGCTGACTGCTTATCATTTATCGACTTTAGTCCACATTATTGTCAGCCACTAATTGCAGCTCCGAAGCACTTCCTGTGCTCTGACAGACTGAGTCTAAGTGGCTCCATAGACTTTTAGTTTTTTCTCTTCTTCTGGATGCTTGATGCGGCATCAGCATTGCAAAGCATACACTGATATTGGTAGACACACCTATCCTAATGCACTGAATGTCTTAGATGAATCCATCCATCCATCCATCCATCCATCCATCCATCCATCCATCCATCCATCCATCCATCCATCCATCCATCCATCCATCCATCCATCCATCCATCCATCCATGCATACATTCACACCAAGGGGCGTGTCCTCAGTGGAGCTGCTTGTGAAATACATTTTCTTCATTCGGGTTATGGTTCATGTAGTGACCATGATGCGTGATGTTTACTGCCTCTTTCACCTGCATCAATGCTGTAGTGAACCACATCAAGGTTTCCTTGCAAACAAACCAAGGCCAACATTTTGAGTTCAGATGAGCTTTCATACCTGGTAAGATGATACAGACTCTCAAACCAGGTTCAGATGTGAACATGTGTTCTAGCGACCAGATCCAAGGAAGTCTATATAAATGTATGTTTTCCACGTCTGCGTTCAAAACACCTGTGTTCACCTGTGATATTGCCATATATTACGATATTTAGTCCTGCCATTTATTCTTGATGGGTTCTCACTTAGTATCAACCTTTTATTTTCGTTTGAAGAGGCTGTAAACTGTTATATTTGTCATCCTTTGGTCAGACGGTGCTTTGGAGGTTGATAGGAGGTGCACGTTGTAAGGCTGACTGTCCCGAACGGCAATGTGCCTGGCAGCTACTTGAAATATTTCATTTTTGTTCCGTTGTTCACAACAATTTTGCACTAAGTCGTGTCACTGCTGTTCATGGTCACTATTGTTTACACTGGATTTGACCAATAATTCCAATAAAAAAGTCCTAAAAAGTAATTCCCAGCCTTAGTTCACACACAGCTGAACGAGTTTCTACAACCGTTTTCATGCTCTACATCTGAAACATGCAGCCATTGGAGGCACATTAAAAGCGAAACCACATTGAACTTTGACCAATAAGGGACATGAATTTGGTAGTGATGTATGATTTGTGTCTCTTTTAAATCATGGAAATGCCAACTGTTTGAAAATGGATCATGGAGGAGAAATTAAATATTGTGGTTTGTGCCTGGTTGGAATTAAATGACACCAAATCTTTCATATGTTTTAACGGAGCTATGAAAGAAAAAGCCTGGACAAGATTTGAACCACACGTACTAACAAACAGTAGAAAAAGATGAAGAAGCCCCTCCCTGCTGCCTGGTTGTCCAGTGTGAACATGCATGTTCAAGAACCTGCGTTTAGAACGTTCTTGAACGCACGTCAAATGGCTGGTGTGTATGTAGCATCAGAGGAAACACTCTCTGGTCTATGCTGCTAGTCTGACATCAACCAAATGTTAGCAAAGAACCAATTGGGGCAACATACAACTAACCCCTGACTCGACATAATAAACCTGTTAGGTGGGTTACATTTGCAAGAGAGAATGATAATGTCTGTTTTCCATCATCTTTGTGGATTGAAGCTTTAAACAGCAGCTGTGATCAAATTGCACTGGGTGCTTTGCTAAAATTATTCTCTGGTAATCTTTGTCTTCTTCTGGTAGCAATCTTCACGTTTTCTAGAGAAATTAAATTTGACTCACTGAAAAGTTTTTTTTTTTTTTTTAATGTGTCTGATTCAAAAATGTGAGCTGGAAAGCCAATCTGAAGTTGTGGCCCCGCACTGGACGTCAAGAAGACTGTTCGTTCTGCAAAATACCCCTCCAGCGACGGGGTCCAGCAAGTAGAGGATTATTTAAAGAACGAGAGAGGGAGAGGGGCCTGGCAAGAAAAGGGCCAAGATTAAATGGTAGAGCAGTTATGTTGAATGAAAGGATCTTTGGAAACAGGCGTGGACGTTTGTGGAGAAAGAGGCTGGAACTTCAGAGATATGCGAGAGAGTGAAGTGAGCAGCGTTTCATTGGACGGAGGGATGAAGCAGTCGGCGGAGCTGCTCCTCTCAAGGTCATGCGTGCTGCTGGAATGACAGTTATTTCCTCCTCCGGTCTCAATGAGTGTTTGCAGGAGAAACGCCTGGAATCTGGGTTTCGCTCCACAAACAAAATCTGCAGCTCAGCCATCTGGATTGAAACTAACTCAAAGCTTGATAAAGTGTTTTATTATAACAAAATCTGGATTTTTTTTTTTTTTTTTTTGCTATTTGAGGCAGAGATAGAGATTGCAGCTGAACTCCAGTTTTTCTGCCACGGTTCATAGATTTGGTATCTATGCCTGAAGCCTAAAGCTAATGTTTCAGCGCGCTGCGTGAGGCGCTTTGACTGAGATTACAGTTACTGAGATGCAAGGCCGCTTGGTTAGATCCGGTTTCATGCAGTAATCTGACAGCAATGATGGGAAGGGAATACAGAGCAGGGCTGTATTTCAGTGTGTAACAGCTGTAAAACACCCGTACAGAATGTACCACATGCATGCTTTTTGATTTTCTTCCTGGATCACACAGATGACATGCTCAAGTGGCATCGATACAGAGCTTTTAGTTACTAACAGTGTTTCTAGTTAATTATTTAACAGGAAACAAACAACTGGAAATTTTTCATCTATTTGAAGTGCAAGGATTTCTATTCCAGTGATATATCAGAAAAAAACGGTTTTTTATTCCTCAAGTGTTTCTTCACACTAAAGTGATGAAATAATCTACAAATTTGATGCATCAAAACTAAACAAGTCTTAATTTATCCACACATTTGAGACAAGCACTCATTCCTTGTTTCAGTTCACAAAAACTACTCACTGTATAGTGCATTCACAATTTTGTAGAGCTGTCCAAATCTACAGTTCCAAAATTAAGTGCTCTAGAAATTTCCCAGAATTCCCAGCAAAACACCAGTGTGCATCAACACTGATAAGATTTGGGAATATGGACCACAATGCATTGCGTTTGAACAAATTGTACGCATTTCTCCTAAATAAACAAACATTTTCATTGTCAGAACACAATGGATTCATAAAATGCTTTTGTTGAGGTTTTTACCTTTTGAAATGGGCCAACATATTTGCAATTTAAAATAGAAGAAAAAAAAAAAAAGTAGTGAGCATAGTTGTTACAACCCCTATGGTTAAACCTTTCTCAGGTCTGGGTTGGGGGGGTACAAAAAGGGACAACAACAAAACGGACACCAAGAATAAAATAAACAGTTTATTAAAATGTTTTATTAAATGTTTTATCCAGTGCTTCCTCAATTGGGACCTCTCTCTCTGGGCCAGTTGCGGTTCAGCCGTTGCAGCTCTGGATGGGGACCTGCATCACCGCCTAGCTGTGGTGAGGCGGGACCCCGCCTGTGATGCTGCATTTGGCTGGCTTTGTGGCAGTTCATTGAGAGGGAGGTCCCAACTATTAGTTTCCCACAACCAATTTACGTGCTCAGCCAATTTTTCTATTGTCTTATTTCTATCAGTTAGGGAGTGGGTGGTGAGAAAGGGGTGGGGGTGTTGTGGGCTGGTTTGGAGCAGGGGGCTTTATTTAAATTTTTACCTGTCTTTATATTATGTATATTGTTTTGCTTGTGTTGTAAAGCACTTTGTTTTATTTTTTTTATATGAAAAGTGCTATATAAATAAATATTGCTTTGATTAAATAAAAAGGAAATCCTGTGTCCTGAAATGAGAACAAAAATGAAATAATTAGTGCGCTGGTCCAAACCAAAGGGGAATTGTAACTTTGGCCAAACATAAAATAAGTCAGGAGACTGCTTACCCTGCCAGTTGCTAAGGGCTTCCTAACCAAAACTACTTAAAGAAAACAAATAAACCAAGCCCAAAATTCAAGACTATCAAGGTCCAACCCCAAACTAAAATAACAAAACTCAGTAGTGTAAGAGTGAAGAAACGAATGAAAACATACCAGCACAACTCACCATGAAACCCAACTACTGCACATCCCTGTCTGCTTTGGTGTGGCTCCACTGTCTAAAGTAACAAGCAGGTACCAATCAAGGAACATTGGCCACAACTGCCAGGTGAGCAGAAGGACTGAATGGAAAAAGGTCCAGCAGTAGCAGCAGGATGGGACAATGGTGTTCACATTGTTTTTAAAATCCAGGGAACTACATAGACCTCTATTATGTAGTTCTCTAGTATTTAAGGATTTGGGAGGGAACTATCCCTAATATTAGCACCTTAATGCTACGCTCACTCTGGCCTCAGCAACACACGTTCAAACAGCCACTCTCAATGAAAAGTTGCATAAATATGCGTTTTGGGTTTCCACGTTTAAAACACTATCATTGCTACAGAAGGTTTTCAGTCCATTTTCAGGCTCTACGTGCATCGCGAGCAGCTCATCTTGAAGAAAAAATTAATAACTGATTTGTGCTGGCTGGAAATATACAAGTTTTTTCATACATGGGAACAGAGCTGTGGAAGAAAAAAACAGGAGCAAGATTCACAGGATCTGAACCACTTGGACATTTAGAATGTTTCCCCTGTAGGTACATGTGCTAGCATCAGGTACTGACTAACACTGTAAGCTTACACAGCCTTCTGGAATGAATGTAGCCTGAAGCATGCTATATTATGCTTTTGTTGCATTATTTACTGAAATACTGTAGTACAGCTATCCATGATTATTAAATAGTTTTTATGGATTTTCCATCATTTCGTGTCCATGCTCTCAATTTTTCTTAAACTCATTAACCAATTAACTGACTGACTAGTTCAGCTGGGAATCATGGGAAACACATTTTTTCAATGACTTCTTTTTGGACAAATACATCCCTTCATTTTCATGGCAGGCGTTTGAGCGTGAGCTGCTTCAGCAGTAATTTTAATCTTCTCCCGGTTCTGTCGTGGGGCTGAAGCAGCCCGCCGTCTGTGCACAGAAGCTGACTAATGTCGCTGAATTCCACGGAGATTTGAGCCTTTTGAGTTTCCAGTGACGTGACTGAGAAGGTTGCCCCTCTGAGACGACAGGCTCCACATTTCAGAGGAGAAGCGTGAAGAGTGGCGGATGGGCTGAGTCAGCAGAATCTGCAGAAGCAGACATAAATCTGAATTTCAGAGCGTGTTTCTATTTACATCTGTCTGTTCCTCGGATACTTTAGGGTTAAGACTGCATGCTGTAGATGGAACAATGAGTGCAGGGGAATTAGCTGGGAGAAATTGCAGAGAAAATGAAAATTCAGAAAGTTTAATTAACTTAACCTCACATGAATCCATGTTCTTGTTAAATCCAAACACTAATGGGATCATCAACAGTCAAAATCCTGACAGTTTAATCAGAAATCTTTTTACTCAAAGCACCTGTGCAGCCAATAGCTCTTAGTATGTTTCTTATTAACACACTTCCTGTACTCTGTTAACTATTTATGACTGTTGGCCTTCCCCAGACGGCACTCCTCTCAACAAACGTTTGAACTTCCTGCTTTCTTATCTTCTTCCATATAAATTCATAAATAGCAGATCTAGGACTTCCTGCTGAGCAGAAGAATTCCCACTACATGTTTGTAACCATAGAAATAACCCTCTCTCTTTGTTCTCATGCTGCCTGCAGGGATCAGGCCCCCCATCATGAATGGGCCCATGCATCCGCGACCCTTGGTGGCGCTACTAGATGGGCGTGACTGCACCGTGGAGATGCCCATCCTGAAAGACGTAGCAACTGTGGCCTTCTGTGACGCTCAGTCCACACAGGAGATCCACGAGAAGGTACAGAGCTTGAAATGAAATGTATCTAAAACAGAAAACGAGACTGCAAAGGTCTAGGAAAAAGGTTTGGAATAAAATGTAGAACTTGAAGAAAGTGAAATTTTACTGAAACTAAGTAAGAACTCTATGTTACCATGTTTTATTATAACGAACACTTGATTTTAACTGGCTGCAGCCCCGCCAGCAAGGCCAAGTGGGACCCATGTGTTTTAAAAGTAGAAGAAAATGTGGGCCCCAGTTGGGTTTGTCCACAGTTTCTCTGGTGGCTTAAGAGGGGATTCAAGTTTTATTAGTTCAGACCAACGAGAAGCTCCACACAAAAACCAACACTGTACTGGACAGCGTGGAGTGTTAGTGAGCTGCGCTGTAGCAAGCTGGCAAGCTCCGCCGTATTGAGTTAGCAAGCTCTGTTGTAGTGGTCTAGAGAGCTCCGCTGTCCACCAGGCGACTGGATAGCATAGCGAGCCTACCCACTCACTGAGTGTCCACGTAGCCAATGTGGGCAAACACAGGTGGGGCCACCACAGAAACTCACAGGCATGACATTTCCAAACTCTTTTAATGAAATATTTTTAAAAGAGACAATTTGTGGTCCAAAACATCATTTTTTCCCCTTGTACTGTTGTCTCCTTCTTGAATAAGGCCAATGTGAAGTGCAGTTCACACCTCCACATTGTCAAATAACTTCTGATAAAGGACACCTCGTCTGGCATTATTCCTTAGATGTATTTGATGGGATATTCAATAATATTTATGATCATTCACTTCTTTCATCTAATGTGCTTTCATGTAACTCTCAGCCAAATGCAAGTTTGTATATTTTATGAATATAGTTTGGAAACTGTTATTCAGATCCTAATCATGTGGGTTATGATTACTACTACATTTAAATTATGCTTTTTAAATGTATAGTTTAATGATGTGTTTCTATGACTAATAGTTAATCCATGACAAATGCAAAATAAGGAAACCTTACAAAAACACAATGCAAAAAGGTCATCACAAAGAATAAAAAAGCGGACAAAAGGAGCAGCAAAACATAAAATAAAGTCAAGACTAAAAGAGAACAAAGAGGAAATTTAAAATGTGGGTCATGCTCCAAACCTTGCTGCAGCCAATAAGGAGAGTAAATGGGTTTGTATGTCTGGCAGCGCTACAACTTGTACTGGGTGTCTGTCAGTCTTTGTGAGCACGCTCAGTGGGCAACAATGTGGAAGAGACAGATGGCTTTCTCTCCATCTCCTGCTCTATTCATTGAGGAGTCGAGTCACAGCGGTGTTAAAAAAGCTTTCTGCACCTCACAAAATAATCAGAGGGTGGAGTCAATAGAAGAGAATCAATACAATCTAACTAAGAACTCGTTTAGAGGTGATGACTAACAAGCATGTTATCTCATTACTTCAGTGTTGATTAAGATATCATGCTTTGGGGGTTACAAGAACTGCTTAAATACCCACTAAAACCTTTGTCGTCTAATCTTCGGTGTGTTTTCAGGTCCTAAATGAAGCTGTGGGAGCTCTGATGTACCACACCATCACTCTGATGAGAGAAGACCTCGAGAAGTTTAAAGCTCTGCGGATCATCGTACGCATCGGCAGCGGTTACGACAATATAGACATCAAATCTGCTGGAGAACTTGGTACGACCGAAGAGAACGAACAATATTCACAGCGCCTCACTTCTTCTTTGTTTTATTATGTCACGGCCTTATTCCAAAATGGATTAAATCAGTTTTCCTCCTGAAAAATTCTTTATAAAAAAAGCTTTCTTCTGGAAGGTTCTCCTCTTTCCATTGAGCTCTGATGGAGAATCCATTGGGTTACTGAGCCCTTCTCCTCTGATCTCGTGGATCTAGGTAGAGTCCTGGTGGTTCCAAAGTTCTTCCACTTACAGATGATAGAGGCCACTGTCCTCTTTAGAACCTTTAAGGCAGCAGAAATGTTTCTGGACCGTTCCCCCGCCTTATGCCTCAAGACGATCCTGTCTCTGAGGTCTACAGACAACTCAATTTTTCATGCTTGTTTTGTGCTTTGACATATACTGTCAACCCCGGGACCTCATGTAGACAGGGTTGCATGTTTCCAAATCATGTCTACTCCACTAGATTTACCACAGGTTGGCTTCAGTGAAGCAGTTTAAACATCCCAAGGCTCATCAGTGGAAACTGAATAAACAGCTCACTTTGGAGCTTGACAGTGAAGGTTGTGAATACTGATGAACATATCATTTTCAAGTTTTCTATTTTTTAAAATTTGCTACAATTTCAAGATAACTTTTTCTCACATTGTCAATATGGTTTTCTTTAAAGATTTTTTTTCAATCCATATTGAAATAAGGCTGGGACATAATAAAAAGTGGAAGCTGTGGATACTTTCAGGATGCACTCTAACTTAGCAAATAACATGTAAGGATGACAGTTCTACTCAGGGGTGAAAGTAGATTTTTTGTTATGCCGGTACCCCCCCCCCCCCCCCCCCCACCCACACACACACAACAAACACACACACAGTCCAATACCTTTACTTTTCAAGTCCCATATGGTAATTTTTACTTTTATTTAAAAAAAAAAAGTTATCAGGAGTGTTTCATTTATGTTTATGTTGTTTTTAATCAAAATCCCAGACCCTTAATGTCTTAAAAAGTCATTTTTTAATGTTGGTCTGTGAAAACTCCTCTGTGAGGGCGTGGCTTCTGGAGCTGAGTGAAGCTGACCTGCTACGTCTCGGACCCTCCCCTGTCTGATTATCACAAAAATGTCTCGCAGTTTTGTTTTGAGCTGGACATCAGTTCGGACAAGGAAGAACTTCATGGACCGAACTTTCACAGATCCTTTACAGCTGCGGTCAAATGAGCCACCGTTCACATTTCCGTGGTCACATCAAGAAGCTCCGTGGAGTCTGGTGGAGATTTTCCAGCGTTCTCAGCCCTGCTACCATAATGAAACTCACACAAAAATATCCAGTGATGCTGATTTGACCACAGAAATGTGAACGGCGGCTCATTTGACTGCAGTCAATGTGAAGATAGCATCTTCTCTTCTCCAGAACCTGAACTAGACACGCTAGCCGGACCAGATGAGGGTTTAATGCTTGTGCAGCAGAAAGAACATCATTCATTCACACAGAGTCTGTCTGTGACCGTTTGATTAACAGAGATTAAAAGGAAATGCAAAAACAAAATGATTACATTTGTTCTCTTTCAGAAGAATAATGACACACAGGCATGTTAAAAACTCAAAAAATAGTTTTTTTTTTTTGGAAGGGGACTTTAAACAGATCATATTGTCAGTTGTCCAGATTGAAGAATAATCTGGTAACATAGAAAATTCATCTGTGGTTGATGGACCTGGTGTCTCAATGGCATTTTCCAATTAACTTCCATCTCTCCTTTTCTCTTCTTCATACTTTCCTTTAGAAGATTCGTTCTGCACATCATCATCCTCACTTTTGGATGTTCCTCTTAAAAATCTGAAACTTTTTCATTTAAATAATTTAATTATTTATTATTAGTATCATCAGCTGCAGAGCTGCAGTTCTCTGGTGCGCCTGCTGTTCAGAAAGTCGGGGGTCCGCAGCGCTCGGGACGCGCAAGCCAGACTTGGCGCACGCAAGAGAGCGCAGACCAGGAGAGAGAGAGAGAGAGAGAGAGAGAAAGAGAGAGAGAGAGAGAGAGACGGATTTTAATAACTGTTATGTCTCCACTTCGACATGTAGTTAAACCATTGGAAAAAGACCAGGACCACAGGGGACGTTTAGATGTTTTAATTTCTTCTCCAAATGGTGAAAACTGAAAACAAATATACAAGATGTTCACTTAAAAACATGCCTGAAATATCTGAAAATAAAAGTGTTTTTATCGACCCTTAAACTAATCTTTCTTAACAAATAATATCAAAATATACTGTCCTAAATATATATGAACAAATATAAAAACTTACGGCATTGCCTTGAAAGAACTCCAACATGGATGGCAACAGATATCCCTGACCTCATGCTGTATTTTGCCCGCTCTGACTCCGTAAAGCCGGAAGTTACGCGGCAACCGGAAGTTACGTCGGGTAACCGGAAGTTGTCGTTTTCGTTAACTTTACTTATTTTTTATTATTATTTATTCATTTATTTTACTTTTTATCAACATATAAATCAACTATTAAACAACAAATTGCCAGAAGGCAACACACTCCCCGCCTGGCCTCTATGGGGCCACAAATTAAACACTTAATAAGAATCAGTCCTCATCAGTCCTTTGGCAAAAGAAGAATAACTTCAGTGACCGGTCGCATAAAAGTCTTTTGACAGCTTTTGTCATTTACTGTGACCTCAATCTTCCTTACTCGACCATCTTTCCCTGGAAAAGTTGCACTGACTCTAGCCATGGGCCAGTTGTTACGTGAGACTTGCTTGTCCTTGAGCAAGACGAGGTCACCAACTTCAACGTTTCGACGAGGTACAGTCCATTTGTGTCTTTGCTGTAGTAAAGGCAGGTATTCTTGTTTCCAGCGTGACCAGAACTGATTAGCAAGAGCTTGAACTTGTCTCCATTGCTTGGTGTACAGATCTTTGTCCAGAAAGTCTCCAGGAGGTGGGAGAAGGCATGATTTCTGAGTTAACAGCATTGAGGGTGAAAGGATGAATGGGTTATCTGGGTCAGATGGAACTGGAAAGAGGGCCTAGCATTTATGATTGCTGAAACTTCTGCCAGTAATGTACACAACACATCATGAGTGAGTTGCACTTTACTTTGAAGGAGCATCGAGTTTAGTATACTCCGAGCGATGCCGATCATTCTCTCCCAGGAGCCTCCCATATGTGAGGCATGAGGTGGGTTGAAGTTCCAGGTGCAACCTTGATCATTAAGGTACTGTTGCATGGCCTTGTCCATGCCTAGTTCTTTAGACGCTGCGATGAAGTTTGTGCCACGATCAGAGAAAAGTTTTGTAGCAGGGCCTCTTACTGCAAGGAAGCGTCTTAGTGCATTTACACAACTCGAGGTGTCTAAAGACTCTATCACTTCGATGTGCACGGCTCTTGAACTCATGCAGCAAAACATGATGGCCCAACGCTTACTCTGAGCGTGACTGCCTCTTGTACGTCTAGTAGTTACTGTCCAAGGCCCGAAAACATCAAGGCCGACGTAGCTGAAGGGGAACATTTTTAAGTCGTTCCGGAGAAGGTCTGCCATGAGTTGCTCTTCCTGCTTTCCACGCATTTTGGCAGATAACACATTTGTGGATAACAGAATTGACAAGCCTCTTTCCTCCTAATATCCACAACCCTGCTGCTCTTATTGCACCTTCTGTGAGGTGACGACCCTGGTGCTTGACCTTTTCATGGTAGTGGCGAGTAAGCAGGAGAGACACATGATTGTGTTTTGGAAGAACTATTGGACTTTTTTCACAGTTCTCAAGTTCTGAGTGTTTGAGTCTGCCTCCAACTGAAATGATGTCATCTTCAAGAACCGGTTGAGTTTATGCAAAGGGCTATCCTTGGCGATGGGTTTGCCACCTTTAAGGCAGAGAGCTCCTTTCCAAAGGCATCTTGTTGTGCCTGTTGGGAGAATGACACGCTTTGCTTGAGCCATTTCATCTGGTGACCGAGGAACCTGACAAATGTGCCACCTTGCATTCACAGTTTGAATTGGTGCCATTGAAAGATTTTGCAATGTGAATGAGGAATGCAACTCCCGGGACTAAGGACTTGAAGGTGGAAAAATGTTCGAAGCGTTTGCATGAAAGTACTTGAGGTAGGTGGCGCAGGTTTTCACCTGTGGTCTGATCTCACAGTCTCTGTCTGGCTCAATCAACTCAAACTTCTTGTTTTCATGTTTTGTCTCTGTGTGAATGACGACGATGAAGGAAGGTCCGGTGAACCAAGTTGTTTTTGCTAACTGAGATGCAGTGAGTGAGCGTGATGCATGATCCGCTGGTTTTCTTCCGTGCACACGTAGTGCCACTGCTCGGTTTGAGGACTGACGAATGCGCTGCACTCTGTTGTGGACATATGTGTAGAATCTCTTTGATTCATTGCAGATGTAGCCCAAGACTACTTTACTGTCCGTGTGAAAGCGAACTGCATCGAACTGTATGTCCAACTCATTCTTGATGAGATCAGCTACCTCTACAGCCAAAACAGCAGCACACAACTCAAGTCTGGGTATTGTCGGTTCTGATTGAGGAGTTAGTCTTGCTTTGCCCATGATAAATCCGACCTCCACTTTGTCGTTTGGATAGACTGCTTTCAGGTAGGCAACGGTGCCTATGGCTTTAGTTGATGCATCTGAAAACACAAAGAGTTCTTTGCGCTCTGCTTGACTGAGAGAGGTGGATGTGTATGTTCTTGGACATGGAGTTGCTTTAAGTCTTTCAGAGAGTCTCTCCAAGCATCCCATTTGCTCTGTTTATCTTCTGGAAGTGTGTGTCCCAGCCTGAGTTTTCAAACGTGAGTTCTCTTAGCAGAGCCCTTCCTTGAATAGTGACAGGTGCCAATAGTCCTAGTGGATCAAAGACACTATTGACAGAAGACAAGACACCGCGTCGCGTGAATGGCTTGTTTGTGGTTGCCACTGAAAACGTGAATGTCTGTCATAGTTCCCAAATAAGGCCTAGCCTGCGCTGTGATTGTATGTCCTCACCACTCAGGTCCAAATCTTTAAGCACTACTGCACAATCATCAGGGAGAAGGCTTGCATGACAGCTGGTGAATTGGAAACAAACTTATGGAGTCGCAGATTGGACTCTGCAAGTGAGGCTTGAGTTCTGTGTAACAAGTCGATCGCTTCGGCGGGAGAAGGCACAGAAATCAACCCATCATCGACGTAGAAATGCCTCTCCACGAACTTGACAGTATCAGCCCCATAGTTTTTTGCTCCGGCTTCAATGGCCTTACGCAGACCGTAGACAGCTACAGCAGGAGATGGTGAGTTACCGAACACGTGCACTTTCATTCGGTAATCAATGACCTCTTTTGCAATGTCATTGTCCTGTGCCACAGAAAGCGGAGATATTTCGATGATCTTCACGCACCATGAAACAGTGGAACATCTGCTGTATGTCGGCCATGATAGCACGATGCTTTCTTTTCGAAACCGTAGGAGCACTCCAATGAGTGTGTTTTTAAGTCAGTCGGTGAGGAGCACACTATTGAGTGAACACCGTTCTCCGGCACTGGAATCAAAAACTACCCTGATCTTGTTGGGCTTTTGAGGGTGATAAACCCCGAATGTTGGGAGGTACCAGCATTCTTCTTCAGGCTTAGGTTCGGGTGCCACCTCGGCGTGACCGTTGGAGAAAATGCCTTCCATAAACTCCACGTAATGTAACTGCATGTGGGGCTTCTTTTGCATGCTTCGTTTGAGGACAAAAACGCTTGACTGCTAGCTCTCTGTTGTTTGGCAATTCTGGCGAGGCTTTTAAAGGGAAGTGGGGCGACCCAACTATCATCTTCATTTCGATACATCTCTTTGTCCATGATTTTTAGAAGACTGTGTCCTCTATGGAGGGAGCTAGCTTGTTATCGTCTTCACTGCGGTGGAAAACTGACTGTCCCAGAGTTTGCTCTGGTGCTTTGGTGGGAATTTTGCCCCATGGTGTTTCTTTGAGTTGTCGGAAGTTATCACACTGTCCGAAAACTGTGGGTCGCCATTTCAAGTATAACTGTCTTAAATGACTTAACTGTGGCTTGTGGATGTTACCTACACACACCTCTCGACAACAACCCACCCTAAATCTAGCCGTTGGGCAAAAGGTGCATGATGAGGGCCGTTAACTTGTTCTCTGACTTTGTGTGCACGTAAACATCCCGCCGATCAGTAGGAGTATTTGCCCTTTGGGTCTAGCTCTGGAATGTACTTTGCTATCGACTGCAGGTGTGGCTGATTAAGCACAGCACTTGGTGTTGGGATTTCACTCCTATTGTTAGGAATGTCCTGACATTCAATGAGAGGAGGGAGTGGGATTACCACGGACCCATCTAAAGACTCAATCTGGAAGCCTTCAGCCATTTTCCCCCATGCTTCAACAAGCCCAGAACATGTTCTTAGATTGTAACTGACTGGTTCATTCTTAACATTGAAAAGTTCAAAGAACTCTGGCCCAGCTAAGGAACGATTGCTCTGGTCATCAAGTATGACGTAAGTTTTAACTGCACTGTCTCTATGACCCTCAGGATACACCTTGGCGAGACATATTTTAGAACAGAACAACGACCCCACTGACCTGGACCGCACACTTTGGTGCATGTTGTAGTTACTGCAACGTTGTCCGAGTAGCTTTCTCCCTCCCCGCCATCCTCTTGAGCAGGGGCAGGAGCCTTGGTTTGCTGTGGTGGACCAGGATGCATGATGGTTTCATGCCTTGTGCTGTCACATTCAGAGCACTTCACTGTAGATCTGCAGTCCTTAGCGAGATGAGTGTCTGAGGAACAGCACTTGAAACAGATTCTCTCTCTTTAAGAAAGGCCTTCTTTCTTCGAGCAGTTTTGTTCCTGAATGTCCTGCATTTCTTAAGCGAATGGGGTTTGTGCAGTGGGCAGTTCTTGTTGATGTCCTTATTGGGGGATGTGACATTTGTTTTGTACGTCAAAATGGGTTTGGCAGAGCTGAAGTTCTTTAGACTAGGTCTTTCTGATTTTGTTATTGTATGGATGTACTGCTGGTTGAAACTTGGATCATTACGTTTCTTAGCCTCTTTGCATATAAAAGTGCAGAAGTAACTAAAAGGTGGGAAACGGCCATGATTGTCCTCTTTGTATTGTGAGCCTTGCGACATCCATTTCTCTTGAATTCCAAATGGAAGTTTGTCCACAATTGGCGCAATTCCATGAGACGTGTCCAGATAGAGTAGACCAGGTAGATATCCATCCTCTTTTGCTCCTTGGATCTCCTGTAACAGATCTCCTAGCTCCCTCAGTCTCACATTATCTTTTGTTGTTATTTTGGGAAAACAGTCTAATCTCTGTAATAGGGATTTTTCAATAATTTCAGGAGCAGCGTAACACTCATGAAGTCGCTCCATGCTTTCTGTAGAGCCACAGAGGGGTTGTTGACATACACAGAGCGAATGCGCTTGACTTGGCTGTTTGACTCTTTTCCCAACCATTTTTCATCAAATCGAGCTCTTGAGTTGGAGTAAGGTGTACTTCGGCTGTGTAGCACCAGTAAATGAGAGAGTACCACGCCCTGAAATTCTCTGGTTTGTCATCATATTGGTAAAGAGAAATGATGAGGTCTCGACGCGCCATATACTGTGCAAATGGCTCTGCTGGATGTGGAATGCCTGCAGGCATGTGTGTTGAGGTGTAAAAGGGCTGGAGAATGGACTGAGAGCGATCTTTGCTGGCTGAACTTTTGGTTCAATCTCAACCTTTGCATGGATGGTGAGTTCTGGAGAGACAGAGTTGTATGGTGGTTGTTGATCTTTGGCCTAGTGCTGATAAGCGGTGGTTGTGCGTCCGCAGCATCGTTTTTTGGAGGACTCCAAGTTATTAACGTGTCCTCTAAATCAATGGTTTGATTTTGGGTATCTGGCACTGGCTCTGGGTCTTTAGGTTTACTCATACTCATTTGTGATTGAACAAATTCCTTTGTTCTTTCTCTTTTTACTCTGTCCGATTCTGATCTTCTGCTCTCGTTTCCATCATGTATTGCCTCCGCTTCTTCCAGCACCTCTGCTTCAGCTACCGCAGCGTCTGCCTCTCTTTGTAATGTTAACACTTGCAGTTCTGCATCAATCTTTAATTTTTCCAGTTCACTTAACGCCTTATCCACCTTTAGCTTTGCTTCTTTGCTTGCATATGAGGCTCTCACCTTAGCTGCTTCTGCTCTGGCTCGAGCACGAGCGGCGCTTGTTGCAGAGGAGGATGTGATCCCTGATGCACTTGATGTAGATCTGTTGCTGGCAGCCATCTTGTCCACAATGAAGCTCGAATGCTGCCTTTTCACTGTTTATGTCTCCACTTCGACATGTAGTTAAACCATTGGAAAAAGACCAGGACCACAGGGGACGTTTAGATGTTTAATTCTTCTCCAAATGGTGAAAACTGAAAACAAATATACAAGATGTTCACTTAAAAACATGCCTGAAATATCTGAAAATAAAAGTGTTTTTATCGACCCTAAACTAATCTTTCTTAACAAATAATATCAAAATATACTGTCTAAATATATATGACAAAATAATAAAAACTTACGGCATTGCCTTGAAAGAAACTCCAACATGGATGGCAACAGATATCCCTGACCTCATGCTGTATTTTGCCCGCTCTGACTCCGTAAAAGCCGGAAGTTACGCGGCAAACCGGAA
Source organism: Oryzias javanicus (assembly GCA_003999625.1). Taxonomy (NCBI): domain Eukaryota; kingdom Metazoa; phylum Chordata; class Actinopteri; order Beloniformes; family Adrianichthyidae; genus Oryzias; species Oryzias javanicus. Next base: position 25,108,568 of record CM012446.1, on the reverse strand, counting down.
GTTACGTCGGGTAACCGGAAGTTGTCGTTTTCGTTAACTTTACTTATTTTTATTATTATTTATTCATTTATTTTACTTTTTATCAACATATAAATCAACTATTAAACAACAAATTGCCAGAAGGCAACACAATAACTGTTTTGCGCCACAAAAACAATGCAAACGTCCAAATAAAGCGCTGCCTGCTCTCAGCTCGAATGTCAATTTTCTTATTTTTCTTCATAAGAGCGACGCGGCTTCTGTCATGTGTTATATAGTGAAAACTGGCCGCACAGCTGATCTCCCAGCCGGAACGGCGTTCGTTTCAAATCATTTACCGAAACGCCGCTCCGGACCGTTCCGGCTTACTTTCACCCCTGGTTCTACTAGGGTAGGGGTCTGCAACCTGCGGCTCCAGAGCCACATGGCTCTTTATCTCTCAATAGGCTCTTTGGTTAAAAGAAAGATAAAATATATTTTTTAAACAATTGGAGATTAGCTATTATTTAGTAACAAATAACGTTTTGGCTAATTTGTTTTTATCGTGGGTTTTTAGACTAATTTAGAGTTAGCTTCTATTTTGGCACAGCTAACGTTTTTTGGCTAATTTAGTATTGAGGAATTGTATACTAATTTGGAGTTTAGCTAATATTTTAGTAAAATGCTGATGTTTTCAGCTAATTATTTATCTTCTAAATTTGTTGGGGGATAATTTAGAATTTAGCTTCTATTTTGACAACATGCTAACAGTTTTGAATAAGTTAGTTTACTGAGGAATTTTAGGCTATTTTGGAGTTCAGCTAGTAATTAAGCAACAAGCAGGCTTTTTTTGTCAGATTTGGCCTCTAATTAGTTTTTTTTTGCTAATTAAGTGTTTAGCTAATATTTTATCAGTATGCTAACATTTTTAGCTAATTTCTTATCTACAGAGGGTTTAAGGATAATTTTGAGTTTAGCTTTTATTTCAGCAACATGCTTACATTTTTGGCTGATTTACTTTACAGAGAAATGTTCTGCTCATTTGAAGTTCAGCTAGTAATTAAGCAACGAGCTTGCTTTATTGCTACTAAAGTTAAAAACGTAAAAAAAATTCCCTTTTTGAGAGATGCTGGTTTCTTTTATATATGTTTTTGCTTTTTGTTCATGCCAAAAATAGTCATTATTCATATTTATTTAAAAAAAAAAAAAAAAAAGGCTGTAACCGCAAATCCAAATTTCTTAAAGGCTAACGTAAGTCAATGCGGCTCCTTCAAGGTTTTGATCACTAGAAAACAAGCCCAAATGGTTCCTTTATTGTTAAAGGTTGCCGACCCCTGGACTAGGGGCTGCATGGCGATTTGGTGGTTACTAGGTGTTACATTCAATTTAAGTGTTTTAAATTAATGAAGTAAAAGAATGTCCACATTTTTCCAACAGTTCCAGCAGTGTTGCTAATCTTGTTCCACAAACACAATAGGGCGTTAAAACGGCTGATTTCACATCCAAAGCTGAACCAAAACCCACATTTATATCCAAACAGCTTCTCTAAATCTGTCTTCTGCTCCAACAGGCATAGCGGTATGCAATATGCCAGCAGCTTCAGTGGAGGAGACGGCGGACTCCACGCTGTGTCACATCCTCACCTTGTATCGCCGCACCACCTGGCTGCACCAGGTTTGTGACCTCAAATGAAAAAAGACAAAAATAAAGAGAAAACCTTCTATGAGCTGTTTAGACTCATTTGAAATGCTGGTTCCTGGTTTGATTTTCACGTCTCAATAAAATCTGGCTGACATATCAGCAAAATTGAAACATTTCATTTTCTTTAGAATGTGGCTGTTTTTGAAAGACGTTGATGTAAAGTGTAGAAGGTACAGTAAAATGAATTGTTCCCATAAATCATTCCATAGCCTTGTTTTGTAACCGTGCTAGCAGCATCTGAAAGGGTGCTGCTTGTGCTCTTGAAGTGCGCTGTTCTGAGAGGAGCTAGAGCTGGATCGTGTTAATCTGCAGCGCTTTTGTCGCCTCGCTCAGATCCAGAGGTGATAATTAAATGTTGCTCACGGGCAGGCTCTGCGGGAGGGCACGCGTGTGCAGAGCGTGGAGCAGATCCGAGAGGTGGCGTCGGGAGCGGCGAGGATCCGAGGAGAAACCCTGGGACTCATAGGACTTGGTGAGGAAAAAACACTCATGCAGGAATCACTTAACGCACATTTAAGCTTTCATTTCCTCCAAAAATCAAATGCACAGTCGTTGTTCTCGGTATTGAAATGATCCAGTGTCTGATCTGCTGTTCTATCTGGTCTCCTCAGGTCGGGTGGGCCAGGCTGTAGCGCTGCGAGCCAAAGCGTTCGGCTTTAACGTGATTTTCTATGACCCTTATTTGGCTGATGGAGTGGAAAGATCCCTGGGGTTACAGAGGGTCACCACCCTGCAGGTAAACTCTCACATATCAGGGTACATCTGCATTTGATCCACAGGTGATCTTCAAAAGATTCCAAATTATTTGTGCTGCTGGTCGATATTGGATTGATTTTGGAGAATGTGCATAATCACACACGTTTCTGCTACTTTCAAAACTCGAGTGGCTGTGTTCTTGGGAAACATGGTGCAGATAGTCGTAGCATCAGCTTTGGTGTTGCAGGAAATGTCTCCAAAAAAGACAACATGTTTCTGCTAAATTCCATTTAAGGGAGGAAACAAATTTGACCTTACTTAACAGGGTTCTTTGATTTGTTCTGTGCAGCCACAATGGATAAATTATATCAATTTATTGATAAATGTATAAATTCTAATCTGATGTCTTATTATTAGATAACTACTGTTATAGGATACAAGACATAGCATCATGAGTGGCTTTTCTTGACCAAACAAGTGAGCTCTTTTTATTTAAAAATGTGACCTTTTGTCACAGTTTTAGGTTTGGAATTTATGTTTTGGGTAAACAATGCCTGAAAAGAAACGCCCCAGCTTCATTTTGGTTTCCTTTGTTCCAGTTAGGATCCCTTCGCGTTAGCATTATGGTTGTTGTCATGACATCAAAGGACCAAGACCTTTTTTAAAAATGAGAGAATTGGCAGCACATGATCTGATAGTCCTCTGCAATCCAAGGGTCTAATATTAAAATCTGTTGTTCTGAGTGCAGTGCTTTACATTTTATATACATTTAAAAACCTTTTTTAACCCACAAGTTTTTAGCTCTTTAACACCAAATGCATTCTTTCGACTTTTTCAACCGTTTACGCCATTAACGTAATTCCAGTGGATTTTAACACATAGAAGAGCCACACTACACTTATAAAGTGCTTGTGCTTTCAACAAAAATCCACTGATTCTGTTTCCCAAATAAGCAATGCTTGACCCCAACATGCAATGCTGGACCCCAATTATGTAATACTTGACCCCAATAACCAGCACTTGACATTAGCAATGTCAACATGAATTTTCCTGCTTTTCGACCGTTGATCATGTCAATGGGAAAAGTTTGGGTATGCCAAAGACATTTTATTAAGTTATCGTTGGCAGAATTTCTGGTGTTAAAGCAGTGAAATTTGTTGAAAAGGTAGACACTTCTGGAGTGCACAAAACTGTTACCCATTCTCACTCTCAGGTTGTCACATATTGACTTACGGTTAGGGACTCCTCCGTGTCACTTTTTTTATCGTTTTAAGTGTCCAAACTAGTCATTTTTTGATGTCCTGGCTTATTTAAATTAAGACATTAAATCAGGGTCTGGAACCCCGCATAGAACCAGAACCACGTCCAGAACTGGCACTGATCCTAGTCCAGTAGTTAAGATAGAATTAGGGTATTGGTGTGGTCAACGTCCCAGTATCAAACTGGTACCAGAGTTTGTAGAACCTTGATTTAATAACAGCCAAAAAAATGTCAAGTTGGGGACGCCCAATAGGTCAATTTTTGACGAGGAGGGGTCTTTAACCATACATCAATCTGTGACGAGTTGGGAGTGAGAATGCGTTATAAACTAAGCTTCTTGGCAGCACACTCCTAGTGGCAACCCGATGAACTGCATATACATTCATTTTTTTTAAAGGAATTCAACCGAGAACTCAGTGGGGGAGCTCCCTAATCCTAAAAAGAAACTTGATTTTGTTTGCCTCACAAACCAGCTGGAACATATAGAACAACCAAACCTCAACCGCTCTACGTTTATGAAGATTGACGTCAACAGGAATGTCTTTATAACAGTTCCGAGCAAAGTTTTGAAGAAAGGAAAATCGATTCTCAAAGTTTGCTTCTCAGAGAAATGAGCAGACACGCATAGGAATTAACGTCTCCTCTGTGCATCTTTCCCCTCAGGATCTACTTTTCCACTCCGACTGTGTCTCTCTGCACTGCAGCCTCAATGAGCACAACCACCATCTGATCAACGACTTTACCATCAAGCAGGTACACCGGGACAGCCCCGCACAAACACACTAGGCTGTGGAGCTGCAAACACGCCTAGTAGATTTATTTATCATCAGCCTGTGCATTCCAGAGTCATAAATCCTGATGAGGCTGATGCTTGGCAAAGCGCAGCTCTGACACGTAGATGGATGAGGTCCTGCACTGTGTGCACCTACGATGAAACAACATCCATCTATCTCCTTCACCACAAAGGATTTTAGCTTTTAAACATTTCAGATCTCGCCAAATGTGAAGAGAGTCTGACTGTTTTTTTTCACATGTGCTTTTTATAACACGTGTGAATGGGTGTGTTACAGATGCGTCAAGGAGCCTTTCTGGTGAACACAGCCAGGGGGGGTCTGGTGGACGAGAAGGCTCTGGCTCAGGCTCTGAAGGAGGGCCGGATACGAGGAGCTGCTCTGGATGTTCACGAGACAGAACCGTTCAGGTAACTTTCCCGCTTCATCCAGCTGGTTACAGGGGGAGAGCAGTATCAGTGCTTAATTTTTTGTATGTTGAACAGTTTCAGTCAGGGTCCACTCAAGGATGCTCCCAACCTGATCTGCACGCCACACGCCGCCTGGTACAGCGAGCAGGCGTCACTGGAGATGCGAGAGGAGGCGGCCAGGGAGATCCGAAGGGCCGTGACAGGTGGAGCGTACACACAAACACACAAACAACAAGCACAAACAAGCACAACACTGAGGTGTTGCCGTTAAGATACAGCTAATAAGTTGGCAATTCTATTTCTGGCTACATCAGCGTCTTGTTTGAGTGTCCTTGGGTAAGACACTAAGCCCTCAGTCACATGGACCGTAGGGGGGACAGACCCGTTGTTCGTGCCCATAAAAGTTGTAGATAGGAGTGGCTGCTTCCTTAGGGGGGCAGAGTTTTGCCTTTCAGTTCCCTTGAGGCTCCTACAGCCACCTCAAGGGACGTCATGGATTAGGAACATACCATTCTCATTGTTGTGTTAGTAGTAAGTGTATTGGGGAATATTTGTAAGGATAACGTACGGTAAGATACACCCACTTATGATGAATGGGTGATGATGTCGTACAGTGCCCTCATGCCTGGTTCACACTGGACGCGGAAGCCATGGAGCGATCATTTCAGTGTTTGGTCTTTTAGGAAGTTACGCAAAGACTCAATTTTTGAAATATATCAAATTTTTCATAATAAAATACTGCGACTGACAAATGCAATCCTGTTTTTGTATCTAAACAGACTGTAGAGTTGAAAATAAACACAAAACAAACGCGCACACAGACACTGAGACACACAAAGATCAACGTAGTGAGCCGACTACAAAGCGGCAGCGGCGGGGTTTGATGATAGTAAAAAAAAAGCTTTAAATAACCCCAGCTGAGCTGAAGCGCCTGTGGACTGTCGTGGAAAAATACATGTCGATGTGAACTGGAGGTTACACTTGAACAACACTAACGTGCTCCTTGTGACGTGCACAGAATATGGGAGGTATAAAAACTCTTACAAACGGTTTAGGTGTTTAAGTGTTTAGTAGTTTGTTGCCTGCAGCATGCCCGTAGATAAAAATAAACATTTTCACTTTAGGAGCTCATAAAGCGGTCTACAATCTGTACAAGTTTACCCATTTTTTTCCACCTGCAGACAGTCCATAACCACTCTTGAGGGAATTTGAGACTAAAACATAAAGCCTTAATTGCCTTGTGCCGTTCAATCATTGGTGTGTGAGAATTGGCAAAAATTGCTTTGAGCTCCAGCCTGTAGAAAAAGGTTAAACGAGTGCTGACTGAAAACATGACCTCACCTGGAAAATGTTAACCATACTAAAATAAGTGATATTTTTAGGTATCCCACCAACAGAGAATAAGGTCGTAATCCTTCATTGTAGAAAGAGAGATTTGAGGTCCTTTTCAGTTCTCCTTTCCTGTTCTTGTTCTACTGGTGTTTCAACATGGCCTGTTTAATCCAATCTGTTCCAAAATGGGTCGGTGTTCAAGGAAAACTAATGAAGATGTAGTCCCAGCTTCTCTCCCTTCTGACTGCTACAACAAAAGCCTAATTATTCACTTTCATATATGTGTACGATAACCTTTCTGCGTTTTAACCCATTTTTTGGTCTCATCTCTTTGTTTTTTCAGGTCGTATCCCAGATAGTCTAAAAAACTGTGTGAATAAGGAGTTTCTCACCCAGAACAACCATTGGCAGGAGTGGACCCGGCCACAGTCCACCCAGAGCTCAACGGGGCGTACAGGTGAGAATACCTTCAGCCAACAAACAATAGTTGAAGTATACAATGCTAGATTGCTACATCGCAGTTCTATTCTCGCGATCTTTTTCAGTGCCACTTTAAAATATTTAAAACAATGGAAAAAAGTTCTGCTTCCTGATCAGCTGAAGGCATTAGCGATGTTTTCATTGACTATGAAATTGAAAGAATTTGATTTGTGATAATAAATTTGCCAAATGGAAACGCATTCAGTTGAAAAAATATTCACATTTATTAATAAGTAAAGGTTTTGTGCTTGAAGGTGGTCGTTTTCGAGGCATATCGAAATTTGACATCTTGCAAAACTGCAATGGAAACACTTTTTCCTAATTAAATGAGTCACATGACCAACAACCCAATAGATTCTAGAGACCCGATGGATCAGAGTGATGTGTACAACACTCTGAAAAAAGGCCAGTGTTGTAGCAATTAGCAGTGAAATACGCATTTGCTTCCGCTTTTGAGAAAACTTGAGCCGCAACTCTGATTGTCATGTAAACAAAACATCTTAGCCACATTCATCCAGTCATCAAACTGAAATGTTTCTGGAAAGAATAGGCTTTTTTTCTTCACTTTTGAAGCACCCGTTCAGGTTACACTTTTAGTTAAGACACAATCATTTTATTTTTTCTTATATTGAAAAATATTTTGTTGTGGAAATCAGATAATAGTGTGTTTGAGATCATGCAGGCGGACGCAGCGCTGCACAGATCGCCTGGATTGCAGTGCATGTTGGGTAGTTTTGACTGACATCACTTGTCAATCATCATGAAAATATGGCAAGAAAGGGACGGGTGAAAGGCGTCAACTCAGGCCGAGGCGGCTGGAAATCTTTCACTGCGCTGGTCGCAAGCCGCCAAAGAGACTACAAAACAATGCATTGTGGGAAATGGTGTCCAGGCAGTTCTCTTACTTTGACATGATACTGATCAAAAATGACTGGCGCTAAATGAAGGAAATCTGCACATTTTGTAATTCTTTCTGGAAAGTAGTAAATCACTGATTCAAAAGGAACAAGATTTCAAATCATCTGTAGTTATATGTGATATTGTTGCCTTTAAAATTTAACTTTAATTTTATCTATTTTTCTAGGACAATGGACATTAAATTCACCTATTTATTGTTTCTGTTGTCCACAGATAGATGTTAAAAATGATTATAAAAAAACATAATAGTAACGTTTATTCTAAGGAGGAGAGGGGTATTAAAATTCAACAGAGTGTTAAGGACAACCCCGACTTCTTGTTTTCGTTTAGTCCCGCTGTCCGCCTTCACCTCAGGCGCCTTTACCCGCCTGGTCTCGCCAACAATTCAGGCGAGGCACAAGTCATCTCAAACACACCTAATATTGACAGATCCCTTAAAAAACAAATATTTTGTAATTTACCTAGAAAGGCAGCATGGCTTTCTGGGTAAAAGTAACTTGTATATGAAATACAGTCGCCGTAGTTAATGCTGTGATAATTAAATAAAATTAATTTCACAATTTTATTACAATGAATGACATTCAAATTCAGGTAGATCCAATTCATGTCACACTCTTAAAAAAAGGGAAAAATTGTTCTGATGCAGTTTTGGGATATATCGCGATACATGTATCGGAATACGTATCGTATCGCCAGACTCTTGCCAATACACCCCTAACACCTATCGTAGGATATTTATAGATCTAAGAAACTAATGTAGAGTCTCTCTGCTGTTGGAGGTCTTACTACTGTGTGTAGTTCAGTGTGCATCTCTCATCTGCAGGTATCCACCAGGAGTGGTCAGTTTGCCAGCCGGTGGTCTCCCCCCTCCAGTTGAGGGCATCGTGCCAAGCGCGGTGCCGATCGCACACACCCTCCCGCCAGCTGTCACGCACCCTCCTCACGCGCCGTCTCCCGGACAGAACATAGTAAAGCCACCGGAGGGCGACAGAGAGCAGCATCCGAACGAGCAGCTGTAGCCTCCATGCTGGCAGGAAGCGGCTGACGCGGCGGCGGCTGTCACAGCAGCAGCTTCCCGGATGACACTTTCAGATTCTCAACTCTTTGGCAAAATTCCTTCCAACAGCCAGATCACACCCCACAGAGGACGAACGTGACAATGAGGAGGAGGAGGAGTGGATATCTGTCAGATGCTGATCTCCACACTGACTTCAAACGACATGCTGAGCTTCACATTTCCTGCCAGAATCAAAACTAGAACAAAACAGAAGTAAACACAAACCGGACGGAAAACAAAACCCTGAATCCAATTCTGCTGTTAGACTGTAGTGTGTCCAACGTTAGCAGGGCAGGTTTCATGTCTTTCTCTTTTATCTTCATTAGTTTGAGGAACAAGCAAAGCTAGAGTGTTCTGACATGAATGTAACCTGTCTGTGTACAGTTTTTAGACTTAAAGCCAGATGATGTTTGTGCTCCAGTCCGAACTAAAAGGTGACCTGTGTAGCAAAGACTGCAAACACCACAGCATCCTTTCCATTTTTATTTTTTTAAACGTGTGGTAAAGTTAGCAAGACACCCCCCACCTCCAAATACACACAAATAAGATAAAAAAAAGAAAAAAGAGGCAGCTTTTTGCACACCATCTCAGGAAATTAAGTTTCCACAGTTGGTATATTTTTTTATTTGCGTTTTATTTTATAAATCTCTTCATGCCAATTAGTGCTTTTCTTGCTTTCTACCTATTTGCCATAGAATGCAACATCTGGAGGGAGATAAAGTTGGATCTGATGTTTGGTTTTGTTGGCGATTTGCTCCTTGACTTAAATGTAAATGTTTGACCCAAACTGATGGGAAATCTTTCTGCATAGAGGTGGCATAATCGTATGCTCGGCAGGGGCGGCTTAAAGTGGCGTGTTGAGAGTTTGCGCACCTTGACATGGAGCTGTGAAAGCAAATATATTCCATTTGTCTTCTTGGAGCGTTTGTCAAGTTGCCCTTCGGTAAATCTGTCATCTAAAACAGCGGTCCCCAAACCTCCGGTACTACCGGTCCTCAGAGAAAACAAAACAAGAAGTTTTACAAACTACTACCCAGTGGACAATTGATGTTGAGATGACGTCAAGTCAACATCAAAGCTCAACGTCAAATTGAGGGCAAAAACAAGTTCAATGTGCAAATGAAATTGACGTCAAAACTTTAATATCAACTTGACATCATGGAATAATTTTAAATTTGGAACAATAAATGAATAAAAACTAATAACAGAGGTATAAAATATACAATAAATCATTCAGTGGAACATATATATACAAGAATAATAATGGACTGGATTTTTCTGTGATTTTCCACACAAAGCTGTTACAGTACACGTGTCAAAATCAAGGCCCGGGGGCCGAATCTGGCCCTCCGGGTAATTCTATCCGGCCCTCCAGATCATTTTATTTTATTGTTATGAGCTGTTGCGCTGATTTCTAACTTGTATAATTTTGACAAAATATATGTTTATGCAGAGTAAAATATTGAAAGTTATTTAAGGTTTAAATTGATTTTTCTGAAATAATATTCCTGTCTTTTTATTATTCATAATTATGTTAAAAAGTTACAGTTTTAAAAGTTGGCATTTTTCTAGCTTTTTGGACTATTTTGGCATTTACTAAGATTTCTTTTTAGTCAATTTTGGAGTTTAGCTAATATTTCAGCAACACGCTAGCTGTTTGGGCTAATTTAAGATTTTTTTAAGCTGTTTTGGAGTTAGGCTAATATTTACATGCTAGCTGTTTTGGCTAATTAATCGTTTTTTCAGTTTTTTGGGGCTATTTTGAAGTTTAGCTATTTGTTTAGCTACATGCTAGCTGTTTTGGCTAACCCACTATTTTTTTTTTGTTTGTTTTTTTAGGCTTATTTGGCATTTAGCAAATACTTTAGGCTATCAGCTTCAGCGTTTTCAGCTATCAATTTCAGCATCCTCAGCCATCAGCTCTAGCATTTTTCGCAGCCAAATTCAGCTTACAGCTGAATCTGCTGAGATTTAATTAAGTCTTAATTAATTTACCAAGCCAAAATTCTAAAGAAACAGAAGAAGCACGGAAGTCAATTTGATATTAAGTTTGACGTCAATTTCTCTAATCTAAGTCAATTTCTCAGACTTTTACCATCAAATTGACGTCAAATAAACTAAATGAACCAGAATTCTTCATTCTGTTTTCCATGTGAAATTGAATTTCTACTGCTTATGTTTCCAGTGGTATAAAAAAATTTAAAAGACCATTGTCCGCAAATTGGATCAAAAGTCGACTCAATTTTGATGTCTACCCGACATCAAGGTCCCCATTGGGTAGCCCCCCCCCGACATCTGACTCATTTTTGTCAAGTCTACATGAGTCTCTCAGTCACGTGATGAAAATCCATCTGCTACTTTCTTTAAGTGGTTGAAATTGAAAATACCAAACAAATATCGAACAAAATAATAATATTCAACAGCCAGGTGTCTAATGTTACAAATAAAGTTGAACAAACGGTGGATTCATGTTTCTTATTATAACTAGAAAAACATTTTTTTTTAAAACTGTTTGTCTTCTATTCCATCACTAAAAGTCAGATGAGGTAGAAGTTGGCGTTCAATTTTTAGCTAGATAGTTTTAATGGTTCCATCACACAATCTAGAGCACAAATAAAGTTATTTCATCCTCTGCAGATATTTTACAGAGGATGATGATGAACTTTTACCCTCAAAAATTCTGAGAAAATGGAAGCTAAAAAAAAAAAAGATGCCTCTCTTTAGGCCAAAATAGACAGGTCCATAAAAATATTGTCTGACGCTAACCCTTTAACACCGGAGCTCCAGTGTTCATTTCTTTGATTTACTGTAATTTTTCAACCTTTAACACGATCAATGTAATTCCAGTAGATTCCTAAGGAGAAAAGCGGCTGTTATTGGTTGAAAAACTACAGTATTTTAAAGATTTTGTGTTTAAGCGTCACCGGTGACGCCTCAGGTGTTACAGAGTTAAACCGATCCGTGGCCTGGAAAAGATGGGGACCACAGATCTAAAATATCTCCAAGAGACTCCCTTATTTTCCAGTTTCTAAAAGAATCTAAAAAAAAGGCAAAAGAGTCTTGTTGTCTTCCTGAACCCATATTTCTCCTGGGAGGACGCTCCGATTCCTCCACACTGGAATCCCTCTATCGTTTAAAGCCGCGTCCTTCCTGAGTGTAGCATTTACCCACCTTCTGTGGCCTCTGTGTCTATGTGTACATACGGTGTTCTGCCTGCCTGTGTCTATGTGAGTTGGTTGTATCTGTGTCTAAAATCGTCGCCTTTGGAGGAGGGATGGCAGCCAGTACACTCCACGCAGCAAAACTACACTCTGAGTTTGCAGCCTAACACTTGGTAAAATGGCCCAAACTTGACTTCAGGTCAAAATCAGAAAAAAAAACAGCCTTACCAAGAACGATTGTGTGGTTTTACCAATTGCATCTTTGAATAAAACCAAGTTAGATTCAGTAAAAAAAAAAAAAAAGCTGGCAGGTCAGCTGAGAGACTGTACTTTCTGGAAACTCTCCCACCAGCAACTACGTAGTTTAGGACAGTTTTCTGTGGCCTACCTGGGTTTCTCTTGTGGGCGTGGCATCAGGGATGGACATTTCTGTCAAACACCGGTGAATTAACAGGTGGATCCAAAAACACTGGGTACTTGTCTGAAAATCTGCATGTATACATTTGCTTTCTTCAAATCTTCCTCTTGGTCCTGATGTGAAACTTCAATTTTCAGCGTCTTCAGTGCAAAATAAGACGCCTTGAAATTCCATCCCTGATTGTGACACGCAGTCGACTGTTGCCTACCTTGGTCCTCCTTATGGTTAAGTAGTAGGCGTAGCAATATACAGTATACATATTCTATATTCTACAGTAAATATCATTATTTTTGGTCAAAAAACCTAAAGAAGATATGTTTGTGACTGTATGCATTTGTATGAATTATTTTAAAAAGAAATAAACTGTGGAAAGGTGACATTTGTGGTGCCTTTATTTTGAGTTTTGGAGTTTTGTTTTCAAAAATGGTGGTAGAATCTTAAAGTATCAACGCTTTAGACTGAATGTGGATTAATAGTTTCTGCTTTTGAAATTGAGTTTGGTTGATTTCCTTTCCCATGAGGTAGAAACATTCCAGTAGATGGCAGCATCACAGCAGCAACCATGGTCCACATGTATCAGAACAGCCACCTAAAGGGACATCAGCATGAAGGCTGGGTAAGAAGTTACTGTACTGTTAATGCACATTTCAGAACAGATTAATAGAGCAAAAGAAAAAGTTAACATATGTTTCCCTGTTTAATTAGGGACCTTGTAAGTTCGGTTTTAAGTTTGGCCAACATGGGATTAATTAAAGTGTGTGTTTGAAAAGGTTTTATCTCTAATCACAATAGAAATAGAAACAGTACAGTCAACTATTCAATTTCTAAACCCATTTGATCCTTTACGAAGTCCTGGGCTGCCAGAACTAGTGCTGGGCATTAACTATAATTTCCAAAAACAATTGCATTCGTTTCACAAGAGTCTGAGTCGATTCAATTCAGATTTTTTGCGATTCTTTATTTCAATTTAATTTTAAGTTTACACATTTACACAAATTTGTTTAGAAATACATTAATAATCTACTATATGATTTGAATATATTATATTAATCGGATACAGTTCACATACTGTGATATATATTAGTAAAATAATTAGATTAGTAAATGTTTATTTCTAGAGCACCTTTCACAGATAAAAATCACAAAGTGCTTCACAAAGAAGACAGAATAAAATTACAGCCAATCATACACATACAGCTGATAAATTAACATAAAAGACAGAAAACAAGGTAAAACACAATAAAAGATATAAATAAATTATCTAAAAACGTCTTGATTTTTAAAACACTCAACAGAGTATCTGTCGTACTGACAACAGGAGGTCGTTCCAAAGACGAGGAGCAGCGGCTTGAAAGGCAACGTCTCCTCTGGTTTTATAGAGGATTATTGGAATTTTTAATAGATTTTGATTTGAAGACCTCAAGTAGTAGGGAGTGAAAAGGTCAGCAATGTATTTAAGAGTTTGACCATGCAAGGCTCTAAAAAACTAGGAGTACAATTTTAAAATCAATTCTAAATTTAACTGGGAGCCAATGTAAAGAGTCAAGGAGTTATGCGCGCTCGTTTAAAAGCCTTGCTGCAGAATTTTGAACCAGTTGTAAACGTTTTAAAGAGTTTTTGCTAAAACATGTAAAAAGTGAATCACAATAATCTAAACGTGATGATATAAAAGCATGGATCCAGGTCAGGTCTAGATAAGATATTTACGTACTTACACTTAGTACAATCAAACTTTATTTAACACATTGTAGAAAAGAATTTTAGAAAAAGCTAACTTGATTTTGCTTCCGGAAATTAAAGGAGACTTATTTCAGTTTTTCTTCTAATCTCATCAAAGTGCATCACTCTACAAAACAATCTGCAAAGGACAAACTAAAAATAGGTTTTTAATGTTCCTTAAAGACCCACTCTGATGAAAATAGGGTTTCTGGTGATTCAACATGCTCCTGTGGTATTTTTCTCATGATTTAGGACAAATGTAAAGAAAATTAAGATTAGAATAGCATTTCTGAGTATTTCTTTATTCAAATAGTTTTAAATCAGAGGCAGACGAAAAAAAAGCAGTTGAAAAACATCATATTTATGACGTAGAAAATACAGTGGGCGGGCACAAGCTTCCTGATCCGAGTTGTCCCATCCCAGTTGCTCTGTACCAATGGTCCCACCCAAAACTAAAAAGTGAATTTCTAATAAACTCCTGCCGCTCTGCAGAAACTATGTCCTTGAAAACAACACAGGTTTTTGATTTAGTCTAAAAATGGCATAATCAGAATTAAAAGACCGCTAGGAACACTTACAACAGATCAAAAGTTGATTTTAAACAAACAAGATTAGACTCAAAAATCCAAAGTAGGCAGTCAATGTAGGTCACATTAGGTTACGAAATAATTGAGGATTGAAAACAAAAAGTTGTGTAAAAATGAATAACTGAAACCTCACTGACACTAAATAAAGATGAAACGTGAATCTTCACACACTTTACCGTGCTTTAACTTTACCCTTTCCTCCATGTCTGATTCCTCTGAGACAGCATTTCCAGCAGCGTTCATTTCATCTGAAGCTCAGGAGGCAAGCTGGGAACCACATGTTGTTTAAAAAACAAAAACACAGAGGCATGTTTGCCTCGGTGAGTGCACCAGACTCTAAAGAGGACAGAAAGCTCGCGTGAGACTGGTGGAACCTTGAGGTGTGGCATTGCTGGAAGCCTAAACCTCCAGATCCCCACCACAATGAAATTGGTTGGAGACATTGAAGAAACCCATTACAAACATCATCACAGCAGTCGTTCTCCAGTGAGAATGCAGCCAGAGACCTGAATCAGTCTGGTTAGATTAAAGGGAAACATGTACAAAAGCTCTCCCCTCCTTTAGAACATATTGCTAAGCAGCAAACGGTGTGTGACTGTTATTTTTATATTACTTCACTTTTCAAGTCCTTCAGTTAATAGTTCAGTTTATTTATCATTACACTAGAGCTTTAGTTGTAGGGTTGACATTCTTTTGACTTCAACTAATTCCTTAGACAATTTATGTTTAATTAATTGCCTAAATTAGTTTAATTCAATTAATTAATTATTTCCAGCAGATTCTAAAATAAACTTCCCTACTCTAAATCAAGACTACTACGATCCAACCCAAACTAAAATAACAAAACCCAGCAGTGTAAGACTGATGAGGACAAAGAAGGAAAAAAGAACAAAAAAAAGAAAAAATAAAATAGCAATTTTTGAAAGTAAGGATTACTTAAAAAGCATTTATTTAATTTAGATTAATTCAATTTATAAAATGATGTCTGAGGTGCACATAGATGATAAACTATGTGAGTTTTTACATCCCTGTTGACCTGAAGACGTCTTGTTTGCTCAACGTTGAATGAACAGATTTTATATGTAAAGCAAAACTTTGTGAAAAAGTTTGATCTTTTATGAGTAAAAACACATGCTTCAAAACAGAGAAGCACTGAGATGATCCTGTTTGGCACAGGTTCTTTTCATTTTTTGCTTTTGTTTGTGCCAAAAAAATAGGCATAATTCATATTATTTAAAAAAATAGAAGGTCATATATGCAAATCTAAATTTCTTAAAGGTTAAAGTAAGGCTATGCAGCTCCTTCTAGGTTTTGATCTGTAGAAAAAGAGCCCAAATGGCTCTTTACTGTTAAAGGTCAATGACCCCTGTTCTGGACATAAACTTCCTTCCATCTGGACAAAAAGAAGAGGTGAACTTTCTCTCTGAACTGGTGCTATATTTAACCTATCATAACGATCAGCACATATATCCTTTCTTTGCCACTGCAGTCGAGGTCGTACCACATATCAAATAGTCCGCTTTTTGTGAAAAATCAATTTAAACACCCCAAAAAACAAGAACAAAGTACTAAAAACAGATTGAATATTAATTTCTTTTATAAGTGACCATGGTAAAAGCGGGATAAAGCCCTTCAGACACACTTCACACTAGTGCTGCCACAAATGATCATCTTATTAGTCGACTAATCATAGATTATTTTTACAGATTAGTCGACTAATCTGATCATATGCAAATTGGATGTAAAGCGCACATCTTAACCATCATTAGCTTTAAAATAATCAAAAATAAAGACAATTACGATGATATTTTATTAAACTTCTAATGAATCATGCAGCCTCTGTCCTTCATTAGTTTCTGGCATTAAAGCAAGATTAAATCAAATGAGAGAGAGATAAGGAATATACTTTCCATCAAACTCATTTTGACAGGTGCCCCGCCCCTCAAGATGATGTAAAATGTAATATTAATTTTATATATAAAGAATATATAGGGTCAAAGGTCACCTGTCAAAATGAGTTTGATGGAAAGTATATTCCTTTTCTGTCTAATGAGGTCGGAATCTGAAACACAGAACTAAAAGTTTTTATCTCACTGACTCAAATAATGATGCTGAACGATCACAACTTTGTTCAACTTTACTATACTTTGACTCCATATAATATAAAGTAACCACTAATCAACTATTAAATTAGTTGTTGACTGTTTTAATAGTCAATTAGTCGTTGATTAGTCGTCTAATTGTGGCAGCCCTACTTCACAGAAGCAAGTTCAGGCTTCTACCTCATGGGTTAATTTTTGATAATGCGCACTTCAAAGAGGATTATCCTTTGCAAAGCCAATATAAATAGCTGCTTTAAAAAGCTGATTCATGGCAATCACATAAACTGTAGAAGAGTTAGGGTATGCCAAAAGATTTGTTTCCACCGGGCGGTCCAGAACTCTACTGTTCGGTCCGTGTTTTAGCAACTCAAATGATCCCAAGGGAAACTGGTGGTAGAGAAACACAATCAAAGACAAGTTGCCCAGAGACTCCTGAGGAAGTTCAGTATGTGACGTCAAAAATTAAGCATCTTTGCCATGTGTTGCAGTAGAAATGGCATAGATTGAAGAACAAACAAAAATACATAGACATTTAAGCAACATTGATTCACACAGACGAAAGATCCACACACACAGCGCCCCCACGCCAGGCCAGGCATGTAGCTGGCATGCGTTTTTACACAGTGCATCACGGTGCAGCCTGAGGGAGTCAGAAGAGCTCAGGGTAAAGGGTTATGGAGAGGGGAGCTATGTGGGGTTTCCATGACAACCGGCTCTGCTTATGGCAATTTCAGTGGATTTGTTTTGGTACGGCCAGAACAACGACCGATTGGACAAAATTGTTTAGGCGCAGGCAGACTCTGTTTCTGTCTTTCTGCCGGGAGTCAATAGGAACAGCTTTGAGGCGAAATAGTAACTAATCCAGGTCAGTTTTCTGTGACCCACTCCCTGCTGGTTTCCATCTTCCCATGTCAGACTTCGATGCAATACACACGGGGAAAAGGCATCAACTGGACCCACCAGAAACATAAGCTTTTCTTTGACAACTGGTTCACGAGTGTTCCTCTCATTCTTACACTTGCTCAGCAGGGAATTCACTGTGCTGGCACTGTCCGTGGCAACAGACTACCAGGTGTGAGCATGATGTGTGATGCTGAGTTGAAGAGAACTGGACGTGGATCTTTTGACCAGAAGACGGCCATGGTTGGAGATACCACCTTGCATGCTGTGAAGTGGTATGATAACCGTTCAGTCAGTCTTCTCAGTGATTACATTGGAGCACACCCGGTCACTGATGTTGATAGGTGGGATGGAAAGCAAAAAAAAGTCATCAGAGTTCCCTGTCCTGCTGTGGTGAGAGAGTACAACAAGAATATGGGTGGAGTGGATCTGTTGGACTCTCTCATTGCACTGTACCGCACCAAAATCAGGTCGAAGAAGTGGTACCACCGACTGATGTTCCACTTTATTGACATGACCACCGTGACTGCCTGGCTGCTCTACAAGAGAGACTGCAGCAGCACTGGGATGAGTAAAGAGGAACAGATCAGGCTTTATACGTTCAAGTCATATATTGGAGAAAGCTTATGCAAAAGTGGCAAGAATCTGGAGCATAAGAGAGGTCGTCCCAGTTCCACAATTGCTGGGGAGTACAAAGAAAAGAGAAAAAGAGGACCTGCTACACCTATTCCAGTCCCTGATGTGCGTCTGGATGCCACAGCCCACTGGATGGTCATCGATGAAAAGAAAGGGAGATGCAAGGTACCAGGATGCAAAGGTACACCAAAAGCCAAGTGCCAAAAATGTGACATCTACCTCTGTTTCACATCCACCAGCAACTGCTTCTTGAGGTTCCATACAGAATAATACAGACTGTGTTTTGTCAAAAATCAGTACCCCAAAGGAACACACATTCATAAACATAAACACACACTGCAGCTAATCTGTAATGTACTCATTGATAAACCACGTGTGACTGTTTGTTGAAAGAAAACTTTGAAATTGCTGTTGTTGTTGAAAAAAAACTTCTTGTTATGTATTTAATGCTTGTTTGTTCCTCATTCCACTCATTAAATAATATAGAAAACCTTGGCGTTTTAGTACCTTCATAGCATCTTGTTGCTCTGAGGCAACAAACCAAAATCTGGTGGGGGGGCTGGGGGAGGACACATTTTCTGATTGATATATTACAAGGACCCCCCCAATATCCCAAAACTGGGGTAAAATATTTTTTTCCTCATAAAATAAAAATTCATGCCATAGAGGGTTAAAGGTTCATAGATACTTTGACAAGACTACTATTGTCATAAGTTGTTCTGTTTTTATAGGTTTGGTAAAATCCTTTCTTTGAACCATCGTGTCCATTTCTCCTAGAAAGTTTGGAACAGATGTTCCTCTCTGTTCAGGCTCCCTAGTGGTCCCCAGCCCACGGGGTCTGTGGGACAGTTGTTACTGGGAAGCAAAAGAAGAAAAAAAAACCCAAAACCTACATTTTTTATCATTTTGTTTACAACCTGACTCTGAAGGAAGTTTTATTTTGAAAACCACAAAATTCTCTCCACCACATCCGACTCTTTCCTGATGCAAGTCGGTCGTCATGTGACGAAAATCCATCAGCTGCTTTGAAACCCCTAAATTTAAGCCCCTAATTAAACAACAATCGTGTTAAGGAAGTTTCTTTTGGCAGAAAAAATTCAATGAGGAAAGAAATTAAAAGTCTTTGACTTAAAAATGAAAGAAAGATGCCTTTGATAGACAACTCCAAATATGAATTTATTTCAACAGTTGTGCCCACAGACCATAATAATAATGCAAAATATTTAGTATTGACTGTTTCAATGTTACGGGGAAGCCGCTAATAAAGTTAAACAAATTATGGCTTCTCGTTAATTTTATATATATATATAAAATACCAGTTTTAGTGACCTTTTTTTCCCGTCACACCTTAAAAGTCAGACGAGGCTGAGGTTTACGTCTAGTTTTTTGCTTTCTACTGATGAGTTAATAGAAAATTTAAATCGCATTTCAATGGTTTCCACAGGAAATCTAATGTACAAATCAAGCTAAAACCAGCTCCAGATATTTTACAGAGGATGAAAATAAACTTTACCTTCAAAAGTTCAGAGAAACTGGAAGCAAAAATAAAAATTGGACATCCACTTCAGCATTGTAAAACTAAAGTCTGACAATAAACCGCTCTGCGGCTTGACAAACGGAGATGACTGACCTTAACAGCAGCCTCGTCATTTTTTTAAGGGTATTAATAACACACTTATTTATGTATTGTAGATTTAATCCATGTTCTGTGATATCTGTCTGCATTTGAAACATGCTGACATCATTAGAAACAATAATCTGGAGCCAGTGAGCTGTCAAACTTCAACTTCGAGTATTAGGGCTTTCTGTTAAAATAGCATTCAGCACTTGATGTTGGAAGTCTGAGACTCATCAATGCTCCCCACAAACCAAGCAAATGCAGACGATCCAGCCAGACGCTCAGAGACCGCTCGACTTATGACAAGCTCCTCAACAGAGGGAGGAAAGAAACTAGTTTTTAACCACAATCACCAACAATAGTGTTGAAAGTTGAGCCGGAATGTCAAAGTCTGGAGGAGTTTGAATTGTCAGTCAAAACAAGAAGGCCAACATTTGCAGGTCATGTCCCCCAACCAGAGTTGACCGAAGAGCCAAAGATCTGGATCAGACGGTGATTCTGGCGAGGATGGAGTCTGTCCTGGTGACATCATTGTTAAGATGTTAGTTCTTCACAGAGACATGAAGGCTGGCTTTACAGGACTGTAATGGTTGATGCTTTAATCAAAGGGAAAGTTTGACCCTTTCACACCAGAGCTGCAGTTCCAGTGATAATGTTTTTTTCAACTTCTGTTAGTCTTCAAGTGTTTTCACAATCGACGAGATTTCTGTAGATGCTGTTGCGGAGAAAAGCGTTCTTAAGGTGCATTTATACTGATTGTGATTCATGAGGCAGAGCTCAATGTTAAAACAATGGAACATCAATTTGAGCGACGCGCTACCAATTGAGTGGCACAGCCAAAATTTTAATAAGTTTGACAGGTCGCTATGTCGCATCTGCCAATTAAGAACTCAGCTTTGGGTATGTGATGTTTTCAGTGCCTTTCGCTCCCGCGGCTGAGCTCCCTCACTCAATATACCAGCAGACAGAGAACTGCTGTGGGGTGTAGAGACTTCTGGGTCGGGCCTCATCCAAACATTAAAAAAAAGAAAAAGGAAAAAGGTCCCTTTATTTTATTTTTTTCCCCCTTGGGTTAATACTAGATAGTCAGCCTTCAAGCTCAGCCACAGAGACACAGAAACACAGCGGAAGCAGCTGTCAAAAAGACACGGCCACCCGTACCTGGAAAATCTTTAAATAATAATCATATAAACTCAAACATGGAGACATGATTACTGATGTTTTAGTAGAACTCTTCACAATAAACAAATCTTATTTATTTCCCAACATAATATGTGTTCATACATTCTAAGACGTTCCATATAGCGATCATCCTGAATACATTAGCTCGTAGCTCTTTCCACATGTAGACTGAAACTCAGTAACACATTTTTTGACGGGTGACGCAGCAAATTTGTTAAGCAAATTGCGTTTGGTGTTAATGCCCCTTTATGCTGATATGCAACACTTTACAGTAGTGAAGCGCTTACAAAATCATCGTAAATCAGCTGTTTCTGTTGCAAAGCCAATATGCTAAGCCACTATAGTGTTCAATATTATGTTTTGGGGTAATTTTCAATCAAATTGAGGTGGATTACAAAAACACTCCATGCATCTACTTCTGGGATGGCTCTTCCGACAAATTTTAGAGCCCTTTGTGGCCCACAAGTCTAAAGTTTGACCACCACTTAAAAGGATTAGAAAATAATGTTGTGTACAAAAACGGACTTTCTTTTCATCAACTCTGTGGGACAAAAGTCATGTTAGTGATGCTGTCTCGCCCTGACTATTGCCAACTACTGCCGGCAGACTTTAGCTAGGACCGCTTTTTTTTTTTTTTTTCTCCAGCGATTTCTAATAAATAGTTGAACAGAATGGCAGGATACAAAACCTCCAGCTATAAGGTCAAAGGATTTGCAAAATACAATACAAACTTTTTGAGCACCTTCAGCCAGAGTGAATCATTTTCTTCCATTTCAATGTGATTCAATGAAAAAACAACTCTTTTGTTTAATTCCAGATGGATAACTATTGAAATGTAAATCCTTGGTGGGAATTAGCTCCGTAGAAACTAGAGGGTTTCCTAGAATTGCAGGCGTGCATGAGGTTGTGGGACAGTTTGAAAAGAATAACTGGTGGAAATGGAGGAGAAAGGTGGATTTTCACACATCCTCTTTCAGTCTCCTCTTTCGCTTGCTCAGCTCTTCTCACATTTCCCCTCCCCCCCTTTGTGGTCTGCTCCCCCAACGATTTCTCTCAGCTGCTTTCTGTCTCGTTCGCCTCTCCATTTGGAACGGTCCAACCAAAACACAAAGATGGGGGTGGAATACGGCGGTCGTCCCATCACTGACAATGTGAGGCAACCAGCTGAGATCTCCCCTCCAGCCTGGCTTTCCATTAGCGCTGGTTTCAGTGAGGGTGGGAGGGTGGTCCACCATGTTGAGGGTCCACATCTAGTTTTACAGGCTTGTTCTATTCTGCCAAGAAAAATGTCTGCTGCTTAATAAATACCAGGCACGTGCTTGTTAACTGCTGCCAGAAAGGTGCCAACTCCTAGAGCTTCTGTGGCAACTCATTCATTTGGTTTCAAGCTGGAAAAAGCTGACATTCCTAAAAGCTGCTTATAATGTGACGCATATAAAAACTTTTACAAAAAACTGCAGTTTCTCTGCATAATTTCATTCAAGATTTTAGATTTTTGATGCTGAAATAGTGAGATTATTGGAAAGGCTCTGAAATGACACTAAAATTGCATTGTTGACTTTGGATTTATAGCCTTTGTAAGATATAGTAAAATATATAGGTTCAAAAGGAAAAGGAAATATAAATATACCTAAAAAACTGTGGAAGAAGATAAAAAGTCCTAAAATGATATGTTTCACTAAAGGCTTTTTTCAAAGCTGGTTAATAATCACACCATTAATTCTGTTTAGTTCTGGTGGTGATTTGACCTTTTGTCTGATTTGTCCTCTGTGGTTTTCTGCCTTTTTTTCCCCACAAGTGTTTGAGGTGAAGGAGTAAACAACTGGAAAAAGCAGAGGTATAGCTGTTCTCATATGTTCGTGCACACGGGTGAAGGACCAACCGCAAGTGGTGTTCTCAGACCTGAATAACACAGTTCACAGGTTTTTCCTAAATAAAACCGATTCACGAGACCAAAAAGTCTGCTGGGACTTACTGTAAAGTCTCTGTCGTTTTGTACAGAAGTCACAACTTATATATTTTGGGAGAGAGAAACTTTGCTTCATCCATTTTCTGAACCAGCTTAATCCCAAGGCGGGATATGTTGATGCTGGAGCCTATCCAAATTACTGTTTGGCCAAAACTGCTTCAGAAAGGTATAGCAGGAGTTCAATTAAATGAACTAATGAAAAATTGTCATAAGTTAGAACTGTAGGTTCCTGTTTTAGGGTCCAAAAGTTGATGTTGATGAAAGCAATAGCTTCCTGTAAAACATTTGACATAATGTGATTTCAGAAATATACACTTGAAGGTGAAGGTGTAACCAGGACTAGCAAATGTACATATCATTAAGGGACTTAGTTTAACATGTTTTACAAATTTGAAAAGAAATCAATTTGAGCATACTCAGAGATAGCATGGTGGTGCAGTGGTTAGCGTCGTGGCTTCATAATTAGAAAATCGCTAGTTCTATTCCTGATGAAACTTTGTGTTTTTCTTACTCAGTCTTCAAACAGGCATGCATTTTTGACAAATATTGAATGATTGTAGTAAACAAAACTTGAATATTAATAGATATGTATTAACTGTAAAACAAGCGTGCCCAATGCTGAGTAGTCATGTAAGTGAAAAGAAGAAAAAAGAACAGCTGGTTGAATGTATCAATACATTCAACAGTTATTGTAAGGCTTTTGTTTTTAGGAATTAGTCTAAAACAAAACCAAACACCAGCAGTTAAAACTGTTTTAAAAACCAAATACAAAGCAAAATTTCTTCACCATTTAAACAATAAGTACATTGAAACTGTGTTGACATGGTGGTGCGGTGGTTAGCACTGTTGCCTCACAGCAAGAGGACCTCGATTCAATCCCCATTGGGAACCTTTCTGTGTTGATTTTGTATTTTCTCTCTGTGATTCTTTTCATTTCATTCAAGTTGACTTGAAATTTTTCAGTAATGCAAAATAAAAGACTCTTTGTCTCTGTCTGGTGTTGCATTGATCTAAGAACTCAATGAGGGTGAAAATGGCCTTGGCTAAAAACAACTGGAAGAGTGGTTGCAGTGAACTAATAGAACTGGGGAAATGGCCTTCATTTAAAACAGCTGGAGAAGATGCCATAAGTGAATCAGACTACATTTTTATTTAACATATTTTTTTTACAATAAATGAACTGGAAATGAAAATACAGTAATATTATCGTGAAATGAACAATCACTGTAGGAAGATTTCTGGCAGCAGGATGCCAGTACCTACTGTATTTAATTTTATAGTAGTACAACTGTATCTGTAAAATGTAATACAAAAGAGTTTCTGTGTACTATGATTCATCTTACAGCTTTATTACTGTAAAATAAAATACAGGACACAGAAATTCTACTGTTTTTCACTTTAGAGTAATAAAGTTGTACACTTGTTTTATAATAATTACTGGCATCCAGCTACAAGTAAGTCACTGTAAAATTTACAGCAACTATTTAACAGTGCACATTGTGTTCTGCGTCCTAATTGGCTGTAGACCGTGTCAATCAATCCCCTTCGTGAGGTGTCTCCTGTACAGAATGTGTTCCGCGTGGCAGAGTTGCATAAATCTTCATTGCAAAGCAGATCTTTGTTTTCATTTTATAAAAACTGAACTTCTTTGTTGCTGAAATTTTGAACTTTAAGAGTTTAAACAAAAGAGAAGAGTGTAAAAATGTTCATGATTCTGAGAAAAAAATTATAGTGTTAAGTGAGGAGTTTTACAGCCTTAAAACATCTGTATTTGTCATGTCTGAGCTTCACTCAGTCCCTCCGTTCCCGCCTTGCTGAGGTGCCTTTATTGCTCATCTGCCTTACCTGTTCTGCCAGCTATTATACATTGCCAATCCAGCCTTCCCCTGTCAGATTCTTCACTACCTTAAAGCTCAATGTCCAGATTCCCCTTCCTGATCTGACATTCAGCTCTGAAACGCCTGCTCTGCCTTAAAGTCAGCCTGCTCTGCCTTCAAGTCAGCCTGCTCTGCCTTCAAGTCAGCCTGGTCTGCCTTCAAGTCAGTCTTCTCTGCCTTCAAGTCAGCCTGGTCTGCCTTCAAGTCAGTCTTCTCTGCCTTCAAGTCAGCCTGCTCTGCCTTCAAGTCAGTCTTCTCTGCCTTCAAGTCAGCCTGCTCTGCCAGTCAGCTCACCAGCACTCATCCTGTCTACCTGCGAAGCTCCAGCTCTCAGCCCCGGTCGCACCTCACCCCTGGACGATAAGATTCCTCTAAAATAAAAATCTTAAACTTGCCCTCTATATTGGCACTTTTATTTAGGATCCTATTAAAAACTACCCTAAAGTATTCTTACTTTGTGGATTTCATCTATTGCAAAAAACAAAGAAACACTGTAAAATGATTGTGTGTATTGATCAACACCTAAACATGCAAAGAGCAATAAATATAAGAGCAAACCAGTATGTCAGGATTAACACAATAGCTTCCATCTGTTCATATGTGACATGTGCAGAGTTTGAATGCATGGTGTTGAGGTATGTGCTCTATTTAATGGTGCACAGCAGCAGCAAAAAGCATTTTTACAACAGTAAATTTACTGTACATACAGCTACTTCTACTGCTGAATCCAGCAAAGGTAAACAAATAAACAAAACAATACACCACAACGTATTTGCATGTTTGCAACAAAGCCCATACATTTACATCTATAGTTTTTGGCTTATTTATTTTTTATTGAGTTTTCTGGGGTAAATATATTTCAGAGGAACACCCACTGACCCCAATTCCATTTGACTTAGCTTAGTTTTCACATTTGCCATGTTGTTCATTTAAAACCAGCATATTTCCAAGAAACACTTAGCCATCTGCAGAAAAGGCCTGCTCTGCTTGGAGAACGAAACGTTTCACGCCATGTGCTCATAGAAGGAGCCAACATCAAGTGTCATTGCTTGGCTGCTTTCAATCCACCCAGAAGCAGCTTAGACTACTTAACTGTGATGAGCACTTTGAGGGACTTGGTCTGTTTCCAGACAGTACTGAGTAAATAAAAGGCTGAATTGCAGACTGTGGTGACTGAAATCCCAGTCTTTATTACACAGTAGCTGGGCTGTCTTTTTACACACTGCACATGCAGTTGTGAGCGTTGGTATTGAAGATCACATTAAAACATTGTCAGTGTTGGTCACTCATACAAAATGACAATTTGGCGACTTTAATTATTACAATGATTTTAAATCCTGCCCTGGTTTGGTGTTTTTTTCTTGGATTCTTAGTACTATGAACATTGGTTGAACTTTAGAGAGCAAAACAAACCTAATATAATGATTACAGTGGAAGAAATAAGTATTTAATCCTGTTACGTCCTGCTGCGGCTGCTGCACCTTTTTCCATCCGGGCAGCCTGCTCACCTGGCAGGTGTGGCCAATGTTACTTGATTGGCACCTGCAGGATAATTAAGACAGAGGAGGCCTCACAAGGCAGGCAGGGTGCAGAGCAGCAGGCTGTGTGGCATTTGGGTTTTTATTGGTTTGTTTGTTCATTCCTTTCTCCCCTCTTTGTCCTCAGCAGTCTTACACTGATGAGTTTTGTTATTTTAGTTTATGGTTGAACCTCGGTAGTCTTGATTTGTGGGCGTTGTTTATTTGTTTTCTTTAGGTAGATTTTGGTTAAGCAGCCCTCAGTAGGGAGCTGCTGACTGCTGACAAGGAGCCACCATGGAGAGATAAGGCCCAATCCGAATTCTTTCCTTCTCCCCAGCCCTTGTCCCTTTCTCTTCATTTGGCCCTCCAAATGGAGAGTTATGAAAAAATTGTGTCTAATATTTCGGATGTCACTTTCGTTGATGACGTCATCAATTATCACCTGTCCGCTAGCTTCAGCCCCGACTCAAGCGCTTGAATATACAACAACAGCGGTTTTATAACTTTGAGAAGGTCATGCTACAATAAAAAGTCATTACTTACATTTAAATGTGATCTTCTTTGGATCACCACATGAAGAAAAGCACTTCTCAGTGAAACGCAGTTTAGCCTCGGAGGAGGACTTTATATCCCTTTGTTTGGAGGGTCGGATTTTAAAAAATAATATTTATGGACACACTTTTACTTAAACTCCCCCTTCAAATGGAGGGAGAGGGAGAAGTGCTAGGGAGAAGGGGAAGAATTCAAATTGAGCCCTAGTTTGAACCAGCATACTGATTATTTCATTTTATTCTGTCTTTACAGGACAGAGGATTTTATTTATATAATAAACTGTGTTCCTTTTATTCTTATTGGTGTCCAATTTTTATTTTATGGTCCCCTTTCGTATTTTTTCCCCTCTAGACTCGGGGCAGCTTTGCCCATTGGGGATGTAACATATCCCTCGCTGATATAATGCTGGAGCCTATCCCTGCCATTGTAGACACATGTGACTCACAGTCACACCTATGCACAATTTAGAGACACCAATTGACCTATGATGAACGTCTTAGGACTGTGGGAGCAAGCCAAAGTATGCGGGGGAAAAAACACACATGCACGAGATGAACACACAGAGCTGGGATTTGAACCAAAGTGCGACAAACTAAACCACACTGCAGTCATTTGAAATAATGATGTGGATACTATGGTAGTCACGGCTGCATGACTTTGTTCTGCTTAGAAAGCCCTCTTTCCGTTCCAGAAATGTGTTGGCAGACAGGTCCAACCGAAGAACGTCACTGGCCAGAGGTCTTTGACAGCACTGTCTTAACACCTTCCTTTTCTTCAACAGTAGATGTGCTGCTGTGTTTGAAATCGGTCCTGTTTGCGTGACTTTGTTCCAGCTGTCAGACTTCTATGTCTAGATTACGATGATTTATGGAGCTCCTGGTTTACAATAGTATCTGATATGAGCTGTTTATGCTGATATGCAGAGTTTTGTTTTCACCAAACGTGGAGGTATTCATTTTGGTCAGGCATCTCCACTCTGGTCTCATCTGACCAAATAACAGTGTTCCAGAGGTTATGTGGTTTGTTCAGATGCAACTGAAAAACTAAGCGTTGCTGCCGAATTCTTCAAGACAAATAGAATCCCTAAATGTGATACTTAATAAGAATGTATAGCTATAGGCTCCTTTTTTCTATATCTACATCAATAGCAATTGCATTCTTAATTATTATTTTCATTTTGTTAGTTTTATCATTATTTAGTACTTGAAGTCAACATTTCAGATTAACAGAGAGTAAAGAAAAGAGGTAAAGAGGCGTGTGCGAGCAGATTGGAGTGACTAGAGCAGGGGTCTGCAACCTCCAGCTCCAGAGACACGTGGCTCTTTTATCTCTCCATAGTGGCTCTCTGGTTGAAGAAAAATAAAACAGTAATTTTCAAATAAAATTGGAGATTAGCTATTTTTTTAGCAAAATACTAACATTTTTGGCTAATTTGTTTTCTAGTGGGGTTTTAAGGCAAATTTAGAATTTGGCTTCTATTTTGGCAACATGCTAACGTTTCTGTTAATTTAGTTTACTGAGGAATATTATGCTAATTTGGAGTTTAGCTAATATTTTAGTAAAATGCTGATGTTTTCAGCTAATTTGATTTTTTCTGATAATTAAGAATTTAGCTTCTATTTTTACAACATGCTAACGTTTTTGAATAAGTTAGTTTACTGAGGAATTTTAGGCTATTTTAGAGTTCAGCTAGTAATTAAGCAACATGCAAGCTTTGTTTTGTCGGCCTCTAATTAGTTTTTTTTGTTTTGCTAATTAAGAGTTTAGCTAATATTTTAGCAGTATGCTAACATTTTTAGCTAATTTCTTATCTACTGGGGGTTTAAGGATAATTTTGAGTTTAGCTCTTATTTCAGCAACATGCTAAAACCTTTGGCTGATTTAATTTACAGAGAAATGTTATGCTCATTTGAAGTTCAGCTAGTAATTAAGCAACGAGCTTGCTTTATTGCTACTAAAGTTAAAAACGTAAAAAAAAATTCTCTTTTTGAGAGATGCTGGTTTCTTTTATATATGTTTTTGCTTTTGTTCGCGCCAAAAATAGTCATTATAAAAAATAAAAAAAAAAGAAAAGAAGGCTATGAATGCAAATCCAAATTTCTTAAAGGCTAACGTAAGTCATTGCGGCTCCTTCAAGGTTTTGATCACTAGAAAACAAGCCCAAATTGCTCCTTTATTGTTAAAGGTTGCCGACCCCTGGACTAGAGGAAGGTTTCAAGTGTTATGTTTGACAAGACGGGGTCATTAAGAATGAAAGAAAAAGTGTAAAAGACTTTTGTGAGAGCAGTCATGTTGGTTTGCAGACTCTGATGCAGAGGCAGGAAGCAGAGCTAGAGGTAGCTAAGATGAAGATGCTGAGGTTCTCTTTGGGAGTCACCAGGATGGACAGGATCAGGACTGAATAGGAACAGATCCTGGTAGATGTTCTGGACATAAATGCAGGGAAGCAGATTTTTTGGACTCGGTGAGGGGAGGATCAGTGATGATGTTGGTAAACGGATGCTGGAGTTACCAGGAAAAGACAAAAGAGGATGTTCATAGATGAAGTGAAGGAGGATATGGGGGTGGTTGGTGTGAGTCGGGGGTCGGCAACCTGCAGCTCTGGAGCAGCATGCGGCTCTTTAGCACCGTCTCATGGCTCCCTGCTGCTTTTTCTGACATGTTTAAGAATGGTAAAAGATGGGGGAGCGTAACCATGTTAGCAATGGAGCGAAAATAGAAGCTGAGAAACAAGTTGACAGAAACTTGGCTTTTA